>CM065815.1:67193857-68393857 GCA_033398695.1 Orobanche coerulescens
TTTTAGAACTCTGGTCGATATCCAAATACCCTGTATTCTCTTGTAGGTGCGGCCAGGCAGACTATCACAGCAGCAACATTTTCTTCCAGCACTGCTTCGATCTCTCTTTCACTTTCTTGTCTCCATCGATGACCTGCCTCTCTGGCTTCTTCCCCCTTTTTGGCATCATCAGTATCTGATACCTTGGTAAGAATGTCATGTAGAAGATTCATAGCATCGTCTTGTTTGGTCGTCAGAGTATCGATCTTTTCAACTAGAGTACTGAGCACCAGAGACATGTTATCTATCTTTTGGCCATGGTCTGTCAGTCTGGTTCCGGTCTCTTTGAGGGCAGTAACCATCTTAGCCTCGGCGATCCTAAGCTTTTCTTGTTCTTGCCTAAGTACTCTCTCCTCATGCTGTTTGAGCTGATTGAGAGCTTGCCACAATGCATTATCTATTAGGCGGAATGCGTCCTCGACGTTGGTGATTACAGTCCTCAGATCGGAGAGCTCATCCTGGGCAGTTCCTCTTATCCAATCGAGTTCATTCCCAACAATATACAGTGCCTTTTGAACACTGTCTATCAGCCGATCGCGTAGAGTTGCTCGATGCAGGCTTCACTGCGCGGGGATCCAGGGCGCACGATTTTGGAATCATCAGACTCATTGAGTTGACGAAGAACCACATGATGATGGGGTCGTCGTGGTCTTTCATTTAAGAAACCTTCACCAGAATCTGACTTGGAGCTTACAGAGATAGGAGATGCAGGAGCATCTTGAGCGGGCTCTTCGGCAGTAGGTGCTTCAGGAGCGGGAGCTTTAGAAGCAGTTGCTTCAGAAGATTGTGCAGCATAATCAGTCTCGGGGACAGGAGGGACTGATTCCTCCTGTTCGGCTTGTTTTTCTGCAGTTGGTAGTATAGGAGGGACTGAATCTTCCTGTCGACTCTCAGCTTCTGCCTGATCCGGGAGAGGGACTGATTCCTCTTGGCTGAAGGTGTGGGCAGGTTGGGCTTCCTGTTTAGGTGCTGCTTGCTCTTCAGCGGTAACAGGAGGGAATGATTCCTCCTGTTGTTGATCGTTGCCAGCTTCCTATTGCGGTGGAGGGGACTGATGTCTGTCAGATGTCCACTAACCCTGTTGGCTTTGGTGATTGGCCATTCTCGTTCCCTGGCCTCTTCACGGTTTATTTGCAGACCTTCATGTAAGGCATTATCATCATCATCCGAGTCAGGGTCTGCGTGATGGCTTGGTACGGGATCTCTGTCAGCAGACTGGGATTTCCCTTTCAGTCTAGCCTTCTCTTTTGCCTTGTAATAGTCAGAAATGAGCTCTTGGCAAAAGTGACCCTCCCAACGGACCAAGACTTCAACATAGTGGGTGTCCGTGACCTTCAGTATGAATAATTCTTCTTCCTTCCAGTCAGCCTAGTTGTATAGGGTGTCGTATGGGGCGACCCTTTATGACTTCCATATCTTGAAGCGTTCATACGCTTGCTCTATTTGGACTTGAAGGAGAGTATTGTTTTATTATTTCTGATGGGGAGGGACTCCGTACAGTAGTTGGATTTACTGTTTGGATTGGATCTTCGACAGGTGTTGGATCCTGTTTGGGAGCGGGATCCCGGATAGGGGATGGTACCCTGTGGGGAGAGGGATCCTGTAGAGGTGTGGGTACCCTGTCAGGAGTTGCGACTTTCAGCTCCGAGAGGGCATCCAATTCTCTAGAACCCTCCAGTTTGGCAAACAGTTGTTCTTCTGTGATAGCCGCCATAGGCTCGAGATCAGCTGTCTGTGCAGCAACTGTTTCTTCCATAGGGGTTGTGCCATGTGGGATAGGATCAGTGACAGGAAAAGGAGTGGCTTATAAAGTAGCCGCTGCAGGTACTGTAGGCACAGTTTTAGAAGACTTTTTGGCCTTCTTTTTCTTTTTCTTGACAACATGGGTTGATCGGCTGTCAGGGACACTCCTCTTCTTTGTCTTCTCCTGGCTTGCGATCCGCTCAATGACATCTCTTAGGTCACTTGAGATAGGCATGAATTTTGGGTTCGACCTTTTAGCAATCAAAGGCGATTTCTTGAATACAATGGAAGTCATCCTCCAAGGAATTTCCCGGGGACGATCTTCTTGTCATGCTCGGATTATTTGACTCCACAGTTGGTAAGTATATAATTGATAATGAGGCTGAAAGATTTCTTAGCGGACTCAGGTTTGACAGCCTCCTTCTGTATTCTTTTCAACAAAATCTTACACCAATTGACCTTTTCTCCTGACATGATGGATACCATCATCCGAAATCGAAGGTTTGTGCACATTTCGAATGCTCCTATCTGGTTCTCAATAACCCGGAACAGAAGTCATGCAAGTAGACATAAGACAGACATAAATTATTTTTGTGGCATGAAGGATGAACCTTCTGTGCATCCTCATCCCCAGTAAATAGCCTCAAGTAGGAAGTCAGCAATTCCTCCGACCCGAAGGTTTCCAATACTTCCATCTTTAGGCCATCCGACGGCAGCCTGTAGAGCTTTTCAAGTAGATCTTTGTTCAAAGAGATCTGAGCCCCTTGAATAGATGCAGATATTTAAGATACGTCACCTTCTTGTCTCTTAGACGCATAAACGATCGATGCATCCAAATTGAACTCTTCAATAATATGCTCACCATACAAGTCGGCGTGGCGACTAGCAAGGCAGTAGAGCCCTTGCTGTCTCACCCGAGAAATAATGACTTCCAGTCCATCGAAGTCTTCTCCTTCAACATTGATTTTTTCCATCACAACGGACCTAACGTAAATATATCTGTCGATTATAGTCTCCTTCTTCATGGGAGGGAGGAAGTCTGAGAAGTAGTCATTCTAGTAGAAAAAGGTTGAAGAAAACTTGAGAATATTGCAGAGAAATGCAGAAAATACAGAGAAGAATACAGGCTGTTTTTGCTTGAGACTCGTTTAAAATTGCAGAAAGTGTAAAGAGTCTAAGGGATCAATATATAGTCCTTTTTATAGGGTGCAGGAAGATTAAGATTACATACAGTGAACGGTCAGATTTAAGGGATGGGAACTGTCCTTTGAAGATGAACGTACAATATGGATTTAGAATAACTAGTACATCTTATCCATCTATTTTTGAAATGATAACTGGTCCCACTTCTGATAGTTCGTCTCCCCTTATTGCAGGAAACATCGGTTTTGAAATAATAAAAACCGTGTTATTTGAGGCATTGAAGTCCATATGTCTTTAAAGCATTAAAGAATAAAACATTTGAAATGTAAACAGGGCACGTGGACTTAAAATGGTTTTAATGTACGAACAGTATTATAATATATTATATTAATTGACATCCTATAGTGTATGTGTTGTATCTGCGAAAATACAGCATCCCCCCTTAAAAGGTACATACAGGATTCAATTCTTGCACCAATATCTGGATAAATACTGTATTCATGGGTTCTACTATATTCCCCCTTAATTAATGCACACATCAGTTGTAGGAAGGTTTCATGTTTTCTTTGTCCTATAGTTCTATCTGACTGGTTCTGAGTGTACAGTTAATTAATGTGGATACTGTATTTTTGGGTCTTACATCATTCCCCCTTAATTGATGAGTAGGAGCATAAAAACTTACAAGGAGATTGGCTGTAGCATTCCCAATTCTTGATGAAGCATGCAGAATCTGGTCTTGCTTAGAGGTTTGTCAAGATGTCGGCCAACTAAATATCTATATGAAACTTTTCGATCCCAACATCCTTATTCTCAACATGATTCCTGATGAAGTGATGCTTTATATCAATATTCTTAATTCGCGAGTGCAATATAGGATTGTGCGTTATTGCAATTGCACTCTATCGCATATATTGGCGTCTTTCTGGCACTGATTCTATAATCTGATAATTGTTGTTGCATCCAGAGAATTTGTATACAGCAACTTCCAGCAGCATAGTACTCCGACTCAGCTGTAAAAAGCGGGTTGGCCAATTGTTTCTTACTGAACCATGACACAAGTCTTGGTCCAAGAAAGTGACAAGTATCGTTTGTACTCTTCCTATCTAACTTACAGCCTCTGAGATCCGAGTCGCTGTACCCAACTAAATCGAATCCTCCTTCCTTAGGATACCACAATCCTACATCAATTGTTCCTTTTACGTACTTAAGGATTCGTTTGGCTGTCGTGAAGTGTGACTCGTTAGGTGCTAGCTGGTACCAAGCACACACTCCTACAGTAAATTAGATATCAGGCCTGCTGGCTGTTAGGTATAGGAGTGAGCCTATAAGCTTCCTATAAAGTGATTAATCAACCAGCTTTCCAACTTCCTCAACACTACTTTACACGGAAGTGCTCATGAGGGTTGATGAGAATTTGGAATTGTTCATCCCATATTTGTTGAGCAGCTCCTTGCTATACTTCTCCTGGTTGATAATGATTCATGTAGGCAATTGCTTCACCTGTCCTAGGAAATAACTATGTTCCCCCATCATACTCATTTCAAATTTACTTTGCATGAGATGAGAGAACATTTGACATTAAGCAAGGTTAGTGGAACGAAATGTAATATCATCGGCATATTTTTGCACCAATAAAAAGTCATCTCCTTCATGTATCTTAAATAGAGTCTTGTCCACCGCACCTTTCTCAAATACTTTATCAATAAGGTACAAGGACAGGGTTTCATATCATGCTCTTGGTGCTTGCTTAAGTCCATACAGAGCTTTACGTAGTCTGTATACTAGGTCACCGCCTTCAGTGTTGACAAACCCTGATGGTTGTTCAACATAGACATCTTCGGCGAGGTCTCCATTCAGGAATACACTCTTAACGTCCATTTGATATACTTTAAAGATCTTATGGGCGGCAAAATCTAGGAATATCCTAATGGCTTCTAGTATGGATACAGGTGAAAGTATCTCATCGTAGTCTATGCCTTCTTCCTGTCTGTAGCCTTGTGCGACTAGACGAGATTTGTTCCTAATAACAAGTCCATTCTCATCCTTATTGTTTCTAAATACCCATTTAGTTCCAATTACAGCTTGATATTCTGGCCTGGGTACTAGATGCCATATATTGTTTCTTTCGAACCATTAAGCTCTTCTTCCATAAAAGTGATCCAGTGAGAATTATTCAAAACTTCATTGGTAGAAACAGGTTAGGATTGAGCTAATAATACAGCTAGGGTGCACATAGCTAGTCTCCTAAGTTCAGCTTGAGATTTCCATACAGGAAATGGAGATTTCTCAGAATCGGATTCTTCTTGCGCACACAGTACAGTTCCTTGTGTATTATGTATTCTTCTTCGGGTAGATACACCAGCATCAATATCACATATAATTAATTCTTTTGGGTGATATTTCAACCATATCCTGTCAGGTTCTAGTTCGGAATCCCGTACTGTATCTTGAGGTGTTGTAGCTTCAGCTTCAACTTATACAACATCGGCTTCTACTACTTCTGATCTTACAGTTGCTGGATTGATTTCTAAGTCTACGACAGGTTATATTGGAGTCGGGTCATCAATGTAAAGTGTTCCGATATTCTGGGTTAAGTCTTCTACTCCTGTAGGATCGAAATGAAGTTCGTCGAACACTACATAGATAGATTCCTCGATTGTCAGCTTCCTTTTGTTAAAGATCCTGAAAGCTTTGTTGACAGAGAGTATCCTACAAATATTCCTTCGTCTGACTTCTCCTCAAAGGTCTTGAGTTAATCTTTCCCATTATTCAGAACATAGCACCGACATCTAAATATGTGAAAATACGAAACTAATGGAGTTTTATTATTTCATACCTAATAGGCTATTTTGTTGTGATGCTTGTTGATGATACAACAATTTTGTGTGTAGCATGCTGTATTTGTTGCTTTACCCCAAAACCGTTGCGGCAACTTACTTTCGGAGATCATGGTTCTTGTAGCTTCCTTGAGTGTCCTATTCTTTCGCTCGGCAGCACCATTTTATTGAGGAGTCCAGGCTGCTGAGTATTTGTGCTGTATTCCATTGTCCGAACTGTATTGCTCTATAAAGCGATTTGTCAATTTAGTACCTCCATCGGAATGAATAGACACGATACTCAACCCTTTCTCATTTTGAAGCTTTTTCAGGTGCTCTGGCAACTTTGTTGTGGTTTCTTTCTTCTTGCTTAGAAAAACTGTCCACGCGTACTTAGAGTAATCGTCAACAATAGCAAGACAATATTTCTTACCTCCAAAAGTTACAGGGTCTACTTGGCTGTAGAGGTCCATGTGTAGCATATACAGAACCCTGTGGGCGGACAGGTATGATTTGCTTTTGAGGGTGGTTTTGACTTGTTTGCCTTTATGACAGGGTCCACAGACATTGTCTTTATGGAATGACACATCGGGCAAGCCTCTAACCATTCCCTGTCTGGCTAGTTTGTTGATTGTCTTGAAGTTGATGTGAGACATCCTCTTGTGCCATAGCCAGCTTTGATTTGTAGTGCCTTTGGCAACAAAACATGGAATAGTGGAGCTCGTAGGCTTCCAGTCAGCAATATACATATTACCTAACCTTCTTCCTATGAGAACAACTTCTTTAGTCTTGATGTCCTTCACTCTACACTGGTCTATATAGAATTTCACCGAGAACTGTTTGTCACAAAACTGGCTGATACTAAGTACATTGTACTGTAGGCCTTCAACATAGGCTACGTCAGTGACTGAACTTTCCTACAAGCAGGGTTCATTTCCCTCTTGTCCTTACTTTGGACTTATCATCAAAGCGCACCTTTAGACCGCGACCTTCTACATAATCTGACAGCTTGCTAATATCTCTTGTCATGTGCCGAGAACATCCACTGTCAAAGTACCAAATGTCCTTCTCCTTGACATCCTATAAGCACATAATTTAAGTAGATTTAGGTCCCCTTTGATTGTTGGGTCCATGTATGTTGGTGCATTTTGGTACCCATATTTGCCTAACAGCAATTGGTTTGCTGTAAGTTACTTTTGGTCCAGTTTTGCGTTGTCTTCGTGGGGCAGGCACATAGTCGATGTAACCTTGATTATTATGCATGTAAAATATAGGGTTATTATTATTATTATTCCAGTACGATTGACATCATAGAGGTGGAGCCATTTTACCTTATAGCTTGCCTTCTGGTTCTCCAGTTGGATTCCCAGAGTTGCTTATGATACAGCGCGGCGACCTACTTACTGGATGGATAACGGGGCTCTTGTATCGAATATCTAGGCGTATTGTACTGTTGAAAGTACTACGGTGCTTGCCTTTGATACTTAGATACAACCTTCTTTCTGAATGGTTGTTGATGCTTTTGATATGCTCAGGGAGCATTCTTCTGATCACGCCTTACAGGTCTTGGAGGCTGAGGTTTCCGCTTCCTGTGATATGACTTTGGTGGCGGAATCACAACCTTCGTTGTACGAGGGGCATCTGTAGCCTTTAAAGGGCTTGGAATTTCTTCAGGTATGGGAATGGATTCCACACCCCTGACGAATAACGTACTAGTTTTCCCTTATTGGAGAATAAGTTATATCCTAAGCCACTTTTATCATGAGCATATTGCTTGTACTTGGGAATTTCTTCTATCCATTTAGATGATTTTTCGAATGATTTTAGGATGGTCTCTAATTCTCCTTCTCGCTTCTCGAGAGTTTTTACTTTGGCGTCGAGTAAAGAAAAATTATTTATCTTGCTCTCATTATGAGACTTGGCCTCATTTAGATCGTGGGCAAGTTGATGATTGCTTTCCATGAGTTTTTTAAATGTGACCTTGCTGTTTTCGCAATCAATAGACATGCTTTCATAATTATTTTTCAGCAAGCCATTTTCATCTTTCAGCTCCAAGTTTGAAATTTGGAGTTGTACGTTTTCTCGTTTTAAAGGCTCATGGTCCTTTTGAATGGTTTTGAATTCATTCATCATGTTTTCAAAAGAGTGAGATGCCTTTGGGGGATTAATTGAATTTGAGCTTACCTCATCATCTTTGTCCTCATCGTCCTAAATTTCTTTGGCCATAAAGCACATATATGCTTTATCTTCGATCTCATCATCGGCCATAAATTTCTTTGTCTCCTGTCAGATAGAGCGGCCAGCACTATGGTCTTGGGAGGTGAATATCTGGCTTTTTCTCTCCTGTCAATATCATACTCAAAAGCTTTGAGGTCAGAGAATAGGTCAAAAGTAGAAATATCATTAAGGTTACAGGATACACGCATAGGTGTAGTCTTAGTCCCATCGGGCAGGAAGTGATCTAAAGATTTTTAAAATTTTCTCCTTTTGGGTATACACTTTACCCAATGCTTGAAGTTCACCGACAATGCCAGTGAATCTGAGGTCAAAGCCCTCAAGCATTTCGGAAGATTTCATTTCAAAAGATTCAAATTTCTAAGTAAGTTTGGAAATTTGTTTTCTTTCAAATAGCTCAGTACCCTCGCAAATCAGCTTGAGTTTCTCCCAGATTTTCTTAGGTGTCTTACAGCTCTTTACCTTTGAGAATGTGCCTTTTTCGAGAGTGACAAACAGCGCATTCTTAGCTATTTTATCGAGATTCGCACACTTGCGATCGTCAGTTGTCAATTGCTGTTCTCCTTCTCGAGCATTTCAGCGTAAGGTTGTCCTTCTATCCTTGCGGCAGAATTAACCTTCATTATCTTTATTAGACATTCTTGGATGATGAATATTATCTCCTCGTGCATAGCTGCAAGATGAGCCTCCATCCTAATTCTCCAGTCATCAAACTTGTTAATTGAGAATATAGGAACCTTATTTATCATAGAGGTATCCATTTGAGAAATAGGCAAGATGATGAAAATATGATATGGTTTTAAAAAAAACTAGTGATTTGTGGATCTGACTCAGTTAAAAATCAACTGATTCTTTTTAGAATCAACCTCTCCGATAACACTTGTTGGCCACTAAGTATACAATATACAGCTTGGAATATAGTAGTACAATGAGCTGTACGATTTTGGAAGTTAGTTTGCGTAGCGGAAGTTTGTTGTGTGAGTTGCTGTAAATACAACAACTAAGTGTTCTCATGTTTGCGTGGTGCGTACAGGATTTTACAATGTATACTATCAAATCACAGTAGAATGAAAATGGTAAATACTGAAGGTATATAACACAGTTTAAAGTGGTACAAGTTAAACCCCTCTACGTCCACTTGTCCTCCACACAGGAGTAAAGAGTTTATTAAAATCACTACGTACACAACTACGCGACTTTAACTAAACCTGTCTCTGTATCTTTCACACAGATTGATACAGGGACTGCAGTTTTGGGCCGTTCACACAAATTGGCTTGAGCTCTTTCTCGCCTTGCTTATTCTTACACCGATCGAAGTTTCATATTCAATGCTATTCTTCCCACACAAGGCGTAATATGCAAGGATCCTTAGTCCACACAGTGCTAATGATAATCTCAACGATAAGGGTAGAACACTTCTCAAACAGCAGCTTTATCACGGATGAACAATTGCTGTATGTTGTGCTGTTTGCGTTGAGGACTTGTATATTTCTTCGCTTGGATATTGCTGTATACTCACGAAATATAATTCTTTGTAATCGCTAGAATGTCAGAGTGATCTGTCAGAGCTTTCGCGATTATGAATAACTTGGTATATTGTGTCCTCTTGCTTGGGGGTATTTGTAACCTTGGAAATGTATCCGTTATAAATGAAGGCATTGCTGGTTGGTGAGATGTTGACATCTATCTTTTGATTGGCGGCTGCTGAATATTTGAATTAAAGCAGATTGCATTTAGTGCTTCAGACATCCTTTCTGTCTTTGCATTAAATGCTCTTCAAAGCATTCAGACTTGTCTCTCTCCAACTGCATTAAATGCTGTCCTATCAGAAATAAATACTGCTTTAACCGTGAATACTTTATGAATAAATAATATTTATCTTACAATGGTTTAAAGCCTTTTTATATTCAGTCCTGTTGGATGTGTTTTACTTTTCCTAAGTAAGACACCTTCAGCCTATATGATGTATCTAACATATTACGTCTCTTTGTTGTATTAAGAGGGCTCTGTAGGATGAACTATCAAAGATCTCTTTGTTGTATGTTGGGGCTTTATGACGAGTTCTAACAGCTTCCATACTTGACAGTATTCTGACTTCTTTGAGACTGCTTGTTGTATGTTGGCGATTATCAAAATAGGAAAGTTTATCCCAACAATTGTTGGACTTCTCCAACTGATGAACCTTATCTTTGCATTGTGGATAATCGGATTGGAACTGAATATGTGATAGAAAAACGTATTATTGCTTTTTATATTATGGAAGAATCACATACCGCTAAAAATCTAAAAGATATAATAATTCAATGTTGTAAGGAATTTAATATCTTTGATAAGGAATTTAATATCTTTAATAAAGTGCTTTCTCTTTCTCTCGATAATGCGGCCGCGAATAATAAATGTATGGAATATTTGTTGGACGAATTGCCTTTACTTGCAAATGGTATTTTTATGTTTATTAGATGTTGTGCTCATGTCTTGAATTTGTCAGCTAAAAAAGGAATTGCTATGATTTCACCTCTTTTAAATCCGATTAGAAAAATAATTAAATGGATACGACTGAATCAACATATTAGGAGATATTATAAATATCTATGTAAGAAACTTAATTTAAAAACAGAAAAATGGAGCATTGACACATCTACCCATTGGAATTCTACTTTTAAATTGCTTGATGCTTCTATTTCTTATAAGGAAACTATTGCTCAATTATATATCTCCGATCCAAAATATTTAGCCAAGCAAGACCTCATAACTGAGGCTCATTGGGAACTTTCTACGATCGTTCATATTATATTACGTGCTTATAATAATTCTACATATTTATTTTCCTACGTTTATGAACCTAATGTGCACTTGGTTATTTTAGAATATTGTAAAATTGTTGGTTCTTTAAGTGAACACAAAAATACTGTACATTTATCTCAAGTTATTTCTATAATGCAAGAAAAATGGTTAGAGTATTTGTCACAATTTCCTTACATATATGGTGTTGCATGTCTTCTTGACCCGGGTGTGAAAAAAGAAGCATTCGGTAATCTTATTGATTATTATTATAATGAATTAGGTAATACTTCTTTTGATAGTGAGGAGTGCGTAAATGAGTGCGTCAAAATATTAGCTTCATTCGTTGATTTGTACATTAAAACTATAAATCGGAGGATCTAGCCTCTTAGTCAACTTCAGAAAATAAAGGTAGATTTGATCAATTTACATCTTCAATTCATTCCAAAAAAACAAAATCGTCATCAAGCTCTACTTCTTCAACTTGTTCTAGTCAAATCTTAAATGAGTATTTTACCTGTTGGCATGAGCTTGATGCCGATTTTGAGATTTTAAAATGGTGAAAATTACGTGAAGAACAATATCCTATATTGGCTAGAATTGCAAGGGATCTCGGTGTCGTTTCAGCCTCTATGATTGCTTCGGAGTCCGCTTTTAGTGCAGATAGAAGTGTTATAACCAATAAACGGACATCTTCATCGCCCGACATTGTGAAGATTCTGGTCTGTAAAAAAGATTGGGAACCAGCAGAAAAACGTCAACAAGGACAGACGGAAGAAGAAGACAAACACAATGAGGATGATGATTCGTTGATGATGGTGGATTCTTCATCCAAATCGGGAGCTTCAGGGGAGTGTCCAACACGGAGATTGAGCACATCACCTACCTTTAAGTTTCACGTAAGTAAAGAGCTAAGTAAAAAGAACTACGTGGACTTTGATTCCTAAGGATACATAGGCAACTTAATTTTAAAAATTAGGTTATGTTTTAAAAAATAATCCAATTTTTACAAATTAAGTCCAAGTCCAATTTTTTCCCTTCTCCCCATTTAATTTAATGTTAACATATCTTAAAAATTTAAAATGAATTTTTTTTAAACAGATTGAAATAGTTTTTTACTAAGTTTTACAATTTTTTTTAATTCAAAACAGTTTTTTTTAAATTGATTTTTTAATTAATATTAATTAATTTATTTTAAAAATTCAAAACAGATTTTTACATATTGATTTTTAATTTAATGTTAACATATAATTTTTTTCTTTTTGTCTCCCGGACCAGGCCCAAATCGGCCCACAACAGCCCAGGGGCGGACGGGTAGTGGGCTGCGGCCGCCCAGCCCAGGCCCAGCCCGGCCCATCCCCTAAATGCATGGGCCGCTCCTGGGCTCCCAAGTGCTAGCCCGGCCCAGGCCCGGCCCAGCCTGGCCATGGCCACCTCTAGTCATACGCAAATCTCTTTACTGAGCCAAAAAAATGGATCTCTTTTTTTAGTACCAGAGCATAAAATTAACAAGTTATATATTCCCATTCATAAAACTATAAGTTTTTTATACCAAAATATGTTAAAAGACATTATTACCCTTAAAGTCTACCACTAAAAGATAAAAAATATAAAAAATAGAAAATTATTAAAAGCAAACAACAATAATCTAAACGGTCCCACAACTCAATATTTCTCTCTCTCGCAAAAAAACTCTCTCGCTGTATCTCTCGTGATACCGAAATACCCCCGTCGTGAAACCCTTTCGCCGTTTAGAAAATGTCGAACTCCGACTACGACAGAGAATCTGAAGATGCCAGAAGCTCCTCACACGCTAGTGACACTCCATCTGAAGAGGAATTCGTCAATGAGCCACCGGTTAGTGTATTTTTATTCACACACACGATCGTGCCACGATGGTTGTTCATTGTCTCACGATGGTGCTGAAGAAGATGACACTATTGTGTCCACGATGGTCTTTCGTGGGCACGATGGTTTACACACGACGGTTGTCGATCGTGTGAGCCGTCATGGGCAAGAAGACCAAAGGCTTCTGCCTTGCACACGATGTCATGCACATGATCGATGCCCGTCATGCGATCCATCGTGTTGCACACGATGGTCTTCACACGACGGGAATCGATCGTGTGCATGCCATCGTGTGCAAGCAGTGTCATTTTTTTTCGTTCTCTTAAGCATTCTATCATATTCTTATGATTTGTATGTCTATATTGCAGACTGGTTGCGTATGGAAGAGACCTACATTGCACTTTGTTACATGACAAATGAATCTTTACATACGGGAGGCGGTATTTAAAGAGATCATTGAGTCACTAAGAAGTATGTGCTGTCATTCCGCAGTTGGTGATCGAGCTATTGAGCTAATAATACAGCTAGGGTGCACATAGCTAGTCTCCTAAGTTCAGCTTGAGATTTCCATACAGGAAATGGAGATTTCTCAGAATCGGATTCTTCTTGCGCACACAGTACAATTCCTTGTGTACTATGTATTCTTCTTCAGGTAGATACACCAGCATCAATATCACATATAATTAATTCTTTTGGGTGATATTTCAACCATATCCTGTCAGGTTCTAGTTCGGCATCCTGTACCGTATCTTGAGGTGCTGTAGCTTCAGCTTCAACTTATACAACATCGGCTTCTACTACTTCTGATCTTACAGTTGCTGGATTGATTTCTAAGTCTACGACGGGTTCTATTGGAGTCGGGTCATCAATGTAAAGTGTTCGGATATTCTTATAACACCCCCAGATCAAACCGGGAATATTACATGCCGCGGACCCTCTCCATGAGGATCCACCAGGCTAGACATCAACACAACACATTACATTACATACTGACGAATCAAAATAACGAATCAATAGACCGATTTGGTCTTCCGTCACTGACTTACAAATCAAAATACATAAACTCATCCAGACTCATACACATGCAAGGGTAAAATACTTGCAACGACTAACAATAAGACAGCGGAAAAGACAATACAATGGACTCCGACTAACTGAAGTCAAAACTGGCCTTCGTGTGATTAGTATCATTCGTCTTTCATCATCCCTCGCACCGATCCTGTGTCTTGCTCCCGAAAACCTGTATGTACCTGGACACAATACAGATATCCACCCCCCGATTACTCGGGGGTTAGCAAAACTCTACTATTTCGCTAGTGCAAGTATAAAGTGCAAATACGAGCCATACACAACACATTCCGAGAATACATCGAAAGACTTCCCGAGATATATTTAGTTAAAAATAGTTCAAGTCTTGAAAGTAGAAACGAAGCAAGTAAGCACTCTGGAAACATTTCCAAATCTCGGGAGTTTTGAAAACATTAGAAATTGAAAAGTTCTTAATTCCTCGAAAGTCATTTAGGGTCACAGCCCCAAAGTTCATTTTCCAAAATGCAAATATGTTAACAAAACACGGGGTCCACGACCCAACCATTCCGGTCACAAAACACAGGCCTACGACCCGATCATCCACTGCAATTCACTTACAAGGACACATTACACATAACACATTATTCTTATGCCATTCTAGCCAAACACCAAGACTCAATATATAATGTATCTCGACCCCGAACATAAAGCATTGTGATACTCCGGAACATATCACAATAGTTATCAAAACATCAACATCAATATCACAGAAACCACACTTGGTAACCCGTGGCCGTACCCATTAGTATCGGACCCCAGAGGCCCCGTCGGACCATCCCCAGGTGGGAAACCACTTCCGCGGCCGTACCCATTAGTATCGGCCCCCAGAGGTCCCGTCGAACCATCCCCAGGTGGAAGAACATCAACATACGCACCCAAGTCTACTTCCGTGGCCGTACCCATTAGTATCGGCCCCTAGAGGCCACACATGCCATCCCCGGGTGGAAGAACAACTCACAGTTTATGAAACCACAACTCTCAAAGGTCAAACACACAAAATATATATAGTCGAGGTACCTTGCTAGAATGGCCATATTATCCAACATGTACTCACGACCCAGAACTATAACAATTCACAAGGAAGCACAAGATTTCAACAGCACCGAACGACAACTAATATCACACAAACTCACATATTCATCCATAAACACGTGACTCCAAGCACATAATTTGACAAAAGAATTACAGTTTACATTTACCAACGACATAATCATACGCAATGACATCACAAGAAAGTAAGGTGATTCTATACTCAACACTAGCACACATATTCAACTAAGCACATTAATTCCTGACACACACGGGTCACCTTTACAAAAACCATGATGGTAAATATACCGATTCTTTTGAAAAATGGTTATTAATATTTATTTAGCACATATCGACGATTAACAACCATAATATCCACAAAACACGTAATGTATGGGCAAGATACTTGCCTCGAATAACCACAACGCAGAGAATCGGCCGAAGTAGGTTGGCACGAACCGACTACGAACTCACCGACTCCACCGAACGACAATCCACAACAATGAACTACGAACGAAAACAATAACAACGAAAATAAATTCCAAAGTACGACCCAAAGCCGCTGAATTCAAAGAACGAATGACGAAAGTTCAAGTGTTTTCCCCAAAACGGCCAAGAACACGATTCGTCCCGACAAAACACGAAAATGGAATTCTAAGTCGAATTATGGATATACAATCCATAGAATATGTTTAACAACATCATTTAACCACAATTTATCCAACAAAAACGGATGGAAAACGAGATCGAGGACAAATCCCCTAAAAAGTCGATTCGAAGGAAATCAAGAAATATACTTCGATTCGACGAAGAACAATGGATTAAATGATGTTAAACACAAGAATACTACCAAGATTAATCATACCCATCATGGATTAATCAACAACACGGAACGAATCGGATAAAAATGCAGAAACCCCCAAATTCACGAAATTAGGGTTCTAAGGAAGATTACCTTGATTTGCTGGATCAAAGGATGATAACGGATGATTGATTGATGTTGTGACCTCAAGAAATTCAAGGATTTGTTGTCAAACAACATGGCTCCATGATGAGCATACCCTCAGCCGCGGAAGAGAAGGAAAAGGAGGAGAAAAATGGCCAAAAACCCGACTAGAGGGCCATAAATAGGCTGCACAGTGTGCCGCGGCCCAGCGGGAGTGTGCCGCGGCATAGGCCCAAAAAATGGCTCCCAGTGGTCGGCAATGTGTCGCGGCCCGGCCGGCGCGTTCCGTGGCACCCTGTACAGTCGGTTTGGCCGAAAAAATGCCACAGAGTGTGCCGCGGCCCTGCCGGCATGTGCCGCGGACCACGGTACGGCCTGCTTGGCCAAAAGCTGCCGAGCACTACCGGCCATAGCTCGGCCAGAAGCTACCGAGCACTACCGGCCGTAGCTCGGCCAGTGCCGGCCTGGGCCCAGATTGCTCGGCCATGACTCGGTCGGGGCCAACTCCGACGGCCCGAACGACCCAGAAACCCGAACCTGAATACGAATCGATGATACGGTTACGACGTACTCGCAAAGACGAATCTAAGAGCTAAGAGAACACACAATTCCGACCACCCGAAGGCTCGGAATTCGACAACGGAAGTAATTACCTAAAACTTTGGGAAATTACGAAAATGGCCCAAAATGTCCGAAAATCACAATACGCGATCGAAACACCAAACCAAAGCTCGCAACATGAATAATAACATTAAATGAACTTGCGAGAAACTCGAAATAACAGTTTCGGACGATATTCGCAAGAATTGAACTCAAGTGCGGAAAAGTCGCTAAAAAGCTCGAAACTCAACAAAACGATACCGAAACGAACTCGGGTGACAAAAAGTGCAGAATTAATCATTCTCGAAATGACGAAACGGTCATAAGAGAGTCGTCAAAACGGACTCCGGCCGAAAAATAAATTTACCGAAAATCGAAAATTGCGGATATTACATTCTACCCTCCTTAAAAGAAGTTTCGTCCCGAAACTTAAAACAAGTAGGGAGAAGCAATATCCCTCCAGGAAAACTCAACGAGATACGCAAGGAAACGCGTAACTTACGCCCATCGGCGAAACGTTACAAGCAACGCAAAGGAATATACGGCGTGAAAACATGCTCCACGACGACCAACACAACTCCGCCGTTAGGGATATAATAAAACCAACAAGTGACAAGCGTCATCAACTGGATAATACAATCAAGTCAATTATCCGAACAATCACAAAACACAATGGATGAAAATCAATACGATTGACCAACCCAACGGTACATCAATCAAAACGCGAGCCAATCGCTGAACAAATACGAAATTCCACCGCCTAAGGGTTGGAAGATCGAAAACGAGACTAATTTTCCGAACTTGGAAAGGTCACAACGATATATAGATCAATTTGGGACAATTATCAGAACTCGCTCGAATGACAAAGGTGAGAAACAACACCAGGTCAGAAGCATCAACGAACACAGTCGAGTCGATACGGTTGGACGAAACAGAAGAGAAAGAAAGAAAAATGTGGGTATTACATCATATCACCTTTAAAAGAGGTTTCGTCCGGAAACCTAAACAACGAGAACGAAGTGCTGGAATAGCAACCTTCCCGACTATACCCTCTTGGTCCACATCCGATCTTCATGGCCATTAGTATCGTGGTCACGACTGTGTCCTCTGCCCATCGGAATACTAAGCGGATCCCCACTCAATACGATTGCACAACTTCGCAAAATATTATACTAAAGTACCAACTCAGCACGACATATCACATAAGGTAACCAATAACAACTCGAAAAGAAAATCCACGAGGTATCCTTTTAAAGGAAATCTTTTGAAAATCCTTGGATTCGTATGCTATTTAAAATAAACTTTAAAAGTACTTTTGGTACCTCGAGTTGTTTCATCAAAACTTGTAAAAACATACTTTAACCGTCTCATTTGAAATCATTTGAAGTCATCATGCCTCTACGTATCATCATCACCGTTAACAACTAACAAGTTAACCATGCAAGATCATCAAATCATTCTTACATACTCTAACATTTCCAAATCCGAGTTTGAACTTTACATCGAGTGAAATTTTTCATCTTTCACTATATATTTTTGAAAATAAAAATCGTATTGGTTTTTGAAATAAAATATTTTTATGGTGTGAAAGATTTTTGAAAATCATTCACTCGAATTATTTGAAAATGCAACAATACGTTAAAATCATTTTCGAAAATTCTCCCAACACTTCACAAACATCAACGACGGTAATATTTTATAAAATGTTCAAGGTACTTTAAAACAACTCTTTCAAATACCGTCGATGTTTTATTTGAGAATCCTAGGCCGGCTCGCAAATTTCAAACAATTTCCAAAGTTCATACGAAGCCGCCGACTAATCTCACTTGCACAAACTTATGAAAATTTTAGAAAAGCGTGTTCGAACACACTCGCAGCAGACATAATTTATCAATTTGCCGAACCCAATCAATTATCACTTAGCGCAACGAAAAAAAAATCATAACGCACATTCATACAAAACAGTTGTCATTACATGACAACACACATAGAATACAGTTTCGGGTGATTGGCTGCTAAGGTTAGGCCTAACGGCTAAAAGAAATGTAGTTCCCTAGCCTCTGTCCAGACTGACTAACGCGCGTTACAACACATATTTAGCGTGCGCTACCCATGCTGCATTAGCGCGCGCTAGCCTTACACTTAGCGTGCGGTAACGGTTCTATTTTAGCAACATGATTGCGAACATATATACGACATTACTGGAATCGAAGGTCACAAATAAACAACAACAATATTTGAATCTCAAAGCCATCGATTCACATAATTACAACACATCATGAGCAACCATCGAAAGGCAATTGTCATTCAAAACCGAAAAGTTAAAAGCAAGGGTCACGTCTTGAGTATATTTTGTAGAACTCATTTGAGTTCAAAACTCATGTTTTGAAAACTTATAGTACACAGTGGAAAAGAATTATCAATAATTCGAGTTTTCAGAACTTTCAGCCTTGAGGTCAACATACGAAAATCAACTTTTTCCTCCCTTGGAGGACATTTTAAAAATTTTACGTGACTCCCCGAAAGGATTCGAAAACTTAAAATTCCAAGGTTTATACTCTTGCAAGAAAAACGATTTATACAAAGATACATTCAGCAATATCATTCTACATTTTAGCGCAAGACGGGAATCAACAAATATATGTCACTTACTCACGATGCACCTTCAAATACTAACTACATAACACATAATCACACAGGCTCGTATAGCTCGTGGTACAACCTGTAGTAGGGAGACTTACATCCACATATCGCACGAAGATGATGGCTGTACCCTGATACTAATCACGACCGACATTCCAAACGACGCGTCGCGACACGACTCAGTCAGACAAAATCTGACAATACAAGACTCAACAACTCATATGTCGACTCGACAGACTAGGTTTTCTCAACCTATGCTGCGATACCATAAATGTAACACCCCCAGATCAAACCGGGAATATTACACGCCGCGGACCCTCTCCATGAGGATCCACCAGGCTAGACATCAACACAACACATTACATTACATACTGAAAAATCAAAATAACGAATCAATAGACCGATTTGGTCTTCCGTCACTGACTTACAAATCAAAATACATAAACTCATCCAGACTCATACACATGCAAGGGCAAAATACTTGCAACGACGAACAATAAGACAGCGGAAAAGACAATACAATGGACTCCGACTAACTGAAGTCAAAACTGGCCTTCGTGTGATTAGTATCATTCGTCTTTCATCATCCCTCGCACCGATCCTGTGTCTTGCTCCCGAAAACCTGTATGTACCTGGACACAATACAGATATCCACCCCCCGATTACTCAGGGGTTAGCAAAACTCCACTGTTTCGCTAGTGCAAGTATAAAGTGCAAATACGAGCCATACACAACACATTCCAAGAATACATCGAAAGACTTCCCGAGATATATTTAGTTAAAAATAGTTCAAGTCTTGAAAGTAGAAATGAAGCAAGTAAGCACTTTGGAAACATTTCCAAATCTCGGGAGTTTTGAAAACATTAGAAATTGAAAAGTTCTTAATTCCTCGAAAGTCATTTAGGGTCACAGCCCCAAAGTTCATTTTCCAAAATGCAAATCTGTTAACAAAACACGAGGTCCACGACCCAACCATTCCGGTCACAAAACACAGGCCTACGACCCGATCATCCACTGCAATTCACTTACAAGGACACATTACACATAACACATTATTCTTATGCCATTCTAGCCAAACACCAAGACTCAATATATAATGTATCTCGACCCCGAACATAAAGCATTGTGATACTCCGGAACATATCACAATAGTTATCAAAATATCAACATCAATATCACAGAAACCACACTTGGTAACCCGTGGCCGTACCCATTAGTATCGGCCCCCAGAGGCCCCATCGGACCATCCCCAGGTGGGAAACCACTTCCGCGGCCGTACCCATTAGTATCGTCCCCCAGAGGTCCCGTCTGTAATACCCGGTTGTAATTCATTCATTTTCATTCAGTAATTATCAGTCTGTAATTGTCACCCAGTGTATATTCACTCGATTATAATCATTCACCACTCATATTCATTCACCGTGTTCACCGTTCGGAAAAACTTCGAGTGGTGTATCGTTATTGTTCATTGTTTCAACTTTCCTCATATGATTTCGACTTTGTTAGATCACCATTAATTTTTGGTAACTCCAAAAAATTCTAAATCTATGCAATATTATAGAGCATCGAGTTAGCTTTCCAATGGTTCAAACGGTGAGTCAATCGGAGTCCGGACGAGAGAGTTATGGTCGTTTTAGCTCAACCACTCATTTTTTTTTTGGCGATCATCGCGAACGAACTCGGCGGTGTCGTCCGACAGGTCCCGTGCCGTTCTCGTCCGGAAAGTGCCGGCAGCCGCCTCAGGACCCGACCGTGTCGTCTGGCACGGCCGAGTCGAACCCTTCCGGATAAGCCAGAAGCGGCTGCCGACACGCCCGACCATGTCGTCTGGCACGGTCGAGTCATGCCGAGTCGCTGTCGGACGGGTCACTGTCGGGAGGCCCTCCGCGCCGCGACCGTGTCAAGCAGGCGTAGTCAACCCCTATAAATTCATTTTTTCAGCATTTCAGCCCATTTTTCTTCCTTTTCTTCACCTTAAACCGAGAGAGAAGACTTGAGGGAGGGTTTTTCCTTCACAAATCATTTAGGTGTTTGATTTTCTTCATCTCCTTTCGATCGTGAAGCCCGGATAATCAATCTAACGCGTGTTCTTCGGATTAAAGTACTTGTATCTTCAAGAGGTAATTCTTTCAACACTTTGGACTTCGATTTTGTGTTGAGATATGATGTTTTGGACGTTATAATCATGTTATATGAAGGGATATGTATATGATTATGAGTTTGTATAAGGATTCATTGGATTATTGAGGGATTATTCAAGAACACCTTGAATATCGAGTTGGAATTGGGGATTTTCGACTAATTGTTGTTATAATCACATTTTTGGATATTCATAACGGATTATTGATCGTATTGGAGATGTTTTGTTGGTTTGAAACACTTCTTGGGGGATTTGATATTGGTATATTGAAGTTTGATTGTAAACAATCGGAGTTTGGACGCAACGTGTTTGTTTTAATGCCTCAATGGACTTAGTTTTATCGTATCGACGTTTTGAGTTCGTTATATTCGTGTTTGATTCGTATATTGATCGGATTGTCGGTAATTGTATTGAATTAAGGTTGTTCGTGCGACCGACACTTCATTTAGGACATTTGTTCGTGGAAGGACTTTCTTCATCGGTATTTTGTAAGTTAATTCTTACTCGGTTAAAAGGATATTCATACCTTTTGTTGTTGTTCATTCATAATCATAACTCATTCATCATTATATTAATCATATCAAAACTTGTTGTTATCAATTAATCGTTTACCATAAGGAGCAGCGGTTCCAATCTTTTCATTGAGCTGTCATTTATTTCGTTACCATTCCACCTCGGTGAGTCATTATTCATTTTCGATGTCACTTTTGTTATATCGTGGCATTCCGGGTCATACTGGCGTGCCGGTTGGTATGTGTAGGGTTTTCATGTCGGGCACATT
Organism: Orobanche coerulescens; assembly: GCA_033398695.1. Taxonomy (NCBI): domain Eukaryota; kingdom Viridiplantae; phylum Streptophyta; class Magnoliopsida; order Lamiales; family Orobanchaceae; genus Orobanche; species Orobanche coerulescens. The sequence goes on from CM065815.1 coordinate 67,215,691, forward strand.
ATAGTCGTGTGTTGGTTGGTGGCCTCACATTGGACTGTGCACACGAGATTGATTGTTTCGTGAGACTGATTAGGTACAAGACCACACGTGTATTCGATCGATACTCGTTGGTGGCTTGTGCACGGACACATTTCCATCCCGGGCGTAGTGTGGCGCCATTTCCTTTGAGCCGTACTGTTAGTTGATTCATATAGCATGTTTGATTGCGTATGTTTCGACAGGATATTTCATAATTTCAGATATAATCATGATTGTGTATTTTCAACTCTTGAGGATTGTTGTTCTGTTTAACTGACCCCGTTTGGGGATTTTGTTTTTCAGGTCATGGCAAGGCTAAAGCACGGGGAGAGCACGGTGACAGCGAGGAGTCCTAGTGATACTAGTAGGGGGCCCCGATCTTTCAGTTATTCATGTTATTGTCCTTTATTTTCCGCTGCAGACTTTCATTTGAATACTCCGTTTCATTCAGTGTTGTGTATTTTATCTTCATATAAAATACACTAGTATTCGGTATTGTCCTGGTGTGTTGTAATTAAACTCCTCATCGGAGTAATTATTGTTGTAATGTAGTTCGGTACTACATTTATCTTGTGTAATTCATTCATTTTCATTTGCCTGGTGGGTCCCAGTTGGGGATCTACGGCACTGTAATATCCGCCTAGTTTGGGGTGTTACACCGTCGAACCGTCCCCAGGTGGAAGAACATCAACACACGCACCCAAGTCCACTTCCGTGGCCGTACCCATTAGTATCGGCCCCCAGAGGCCACACATGCCATCCCCGGGTGGAAGAACAACTCACAGTTTACGAAACCACAACTCTCAAAGGTCAAACACACAAAATATATATAGTCGAGGTACCTTGCTAGAATGGCCATATTATCCAACACTTACTCACGACCCAGAACTATAACAATTCATAAGGAAGCACAAGATTTCAATAGCACCGAACGACACAACTAATATCACACAAACTCACATATTCATCCATAAACACGTGACTCCAAGCACATAATTTGACAAAAGAATTACACTTTACATTTACCAACGACATAATCATACGCAATGACATCACAAGAAAGTAAGGTGATTCTATACTCGACACTAGCACACATATTCAACTAAGCACATTAATTCCCGACACACACGGGTCACCTTTACAAAAACCATGATGGTAAATATACCGATTCTTTTGAAAAATGGTTATTAATATTTATTTAGCACATATCGACGATTAACAACCATAATATCCACAAAACACGTAATGTATGGGCAAGATACTTGCCTCGAATAACCACAACGCAGAGAATCGGCCGAAGTAGGTTGGCACGAACCGACTACGAACTCACCGACTCCACCGAACGACAATCCACAACAATGAACTACGAACGAAAACAATAACAATGAAAATAAATTCCAAAGTACGACCCAAAGCCGCTGAATTCAAAGAACGAATGACGAAAGTTCAAGTGTTTTCCCCAAAACAGCCAAGAACACGATTCGTCCCGACAAAACAAGAAAATGGAATTCTAAGTCGAATTATGGATATAAAATCCATAGAATATGTTTAACAACATCATTTAACCACAATTTATCCAATAAAAACGGATGGAAGACGAGATCGAGGACAAATCCCCCAAAAAGTCGATTCGAAGGAAATCAAGAAATATACTTCGATTCGACCAAGAACAATGGATTAAATGATGTTAAACACAAGAATACTACCAAAATTAATCATACTCATCATGTATTAATCAACAACACGGAACGAATCGGATAAAAATGCAAAAACCCCCAAATTCACGAAATTAGGGTTCTAAGGAAGATTACCTTGATTCGCTGGATCAAAGGATGATAACAAATGATTGATTGATGTTGTGACCTCAAGAACTTCAAGGATTTGTTGTCAAACAACATGGCTCCATGATGAGCATACCCTCAGCCGCGGAAGAGAAGGAGAAGGAGGAGAAAAATGGCCAAAACCCGATCAGGGCCATAAATAAGCCGCACAGCAGTGCCGCGCCCGGGAGTGTGCCGCGGCATAGGCCCAAAAATGGCTCCCGGTGGTCGGCAGCAGGTGCCGCGCCCGGCCGGCATATGCCGCGGCACCCGTGCGATCGGTTTGGCCAAAAATGCCACAGAGTGTGCCGCGCCTGCGGCATGTGCCGCGCCCACGGCAGACGGCCTCGCCGGCCGTGAGCCGCTGAGCACTACCGGCCGTAGCTCGGCCAGAAGCTGCCGAGCACTACCGGCCGTAGCTCGGCCAGTGCCGGCCTGGGCCTAGATTGCCCGGCCATGACTCGGCTGGGGCCAACTCTGACGGCCCGAACGACCCCGAAACCCGAACCTGAATACGAATTGATGATACGGTTACGACGTACTCGCAAAGACGAATCTAAGAGCTAAGAGAACACACAATTCCGACCACCCGAAGGCTCCGAATTCGACAACGGAAGTAATTACCCAAAACTTTGGAAAATTACGAAAATGGCCTAAAACGTCCGAAAATCACAATACGCGATCGAAACACCAAACCAAAGCTCGCAACATAAATAATAACATTAAATGAACTTGCGAGAAACTCGAAACAACAGTTTCGGACGAGATTCGCAAGAATCGAACTCAAGTGCGGAAAAGTCGCTAAAAAGCTCGGAACTCAACAAAACGATACCGAAACGAACTCGGGTGACAAAAAGTGTAGAATTAATCATTCTCGAAATGACGAAACGATCATAAGTGAGTCGTCAAAACGGACTTCGGCCGAAAAAGAAATTTACCGAAAATCGAAAATTGCGGATATTACAATTCTGGGTTAAGTCTTCTACTCATGTACGATCGAAATGAGGTTCGTCGAACACTACATAGATAGATTCCTCGATTGTCAGCTTCCTTTTGTTAAAGATCCTGAAAGCTTTGTTGACAGAGAGTATCCTACAAATATTCCTTCGTCTGACTTCTCCTCAAAGGTCTTGAGTTAATCTTTCCCATTATTTAGAACATAGCACCGACATCTAAATATGTGAAAATACAAAACTAATGGAGTTTTATTATTCCATACCTAATAGGCTGTTTTGTTGTGATGCTTGTTGATGATACAACGGTTTTGTGTGTAGAATGTTGTATTTGTTGCTTTGCCCCAAAACCGTTGCGGCAACTTGCTTTCAGAGATCATGGTTCTTGTAGCTTCCTTGAGTGTCCTATTCTTTTTCTCGGCAGCACCATTTTGTTGAGGAGTCCAGGCTGCTGAGTATTTGTGCTGTATTCCATTGTCCGAACTGTATTGCTCTATAAAGCGATTTGTCACTTCAGTACCTCCATCGGAATGAATGGACACGATACTCAACCCTTTCTCATTCTGAAGCTTTTTCAGGTGCTCTGGCAACTTTGTTGTGGTTTCTTTCTTCTTGCTTAGAAAAACTGTCCATGCGTACTTAGAGTAATCGTCAACAATAGCAAGACAATATTTCTTACCTCCAAAAGTTACAGGGTCTACTTGGCTGTAGAGGTCCATGTGTAGCATATCCACAACCCTGTGGGCGGACAGGTATGATTTGCTTTTGAGGGTGGTTTTGACTTGTTTGTCTTTATGACAGGGTCCACAGACATTATCTTTATGGAATGACACATCGGGCAAGCCTCTAACCATTCCCTGTTTGGCGAGTTTGTTGATTATCTTGAAGTTGATGTGAGACATCCTCTTGTGCCATAGCCAAGTTTGATCTGTAGTGCCTTTGGCAACAAAACATGGAATAGTGGAGCTCGTAGACTTCCAGTCAGCAATATACATATTACCTGACCTGCTTCCTATGAGAACAACTTCTTTAGTCTTGATGTTCTTCACTGTACACTGGTCTATATAGAATTTCGCCGAGAACTATTTGTCACAAAACTGGCTGATACTAAGTAAATTGTACTGTAGGCCTTCAACATAGGCTACGTCAGTGACTGAACTTTCCTACAAGCAGGGTTCATTTCCCTCTTGTCCTTACTTTGGACTTATCATCAAAGCGCACCTTTAGACCGCGACCTTCTACATAATCTGACAGCTTGTTGATATCTCCTGTCATGTGCCGAGAACATCCACTGTCAAAGTACCAAATGTCCTTCTCCTTGACATCCTATAAGCACATAATTTAAGTAGATTTAGGTCCCCTTTGATTGTTGGGTCCATGTATGTTGGTGCATTTTGGTACCCATATTTGCCTAACAACAATTGGTTTACTGTAAGTTACTTTTGGTCCAGTTTTGCGTTGTCTTCGTGGGGCAGGCACATGGTCGATGTAACCTTGATTATTATGCATGTAAAATATAGGGTTATTATTATTATTATTATTATTCCAGTACGATTGACATCATGGAGGTGGAGCCATTTTACCTTACAGCTTGCCTTCTGGGTCTCCATTTGGATTCCCAGAGTTACTTATGATACAGCGCGGCGACCTACTTACTGGATGGATAACGGGGCTCTTGTATCGAATATCTAGGCGTATTTTACTGTTGAAAGTACTGCGGTGCTTGCCTTTGATAGATACAACCTTCTTTCTGAATGGCTGTTGATGCTGTTGATATGCTCGGGGAGCATGCTGCTGATCACGCCTTACAGGTCTTAGAGGCTGAGGTTTCCGCTGCATGTGATATGACTTTGGTGGCGGAATCACAGCCTTCGTTGTACGAGGGGCATCTGTAGCCTTTAAAGCGCTTGGAATTTCTTCAGGTATGGGAATGGATTCCACACCCCTGACGAATTACGTACTAGTTTTTCCCTTATTGGAGAATAAGTTATATCCTAAGCCATTTTTATCATGAGCATATTGCTTGTACTTGGAATTTCTTCCATCCGTTTAGATTATTTTTCGAATGATTTCAGGATGGTCTCTCATTCTCCTTCTCGTTTCTCGAGAGTTTTTACTTTGGCGTCGAGTAAAGAAAAATTATTTATCTTACTCTCATTATGAGACTTGGCCTCATTTAGATCGTGGGCAAGTTGATGATTGCTTTCCATGAGTTTTTTAAATGTGACCTTGCTGTTTTCGCAATCAATAGACATGCTTTCATAATTATTTTTCAGCAAGCCATTTTCATCTTTCAGCTCCAAGTTTGAAATTTGGAGTTGTACGTTTTCTCGTTTTAAAGTCTCATGGTCCTTTTGAATGGTTTTGAATTCATTCATCATGTTTTCAAAAGAGTGCGATGCCTTTGGGGGATTAATTGAATTTGAGCTTACTTCATCATCGCCGTCCTCATCGTCCTGCATTTCTTTGGCCATAAAGCACATATATGCTTTATCTTTGATATCATCATCGGCCATAAATTTCTTTGTCTCCTGTCAGATAGAGCGGCCAACACTGTGGTCTTGGGAGGTAAATCTGAGGTCAAACCCCTCAAGCATTTCGGAAGATTTCATTTCAAAAGATTCAAATTTCTAAGTAAGTTTGGAAATTTGTTTTCTTTCAATAGCTCAGTACCCTCGCAAATCAGCTTGAGTTTCTCCCAGATTTTTCTTAGGTGTCTTACAGCTCTTTACCTTTGAGAATGTGCCTTTGTCGAGAGTGACAAACAACGCATTATTAGCTATTTTATCGAGATTCGCACACTTTCGATCGTCAGTTGTCAATTGCTGTTCTCCTTCTCGAGCATTTCAGCGTAAGGTTGTCCTTCTATCCTTACGGCAGAATTAACCTTCATTATCTTTATTGGACCTTCTTGGATGACGAATATTATGTCCTCGTGCATGGCTGCAAGATGAGCCTCCATCCTAATTCTCCAATCATCAAACTCGTTAATTGAGAACATAGGAACCTTATTTATCATAGAGGTATACATTTGAGAAATAGACAAGATGATGAAAATATGATATGGTTTTAATAAAAACTAGTGATTTGTGGATCTGACTCAATTAAAAATCAACTGATTCTTTTTAGAATCAACCTCTCTGCTAACACTTGTTGGCCACTAAGTATACAATATACAACTTGAAATATAGTAGTACAGTGAGATGTACGATTTTGGAAGTTAGTTTGCGTAGCGGAAGTTTGTTGTGTGAGTTGCTGTAAATACAACAACTAAGTGTTCTCATGTTTGCGTGGTGCGTACAGGATTTTACAATGTATACTATCAAATCACAGTAGAATGAAAACAGTAAATACTGAAGGTATATAACACAAATTAAAGTGGTACGAGTTAAACCCCTCTACGTCCACTTGTCCTCCACACAGGAGTAAAGAGTTTATTAAAATCACTACGTACACAACTACGCGACTTTAACTAAACCTGTCTCTGTATGTTTCACACAGATTGAAACAGGGACTGCAGTTTTGGGCCGTTCACACAGATTGGCTTGAGCTCTTTCTCGACTCGCTTATTCTCACACCGATCGAAGCTTCATCTTCAATGCTATTCTTCCCACACAGGGCGTAATATGCAAGGATCCTTAGTCCACACAGGGCTAATGATAATCTCAACGATAATGGTAGAACACTTCTCAAACAACAGCTTTATCACGGATGAACAAATGATGTATGTTGTGCTGTTTGCGTTGAGGACTTGTATATTTCTTCGCTTGGATATTGCTGTATGCTCACGAAATATAATTCTTTGTAATCGCTAGAATGTCAGAGTGATCTGTCAGAGCTTTCGCGATTATGAATAACTTGGTATATTGTGTCCTCTTGCTTGGGGGTATTTGTAACCTTGGAAATGTATCCGTTATAAATGAAGGCATTGCTGGTTGGTGAGATGTTGACATCTGTCTCTTGATTGGCGGCTGCTGAATATTTGAATTAAAGCAGATTGCATTTAGTGCTTCAGACATCCTTTCTGTCTTTGCATTAAATGCTCTTCAAAGCATTCAGACTTGTCTCTCTCCAACTGCATTAAATGCCGTCCTATCAGAAATAAATGCTGCTTTAACCGTGAATACTTTATGAATAAATAATATTTATCTCACAATGGTTTAAAGCCTTTTTATATTCAGTCCTGTTGGATGTGTTTTACTTTTCCTAAGTAAAACACCTTCAGCCTATATGCTGTATCCAACATATTACGTCTCTTTGTTGTATTAAGAGGGCTCTGTAGGATGAACTGTCGAAGATCTCTTTGTTGTATGTTGGGGCTTTATGACGAGTTCTAACAGCTTCCATACTTGACAGTATTCTGACTTCTTTGAGACTGCTTGTTGTATGTTGGCGATTATCAAAACAGGAAAGTTAATCCCAACAATTGTTGGACTTCTCCAACTGATGAACCTTATCTTTGCATTGCGGATAATTGGATTGGAACTGAATATGTGATAGAAAAACGTATTATTGCTTTTGATATTATGGAAGAATCACATACCGCTAAAAATCTAAAAGATATAATAATTCAATGTTGTAAAGAATTTAATATCTTTGATAAGGAATTTAATATCTTTAATAAAGTGCTTTCTCTTTCTCTCGATAATGCGGCCGCGAATAATAAATGTATGGAATATTTGTTGGACGAATTGCCTTTACTTGCAAATGGTATTTTTATGTATATTAGATGTTGTGCTCATGTCTTGAATTTGTCAGCTAAAAAAGGAATTTCTATGATTTCACCTCTTTTAAATCCGATTAGAAAAATAATTAAATGGATAAGACTGAATCAACATATTAGGAGATATTATAAACATCTATGTAAGAAACTTAATTTAAAACCAGAAAAATGGAGCATTGACACACCTACCCGTTGGAATTCTACTTTTAAATTGCTTGATGCTTCTATTTCTTATAAGGAAATTATTGCTCAATTATATAACTCCGATCCAAAATATTTAGCCAAGCAAGACCTCATAACTGAGGCTCATTGGGAACTTTCTACGATCGTTCAAAGTATATTACGTGCTTATAATAATTCTACATATTTATTTTCTTACGTTTATGAACCTAATGTGCACTTGGTTATTTTAGAATATTGTAAAATTGTTGGTTCATTAAGTGAATACAAAAATAATATACATTTATCTCAAGTTATTTCTATAATGCAAGAAAAATGGTTAGAGTATTTGTCACAATTTCCTTACATATATGGTGTTGCATGTCTTCTTGACCCGGGTGTGAAAAAAGAAGCACTCGGTAATCTTATTGATTATTATTATAATGAATTAGGTAATACTTCTTTTGATAGTGAGGAGTACGTAAATGAGCGCGTCAAAATATTAGCTTCATTCGTTGATTTGTACATTAAAACTATAAACCGGAGGTTCTAGCCTCTTAGTCAACTTCAGAAAATAAAGGTAGATTTGATCAATTTACATCTTCAATTAATTTCAAAAAAACAAAATCGTCATCAAGCTCTACTTCTTCAACTTGTTCTAGTCAAATCTTAAATGAGTATTTTACCTGTTCGCATGAGCTTGATGCCGATTTTGAGATTTTAAAATGGTGAAAATTATGTGAAAAAAATATCCTATATTGGCTAGAATTGCAAGGAATCTCCTTATCGTTCCAGCCTCTACGATTGCTTCGGAGTCCGCTTTTAGTGCAGATAGAAGTGTTATAACCAATAAACTGACATCTTTATCGCCCGACATTGTGAAGATTCTAGTCTGTAAAAAAGATTGGGAACCAGCAGAAAAACATCAACAAGGACGGACGGAAGAAGAAGACAAACACAATGAGGATGATGATTCGTGGATGATGGTGGATTCTTCATCCAAATCGGGAGCTTCAGGGAGTGTCCAACACGGAGATTGAGCACATCACCTACCTTTAAGTTTCAGGTAAGTAAAGAGGTAAGTAAAAAGAACTACATGGACTTTGATTCCTAAGGATACATAGGCAACTTAATTTTAAAAATTAGGTTAACTTTTAAAAAATAATCCAATTTTTACAAATTAAGTCCAAGTCCAATTTTTTATCCCTTCTCCCTATTTAATTTAATGTTAACATATCTTAAAAATTTAAAATGAATTTTTTTTAAATGGATTGAAATAGTTTTTTACTAAGTTTTACAATTTTTTTTAATTCAAAACAGTTTTTTTTAAATTGATTTTTTAATTAATATTAATTAATTTATTTTAAAAATTCAAAACAGATTTTTACAAATTGATTTTTAATTTAATGTTAACATATAATTTTTTTCTTTTTGTTTCCCGGCCCAAGCCCGGATCGGCCCACGACAGCCCAGGGGCGGACGGGTAGTGGGTCATGCACTTACCTTAGCCCAAATTCGCCCATCCCCTAAATGCATGGGCCGCTCCTGGGCTCCCCAATGCTAGCCCGGCCCGGTCCCGGCCCAGCCTGGCCATGGCCACCTCTAGTCATACGCAAATCTCTTTACTGAGCCAAAAAAAATGGATCTCTTTTTTTTAGTACCAGAGCATAAAACTAACAAGTTATATATTCTCATTCATAAAACTATAAGTTTTTGATACCAAAATATGTTAAAATACATTATTACCCTTAAAGTCTACTACTAAAAGATAAAAAATATAAAAAATAGAAAATTATTAAAAGCAAACAACAATAATCTAAACGGTCCCACAACTCAATATTTCTCTCTCTCGCTGTATCTCTTGTGATACCGAAATACCCCCATCCTGAAACCCTTTCGCCGTCTAGAAAATGTCGAACTACGACTACGACAGAGAATCTGAAGACGCCAGAAGCTCCTCACACGCTAATGACACTCCATCTGAAGAGGAATTCGTCAATGAGCCACCGGTTAGTGTATTTTTATTCACACACACGATCGTGCCACGATGGTTGTTCATTGTCTCACGATGGTGCTGAAGAAGATGACATGATCGTGTCCACGATGGTCTTTCGTGGGCATGATGGTTTACACACGACGATTGTCGATCGTGTGAGCCGTCATGGGCAAGAAGACCAAAGGCTTCTTCCCTGCACACGATGTCATGCACATGATCGATGCCCGTCATGTGAGCCGTCATGTTGCACACGATGGTCTTCACACGACGGGCATCGATCGTGTGCATCCATCGTGTGCAAGCAGTGTCATTTTTTTCATTCTATTAAGCATTCTATCATATTCTTATGATTTGTATGTCTATATTGCAGACTGGTTGCGTATGGAAGAGAGCTACATTGCGCTTTGTTACATGACAAGTGAATCTTTACATATGGGAGGCGGTATTTAAAGAGATCATTGAGTCACTAAGAAGTATGTGCTGCAATTCCGCAGTTGGTGATCGAGCTATTGAGAGCTTGACCGAGGGGGTCCTGGGACATTTGATTAAGTTAGGAGAAATGAGAGTACAAATACTGCCCTACATCACTAGATTGTCCGTCAGTTGGAGGGTGATCAAATCCCCCCGGATGAGTCGTGGTTCCAGGTTTGAGGGAGGACCATCCATTTTACGGCCCGTGATTTTGCCATGATCACTGGACTGCATTTTGGAAACTCTACCTTCCATCCACAGGACGACCATCTCATTCGGTCTGATGGTATTTTACACAGAATACTCCATGGTAAAAATAGTAAGGTTAGTGTTCTGCGGAAGAGGTTCAATGCTCGAGATTTTGGTAGAGATATAGGAGATTATGTGAAGGTTCCGAATTTGCTTATATACTACTACTTTATCCTATGTCGTGACGACATGATGGTCGATACATGGGCATGGGCATTAGTTGAGGATTTCGAGCAGTGGGATATGTTTCGTTGGGGTTCTTATGCCTTTGGGGTTTTGTCTTACTACATAGGCAATGTTGCCATGAAGGAGGGACAGGAACATAAGGACTATCACTTCTATAGTCCTGTTTGGGCTTTATAGATATGATCGTATGAGATGATTCCTTCATTGGGAGAATTGTGTGGAATTCGAGATAAATCTGTCCAAGTCCCCCGATGTTTGATGTGGACAACGAGGAAGATGTTCTGTGATTTCACTCATTTCTTCGACGATAAGGTACATAAATTTATAAAAGTATTTTCTCCTGACTGCACTCATCTCTTCAACGTTATGTGATTGCCCATCTAATGGTATGCTTTAATGACTACTTTTGCAGCACAAAGTACTTCCCTTTTTACCGCATCTGGAGGAGGATGAGGCTTAGTACTACTACCTGAGTTTTGAGAATGGCTCGCCATATGACGTTAAGTTCATAAAGCCTATAAGAATAGCTGTGAAGAACAATAAGGATGAGCCTGCACCGATGCCGAGAAAGAATGTTATGGATAGGTTGAAGAAGGCTGCTGGGAAATTGATTACATATGAGTCGGCACATAAAGTGTCGAAGCGACGCCGACAGAGTACCCCACCAGTAGATGGTGCAGAGACATCGGACTGGGAGAGGCAGCCATAGAGGGCGTGTTGTGTCCACGGACTTCCTTATCCGGACCACACCCAGGACGCGAGCAGGGATGAGTACTTCGATCACTGTTTACAGGCGATCTTGTATGACAAGTTTGAGACAGAATTTATTACTCGAGTTTCTCGCCGGGTGCTTTCTGGGATCATGGATTTCTTTGGGCCTACTCATTGACATTATAGGAGCCCGGTGCACTACTCAACTGGGAGCCATGACAGGTTTCCCGATAGGCCTCGTCATTCTGCATCTGTTAGCAACGCCCAGCAGAAGATTCCTGACCCTCCACGTCACTCAGTCTATGGTGCAGCCCACAGTCACCATTCTCAGCGTCAGCCTAGTCATCATTCTAAGCGTCATCCTAGTCACCATTCTGAGGTCCAGCATAGTCACCATTCTGAGATCCAGCACAGTCATCATTATCAAATTCATCATTCTTTTGAGCGTACTGAGCAGCCCCTTGATCCGACTCTGCAGTTTCTAGATTATGAGCATCAGTATCATCCATTTGATGCGCCGTTTCAGCAGTATGGGACGATGTTCAATTAGTTTCAGGATGAGCATCATTATAGTACGATGTTTCCCGGCCATAGTAGTAGTCCTCAGCAGCAGCCTCCATTTCAGATCGAGCAGTCAGTTTTTAAGATCGAGCAGCCGATTTTACAGGTCTCTGATCATTATAGTTGTGAGAGGGATGCTAAGGGTGATGAAGTTGGTGAGAGTGCCGGGACACAGCAGTTGGGTGAGCGTAGTCTTCCACCGCGAGTGACTCGACCCTCTGATGCTCTTTGGGAGCCTTTTGTGGTGGCGCCTCCAAGAGATAGTGAGGCTCTGAAGAAGTTGTACCTACAGTTTAGGGAGCAGCCATGTGATGCTATTGTCCGGTGTTTGGATACTGGGCATGCTCTCACCCAGGCGTTATTTGACCGGATAGAGTCTAGCCGTGAAGACTTTGATGCCGAGGTGATAGATTGTTATGTGCTTGTGACTCGAGCGATGCTTCGGAGGGGAGTTAGTAGTGTTAGTGTCAGTAGAGTTGGCACTTTACTTGCCGGCTCCCAATTTTACGTAAGTTCTATAAATTACTCGCTTGTATATCATTGGTGTGATGTGGATTTTTTTTTTATTTTGTGGTTTGGCCTTTTGCAGTTAGTTATTTCCAACAAGTCTGCAAGACTCCATCCGGATGATCCACCTGGAATCAAGGTGACAGGGAAGCCGGTTTACAAGGATTGGAAAATTTCTAAATCCATCGAGGACAAAATGACAGGTCTTGATACACCAAATTCGGTTCCATGGTCAAATTGCGACGAAGTAAGTTTGAAATTGATATTTATAAATGATTCGCTATATTTGATGTGATGATCTTATATGATTACATATTTTGTTTCAACAGATCATTGCCATTTGTTGCCTCGACCAGAGCCACTGGGTGACTATCAAGATTAACATCATAACATGGACCGTGGAGTTGTACAATTCCTTTCCACACCAACACCAAGATGGTGGATACCGATTCAACCAACTGCGACCAATTACTCATCTGATGCCTCGTGTGCTAGCTCAATCTGGGTACTGGCTGAACAAACAATCAAAGAAGAAGTATGACACGGAGATGAGTTTCAAAATTATGCCATGAGAACTACAGTTTATACAAAACGACAATCACAGTTGTGGCCCCTTCGCGTGCATGTACTTGGATCGACCCATCTCTGCAAACCCAGAAGGAAGGTACCAAATCAAGGAACATAATGAGAAATATATTATGAAATATCGATATGGTTTAGCTCCTAAAATAATTATATTGTCGTTAAACGTAGTGTAGGATAATATATTTTTGATACTGATGAGTATGTATTTTAATTTTAATTCAGATATATTTTGGCAAGATTAATGTGTTGTGTTGTTAAATTACACATAAAATGGTTTATGGTGCAGTTGGTAAATCCAGACCAGCTCTGTGTTGCACACGATGGTTGCATACGATCGTGGCCATCATGGGTTACAATCTTGTGCAACCTGCCCACGGTCGTGGGTTGCTGCTGTCGTGTGCCCACGATGGCTGTCATGACCGTGTGCACATGATTGTGTGTGCCATCATGGGCACGACCGTGTGCACCAATGTGTGCACATGAACTTTTGCTATTTTTGCCAATTTTATTTATTGTGTTATCTAGAAGGATGTTTTGTGATTCTAAAATTGCTTGTTCAAACATTAATTAATACATGACTTCTCATACAAACTCGTATTTGTCATTTCGTGTAATTCATTAGTATATGAGATGTTTCATACAGATGATGAACTTATACGTACGAACTAATACATTGAGAACATATAGACTACACATGATATGCAATATATTATGTTAATTCAATCAATAACTTTTTAAATAAGTGTATCGTTAACAAATACTTGTTAATATATAAGTAACAACACGTAAATTCACGAGTAATTTGAGAACTGAGTGAAAAATGTTGATGTTCTTATGCACACGACCGTGTATCCCATCGTGGGCATGACCGTGTGAACCATCATGTGCACATGAACTTTTGGTATTTTCCCAATTTGATTTATTGTGTTATCTAGAAGGATGTTTTGTGGTTCTAAAATTGCTAGTTCAAACATTAATTAATACATGACTTCTCAAACAAACTCGTATTTGTCATTTCGTGTAATTCATTATTATATGAGATATTTCATACAGATGATGAACTTATACGTACGAACTAATGCATTGAGAACATATAGACTACACCTGATATGCAATATATTATGTTAATTAAATCATCAACTTTTTAAATAAGTGTATCGTTAACAAATACTTGTTAACATATAACTAACAACACGTAAATTGACGAGTAATTTGAGAAATTAGTGAAAAATGTTGATGTTCTTGGGCACACGACCGTGTGCACCATCGTCACGTAGATACAATGACATGGTGACACCGTAGATACCATGACACCTGGTTGCCAACATGGCAGACGATCGGAGCACACGATCGTGCCCATCGTGTGCCCCATCATTTGCACTACAAAGGGCATCATCAAATTATTTTATTATAAAATCCCATCGTGCCCCCCCTTTCAATATAAGCCCATCTTCCTAGACCGAGATTGAAATACCTGAACCTTAGTCCCCCCTTTTCACTATAAACCCTAATCAATTAAAATCCATTAAAATCAAGTACGTGAAATGAACGGACGATTACGAGAAAGCGATTTAGGACGAATCGAATACCTCCTCCCAACCCACCATACAGAACTAGGCCGAGAGGAAGATACTCAATGCTCAGAGTAAGTTTTTTGATTTTTTTGTATGTGCAGTGTGTACTGCGAATTAATGTGTTTCATAAAACATGGCCTATTTAAAAACACTATGAGCACTCTAGTTATACTAGATTGTGATGATGATGATGATTTAGAGATTTCTAAGAAGATAAGTAAAGAAGTTATTTTAGAAGAAGAAGTTCATGGAGATGATGATACAAGACTAAAGAAACAGCAGCAGACGGGGAAAAAGGGATCCAAGTGATTCTGGTTTTTAAGTTAATCTTAGATATTTTGGTGTGATGGTGATGAACTTTTGTTATGTAAAGTTATATGCTTTTGGTGTAAACTATTGCTCTTTAAAGTGAGCTAATTTGTTATGGTTAATGTTTGCCTCCATATTCACTTTAATTTGCTTTACATCAGTGAACACTTAAATTTCAATTCAAAGATAAAGAAACAACTAATAATCAGAATATTGAATCAATACAAGGTCCGTCGAGGATCCAAAAATACATAATCAATTTAAGTTTCATGGTATGGACATACCCTTATGTCATGGTCATCATTACGACAAATGCTACACCTCTTCTTCTGCTGGCATCTTTGCCTCGTTTGTTCATCCATTGTTTGAGTTTCTTCTGGAGGGATATTCAACTCCACACCGCCTATGGGAATGAATGCTTTCCAAGATTTTCCATTGTGACTGGTTCTCTTACACCTACCGCATACCTAAGTCCATCTACCTTCGGGCAAATTTTCAACAGCGGACCGTGCACGACTCATCCTTGGTCGGCCGGCTTGTCGTACCCCCTTTGGAGGTAAGCAAACAATGGATGAGATTTTCGGTGGGACATTCCACTCATCAGGATGTGGGATAGGATTAATATGATCCTTATAAATTTCTCTAAGGCCTTGTTGCTTGAAATAACGACTAATAAAATCATACACAAACAACCCATTGCCGGTGCGCCTATTACAATAAGCAATTATGTCAAGGTTGTGGTGTAGGATAATGTATTTTTGAAACTGATGAGTATGTATATTACTTTTTTATTTAGATATATTCTGGTAAGATTGATGTATTGTGTTGTTAAATTTGGAAAACTGGTTTATGGTGCAGTTGGTATCCAGACCAGCCCTGTGTTGCACATGATGGCAGCACACGATCGTGCCCGTCATGGGATACGATCGTGTGCATCTTGCCCATGGTCATGGGCTGATGCTGTCGTGTGCATCCTGCCATGACCGTGTGCACACCATTCTGCACACGACGGCAGCACATGATCGTGCCCATCGTGGGTTACGATCGTGTGCATCTTGCCCACGGCCATGACCGTGTGCACATGACAGCATAGACAAAAACATTGAATGATATGCACATTAGAGCAAAATAATTAGCTTATAGCAGCAACAGCATGATGACATGGAATCTAATCCAAATCAAACTCCCGACAACAACATGTCCAGGTTCGAAGGTCGACCTCATAAGAAACTTTGTTTTCTACGACTTTATAAACAAGTGAGGTGGTAGCTCGACCAGTAAGAGTCGGACTGGCTTGCACAGAGTTAGAGAGCTTTTCAAAAGTGTGCATTGTCAACTCATGGTCTCTTGATGTAGCTTCTCCCCGCTTCTCATCAAATCAATTCTCTAAAATTAGGCGAATTATCTCAAGTAACAAGCAAAAAGGTAAACGCCTCACCCACAACATACGATTATTAAAGCATTCAACAACATTGGACATCAAGAAGTTATAGCATCATACCGGACACTTCGACCTAGCCCACCTCTCTGGCTCAATTTCAGAAAGACGCCTGTGAGCCCCATTAGAGCTTTCAATATGTAGTTTCGAAAAGTAGTTTTCAAAAACTTCTTCACGATGCGTGTAGGCAGCAGTTCTAAAAAGTCCTATATAGCATGAGGACCATAAGAGGTCAGATTTTTTGCAAGATGTTGATAACACAACCCGTGGAATGCATTCGGATAGACGGCTAGAGCAGCATTCTGAATGCTCCTATGTTGGTCACTCACAATCAGTAAATCTTCCATCGGATTGTAGCATCTGCGTAGGTTATTCAGATAATAAGTCCATGACTCGTCCTTCTCTATCGGACTGAGACTAAATGCAAGAGGAAATACTTGCTCGTTCACGTCAAATATGACGGCCACAAATAGAGTTCCTTTATTCCTTCCCTTCAGTTGGGTCCCATCAACTATAATCACCGGTCAAAGGCACGTATCAAATGCCCTAATACTCTGTCCGAGTGAAATGAATATGTGGCAAAACACTCCCTCACGAGTCGTCTGTAAATCATACATTGTCCCTGGATTACGCCGTTTTAACAAATACAGATAAGATGGGAGCTTCTGATACGACTCATCAAAGCCACTATATGTATTCTCTATCGCCCTATTCCTCGTCCGGAGAGTAAACCTGTATAGAATGTCAATGCCATACTCCCTACACATCTCTGCAATCATCTCCTTTGGCCTCAAAGTGACCCCCTCACCGGTCAATATTTTAGCAAAATAATGGGCGGCAACCTCAGAAGTGACCAACCGTGGGGCAGCACGGTTCAAATCAGGGTGGAAGCTGTTCTCCAAGGTCAACATAGTAATTCTCCAAATAGTTGCACCCTCAATAGCACACAACCTAAACTGACAATTATTTCGCCCACTCTTACAAACAAACACTATACGTTTATCGGCGGAACGATCAGTGATACACTGTAGCATGTTTTCCAAATGATATGTTCCTACAGTTATCTTCAAATCTGTCTTGGACTGAAAGGTGGACCCCTCCTCTAGCTGACTGGTGACCGGTGGAGGTTGCTCGACCCAACCCAAAGTCCCGGCACTATCAGGGTCCGGAAATGGAATGATCCAGTTATGCATTGATTGTAGATGCTCATGCTCGCTCGCAGATTGATGGTCGGATGAGAAGTTACGACGACTCATAATCCTATCCATTTGGTCCGGTTGGCGAACCCAAGCAAGAAATTCCACAGATAGTGACTCAAGCAAGTCTTTACAACAATCTTCATATTCGAATGTATGCACCTCCTCATCTTCCTCGTCTTCCTCATCTTCCCCGTATTGATGATCTTTGGAAGGCATATCATAATTTATGTTTCTGGGCACTACTCTCGAGCTGCTACATCCCATATTAACCTTGGGGGTTGAGGAGCTGCCGTTCTCAACATACACCTCAGGATCCTCTTTGTATTCTACTAGTAATCGAAGTATCTCGGTATCACTCCGTAATAGGACTTTTACTTTGTTTCCCTTGGCCATATCTGTCAAGTACCATAATTAGTAATCGGACTCATTTGGACCACCCAAACCCTCTCTGATAACTCCCACGAGGTTTGCACGACTAACTTTGCTCGTGTCGATGTAAACAAAAAAAGAGTCCCCGTCTACATATGTCGATCGCTCCCAATGACCACCGTGATGTATCGAATTACGTTGCCACAACATCTGATTACAAAAAGATGAGTAACTATTCAGAAAACTGAGTGAACAATATTCTAAAACGGTCTGCCTTGGACACGACCGATGCACACGGTCTACCGTGTGCATCGATCGTATGCAAGTTTCTAGCCATGAATACGATCGCTGCACATGATTGTAGACGATCATGTTAAACGATTGTGAATACGTTAGTTGTGCGCACGATGTCAAGGCCGTTGGACACGACCATTACACACGATTGTTGCACACGGTGGCTTCCCATCGTGTGCAGCGATCGTGTCTGTAAGAAGTTGTCGGGAAAAAAAATTCAAGCGGCAAAATATTGATGCATACCTTCTTTATGAAACCAGAAGCACGAAAAATGAAGTCCTATTTGAACGTCAAATTTTCTTTTCGAATAATCTTGTTATTTTTATAAGATTTTTGAAAGACCTTTTGTCAAAAATGGTTGTGTTGTTTTGATGTATATGTTGTAGTTAAATTTTGGTTGTTGGACATTAATGATCGGCTTTGAGCAAATGAGGAAAATAAAAAAAAAAAGAGAAAAGAAAAGTAGTTTAAATTAAATAAAATACAAAAAGAGAAGAGAAAGTCAATATTACAATTTTTGTGAGGATATTTTATTTTTTTTAATCAAAATGGTACTAAAAACTTATACTCTTATGAATGGGGATATAAAACTTATCAATTTTATGATTTGGTATTAAAAAATTGATTCCCATGAAAAAAATCTCTTTGCCACACTCTCTTTCCTACTTGGCCACCAACCCTCTGTTCGAGAACTTCTTCCGACGAAGTGACATTGGGGAAGCCAGCTTTCCGGCCAACACCGATGGGTCCTTCATTTTTAAACCCATTCTCCCAACAAAATATAGGTTAGGCACTCGAGATGAGTGAGATTTTGGCTTCATAGATCGATTCTTCCATAGCAATTTTCTTTTCTTCCCCGATCGACACAAGCTCCGCCACCGTTAAAGGTTAGTATTGTGCAAGTACATTAAAACATTTATTACTAGTTATTGGTTTCCGGTTATCATGCCTTTGTTCTCCTTAGATTCAAGAGGTTACTTTGTTTTCTCTTTTTTTTTTGACCTAGTTCTCCTTAGGTCTATATTACGTAAATTACTTGAATTGTCCTGGAGCAACAACCACTTGAGCTTTTGGCGATCATCCTCAGTCGTATTTTATATGTTCATAGGCATCCTGTCATTTATATATGAATTTGTATCTCAAAGTTTAACGTTAGGAAATATTGAATCCGAATTTGATCTATTTTAGAAATTAAGATACTGAACTGTTTGCTAAGTTCTATGGATTAGCATGTTCAAGTCACATAACTGAACTTTCTATACGGTAGTAAGTGTTGAAAATTATATTTTAAAAACGATTACTTGAATAAAACAGAACATGAATGAAAATTATTATTTTTCGAAATTCTACAAAAAATTGTTTAGCAAAACGAAAAATTGTGGAGCACGTAAACGAATAGAAGAGTCGTTGTTGAGTCCAGAATATCTGTCTCCTTAAAGCAAATTTGCCCTCACCACGGTGTATGACGTCTGCCTCCCAGGATAAACAACAACTCGATGCAGTGAACCGATGATCCACTGCACCCTCAGCGAACTAGAACAACTCTATATACTATCACCGACTCTAAGAAGAAAAAAATGAGGAAAGAAAAACGGACAGAAAAAAAGGCTCACAAAATCGTACGTCTGAAGGTGTTAAAAAATGAGCCCCTCAAGCCGGGTATTTATAGGTGAAGGCTGGAGGAGGTTGTGTGCTGGAGGAACTCTAAACCGATCAGGATTGGTATCTCAATACTTATCCAGATTTAAATTAATGTTTATCCGGATCCGAAAAATTCGGAATTTATAATTGGGGTATTTTCTGTAAAATAAATTTTTACCGAATAAAATTGCAGTAAAAAGATAACTTTGAAACGACGAGACATTTCGCCCAAATCGCCCTTCGACCGAGACTGACCGACCGACCGGACGATGGCGGCGGCGGCGCGCGCGCGTGTGTGCGTGTGTGCGCGCCCATCTCTCACTCTCGAGTCCTTTTAATCTTAAGACGGTCGGCAGAAACGAGAACAAGAACTCAGAGCAACTCTAGTTCTTCCGGCAAGCACTCAACAGCTAGATAACTAGAATCTTTTACACTCATTGTAATTGCATCCTTACATGAATATTTGTGCTCAAATATATTCTTATTAATAACATCTCGCGATATATTCTCAAGCCCGGGCCTAACAAACCCGGAAAATCTTGTGTTATTTCCATTCCCTCGGACGTGCTCTCGCACCTTATTTATTGTCCGTCATTTCCAGCAATATCTATCTCCGGATAATATTTGGGGCAGAAACACTCATCATCTTCATGAATCGATTTTGAGACTTCATACATTTTGTTGATTTGTTCCTCGGTTAATTCATCGGGAACATAATCTCTAAAATTCGGACTTGGTATAGAATGAGAACTCAGAGTATGAGTAGGAGGAGGATTACTACCACTAGCACCGCCTCTTCCACGTCGAGGAATGCCGATGATAGCCTTTCCCTTTCCCCGATTGAATTGACCACTTGACATTTTTTTGAATTAAAAGTATACTTGAGAGTTGAGATAATAGAAATTAGAGGGAAGGTAGATAGTTGGTGTGAGAAAAATGAAGGATGTGAGGGGGGTATTTATAGGTGTAAAAATGTAAAAAAAAAAATTGAAATTGTGACCGTTGAACCGTCGGTTCCCGGTTGAACCGCCGGTTCCGGATTGAACCGCCGGTTCACAACGGTCACATTTCTGAATTTTTGAATTTTTTTTTTTTTTTGAAACCGGCGGTTGAACCGCCAGTTCGCGGTTCGTCATTTTGACGAACCGGAACCGAACCACCTAAAAACGGTTCACGATTCCGATTTTGAACCGAACCGCGGTCAACGGTTCAAAACCAGCGGTTCGGCAGTTCGAACCGGAACCATGAACACCTCTACATTTGGGTTATAACTCTACGCCATCAATAATCTCATCGTCTTCATAATGTTGCTCATTTTCAGCGGGTAGGGCCTCTAAGAGCTCCTCAATGGCATCAACAAACATTTCAGAGCGAATGAAGTTGTGGATGAGAAATGATGCCATTATGAGCCTATTTATAACTTTAACCTGATAATAAGTTGCACTCCTAAATATTCCAAAATGCATTTTCATTATACTGAAAGCACGTTCAACCACGTAAGCGGGCACGTGTATGCCTCATGTTAAAATTTCTCTTGATAATTTTGGGGCCTTTGTGATACCGGACCCCAATCATCGAGGTGGTATTGCACGCCCTTGTATGGAGACAGAAAGCCTTCACTATTTGCGTATCCACAATATTACTGAGAATTAAAATACAAATAAAGAATGAAGTAATTAAATAGAACTTGTATAGTCCAAGAATCATCAATCCAAATACAAGTAATTCCCATATATGAATTTGCTTCCCAATGATCACTCCAAGCATCGGAACATATACAAACTTTATGATCTAAGTTTAAAAACATATTAGCTAAAATTAATTTTGCCTCGCTAGTAGTTTTTCGAACAGCACGAGTTACGGTAGAGCGTGAAATTTTTTTACTTGCGGGATTAAAACTTAGTTGAGTGAAATTTTCATACGTTTGGTCGTCGGCAAAGTTAAAAGGAAGAGATTTACCACAAACAAACCTAGCTAATTCTTTTCTAGCGGTAATTGGATTAAATTTAAATAAAGAACTATTACCTTGATTGGGGGCATTAGACGACGTCGCCGTGCCTCGAAGTTGGGTGTGATTAGACTCGATGCCAACTTTGTCGGGATGTTGTCTTTGTATATGGCCATTGAGTGTCCCGTAATCTCCTCCTTTTTTAAACTTGTACATTTTATCGCAATAGTTGCACTTGGCCAAGAAATGACCGGGCCGGATACAACGTCGTCCATTTTTGTATAATGGATCGCAAATAATGGAGATTTCAGCTTGGATGGTTTTCTTTGTTTTGGTTTTGTTGGTTGCTCATTGTTGTGTCGAGATTTATACATCTCAACAGGCGATCGGGACAGAGACCGGGCGACCGAGCCAAAGTCGAATAGACCAAAGGCAGATTGGCCGATCGGAGGTTCCAGGTCAAGTCCCGGTGCCGAGTGATCGACATCTAAGGCAATCGTCTCTTGGCACCTGGCGACCGACTCTGGTGCCCGGCCAATGACGACCACCTCTTGCCACGCAAAGCCAGCATGTCTAGTCGGCGAAAGACGAAACTTGGATTGAGACCCACATGCAGATCCGGAAAAGGCGCCGCAGAACATGGATCATTGACCACACCCTGTCAACATCTTCTCACCTACCGACAGGTCCGCGGAAAGGTGCAAAGTGGGACCTCTCAGACAACAACTCAGGACGCGTGCAGACTTCTCATTGGACCGCACAGCTGGCTGCCAGCAGCAACCGCAGACTTCAAGGCAGACATCCCATGTGCTAAAAGACGATTGCTCCTTATTATATTGCGTGGTCGATGGAACACATGGCCATCCTACGGGAGCGACAGATAGCGTTCGACGCGCCCGCTATAACCCCCTCGGCCATCCACCACGTGAGCAAACGGACGTTCAAGGGATTACTAGCCGAGCGATCGCCAAGAGGCCCCAATTCGCAAGAAAAGACGCTCGCAAGGAGGGACACCTCCGTCTTCAGCCACCTAAGAAGCGACCCACCGTGGCGACTGGGGCATTCTAGCCCCAGCCATGAGACGACGGAGCCCGAATCCGTCACCAGGAGTTCGGCATACCCAACTCCCAGAAGGCAGGCCGACCATATGACTCCTCGCCGAAGAACCGAGATTGGCGGTGACGACATCATCGCCTACCGCGGAGCCAGGAGACCGATACACGATCGCCTCGGCACCCGCTCCGAGAGCCAAGCCACGAGCGACCAAGCTACTGCGATGGCTGTGATGTAACGCCAGCTCGACTACATGAAGGCGCTCCTAGAGAGTGGGGCAGGCGCCAATAGCAAGATCACCGGGCCAAACGATCCACTCGCAGTCCACATCGAGCTCGCCCCCATGCAGCGTAGGATCGCTCCTCCGCAAACACCTTTGTACGAGGGGAGGTCGGACCCCGAGACTCACCTGAGCAAGTTCCGGATCTACATGACCGGGTGTGGGGTATCAGACACAACTAGGTGCCGAATGTTCCCGCTAACATTGGGCGACCTGGCCCATAGGTGGTACATCTCATTGCCACCTCGATCCATCAGTTCCTTTGAACAACTGGCGAACGACTTCACGTCGTACTTCGCCTCCAAGGTCGCCATACCAGAAGGCCCCCACCGCATGATGAAAATCAAGTAGGGGGAAGACGAGTCCGATGCAGACTATATCGACCGAGTGGATGAGATAATCCTCAACGGAGAGCCTATGAGCGACGAGATCGCCCTCTATTCGGTCCTAGGGGGATTCGATGGTCTTTCGCCTATGTTCAAGCATTTTACGAAGGACATCCCCCCGACCTACGCGATCTTCCGCGCCAAGGCCGCAGACTTTTTGGCGAGGCAAAGGTTACTTTTACACCTATGAGTAACGCGATCGGTGCCAGAATGACGATCATCGGTCTTCCAACCCGATCGCCAGAATCAAGCAACATATCCTAAAACGGAGGACTCACTCGCCATCTACAGTTCATCATCTAACATGATGGACTAAGGCACGAGATCGCCTCCCCCGCATAATGTACACCGTTGAGGGTCGGCATCTAACATGACGATCCGAGGTAGAAGAGTGCAGCCATGGTCCTGGTGGTCGATGGACAACTACTCAGGACGCGTGCAGACTTCTCATTGGACCGCACAGCTGGCTGCCAGCAGCAGCCGCGGACTTCAAGGCAGACAGCCCATGTGCTAAAAGACGATTGCCCCTTATTATATTGAAAGGAAGGCGATCGCCCGTCGATAAAGGGCATCTCAGCTCCTATAAATAGAAGGCTTCCTACACTTGGAAACCTCTCGGGCTCTCTATATCTTTCACTCTCTTGGCAACGCTATACACTTCGGACATCTTCCATCTCTCACTCTCGAGACCTTTTAATCTTAAGACGGTTGGCAGAAACGAGAACAAGAACTCATAGCAACTCTAGTTCTTCCGGCAAGCACTCAACAGCTAGATAACTAGGATCTTTTACACTCATTGTAATTGCATCCTTACATTAATATTTGTACTCAAACGTATTCTTATTAATAACATCTCGCGAGAGCATTCAAGCCCGGGCCTAACAAACCCAGCAAATCTTGTGTTATTTCTATTCCTCCGGACGTGCTCTCTCACCTTGTTTGCTATCCGTCCTTTCCAGCAATATCTATCTCCGGATAATATTTCGGGCAGAAACAATTGGCGCTAGAGGAAGGGCATCTAAACCTTTATTTTTATTCCTGCCGTCTCGAAGAACACTCACTGTTCTCCGGGGCATATACTTGAAGAGACACTCACTGCTCTTGAAAGAAAGCTGTCAGAATCATGACTTCTGTCTCCATGTTGAAGAAAGCCGCTGGCCGACCCGCCGGACGCCTCATTTCGTCTCAATTCGAGACCCAGCCTATGGCGGAGGGTATCCGTGGCGACCGGAGACTCTCAATCCCGCCCCCGAGGAACGGCCCAAGCCTCTCGCTCGATCAGTTCCAAACCGCGGAACAGATCGAAGAGGCCATGGCCATCCTACGGGAGCGACGGAGAGCGTTCGACGCGCCCGCTATAACCCTCTCGGCCATCCACCACGTGAGCAAACAGAAGTTCAAGGGATTACTGGCCGAGCGATCGCCAGGAGGCCCCAATTCGCAAGAAAAGGCGCTCGCAAGGCGGGACACCTCCGTCTTCAGCCGCCTAGGAAGCGACCCATCGTGGCGACCGGGGCATTCCGGCCCCATCCATGAGACGACGGAGCCCGAATCCATCACCAGGAGTTCGTCATACCCAACTCCCAGAAGGCAGGCCGACCATATGACTCCTCGCCGAAGAACCGAGATCGGCGGCGATGACATCATCGCCTACCGCGGAGCCAGGAGACCGATACACGATCGCCTCGGCACCCGCTCCGAGAGCCAAGCCACGAGCGACCAAGCTACTGCGATGGCCGCGATGCAACGCCAGCTCGACTACATGAAGGCGCTCCTAGAGACTGGGGCAGGCGCCAATAGCAAAATCACCGGGCCGAACGAGCCACTCGCGGTCCACATCGAGCTCGCCCCCGTGCAGCGTAGGATCGCTCCTCCGCAAACAACTTTGTACGAGGGGAGGTCGGACCCCGAGACTCACCTGAGCAAGTTCCGGATCTACATGACCGGGTGTGGGGCATCAGACGCAACCAGGTGCCGAATGTTCCCGCTAACATTGGGCGACCTGGCCCATAGGTGGTACATCTCATTGCCACCTCGATCCATCAGTTCCTTTGAACAACTGGCGAACGACTTCACATCGTACTTCGCCTCCAAGATCGCCATACCAGAAGGCCCCCACTGCATGATGAAAATCAAGCAGGTGGAAGACGAGTCCGATGCAGACTACATCGACCCAGTGGATGAGATAATCCTCAACGGCGAGCCTGTGAGCGATGAGATCGCCCTCTATTCGGTCCTAGGGGGCTTCGATGGTCTTTCGCCTATGCTCAAGCATCTTACGAAGGACATCTCCCCAACCTACGCGATCTTCTGCGCCAAGGCCGCATACTTTTTGGCCAGGCAAAGGTTACTTTTCCACCTATGAGTAACGCGATCGGCGCCAGAACGACGATCATCGATCTTCCAACCCGATCGCGAGAATCAAGCAACATCTCCTAAAACGGAGGACTCGCTCGCCATCTACAGTTCATCATCTAACATGATGGACTAAGGCACGAGATCGTCTCCCCCGCATAACGTACACCGTCGAGGGTCGGCATCTAACATGACGATCTGAGGTAGAAGAGTGCAGCCATGGTCCTGGTGGTTGATGGAACCGACTGCTTAGGCCATGCAAGGTTCCTCTGGGATGCGATCGCTCGCCCTTCGTTTAAATACGAGTCGGGCGTAGCCGAAGGACCCTCTAAACGAATCAGTGGACACGCTCGCCCGCCCTCAAAGGTTCATCATCTAACTTGGTGGACCCGGACAATGCGACGCGTCCCTACCCCCGGCACAAAGTATACCGTCGAGGATTGCCATCGAACATGACGATCCGAGGTAGAAAAGTGCTAACAAGCCGCGGACGTGGAGTCGATTAATCCGGCGACGCCCCGCGCAAGGACTCCTCCAGACCAAGACCGCACGCCCTTCGTTTAAATACGAGGCGAGGCGCAGCCTAACGGAGGACCCTCACAATAAAATAAGTCACGAGACAAACCTAGGGATACAATGTCGCTCGCGCATAAGACACGGTCATGGAGTCGGTCCATCGAACTCCGCGACTGTGCACGATTCCTCAACGACGAAACAATCAGCATTCTACGAGGGATCGGCAAATTTGAAAATTGCAGGTACTAGACCGAAGATAGCTCGCCAAGCGATCATATCGCCCAAACCCGAGACCAAAGTTTGCTCAACGGATCGCCCGCCTTTATCCTGAACGATCGCCAGTGGAACCACCTCACCCCATGTCTTCAACATCAGAGCAAGCTGGGGGGCAATTGTTGTGTCGAGATTTATACGTCTCAACAGGCGATCGGTACAAAGACCGGGCGACCGAGCCAAAGTCGAATAGACCAAGGCAGATTGTGCGCACGATGTCAAGGCTGTTGGACACGACCATTGCACACGATTGTTACACGCGGTGGCTTCCCATCGTGTGCAGCGATCGTGTCTGTAAGAAGTTGTTGGGAAAAAAAATTCCAGCGGCAAAATATTGATGCATACCTTCTTTATGAAACCAGAAGCACGAAAAATGAAGTCCTATTTGAACGTCAACTTTTCTTTTCGAATAATCTTGTGATTTTTATAAGATTTTTGAAAGACCTTTTGTCAAAAATGGTTGTGTTGTTTTGATGTTTATGTTGTAGTTAAATTTTGGTTGTTGGACATTAATGATCGGCTTTGAGCAAATGAGGAAAATAAAAAAAAAAAAAAAGAGAAAAGAAAAGTAGTTTAAATTAAATAAAATACAAAAAGAGAAGAGAAAGTCAATATTACAATTTTTGTGAGGATATTTTAGTCTTTAATCAAAATGGTACTAAAAACTTATACTCTTATTAATGGGGATATAAAACTTGTCAATTTTATGATTTGGTATTAAAAAATTGATTCCCATGAAAAAAAAAATCTCTTTGCCAGACTCTCTTTCCTACTTGGCCACCGACCCTCTGTTCGAGAACTTCTTCCGACGAAGTGACATTGGGGAAGCCAGCTTTCCGGCCAACACCGATGGGTCCTTCATTTTTAAACCCCTTCTCCCAACAAAATATAGGTTAGGCACTGGAGATGAGTGAGATTTTGGCTTCATAGATCGATTCTTCCATAGCAATTTTCTTTTCTTCCCCGATCGACACAAGCTCCGCCGCCGTTAAAGGTTAGTATTGTGCAAGTACATTTTTTTTTATTGTGCAAGTACATTAAAACATTTATTACTAGTTATTGGTTTCCGGTTATCATGCCTTTGTTCTCCTTAGATTCAAGAGGTTACTTTGTTTTCTCTTTTTTTTTTTGCCCTAGTTCTCCTTAGGTCTATATTACGTAAATTACTTGAATTGTCCTGGAGCAACAACCACTTGAGCTTTTGGCGATCATCCTCAGTCGTATTTTATATGTTCATAGGCATCCTGTCATTTATATATGAATTTGTATCTCAAAGTTTACCGTTAGGAAATATTGAATCCGAATTTGATCTATTTTAGAAATTAAGATACTGAACTGCTTGCTAAGTTCTATGGATTAGCATGTTCAAGTCACATAACTGAACTTTCTATACGGTAGTAAGTGTTGAAAATTATATTTCAAAAACGATTACTTGAATAAAACAGAACATGAATGAAAATTATTATTTTTCGAAATCCTACAAAAAATTGTTTGGCAGAACGAAAAATTGTGGAGCACGTAAAGGAATAGAAGAGTCGTTGTTGAGTCCAGAATATCTGTCTCCTTAAAGCAAATTTGCCCTCACCACGGTGTATGACGTCTGCCTCCCAGGATAAAACAACAACTCGATGCAGTGAACCGATGATCCACTGCACCCTCAGCGAACTAGAACAACTCTATATACTATCACCGACTCTAAGAAGAAAAAAACGAGGAAAGAAAAACGGACAGAAAGAAAGGCTCACAAAATCGTACGTCTGAAGGTGTTAAAAAATGAGCCCCTCAAGCCGGGTATTTATAGGTGAAGGCTGGAGGAGGTTGTGTGCTAGAGGAACTCTAAACGGATCAGGATTGGTATCTCAATACTTATCCAGATTTAAATTAATGTTTATCCGGATCCGAAAAATTCGGAATTTATAATTGAGGTATTTTCTGTAAAATAAATTTTTACCGAATAAAATTGCAGTAAAAAGATAACTTTGAAACGACGAGACATTTTGCCCAAATCGCCCTTCGACCGAGACTGACCGGCCGACCGGACGATGGCGGCGGCGGCGCGCGCGCGTGTGTGTGTGCGCGCGCCTGTAACACCCCCGATATATTCAGGAATATTACAGCGCCGTAAATCCTTTACATAAGAATTTACAAGGCTAAATAAAGGAAATGACAATAACAGATACCAGTTTATGAAATTTCTGAAATAAAATCCAACCGACTGGTTCAAAACCGAAATTACAAATATTCCAAGAAGAGTTATTATTACATCACTAAAATCCAAACATTATAAATCGACGACGTACTCGAGTACTCATTAAAATAACCAACAAATAACAGACAGTAAACCCGGTCGGAACATCACTCTGCACCCTCGTCGTCATGCATCTCCAGTGGTTGTTTTCCCGCACTCCTAGATCCTGAACATACACAAATGTTCACCCCCGAAGGGGTTAGCACAACGATGCTAGTACAAGTACAATAATCATACAGCAGTGATATAATCAATAATTATATCATAACAAGTTTCTCCAACGAGAATATCCACAACACATATCATATCATAACAGTTTCAACATACTGATGGTATTCCAACGATCCAGTGCACACAACTATAGATTCCCATGATGATCCCGTCGGACCAACACATGGTGGAACTACCTGTCCAACGATCCAGCGCACACAACTATAGAATTCCCATGATGATTCCCGTCGGATCAACGCATGGTGGACATATATTCACAACATATTTACACGATACAATCACATCATAATTGTCATACTATAAACAATTCTAATTAGAGTACTTGCCTCGGTTTGAAGACAAGAACAATACTTCCACAAAAACGAACACTCGAAAGTCGTCCTCCTCAATCAATCACGCAACAAGATCAAACCTTAACAAAAGAAATGATATAGGATTTATCTCACGTTATACGGATGTTTAACAATTCGATTTACGGCCAAAAGTTCATAAAATGCAATCTGACTGAACTGCTTAGCGCACGCTAAGTACTCTGTGTAGCGTGCGTTAAGTCTGCTCGATAGCGCACACAAACAACAAAGCCTAGCGTACGCTAACTATGAATGGTCAGTACTTCACTGATCAGTCGACTAACTCGTCTGATAGCTTAGCGTACGTTACATATCAAATGTAGCGTACGCTAACTCGTGCTCGATAGCGCACGTTAATATTCATAGCATAGCGTGCGCTATCTATGCATGGCAGTTTACTGCTGAGCAGTAAACTGTTCTTGCCATGATCGAAACAATGAAATCTTCCGTGATACTTCATGTTACTTCCATGAATATCATGTACATACGATCATGAATGATCTAACGGATAACAACAACTTCGGATTCAAGGATATGCATACCAATATAAAACCATATTCCATCCCGATTACAAATCTTCATACGGCAATTCGAAAAGCTTAACGGTTGATATCAACACCTTATATCAATCAATATTATCATGCTGAAGTTGTTTAAACGTTCCATCTACACTAGATAAATCTTTCCATGATCAATCCTTTAGATTTATCCAACCATAATGATTGTTAAAGTCAAGTCCATGATTATTATGAAGTCATCTACTAGATTCAAATTACCAATGATAGAAGCTTCTCTTCACATATTCAGTGTAATAAGATTCGAATCATGATGATTATAATCAAGGTACTTAAGGCTTATTCATCTCACTATTCCAAACATGATATACTTGGATAATTCATCTATGAAAATCCATAGTTTGTTAACATGATCATCCAAATCGTTAGAATCCAACTCTAAGTCTTGAGATAGATTGAACATACCTTAATATGATGAAAATCACTGAACCGTAAGGTAGAATCCAACTCCGGTTGGTTATATGCCACTCCAAGGTGCTATCCCACTTCAATGAATACTCCCAAGTGATAACCAATATACAAACACCCACAAGATGTGTTCTACGTATGTGGTAGGATATCTCAGCTCTCTGGCCTCTCAAGTATGCAGAAGGAACGAGTAAAATGTAAGCCAAAACGAGTTGTTGTCCTATTTATAATATTCTGCATTTTAATAAGTTAGCGCACGCTACTAAGCATTCCTTAGCGTGTGCTAATAATGGTTGACTTCAGAATTGTCCGGGTGCGTCCGCGGGAATCTTATCCGGACCCATGTCCCGGCTGGCGCATGTGCTAGCTGTCCCGCTCAATAATTGAGTCCTTAGCGCACGTTACTCCTACCTGCATAGCGTGCGCTAATAATAGCCCGATAGCGCGCGTTAAGATACATTCTTAGCGTGCGCTATCACGAGGTTGCATGAGCAATTTTGCATGTTTCTATACTTATGTACAATGATATCAATGCACGAAATATCATACTCCAATAATCAAAACCACCAATCCGGATAATACAGGGTTTGAATACAGTTGAAATACACCGTAATAAATCCGGATATTACATACTCTCCTACTAAAAAGGAGTTTCGTCCCGAAACTCAAGACGAAAATAACTCGGGATATCTAGACTTCATATCAGCTTCCGTTTCCCAAGTGGCTTCTTCCATTTCGTGACGTGACCATTGAACTTTGACCAAAACGATTGATTTGTTCCTCAGCTGCTTAACTCGACTCTCGAGTATCTTAACCGGTCTTTCTTCAAACGTCCCATCCTGCTCGACTTCGATCTCGCCGAAATCAATGATATGACTGGGATCTGGTATATACCTCCGTAACTGGGATACGTGGAACACGTTATGAACATGGCACAATGATGGCGGCAATGCCAGTCTGTATGCCAACTCCCCAACTCTCTCGAGGATCTCAAATGGTCCGATATATCTCGGACTCAGCTTTCCTTTCCTTCTGAAACGAAAGATTCCTCAAGTAGGAGAAACCTTCAAAAGTACATGGTCTCCAATATTGAACTCCAATGGGCGACGGCGTACGTCCGCATAGGATTTCTGGCGACTCTGGGCGGTCAACAGCCTTTCACGAATCAAGGCTATCTTCTCTCGAGTCTGCACGATCAACTCTGGTTCTGTTCCGATCAAGTCTGACGAATCGTCCCAGCATAGGGGCGATCTGCATCTCCTTCCGTATAATGCCTCAAACGGTGCCATCTTAATGGAAGCATGCCAACTATTGTTGTAGGTAAATTCAATCAACGGTAGATGAATTTCCCAATCGTTTGACCAATCTATGGCACAGGCCCTTAGCATGTCTTCCACCGTTTGTATAGTTCTCTCAGATTGTCCGTCAGTCTGCGGGTGATAAGCTGTACTAAAGTTCAATTCGGTCCCTAAGCCCTTATGAACTGCTTTCCAAAAGTGAGACACAAAACGGCCGTCTCGATCAGAAACAATGGTCATCGGCGTACCATGCAATCGAACTATCTCCGAAATAAATACTCGTGCCAACCTCTCTGGTCCCCACGTATCCTTAATGCCTAGAAAATGAGCTGATTTGGTTAAACGATCAACTATCACCGCATCATGTTCATTCTGTCACGGTTTTCGGCATATTAGTGATAAAGTCCATCGATATGTCCTCCCACTTCCATTCAGGAATCGGGAGTGGCTTCAACATTCCGGCAGGCCGTTGATGCTCGATCTTAACCTGCTGACAAGTCAAGCATTTCGAAGCATAGTCCGCTAGATCTTTCTTCATGTTGCCCCACCAGAAATTTTGCTTCAAGTCCTTATACATCTTACTGGTGCCCGGGTGGATAGAATAGGGCGAACTGTGAGCTTCCTTCATAATCGTCTGTTTCAGAACATCTACATCGGGAACGCAGAGTCGGTTCTGAAATCTCAAAACTCCATCATCATGAATTATGAATCCGGGGGCCTTTCCTCTGATCACTTCATCACGTAACCGAATCATCAGAGGATCATCTGTCTGTTTAGATTTGATTCCTTCGGTTAATGATGAAGTTATCTCCATCACGCACAGTTGTTCTTGGACTCTTTGTAACCATATTTCAGTTCCTTCACGAATCATCTCTCGTTGAAGGTTAAGTTGAGAGGTCAGCGTCTCCAGCATCTGAATAGAAACAGGCTTGCGGCTAAGTGCATCGGCCACTACATTCGCTTTGCCTGGATGATATAAAATCTCCAAGTCATAGTCCTTAATCGATTCTAACCATCTTCTTTGCCGCATGTTCAACTCTTTCTGACTGAATATGTACTTGAGACTCTTATGATCCGTAAAGATCTGACAGTGAGTCCCGTACAGATAATGCCTCCAGATCTTCAAAGCAAAAACTACTGCTGCTAGCTCTAAATCATGTGTCGGGTAATTCACTTCATAAGGTTTCAGCTGTCGCGACGCATAAGCGATCACCTTATCATTCTGCATCAATACGCACCCAAGTCCTTGGTTCGAAGCATCACTGTAAACTATGAATCCTCCAGTTCCCTGCGAAAGTGATAGAATCGGTGCCGTCGTCAATCTCTTCTTCAATTCATCAAAGCTAATCTGACACAATTCATTCCACTCAAACTTTTGAGTTTTCTGCAGGAGTCGAGTAAGTGGGCGGGAGATTTTAGAAAACCCTTCCACGAATCGACGATAATATCCAGCAAGTCCTAAGAAGCTTCGGACTTCTTTCGCATTCTTAGGAGGTTTCCAATCCATAATTGCTTCGATCTTCTGAGGATCTACTCGGACTCCTTTAGCTGACACCACATGGCCGAGGAACATTACTTCCTCTAGCCAGAATTCACACTTAGAGAGTTTGGCGTACAATTGCTCGTTTCTCAAAAGTTCCAACACAATCCGCAAATGCTGCGCATGATCCTCCGGGCTCTTAGAATACACCAGAATGTCATCAATTAACACGACCACAAATTTATCCAAAAATTCAATGAACACATGGTTCATCAATTGCATAAATACAGCAGGTGCGTTAGTGAGACCAAACGGCATCATTACAAACTCATAAGGTCCGTAGCGAGTTCTGAACGCTGATTTCGGAACATCAGATTCCTTAATCCTCAGCTGATGATACCCTGATCTTAGATCGATTTTAGAAAATACCGTTGCCCCTTGCAACTGGTCAAACAGATCATCAATCCGTGGCAACGGATACTTGTTCTTAATCGTCATTTTGTTCAGCTCTCGATAGTCAATACACAATCGAAGCGATCTATCCTTCTTTCGGACAAAAAGAACTGGCGCTCCCCAGGGTGAAACGCTTGGCTGAATATAGCCCTTGTCCAGTAACTCCTCCAATTGCTTCTTCAGTTCGTACATCTCAGCAGGTGCCATACGATACGGCGCCTTGGAAATTGGTGTAGCTCCGGGTTCCAGCTCAATGGTAAATTCCACATCCCTTCGTAGAGGTAGTCCAGGTAACTCGTCAGGAAATACATCTGGAAATTCGTTCACAACAGGAATGGACGAAAGTTCCACAATTTCGTCTTCTTTCTTCATTGCATAACACCAATATCCCAGATACACTGTTTCAACAATCGTGACTTTCATCGCTTTGATCAATTTTCCCGAGCTTCCCGGTTTCCATCCTTGAGCAGTGCCGGATCCATCATCGCCGATCGGTGAAATATTCCTCCTTCGGTAGTCTACAATTGCTCCATACCGATTAAGCCAATCGTCTCCGAGTATCGTGTCATCTCCTTGCATTTCTATCATGATCGATTTGAGAGCCACTCTGCCCCCAAATGATACGGGAAATTTCTAGTTTCTAAATTTCCGACAATTCTCTCTCCACTCGGTAAACCAACAACATAAGGTTCACAAGTATAAAAACCGGAAATATTCAAACGATTTACACAAGACAAAGATATGAAAGAATGTGTAGCTCCTGTATCGAACAAAACGCTAATCGGCCGGGAAAGGATTTGGACAGTGCACGATGCGACAGCAGATCACGATCATCTGTCCTCTTCATCTCATACAAACGTGGGGGAACAGATCCGGACTCGATGTCCCCTTTCGGTCCCATTGTCCTTTGCCTCGCCCGCGGCCAAAATTCGAGGCATCGAACACTTTGCTGCGTCTGTTGGACACCGGCTTCCTTCGAATCCCGTGATGAACGGGTTCCATTGTACTTAGTGGCGTCCTTACAAAACGTCGCACGGTGCCCTTCCTGTCCGCACTCAAAACATGTAACTGGAGTGCGCAAACAATCACGCCAAAGGTGGCCTGGGCGACCACAGTTAAAGCACTTCCTAGTTGTATCCGTCATGGCTGACATTGTTCCGTAATTCTTTCCGCTCTTAGATGGGTGCGGAGGTTTCTTGAAAGAAAAAGAAGACTGGGCCTTTCGGGGCCCACTGCTCTTGTGCTCTGTAAAAGTACCAGAGACTTTCTGTTTCTTCGATTCCATAAACTTCTCCATTGCCGCTTCTTTTATTTCGTACGCCAACGCCTTATCCTGGTATTGGCGGAGAGTGGTACATTCAAAACCGGACATGTACTTCTGGATTTCTGGTTTCATCCTCATTTCAAAATGAATCATCATCTCCGCATCTGTTCTGACCAGATGTCGAACAAATGCTAATCTTTGGTTAAACGTCTTAATAAATGCAGGATACGGGTTCGTCTGATGGTTGAGCGGAGAAAAATTCCCGAATTTTGGCTTCCCTCACAGGACGAGGGCAATACTGAGCTTCCATCATCATTTTAAATTCCATCCAATCGGCATCATGATCTACATGTCGGATAGCTTCCCACCACTCGGATGCTTCCCCTATCAGAAAGTACTAGGCAATAGGAGCTCTCCTGTCGTCCGGGCAATTAATTCCAGCAAAAATTGTCTCCAGTTCCTTCAACCAATGGTCCCAAGTGGGAGTCTCGGAAAAGCCGTCAAATTTGGGTGGTTGCATCTTTGCCACTTCTTGTAACCATCGGTCACCTCGATTTCCCATTTCTGGAATCCTTTGTTGTCCATCTCCCTGCTGAATTCCTGCCGCCACTTGCATTCGGTCCACGACCTGAGCGAACTGAGTCATCTGGTTCACGACTTGACGAAGGATTTCTGGCACACCAGGTTCCGGTTCGTTATTGATGGATTCTTTGCGGCTCTTTGAGCTATGACTAGCCTGATTAGAAGGCGACGCCTCCCTTTCAGCATTCCTTCGTCCGCGTCCACGACCGCGACCACGTCCACGTCCGCCTCTCAACATACTGTAAGCACAAGTACTTAATATACAGGAAACAACATCGTTCTAATATTCAAGTATAAAGAGACACAATGTGTAAAGAATGAGATAGAGTTTAGGAACTTACAACCACCGTTCGGATGAAGACGTAGGCAGTGCAGTGATGTCATTTACGGCCGGTTACCTCAAAAGACATAAATGACCCCTATTTTAACCCAACGGCCAAGATATCCATAATCTTAGCTCCGATACCATATTCTGTAACACCCCCGATATATTCAGGAATATTACAGCGCCGTAAATCCTTTACATAAGAATTTACAAGGCTAAATAAAGGAAATGACAATAACAGATACCAGTTTATGAAATTTCTGAAATAAAATCCAACCGACTGGTTCAAAACCGAAATTACAAATATTCCAAGAAGAGTTATTATTACATCACTAAAATCCAAACATTATAAATCGACGACGTACTCGAGTACTCATTAAAATAACCAACAAATAACAGACAGTAAACTCGGTCGGAACATCACTCTGCACCCTCGTCGTCATGCATCTCCAGTGGTTGTTTTCCCGCTCTCCTAGATCCTGAACATACACAAATGTTCACCCACGAAGGGGTTAGCACAACGATGCTAGTACAAGTACAATAATCATACAGCAGTGATATAATCAATAATTATATCATAACAAGTTTCTCCAACGAGAATATCCACAACACATATCATATCATAACAGTTTCAACATACTGATGGTATTCCAACGATCCAGCGCACACAGCTATAGATTCCCATGATGATCCCGTCGGACCAACACATGGTGGAACTACCTGTCCAACGATCCAGCGCACACAACTATAGAATTCCCATGATGATTCCCGTCGGATCAACGCGTGGTGGACATATATTCACAACATATTTACACGATACAATCACATCATAATTGTCATACTATAAACAATTCTAATTAGAGTACTTGCCTCGGTTTGAAGACAAGAACAATACTTCCACAAAAATGAACACTCGAAAATCGTCCTCCTCAATCAATCACGCAACAAGATCAAACCTTAACAAAAGAAATGATATAAGATTTATCTCACGTTATACGGATGTTTAACAATTCGATTTACGGCCAAAAGTTCATAAAATGCAATCTGACTGAACTGCTTAGCGCACGCTAAGTACTCTGTGTAGCGTGCGTTAAGTCTGCTCGATAGCGCACGCAAACAACAAAGCCTAGCGTACGCTAACTATGAATGGTCAGTACTTCAGCGATCGATCGACTAACTTCGTCGATAGCTTAGCGTCGTTACATATCAAATGTAGCGTCGCTAACTCGTGCTCGATAGCGCGCGTTAATATTCATAGCATAGCGTGCGCTATCTATGCATGGCGATTCTTCTTTGAGCGATGCTATTCTTGCCATGATCGAAACAATGAAATCTTCCGTGATACTTCATGTTACTTCCATGAATATCATGTACATACGATCATGAATGATCTAACGGATAACAACAACTTCGGATTCAAGGATATGCATACCAATATAAAACCATATTCCATCCCGATTACAAATCTTCATACGGCAATTCGAAAAGCTTAACGGTTGATATCAACACCTTATATCAATCAATATTATCATGCTGAAGTTGTTTAAACGTTCCATCTACACTAGATAAATCTTTCCATGATCAATCCTTTATATTTATCCAACCATAATGATTGTTAAAGTCAAGTCCATGATTATTATGAAGTCATCTACTAGATTCGAATTACCAATGATAGAAGCTTCTCTTCACATATTCAGTGTAATAAGATTCGAATCATGATGATTATAATCAAGGTACTTAAGGCTTATTCATATCACTATTCCAAACATGATATACTTGGATAATTCATCTATGAAAATCCATAGTTTGTTAACATGATCATCCAAATCGTTAGAATCCAACTCTAAGTCTTGAGATAGATTGAACATACCTTAATATGATGAAAATCACTGAACCGTAAGGTAGAATCCAACTCCGGTTGGTTGTATGCCACTCCAAGGTGCTATCCCACTTCAATGAATACTCCCAAGTGATAACCAATATACAAACACCCACAAGATGTGTTCTACGTATGTGGTAGGATATCTCAGCTCTCTGGCCTCTCAAGTATGCAGAAGGAACGAGTAAAATGTAAGCCAAAACGAGTTGTTGTCCTATTTATAATATTCTGCATTTTAATAAGTTAGCGCACACTACTAAGCATTCCTTAGCGTGCGCTAATAATGGTTGACTTCAGAATTGTCCGGGTGCGTCCGCGGGAATCTTATCCGGACCCATGTCCCGGCTGGCGCATGTGCTAGCTGTCCCGCTCAATAATTGAGTCCTTAGCGCACGTTACTCCTACCTGCATAGCGTGCGCTAATAATAGCCCGATAGCGCGCGTTAAGATACATTCTTAGCGTGCGCTATCACGAGGTTGCATGAGCAATTTTGCATGTTTCTATACTTATGTACAATGATATCAATGCACGAAATATCATACTCCAATAATCAAAACCACCAATCCGAATAATACAGGGTTTGAATACAGATGAAATACACCGTAATAAATCCGGATATTACAGCGCCCATCTCTCACTCTCGAGTCCTTTTACTCTTAAGACGGTCGGCAGAAACGAGAACAAGAACTCAGAGCAACTCTAGTTCTTCCGGCAAGCACTCAACAGCTAGATAACTAGAATCTTTTACACTCATTGTAATTGCATCCTTACATTAATATTTGTACTCAAATATATTCATATTAATAACATCTCGCGAGAGCATTCAAGCCCGGGCCTAACAAACCCGGCAAATCTTGTGTTATTTCCATTCCCTCGGACGTGCTCTCGCACCTTATTTGTTGTCCGTCCTTTCCAGCAATATCTATCTCCGGATAATATTTCGGGCAGAAACACTCATCATCTTCATGAATCGATTTTGAGGCTTCATACATTTCGTTGATTTGTTCCTCGGTTAATTCATCGGGAACATAATCTCCAAAATTCGGACTTGGTATAGAATGAGAACTCAGAGTATGAGTAGGAGGAGGAGTACTACCACTAGCACAGCCTCTTCCACGTCGAGGAATGCCGGTGATAGCCTTTCCCTTTGCCCGATTGAATTGACCACTTGACATTTTTTTGAATTAAAAGTATACTTGAGAGTTGAGATAATAGAAATTAGAGGGAAAGTAGATAGTTGGTGTGAGAAAAATGAAGGATGTGAGGGGGGTATTTATAGGTGTAAAAATGTAAAAAAAAAAATGAAATTGTGACCTTTGAACCGTCGGTTCCCGGTTGAACCGCCGGTTCCGGATTGAACCGCCGGTTCACAACTGTCACATTTTCCGGTTCAACCGCCGGTTCGCGATTCCGATTTTGAACCGAACCGCGGTCAACGGTTAACCGAACCGCGGTCAACGGTTCAAAACCGGAGGTTCGGCAGTTCGAACCGGAACCGTGAACACCTCTACATTTGGGTGATAACTCTACGCCATCAATAATCTCATCGTCTTCATAATGTTGCTCATTTTCAGCGGGTAGGGCCTCTAAGAGCTCCTCAATGGCATCAACAAACATTTCAGAGCGAATGAAGTTGTGGATGAGAAATGATGCCATTATGAGCCTATTTATAACTTTAACCCGATAGTAAGTTGCACTCCTAAATATTCCAAAATGCATTTTCATTATACTGAAAGCACGTTCAACCACGTAAGCGGGCACGTGTATGCCTCATGTTAAAATTTCTCTTGATAATTTTGGGGCCTTTGTGATACCGGACCCCAATCATCGAGGTGGTATTGCACGCCCTTGTATGGAGACAGAAAGCCTTCACTATTTGCGTATCCACAATATTACTGAGAATTAAAATACAAATAAAGAATGAAGTAATTAAATAGAACTTGTATAGTCCAAGAATCATCAATCCAAATACATGTAATTCCCATATATGAATTTGCTTCCCAATGATCACTCCAAGCATCGGAACATATACAAACTTTATGATCTAAGTTCAAAAACATATTAGCTAAAATTAATTTTGCCTCGCTAGTAGTTTTTCGAATATCACGAGTTACGGTAGAGCGTGAAATTTTTTTACTTGCGGGATTAAAACTTAGTTGAGTGAAATTTTCATACGTTTGGTCGTCGGCAAAGTTAAAAGGAAGAGATTTACCACAAACAAACCTAGCTAATTCTTTTCTAGCGGTAATTGGATTAAATTTAAATAAAGAACTATTACCTTGATTGGGGGCATTAGACGACGTCGTCGTGCCTCGAAGTTGGGTTTGATTAGACTCGATGCCAACTTTGTCGGGATGTTGTCTTTGTATATGGCCATTGAGTGTCCCGTAATCTCCTCCTTTTTTAAACTTGTACATTTTATCGCAATAGTTGCACTTGGCCAAGAAATGACCGGGCCTGATACAACGTCGTCCATTTTTCTATAATGGATCGAAAATAATGGAGATTTCAGCTCGGATGGTTTCCTTTGTTTTTGTTTTGTTGGTTGCTGATTGTTGTGTCAAAATTTATACGTCTCAACAGGCGATCTGGACAGAGACCGAGCGACCGAGCCAAAGTCGAATAGACCAAAGGCAGATTGGCCGATCGGAGGTTCCAGGTCAAGTCCCGGTGCCGAGCGATCGACATCTAAGGCGATCGTCTCTTGGCACCTAGCGACCGACTCTGGTGCCCGGCCAATGACGACCACCTCTTGCCACGCAAAGCCATCATGTCTAGTCGGCGAAAGACGAAGCTTGGATTGAGACCCACATGCAGATCCGAAAAAGGCGCCGCAGAACATGGATCATTGACCACACCCTGTCAACATCTTCTCACCTACCGACAGGTCCGCGGAAAGGTGCAAAGTGGGACCTCCCAGACAACAACTCAGGACGCGTGCAGACTTCTCATTGGACCGCACAGCTAGCTGCCAGCAGCAACCGCGGACTTCAAGGCAGACATCCCATGTGCTAAAAGACGATTGCCCCTTATTATATTATGTGGTCGATGGAACACATGGCCATCCTACGGGAGCGACGGATAGCGTTCGACGCGCCCGCTATAACCCCCTCGACCATCCACCACGTGAGCAAACGGAAGTTCAAGGGATTACTAGCCGAGCGATCGCCAAGAGGCCCCAATTCGCAAGAAAAGGCGCTCGCAAGGCGGGACAACTCCGTCTTCAGCCACCTAAGAAGCGACCCACCGTGGCGAACGGGGCATTCTGGCCCCAGCCATGAGACGACGGAGACCGAATCCGTCACCAGGAGTTCGGCATACCCAACTCCCAGAAGGCAGGCCGATCATATGACTCCTCGCCGAAGAACCGAGATTGGCGGTGACGACATCATCGCCTACCGCGGAGCCAGGAGACCGATACACGATCGCCTCGGCACCCGCTCCGAGAGCCAAGCCACGAGCGACCAAGCTACTGCGATGGCTGTGATGCAACGCCAGCTCGACTACATGAAGGCGCTCCTAGAGACTGGGGCAGGCGCCAATAGCAAGATCACCGGGCCAAACGAGCCACTCGCGGTCCACATCGAGCTCGCCCCCGTGCAGCGTAGGATCGCTCCTCCGCAAACACCTTTGTACGAGGGGAGGTCGGACCCCGAGACTCACTTGAGCAAGTTCCAGATCTACATGACCGGGTGTGGGGCATCAGACGCATCCAGGTGCCGAAT
This sequence comes from Orobanche coerulescens, assembly GCA_033398695.1. NCBI lineage: Eukaryota > Viridiplantae > Streptophyta > Magnoliopsida > Lamiales > Orobanchaceae > Orobanche > Orobanche coerulescens. Next base: position 67,257,084 of record CM065815.1, read on the forward strand.
GTTCCCGCTAACACTGGGCGACCTGGCCCATAGGTGGTACATCTCATTGCCACCTCGATCCATCAGTTCCTTTGAACAACTGGCGAACGACTTCACGTCGTACTTCGCCTCCAAGGTCGCCATACCAGAAGGCCCCCACCGCATGATGAAAATCAGGCAGGGGGAAGACGAGTCCGATGCAGACTATATCGACCGAGTGGATGAGATAATCCTCAACGGCGAGCCTGTGAGCGACGAGATCGCCCTCTATTCCGTCCTAGGGGGATTCGATGGTCTTTCGCCTATGTTCAAGCATTTTACGAAGGACATCCCCCCGACCTACACGATCTTCCGCGCCAAGGCTGCAGACTTTTTGGCCAGGCAAAGGTTACTTTTACACCTATGAGTAACGCGATCGGCGCCAGAATGACGATCATCGGTCTTCCAACCCGATCGCCAGAATCAAGCAACATCTCCTAAAACAGAGGACTCGCTCGCCATCTACAGTTCATCATCTAACATGATGGACTAAGGCACGAGATCGCCTCCCCCGCATAACGTACACCGTCGAGGGTCGGCATCTAACATGACGATCCGAGGTAGAAGAGTGCAGCCATGGTCCTGGTGGTCGATGGACAACAACTCAGGACGCGTGCAGAATTCTCATTGGACCGCACAGCTGGCTGCCAGCAGCAGCCGCGGACTTCAAGGCAGACAGCCCATGTGCTAAAAGACGATTGCCCCTTTTTATATTGCAAGGAAGGCGATCGCCCGTCGATAAAGGGCATCTCAGCTCCTATAAATAGAAGGCTTCCTACACTTGGAAACCTCTTGGGCTCTCCGTATCTTTCACTCTCTTGGAAACGCTATACACTTCGGACATCTTCCATCTCTCACTCTCGAGACCTTTTAATCTTAAGACGGTCGGCAGAAACGAGAACAAGAACCCATAGCAACTCTAGTTCTTCCGGCAAGCACTCAACAGCTAGATAACTCGGATCTTTTACACTCATTGTAATTGTACCCTTACATTAATATTTGTACTCAAACGTATTCTTATTAATAACATCTCGCGAGAGCATTCAAGCCCGGGCCTAACAAACCCAGCAAATCTTGTGTTATTTCCATTCCTTCGGACGTGCTCTCGCACCTTGTTTGCTGTCCGTCCTTTCCAGCAATATCTATCTCCGGATAATATTTCGGGCAGCAACAATTGGCGTTAGAGGAAGGGCATCTAAACCTTTATTTTTATTCCTGCCGTCTCGAAGAACACTCACTTTTCTCCGGGGCATATACTTGAAGAGACACTCACTGCTCTTGAAAGAAAGCTGTCAGAATCATGACTTCTGTCTCCATGTCGAAGAAAGCCGCTGGCCGACCCGCCGGACGCCTCATTTCGTCTCAATCCGAGCCCCAGCCTATGGCGGAGGGTAGCCGCGGCGACCGGAGACTCTCAATCCCGCCCCCGAGGAACAGCCCAAGCCTCTCGCTCGATCAGTTCCAAACCGCGGAACAGATAGAAGAGGCCATGGCCATCCTACGGGAGCGACGGAGAGCGTTCGACGCGCCCGCTATAACCCTCTCGGCCATCCGCCACGTGAGCAAACAGAAGTTCAAGGGATTACTGGCCGAGCGATCGCCAGGAGGCCCCAATTCGCAATAAAAGGCGCTCGCAAGGCGGGACACCTCCGTCTTCAACCGCCTAGGAAGCGACCCATCGTGGCGACCGGGGCATTCTGGCCCCAGCCATGAGACGACGGAGCCCGAATCCGTCAGCAGGAGTTCGGCATACCCAACTCCCAGAAGGCAGGCCGACCATATGACTCCTCGCCGAAGAACCGAGATCGGTGGGGATGACATCATCGCCTACCGCGGAGCCAGGAGACCGATACACGATCGCCTCGGCACCCGCTCCGAGAGCCAAGCCACGAGCGACCAAGCTACTGCGATGGCCGCGATGCAACGCCAGCTCGACTACATGAAGGCGCTCCTAGAGACTGGGGCAGGCGCCAATAGCAAGATCACCGGGCCGAACGAGCCACTCGCGGTCCACATCGAGCTCGCCCCCGTGCAGCGTAGGATCCCTCCTCCGCAAACAACTTTGTACGAGGGGAGGTCGGACCCCGAGACTCACCTGAGCAAGTTCCGGATCTACATGACCGGGTGTGGGGCATCAGACGCAACCAGGTGCCGAATGTTCCCGCTAACATTGGGCGACCTGGCCCATAGGTAGTACATCTCATTGCCACCTCGATCCATCAGTTCCTTTGAACAACTGGCGAACGACTTCACGTCGTACTTCGCCTCCAAGGTCGCTATACCAGAAGGCCCCCACCGCATGATGAAAATCAAGCAGGTGGAAGACGAGTCCGATGCAGACTACATCGACCAAGTGGATGAGATAATCCTCAACGACGAGCCTGTGAGCGATGAGATCGCCCTCTATTCGGTCCTAGGGGGCTTCGATGGTCTTTCGCCTATGCTCAAGCATCTTACGAAGGACATCCCCCCGACCTACGCGATCTTCGCGCCAAGGCCGCAGACTTTTTGGCCAGGCAAAGGTTACTTTTCCACCTATGAGTAACGCGATCGGCGCCAGAACGACGATCATCGATCTTCGAACCCGATCGCCAGAATCAAGCAACATCTCCTAAAACGGAGGACTCGCTCGCCATCTACAGTTCATCATCTAACATGATGGACTAAGGCACGAGATCGCCTCCCCCGCATAACGTACACCATCGAGGGTCGGCATCTAACATGACGATCCGAGGTAGAAGAGTGCAGCCATGGTCCTGGTGGTCGATGCAACCGACTGCTTAGGCCATGCAAGGTTCCTCTGGGATGCGATCGCTCGCCCTTCGTTTAAATACGAGTCGGGCGTAGCCGAAGGACCCTCCAAACGAATCAGTGGACACGTTCGCCCGCCCTCAAAGGTTCATCATCTAACTTGGTGGACCCGGACAATGCGACGCGTCCCTACCCCCGTCACAAAGTATACCGTCGAGGATTGCCATCGAACATGACGATCCGAGGTAGAAAAGTGCTAACAAGCCGCAGACGTGGAGTCGATTAATCTGGCGACGCCCCGCGCAAGGACTCCTCCAGACCAAGTCCGCACACCCTTTATTTAAATACGAGGCGAGGCGCAGCCTAACGGAGGACCCTCACAATAAAATGAGTCACGAGACAAACCTAGGGATAGAATGTCGCTCGCGCATAAGACACGGTCATGGAGTCGGTCCATCGAACTCCACGACTGTGCACAATTCCTCAACGACGAAACAATCAGCTTTCTACGAGGGATCGGCAAATTTGAAAATTGCAGGTACAAGACCGAAGATAGCTCGCCAAGCGATCATATCGCCCAAACCCGAGACTAAAGTCTGCTCAATGGATCGCCCGCCGTTATCCTAAACGATCGCCAGTGGAACCACCTCACCCCATGTCTTCAACATCGGAGCAAGCTGGGGGGCAATTGTTGTGTCGAGATTTATACGTCTCAACAGGCGATCGGTACAAAGACCGGGCGACCGAGCCAAAGTCGAATAGACCAAGGCAGATTGGCCGATCGGAGGTCCCAGGTCAAGTCCCGATGCCGAGCGATCGACATCTAAGGTGATCGTCTCTTGGCACCTGGCCACCGACTCTGGTGCCCGGCCAATGACGACCGCCTCTTGCCACGCAAAGCTAGCATGTCTAGTCAGCGAAATACGAAGCTCGGATAGAGACCCACATGCAGATTTGGAAAAGGCGCCACAGAGCATGGATCATTGACCACAGCTTGTCACCATCTTCTCACCTACCGACAGGCCCGCAGAAAGGTGCAAAATGGGAACTCCCGGACAACAACTCAGGACGCGTGCAGACTTCTCATAGGACCACACAGCTGGCTACCAGCAGCAGCCGCAGACTTCAAGGCAGACAGCCCATCTGCTAAAAGACGATCACCCCTTATTATATTGCAAGGAAGGCGATCGCCCGTCGATAAAGGGCATCTCAGATCCTATAAATAGAAGGCTTCCTACACTTGGAAACCTCTCGGGCTCTCTGCATCTTTCACTCTCTTGGCAACGCTATACACTTCGGACATCTTCTATCTCTCACTATCGAGACCTTTTAATCTTAAGACAGTCGGCATAAATTCTTTTACACTCATTGTAATTACATCCTTACATTAATATTTGTACTCAAACATATTTTTATTAATAACATCTCGCGAGAGCATTCAAGCTCGGGCCTAACAAACCCGGGAAATCTTGTGTTATTTCCATTTCCTCGGACGTGCTCTCGCACCTTGTTTGGTGTCCGTCCTTTCCAGCAATATCTATCTCCGGATAATATTTCGGGCAGCAACACTCATCATCTTCATGAATCGATTTTGAGGCTTCAAACATTTCGTTGATTTGTTCCTCAGTTAATTCATCGGGAACATAATCTCCAAAATTCGGACTTGGTATAGAATGAGAACTCAGAGTATGAGTAGGAGGAGGAGTACTACCACTAGCACTGCCTCTTGTACGTCGAGGAATACCGGTTATAACCTTTCCCTTTCCCCGATTGAATTGACCACTTGACATTTTTTTGAATTAAAAGTATACTTGAGAGTTGAGATAATGGAAATTAGAGAGAAAGTAGATAGTTGGTGTGAGAAAATTGAAGGATGTGAGGGGGGTATTTATAGGTGTAAAAATGTAAACAAAAAAATTAAAATTATGACCGTTGAACCGCCGGTTCCCGGTTGAACCGCCGTTTCCGGTTTGAACCGCCGGTTCACAACGGTCACATTTTTGAATTTTTGAATTTTTTTTCTTTTTTTTTTTGAAACCGGCGGTTGAACAGCCGGTTCGCGGTTCGCCATTTTGACGAACCAGAACCGAACCATCTAAAAACGGTTCACGATTCCGGTTTTGAACCGAACCGCGGTCAATGGTTAACCGAACCACGGTCAACGGTTCGAAACCGGCGATTCGGCAGTTCGAACCGGAACTGTGAACACCTCTACATTCGGGTGACAACTCTACGCCATTAATAATCTCATCGTCTTCATAATGTTGCTCATTTTCAGCGGTAGGGCCTCTAAGAGCTCCTCAATGGCATCAACCAACATTTCAGAGCAAATGAAGTTGTGGATGAGAAATGATTCCATTATGAGCCTATTTATAACTTTAACCCGATAATAAGTTGCACTCCTAAATATTCCAAAATGCATTTTCATTATACTGAAAGCACGTTCAACCACGTTAACGGGCACGTGTATGCCTCATGTTAAAATTTCTCTTGATAATTTTGGGGCCTTTGTGATACCGGACCCCAATCATCGAGGTTGTATCGCACACCCTTGTATGGAGACAGAAAGCCTTCACTATTTGCGTATCCACAATTTAACTGAGAATCAAAATACAAATAAGGATTGAAGTAATTAAATTGAACTTGTATAGTGCAAGAATCATCAATCCAAATACAAGTAATTCCCATATATAAATTTGCTTCCCAATGATCACTCCAAGCATCGGAACATATACAAACTTTATGATCTAAGTTTAAAAACATATTAGCTAAAATTAATTTTGCCTCGTTAATAGTTTTTCGAACATCACGAGTTACGGTAGAGCGTGAATTTTTTTTACTAGCGGGATTAAAACTTAGTTGAGTGAAATTTTCATACGTTTGGTCGTCGGCAAAGTTAAAAGGAAGAGATTTACCACAAACAAACCTAGCTAATTCTTTTCTAGCGGTAATTGGATTAAATTTAAATAAAGAACTATTACCTTGATTGGGGGCATTAGACGACGTCGCCGTGCCTCGAAGTTGGGTTTGATTAGACTCGATGCCAACTTTGTCGGGATGTTGTCTTTGTATATGGCCATTGAGTGTCCCGTAATCTCCTCCTTTTTTAAACTTGTACATTTTATCGCAATAGTTGCACTTGTCCAAGAAATGACCGGGCCGGATACAATGTCGTCCATTTTGTATAATGGATCGCAAATAATGGAGATTTCAGCTCGGATGGTTTCCTTCGTTTTGGTTTTGTTGGTTTCTCATTGTTGTATCGAGATTTATACGTCTCAACAGACGATCGGGACAGAGACCGGGCGACCGAGCCAAAGTCGAATAGACCAAGGCAGATTGGCCGATCGGAGGTCCCAGGTCAAGTCCCGGTGCCGAGCGATCGACATCTAAGGTGATCGTCTCTTGGCACCTGGCGACTGACTCTGGTGCCCGGCCAATGACGACCGCCTCTTGCCATGCAAAGCCAGCATGTCTAGTCGGCGAAAGACGAAGCTCAGATAGAGACCCACATACAGATCTGAAAAAGGCGCCGCAGAACATGGATCATTTACCGACAGGCCTGCCGAAAGGTGCAAAGTGGGACCTCCCGGACAACAACTCATGACGCGTGGAGACTTCTCATTGGACTGCACAGCTGGCTGCCAGCAGCAGCCGCGGACTTCAAGGCAGACAGCCCATGTGCTAAAAGACGATCGACCCTTATTATATTGCAAGGAAGGCGATCGCCCGTCGATAAAGGACATCTCAACTCCTATAAATAGAAGGCTTCCTACACTTCGAAACCTCTCGGGCTCTCTGCATCTTTCACTCTCTTGGCAACGCTATACACTTCGGACATCTTCCATCTCTCACTCTCGAGACCTTTTAATCTTAAGACGGTCGGCAGAAACGAGAACAAGAACTCAGAGCAACTCTAGTTCTTCCAGCAAGCACTCAACAGCTAGATAACTAGGATCTTTTACACTCATTGTAATTGCATCCTTACATTAATATTTGTACTCAAACGTATTCTTATTAATAACATCTCGCGAGACGTGCTCTCGGACGTGCTCCCGGACCTAACAAACCCGACAAATCTTGTGTTATTTTCATTCCCTCGGACGTGCTCTCGCACGTTGTTTGCTGTCCGTCCTTTCCAGCAATATCTATCTCCGGATAATATTTAGGGCAGCAACATTCATCATCTTCATGAATCTATTTTGAGGCTTCAAACATTTCGTTGATTTGTTCCTCAGTTAATTCATCGGGAACATAATCTCCAAAATTCGGACTTGGTATAGAATGAGAACTCAGTGTATGAGTAGAAGGAGGAGTACTACCACTAGCACCGCCTCTTCCACGTCGAGGAATGCCGGTGATAGCCTTTCCCTTTCCCCGATTGAATTGACCACTTGACATTTTTTTGAATTAAAAGTATACTTGAGAGTTGAGATAATAGAAATTAGAGAGAAAGTAGATAGTTGGTGTGAGAAAAATGAAGGATGTGAGGGGGGTATTTATAGGTGTAAAAATGTAAAAAGAAAAAATTGAAATTGTGACCGTTGAACCGCCGGTTCCCGGTTCAACCGCCGGTTCACAACGGTCACATTTTTGAATTTTTGAATTTTGTTTTTCTTTTTTTTTTTGAAACCGGCGGTTGAACCGCCGGTTCGCGGTTCGTCATTTTGACGAACCGAACAGGCGTCTAAAAGCGATTCACGGTTCGGTTTTGAACGAGCTATGATCAACGGTTAATCGAACCGCGGTCAACGGTTCAAAACCGGCGGTTCGGCAGTTCGAACCGGAACCGTGAACACCTCTACATTCGGGTGATAACTCTACGCCATTAATAATCTCATCGTCTTCATAATGTTGCTCATTTTCAGCGGGAGGGCCTCTAAGAGCTCCTCAATGGCATCAACCAACATTTCAGAGCGAATGAAGTTGTGAATGAGAAATGATGCCATTATGAGCCTATTTATAACTTTAACCCGATAATAAGTTGCACTCCTAAATATTCCAAAATGCATTTTCATTATACTGTAAGCACGTTCAACCACGTTAGCGGGCACATGTATGCCTCATGTTAAAATTTCTCTTGATAATTTTGGGGCCTTTGTGACACCGGACCCCAATCATCGAGGTGGTATCGCACGCCCTTGTATGGAGACAGAAAGCCTTCACTATTTGCGTATCCACAATTTAACTGAGAATCAAAATACAAATAAACTGAAGTAATTAAATTGAACTTGTGTAATATCCTAAAATTTCGCTACGATTTTTCGCATTTTTATTTGAGTTGTACTATACAGAGTGGAACCAATACAGCATGGGTGAATAATTTTGGGAACTGTGACAGACGCGCTAGTATATCTATCGAGGTTATTTTAATTCTAGGATATTACATGCTTGATATGTTTTTGGATGTCGGATATACTGTATGAGTATTTGTACAATTGCCGTACTTGGTCGACAGTTGTATTTGAGGATATCGTGCATCAGATGTATCGTATGAGAATGTTATCGAAACGAGCATGTATATTCAGTATGTCGTATGTTCGTATCTAGTATGTTGAGATGGACGGGAATAGTTGGATTTTGGCCAAGTATAGAAGGCCATTACATACGCTAGCATTAAGGACTTACGTACGTTAAATTACATGTTTTACGTACGTTATGCCTAAGGGATTACGTACGTAATAAAGGGAATCGGACAGGACCGAGCTATGGTCGGAAGGTGGGGCCCGGTGTCGGCAGCTTTCGGCGCGGATGTGGACAGGCGAGTCAACCTCGAGCATTACGTACAATATGCAGGGTGTATTACGTACGTTAAGAGAGTAAGTTACTATAGCAAGTCAACGGCTATATTACGTACGCTACATAGAAAGGATTACGTACGTAAGCAAGTGAACGAAACGGGTCAGCGAGTTCTGGAATGATGTTACGTACGCTATGTTGGATGTGTAGCGTACGCTAGAGAGCATTACGTACGTTAACGTTGAGTGATAACGTACGTAATGAACAATGTAGTTTATAAAATGAATTGTGGACTTTTATTTCCTCACGAACCAAAGAGATGTTCCTCTCCATATCCGTCCTTCTTCACTTCTAAGTGTGTTCTAGACACTTTTAACATGGTTATGAGCTTGGGAGCATGGATTTTAGGCTTGGATATGAAGATGTTAATGATTTTTGAAGTGTTTGATGGTATTATTCATCTTCAAGAGGTATGTTGGATAATCCCCTCTCTTCTATTTCGAATTTTGATGTTGTTGATGATGTCTTCCTCGTATGATGACGGTTATGGTATTATCGTTGTGCTTCTTGATGATATATGAGGTGTATATTGAAGAAGATGATGATTATGATGGGTATATGTTTCAAGTGTTTATGTTTTAGATATGAACATGGAATGTTGATATTTAGAACAAGTGATGATGATTATGGATGTTAAGGGACAAGTTATGTGAATGGTGATTTAATCTTTCGTATGGTCTTGATGATATACGAATCGTGATTATGAATTTTACAAGAACATTATCTTTCTTTGAGGGTATGTGTTCATATGAGTCGAATGATCCTAAGCGTAGTTTGGCATGAGATTGATATATATAAACAAGAGATAATCATATCATGTTGAATTTAAGATTGAATTCGGAATTGAATACGTTGATTAAACTTGCTTCGTGCTCGAATCAACTTTTATTGAGATTACCGGATTATGAGATTGAATTGAAGGTATGAATTCAGATTTGTTGGGCATAAGAACATTTGACCCGTACATAGTTGCAATCGTAGTATGGTTATGGATTCGTAATTGATTGGTACGGGTTGTTCGGATTTATATTTAATCGGGATAATTATGGAACCGTTGGGTTTATTGATCGGTTGTATTGATTGTTGATTATTATTGAACGCATCGTTAATTGATCATTGCGCTAGGTTGCGTTAAGTGATCGTTGATGATTAACCGTTATGCTGCGATTGGAATTGGAGGACGCATGAATCACCTTGGTCGGGGCTGCGGAGCTTGTATATGAAGATGATGGGATTGGTCATAACTTCGTCATATCGGTATCTAGGCAAGTTATGCTTGCTCAGTTCATAATGTTTAATAAATAATTTCGTTTTCATTTCATTTATGATTCATATAGAAATGGTATCTATTGTGCGGCGATTTATACGCCTTGACGGCGATTGGTATAAGGGCCGAGCGACCGAGCCCACGACCAAAGGAGCTACGGCGAACTTGTCAAAACGAAAGTAACAGTACACCTTCGAGTATCTAGCGATCGACTCCCAAGGCGATCGCCTTTTGGCACCTAGCGACCGACTCTGGTGCCCAACCCGGGACGACCGATCTGTGCCACGAACAATGCCATCGTCCGTCAAAGTCTACAAAGACTGGATCATGAAGGAAGGACCCATGTGCAGATCCATGTAAGGCGCCGCAGAACATGGATCATTGACTCCAGCCCATCAGCAGTTGTCAGTGATAATGATGGCCTCACCTACCGACAGACCCGCCGAAATGTCCTATGTAGGGGCCCCCAAGACAGCGACACAGACGCGTGTTGGCCTCTCATTGGTTCGCACTTCTGGCAGCCAGCAACTTCTGTGGACTTTAAGGAGACCAACCCATGTGCTGAAGATGATCGCCCGCTTATTATAATACAGCAGAGGCGATCGCCCAGCAACTCCCAGTCCTATAAATTGAGAACCTCCAGCAACTGGAGAAAGGTTCAGAAAAGTTGAAAAATATGCACATACGTTCAGACTTTCAGACTCTCAGCTTTCTCTCTTGAATCTATCTTAGGATTTCTCTCTCAGCACCTCTCAACCAAAAGACGGTCGGTAGAGGCAAGAACTCCCTATAGTTCAGATTTAAAGAGATTCACAAGTCTAGGAGCTCACACATTCAGCTAATACACACTGTGAGAGACCGTCGATTTCTCACAGTCGTCACAACACTCCATCGTTGTTACAAGAACTCACAGAGCATCATATCTGGTTCTTCCGGCAATCTTCACACTCAATAGCTAAGATAACTAGGGTCTTTACACTCATTGTAACTGTACTCTAACATTAATATTTGTACTCCAAAGTATTTGTATTAATATTGTCTCGCGAGAGCATTCAAGCCCGGGACTAACGACCCCAGCAAATCTTGTGTTATTTACTTTCCCCATGGACGTGCTCTCGCATTTGTTTGTTACTAGACCATTCCAGCAATATAATCTCCGGATAATATTTTGGGTAACAACAATTGGCGCTAGAGGGAGGGGATCTTAACCTTCATTTTTATTCCTACCGTCCCGAAGAACACTCACTGTTCTCGGGGCATATACTTGAAGAAACACTCACTGTTCTTCAAAGAAAAACCTTCAGAGTCATGACGTCTTCCACCACATAGAAGAGAGCCACTCTTCGAACCACCAGACATCATATCCCGGCTCGATCCGATCCCCAGCCTTTGGCAGAAGGTAGCTGCGGCGACACGAGACTCTCGATCCCGCACTTAAGGGACGGCCTCAGCCTTTCGCTCGACCAGTTCCAAACCACGGAATAGATCGAGGAGGCTATGACGATCCTAAAGGATCGACGGATAGCATGTGCATCGCCCGCTATAACTCCCTCAGCCATCTGCCGCGTGGGCAAACAGAAGTTCAAGGGGTTACTGGGCGAGCAATCGTCAGAAAGCCCCGATTCGCGAGAAAAGGCTCTCGCGAGGCTGGACGGTTCCATCTTCAGCTGCTTGGGAAGCGATCCGTCTTGTCAACCGGGGCATTCTGGCTCCAAACACGAGATGACGGAATCCGATTCCATCACCAGGAGTTCGGCCTACCCAACTCCGAACCAGATACAGGTCCGCCATCTGGCCCGCATCCGCCAAAGAGTCGAGCCACGCGGCAAGGACATCATCAACAGCGGAGCCAGGGGGTCAGTACTTGATTGCCTCGGCTCTCGCTCCGAGCGTCTAGCCGTGAGCAGCCAGTCCGCGGCGATGGCCGCTATGCAACGCCAACTCGACGATATGAAAGCGCTCTTGGATACTGGGGCAAGCGCCAGTAGAAATATCATCGGACCGACTGAGCCACTCGCGGTCCACATGGAGCTTGCCCCCGTGCAACCAAGGATCGATCCTCCTAAAACACCTCTATATGAAGGGAGATCGGACCCCGAAAACCATTTAAGCAAGTTCCAGATCTACATGACCGGGTGTGGGGCATCAGACGCGCGCAAGTGCCGAATCTTCCCGTTAACATTGGGCGAGCTGGCCCATAGGTGGTACGTCTCACTACCACCGCGATCGATCATCTCCTTTGAGAAACTGGCCAGTGACTTCACGTCATACTTCGCCGCCAAGGTCACCAGACCATAAGGCCCCCACCGCATGATGAAAATCAGGCAGGGGGAAGACGAATCCGACACAGATTACATCGACCGGGTGGATGAAATAGTCCTCACCGGCGAAGCCATCAGCGACGAGCTCACTCTCTACTCAGTCCTGGGGAATTCTACGGTCATTCGCCCATGTTCAGACATCTCACAAAGGACATCCCCCCAACCTACGCGATCTTTCGCGCTAAGGCTGCCGAATTTCTGGCCAGGCAGAGGCTGCTCACCCTCTGCCTAGGCGAGGGAACGCCGCCTCCTATCCGAAATACGGCGATCACCAAAACCAAAAAGGCGGTCGCCAAGCCACCCGACGATCTCAAGGCCTTCGAGGATGTGGAAGCCCATATCCTCCACAAGTTCAACCGAACTCCGGCCCACATTTTTTACGCCATCAAGGGGCGCGAACCGCTAAACAAGCCAAAGGCGATAAGGGACAATGGTCATCTGGAGATTGTTCAAGGAGGGCAAGTTGGACAGTTTATTGGCTTAGCTGGAGCCCCTTCTATCTCCCGATACGGTCACCAGAGTCTAACGCGAATAGTCCTGAAAGCTCATACGAGCCAACCCCTTGATCAACCTCGGCGACTGGATCTATATGTTTCAATCAAGAGGAGAGAACTTCGGAAGTCTCTCCACGATTCCCATCTCATCAAACCAAAGGCTACTGCCTGACCAAACGCTTCGAAAAAGAGGATGACTCGCTCGCCCTCTAAAGTTCGTCATCAACATGATGGACCTAGGGAGCGATCGCCTCTCCTAGCACAACGTATACCATCGAGGATCGTCATGTGACATGATGGTCTGAGGTAGAAAAGTGCCGCCATGGTCGCGAAAATCGATGAAACCGACAATCCGTCCATGCAAGGTTCCTTTGGGCTTCGATCGCTCGCCCTTCGTTTAAATACGAGGCGGGCATAGCCGAAGGAGCCTCCAAAAAAAATCAGAGGATTACTCGCTCGCCCTCTAAAGTTCGTCATCAACATGACAAACCTATGCAGGCGATCTCCTCCCCTTACACAACATATACCATCGAGGATCGTCATCTGACATGATGGTCCGAGGTAGAAGAGTGTCGACATGGCTATGGAGGATGATGGAACCATTCTCTGTGCTCGTGTAAGGTTCCTTTGGGCCGCGATTGCTCACCCTTCGTTTAAATACGAGGCGGGCGTAGCCAAAGGGTCCTCCAAAATAGATCTGTGGACACGTTCACCCACCCTCAAAGGTCCACCACCTAACATGGTGGATTCGGACAATGCGATGCGTCACTCCCCTGTCACAACGTATACCGTCGAGGATCGCCATCTTAATGGTGGTCCGAGGTAGAAAAGTGCTAACAAGCCGCGGTCGTGGAGTCGATTAATCCGACGACGCTCCGCGCAAGGACACCTCCAGACCAAGATCGCACGCCCTTCGTTTAAATACGAGGCGAGGCGCAGCCTACGGAGGACCCACAATTAAGTGAGTCGCGAGAACTTAGCCATCAGACGGAATGTCGCTCGCGCACAAGACACGATCGTGGAGGTCGGTCCATCGAACTCCGCGATCGTGCATGGTTCCTCTAGACCGAGATGGACGGCCTTCCTCGAGGAATCTACAAAATTGAAGACCACTCACTCAACGATTTATTTTAGTCCACTTACTTTCACCAAGTGAACAAAAACAAGGGGGAAGGGCGGAGCTATGTATACGACGATCGTCCATATTCAATTACATACGGAGATCAGCATTTTTCAGATGTATGTGCAGCGATCGATTTTGTTGTAAAATTATCAATATGAGTTTATCAATTCACTTGGAGCTATACACGCAACAATATCTCCTCACACATTTGTACAAAGTCATGCAAAGACTCAGAAAAGCAATAATTCAAGCAATAAATCGAAGAAACAAACTTTCATTTCATTACTTGAAATATCAAAGTACATACACGGTCGCCCGAAGGCCTAAGTACTACAAGGAAATCTACAAAAATTACAAGGAAAAAACAAAAACAAAAGAGACGTGAGACCTCAGGCTGCCCCTGCCTGGCCTTCATCTTCGACCACTGGATCGGCCCGCGACCCTTCGCCGACTTCCGGAGCTGCCTCCCCGTCCTTCGGGGCATTTGGATGAACAAGGTTTTCGGGAGTCGGGTACCAGCTCAGGTCTACGCCGATTTCCGAGAGGTCTAAGATCGGCACGGAGACGGCAGGATGAAGAGGATGCTCCAGCGCATATGCCTTGAAGTTTTCAGCCAGAGGGCCGACCTCCAACCCTCATTTCTTAGCGGCGCGGAGCGAGTCAGCGAACGCCATGTAATAGGCAAACTCGCTGACGAACTCCACGTTGAGAACTGGATCGGCCTCGGTCGCCTCCACCTTTCCTTTCAACTCCGCAACCGCCTGTTGCGCACCCTGAAGCTCGGACTCCTTAGCATCCGTCTCTTCCCTCGGCAGCGCCCGACTCGCGAGTCGGCCCAAGCGACGATTACCTTGGTGATTGGCTTTCTTTTGGCGACCACGTCACGGCCAAGCGGGTGTTTGTCATCGATCCGGCTTGATCGGACCGTCACCCGGGCTCGCTCAGAATCCTGTCTCGCCAGCTCAAGATCCTGACTTGCCCACTTAGCCGCGTCCAAGGAGTCCTTCTCCATAGCCACGATCGTGTCGGCAAACTCGGAGTTCTATTTCCGAGCGGCCTCGAGGTCCGCCTGAAGACGGGAAGTAAAAGGACGCCCTTCGAATTCCTTCACAGCCTGGGCAGCCATCGTCGCCGCCTGGAGGGAGAGAGCAAAGGCAGCCTGCATCGTGTTCCCGGCTCGCTGGTGGGCGATCACATCCAAGTCGGTCGTCCAGGCCTTCGGCAAAGTAGAAACAGCCCGTTTGACGTATTGCGGGACATCACAGGCCTCGCGAGGAGATCGGCTCGCGAGGAAATCCAATACCAGCGGCAGGCAAACCGGGTTAGTGCTGCGGATCCTGCAGCAAGAACAGAGAAGTTAGCACATCTCCTACGCAAGTGACGAAACTCAGCAAACAAGCAAAGTCTACCTCTCGGCTTTCTCGAGATCGCAACCAAAGTACGGTTTCCCGCGAAGGGTCTCGGCCTCGACGATCGCCATGGCTTGCAAGAAAGCCGACGAAGGCATAGGCTCATCCACCAGGGGGACCGCGGTGAGCGGAGGCCCGGCGATCGGCGGCTCACCAACAGGGGCAGAGACTGGGGGCTCCCCCGACCTCTTTTGCTTGTGGTTCAGCCGGAGTCCCTCCTCCCGAACCTCCCCCTCCGCTGCGATTGGCTCTATGTTAGGCCTGACCTCCGGAATAAGAGGTAGCGCCACCGGAGGAACTCTACTCGACTTATTCTGGCACAGGCGACTCAAAACTCTGGGGTTCGACATAGCAATCTCCGGCGGAGGCTCCAAGAAGCGAGGGAAGCGGACCTCTGCAATAAGGAACAATCAAACAACGGTTAGACACATTCCTCAAACAAGACGATCGCCAAGCAAAGGAGATCGTAGAAAGTCATACCTGGGACCAAAAGATGTCGCGGAAAATGGAATAACCGAGCGGACAGCCAACGGCTCTCTTTGTTAATTCGGTGAGTATCTAAGTCGTCGTCCGGAAGACTTCGTATCCGCTCCCAGACGACCAGAAAATTGAAAGATAGCTCGTCGACTGCCGGAATATGGAAACCTGCAAAAAGGAAGACTAAATTAGATCAGTTCAGAACATATCCGAATAAAGGGAGAGTCAAAACCCTTACTCGGATTCCCCTCCCGAAAGCCTGTGGGAACATCCAGCTCGCCCGTGGGATTGTCGCTCGCTGATGCCTTCCACGCACCGCCGACCCAGAACCATTTCGCCGGATCGCCCCGCACCTTGTTCGGGACCCCAAGGATCACCCGATCGGAATGACCCTGGATATGATAGCCACCGATGGACCCCTTCGGAACCATCAGCTTGAACAGGTGGTTCATCTCCAACAGTGAGGGAAGGCGGTACAGTTGGTGATCGCCGAACAAGGTGAGGGCACTGACAATCTGGAGCCAAGCGTTCGGCGTTATCTAAAGCAGCGCCACGTTCCAAGCGACCAGAAAATGGGAGACGGCGAAAGACAGAGGGAACCGCAGCCCAGCATCCATGATTGACTCATTCAGGGCGACCATACCCTCCGGGGGTTGGTCGGCTCACTCGTTCTCCGCCAGCGCGAAAAGATCCGCATCTGAAGGGATATGGTACCTCGCCCTCTAGACGGACAGGTCCTTCGTGGTCGCCGTACTCCTGATCTGGCCAAGGGACCAATGAGAGCGCTGCGCTGCCCGAAACAGTGACCGCTTCACCGACTGATAGGGATGGGCGATCGAGTACTCCCGATAATCGAACTTGGGGCACGGACCGGCCAACCTCTCCATGATTTCTACGAAGGCCAAATAGGCTTGGCCAAAGGCAATATGTTGCTCCCAATACGCCCTCACCACCGAATCCTTCTCCGCCAGCAAACGTTTCTGCTCAGCCGCCGCCTCCCTGGCAGCGTCGTCCTCGTTGAATAATGCCTTGACTTCTGCAGGATTAATACCGGTGCGGATAGCCTCGGCGGCCGTCTCCATATAGAACTCCGCGGAGGGTCCTCCCCGGACAGTCGAAGTCCCGGCAGAGGCGATGTCCATTCCAGACGATGAAGGTACTCCAGACATTCTCGAAAAAAGAAGAGGAGAAAAGGAGTGTTTCTTACCGAAGGGTTGAGTCGATCGACGATCGGCAGGCAAAAGCTTCAGAAAATTTTCGACTATCTTCTTCTCCGGTGAAATCGCATAAGGTTCTTAACACTGTAACCCAACCCCTTTTTATAGGAGAAGGCAGGGGCTTCCGTGTAAATAAGGAGAATCTCGGGGGCTGAAGTGCAACCGTCGTAATTAATGCCTCCTTTGAAACCCGCGTACGCGTCATTTCAAGGACACGTCAGACGAGGAGTCATAACTAACTGTCGGTCTCCCCCAATAGGAACCCGACACGTGCCCCGGAGACTTTTCCACGGCCGCTATCATTTCCCACTCATTTCAGCGATCGACCTGGTCGTCCATATTCAAAACCAATCCGCTCAAAGACGATCGCCTGTTCCGTAAAATGCTGAGTCACTCGTCAAAGTTATGCGATCGCCAGTAGAACCACCTCACCCCATGTTTCTAACATCGGAGCGAGATGGGGGGGCAATTGTTGTGCATCGATTTATACGCCTCGATGGCGATCGGTATAAGGTCCGAGCGACCGAGCCCACGACTAAAGGAGCTACGGTGAACTTGTCAAAACGAAGGTAACAGTCCACCTTCGAGTATCTAGCGATCGAATCCCAAGGCGATCGCCTTTTGGAACCTAGCGACTGACTTTGGTGCCCAACCCAGGACGACCGACCTGTGCCACGAACAAGCCCATCGTCCGTCAAAGTCTACAAAGACTGGATCACGAAGCAAGGACCCATGTGCAGATCCGCGAAAGGCGCCGCAGAACATAGATCGTTAACTCCAGCCCATCAGCAGCTGTCAGTGACAAGGACGACCTCACCTACCGACAGACCCGCCGAAAGGTCCTAAGTAGGCCCCCCCAAGACAGCGACACAGACGCGTGTTGGCCTCTCATTGGTTCGCACTTTTGGCAGCCAGCAACTTCTGCGGGCTTTAAGGAGACCAAACCATGTGCAAAAGACGATCGCCCGCTTATTATAATATAGCATAGGCGATCGTCCAGCAACTCCCAGTCCTATAAATAGAGAACCTCCAACAACTGGGGAAAGGTTTAGAAAAGTTGAAAAATACGCACATACGTTCAGACTTTCAGACTCTCGGCTTTCTCTCTTGAATCTATCTTAGGATTTCTATCTCAGCACCTCTCAACCAAAAGACAGTCAGCAGAGGAAAGAACTCCCTATAGTTCAGATTTAAAGAGATTCACAAGTCCATGAGCTCAGACATTCAACTAATACACACTGTGAGAGACCATCGATTTCTCACAGTCGTCACAGCACTCCATCGTTGTTACAAGAACTCACAGAGCATCATATCTGGTTCTTACAGCAATCTTCACGCTCAATAGCTAAGATAACTAGGGTCTTTACACTCATTGTAACTATACTCTAACATTAATATTTGTACTCCAAAGTATTTGTATTAATAATATCTCGCGAGAGCATTCAAGCCTAGGACTAACAACCCCGGCAAATCTTGTGTTATTTACTTTCCCCACGGACGTGCTCTCGCATTTGTTTGTTACTCGACCATTCCAGCAATATCATCTCCGGATAATATTTTGGGTAACAACATCATGGAATATGAATTGTCGGGATGATGGTATGTATATTATGCTTGGACTAAGATAAATCATAATGTATATGATTTTAAAGATGTCTAGTGGAAATGGAGACGTGAATTATATTTGGTCTATCGTGTGAGAGATTAGAAATCAAGGCTAGTTATCATGCCGACATTGAACTCGAGGTGGTGGTTTGATATTAGTTATGGACTGCACTTCATCTGGGATTATTCGGATAACTTTGTATTCATTCAGGGATGTTGGTCGTGGAAAGGTTAGCGTCTCCGGCTTGAGGTAAATTAATATTGCTAGATTATGATAATCATCATGTTGCATTATTGCATGTGTGTGTTGATATTTCATGTGGTGAGTGTGCACCATTGTTTGTTACGTTTTGTGATGTGCTCTTTGTTTGAGCTGTAATCTGTTGGGCCGATGTGTTAGGGGATAAGACCTAAATGGCACCTATGTCCGGAGTATTCTAGAGTAGATGCTTCGGTGATCCTTGGCTGCTGCCTTGGGATTTTATGTGATATTGTCTGGAGTATTCCTGAGTATATGCTTCTGTGACCCTTGGCTGCTGCCTTGGGAGTTTATGTGCTATTATCATATACATTGTTGAGCATGCTGTGAACTGTTGTCTGACGGAATACGACATTGTGGTTGTGTCGGTCTTTCATGATCGAGTTATTGTTGCTCTCTTGGAAAGTCTTCTGATCCTTGTTGGATATGCATTTCTTCGAGATTCGTTTTCATGTTGTATCGTGAAATATCTGGAGTCAGATACGTTCTGATCTGTCATGTGTAGGATTTTCAGGGCGGGCACGTGTAGCATATGTTGGTTTGGACCTCATATTGAACCGTGCACACGAGACGTACTTAATGAAGCTGCTTAGGTATGAGACCAGACGTGTATCTGATCAATACCCGTGGTTGGCTTGTATACGGACACATGTACGGATCAGGCGTATCGTGACGTCCATCTTGAGTCTTATTGATTAGTCGTTCACAGTCCATGTATAATCGGATCTTTTCGATAATCGGGTTGTCTTTGAAATTCTGTATATATGATTTGTATATGGTTGACGATTTTATGCTCTCATGTATCTGTCCCCTTTGACCCTTTATTAATCTCGTTTGGAGTTCACCCTGTCATTGGTAATCTCGTTCATTATTTGATTCTGTTTGGGGGTTTGACTTACCGTTGGTATCCTAGGTTATTAGTCCTTGATTGATCTTGTTGGAGCTTACCGTGTCGTCGGTATTCTCGGTTGTTGATCCCTTATTGATTTTGTTAGAGTTTACCGTGTCGTCGGTGTAACACCCCGAGATATTTGGAATAATTACAGCGCCGTAAACCCTTTAAGTAAGGATTTACAAGGCTAATTAGAAGAAATGTAAATATAATACAACAGTACCATAAAATTTCAAAATACAAGCCGGTTTCAACTGATCAATTGAGTTCATTAATACAACCATCTCGAAATATTATTAAAACACACGTACTCGAGTACTGTAAATAATCCAAAAGACAAGTCACAATAACAATAAACATCACTGATCCCCTTCGTCGTCACGTCGGTACTGTGGCTGTTTTCCCGCTCCTTGGCTACCTTAACATCAAAACAAATGTCCGCCCCCGAAGGGGTTAGCAAAATGATGCTAGTATAAGTATCATATTAAACAAATCGAATATACAACAACAATGCATAACGAAATACACAACACGGACTTTCGCTACTGGAATCCAACAATGCGAATCCACAAGATTCCATTAACATAATATGGGTATTCCAATGATCTAGCGCCCTCAGCATAGATCCCAAGATGATCCCGTCGGACCAACACGAGGTGGAAAAACCCGTCAAATGATCAGCACCCTCAGCATAAATCCCAAGATGATCCCGTCGGACCAACACGAGGTGGACATCCGATCCAGCGCCCTTAGCATAGATCGCACAACATACACAAACACAACTCATGCATACATATATGAAAAATCGCTATGCCCATAAACATGAACATATAAACACTCGATAATAAATATCATACAATTCAACGAAATAAATCCCATGATCAATAACATGAATAAGCCACATGCATGCTCAAAATACCAACATTAACAAATTACGATACTTGCCTTAGAATGGTGATAAGGGTTGTTACTACGAAGAAGAAATCTTCAACCAGCTCGAAGAACTCTCACTCGAAAAATCCACCAAAACCCGATCCTTCAA
This sequence comes from Orobanche coerulescens, assembly GCA_033398695.1. Taxonomy (NCBI): domain Eukaryota; kingdom Viridiplantae; phylum Streptophyta; class Magnoliopsida; order Lamiales; family Orobanchaceae; genus Orobanche; species Orobanche coerulescens. The sequence goes on from CM065815.1 coordinate 67,277,758, forward strand.
TGAATAATAACACCGGTATAACTAACGGTTCCGGATAATCGGTTTAATCATCAAGAACATCAAAAGAGCTTGATATTTTCAAACATGTGAGCTTACTACGCTGCCCTATAAAAATTCGGATTTGAATCAACATTAGGATACTAACCCAACAAAAGCATGTAGTATCCTACCTAAGATCAAATGTATCCTATGGTTGGATTATTCAATACATCACATGATAATTCTTCCTACAATGATTCTAATCATGTTCTTCATTTATCCAAACCAATCAATATATCGAAATTACTCCGTAGAACACCGCAAGAACTTGATTACTAGGTTCACTTGTTAATCATCTTCTTCTTCAAGAAAATATCCTAAGTTCAATCCATTTAATGACCCAATACGTATAATTCCATATGTAATACATAAGAACTTGATAATCTCCATAAACTGGCCATAATCGGTTTTGAAGCTTCATGATTGTGCTTAGGAGTTCGAACACTACAAGGTTCAATGTTCTATACGACGAAGAAGTATCGAAACATCGAAAATATTCTTCTAACAACATGATGTTCGACCACGCACGAATTTAACTGACTAGATAATCTCAAAACATGTTCACAACATCCTTTAGAATACTTAATCCAGTTGGTGAAGAATCACCTACCTCAAATAGTGAAGAACAAGGAGGAGCTTGAAGAAATCCAACACTAAGAGCTTGAACACCAATCTCCAATGATCTAAAATCTTCAAACTCAAGCTAGGATGATGATATGAGAGGTTTAGGATAGACGGAGTGACTCTCTAAGTCTCAGAAATCGAGTTCGGGAAGTGATGAAATCTGAAAAATGAAAAAGGATGTTGTCCTATATATAGAAAATGGTTATTAGCGTGCACTATGGCTCTATCCTAGCGTGCGCTAATGGGCTTGCAGTCTACTGATTCTACATGTTCTAGACTTAGCATACGCTAACATCCCTTTACGTGCAGCAAGTACATAAATTAGCGTACACTACTACTCATATAGCGTGCGCTAACAACCATACGAAGCTTACTGACCTCACTGTACTCAACATTTAGCGTGCGCTATCCTCGTACCAGTAGCGTGCGCTAAACAGCGTTGACTCGACTTTTCTAAAAGTCGTCCAAATTCATCCCGACATGTCCCGACCAAAATCCGCGGCTGATCTCACCTACCACCCTATCTTAATCGAGTTGAAACCGTGTAGCGCGCGCTACAATTCATACGTAGCGTGCGCTAGCTAACTCAATTAGCGCGCACTGATGCTAAGATATTAGCGTGCGCTACAAGTGCACAAGAATGCAAGTATGAACAACATGGATGAAATCATACGCTCAACAACACAGGATCATGAAATACGAAGGAAAATACTCAGATCAAGATGAAATAAGTACAGTATCACGATGTTCGAATACACATCATAAATCTCGGGTATTACATCCTCTCTCCCTAAAAATAAGTTTCGTCCCGAAACTTAAGATGAAAACAACTCTGGATATCTAGCCTTCATACTGTCCTCCATGTCCCAAGTGGCCTCTTCAGCTCCGTGTCGTGACCATTGTACTTTAACCAAGGGTATTGGTTTATTCCTCAATTGTTTAATCCGACTCTCAAGTATCTTAATTGGTTTCTCCTTGAACGATCCATAATTAGCCATCTCGATCTCGCCGAAATCAATGATATGACTGGGATCCGGTACATATTTCCATAACTAGGATACATGAAACACATTGTGAACGTGACTCAGCGATGGCGGTAAGGCCAACCTGTATTCTAAATCCCCAACTCTCTCGAGGATCTCAAATGGTCCGATATATCTCGGACTTAGCTTACCTTTCCTCCCAAAATGGAAAATTCCTCGTGTAGGAGACACCTTCAATAGTACGTGGTCCCCAATATCGAACTCTAGCGGGCGACGACGCACATCTGCATAATACTTCTGTCGACTTTGGGCAGTCAACAGTCTTTCCCTAATCAAAGCTATCTTCTCTTGAGTCTGAACTATCAATTCCGGTTTCGTCCCAATCAAGAATCATCCCAGCACAGGGGTGATCGACATCTTCTCACGTACAAAGATTCAAATGGTTCCATCTTAATAGAATCATGCCAACTATTGTTATATGTGAATTCAATCAACGACAAGTGAACTTCCCAATCAGTTGACCAATCCAAGGCACAAGCTCTAAGCATGTCTTCTACTGTTTGTATAGCCCTTTCGGACTGACCGTCCGTTTGAGGATGATAAGCCGTGCTAAAGTTCAGCTCGGTCCCTAAATCCCTGTGAACTGCCTTCCAGAAGTGCGACACGAAGCGACCATCTCGATCTGAAATAATGGTCTTCGGCGTCCTATGCAATCTGATTATCTCTGCAATAAATACTCGTGCCAATTTCTCGGGTCCCCAAGTGTCTTTAATTCCTAGGAAATGAGCCAACTTGGTTAGTCGATCAACTACAACACAAATCATGTTCATTCCCGTCTTGGTCCTTGGCATATTGGTGATGAAATCCATCGAGATATCCTCCCACTTCCACTCAGGGATCGAAAGTGGCTTCAATATTCCGGCAGGTTGCTGATGTTCAATCTTAACCTGCTGACAAGTCAAACACTTTGAAATGTATTCTGCTACGTCCTTCTTCATATTTCCCCACCAGAAGTTTTTTATTAGATCCTTATACATCTTACTGCTGCCTGGGTGAATAGAATAGGGCACGCTGTAAGCTTCCTTCAGAATTGTCTGTCTCAAAACATCATCATCGGGAATGCTAAGTCGACTCTGAAATCTCAGAACTCCATCATCTTGTATCACGAATCCTGGGGCCTTTCCTTTCTTTACTTCGTCACATAACCGAAGAATCAGAGAATCGTTCAACTGCTTAGATTAGATTTCCTCGACTAGTGACGAAGTTAGTTCCATCACATATAGTTGCCCTTGGATTCCTGGTGACCATACTTCAATCCCTTCGCGGATCAGTTCACGTTGAATGCTGGTTTGGGGCGTAAGTGCTTCCAACCCTCGAAGAGAAATAGGTTTACGTCTCAGTGAATCAGCTACTACGTTTGCTTTTCCCGGATGATAGGGGATTTCCAAGTCGTAATCCTTGATCAATTCCAGCCACCTTCTCTGCCTCGTGTTTAATTCCTTCTGACTGAAAATATACTTGAGGCTCTTATGATCTGTAAAGATCTGACAATGAGTGCCGTATAAATAATGTCGCTAAATTTTCAAAGCAAAGACCACAACTGCTAACTCCAGGTCATGAGTCGGGTAATTAACTTCGTATGGTTTCAACTGTCGAGAGGCATAGGCAATCACCCTATCCTTTTGCATCAACACACATCCCATACCCTGATTTGAAGCATCACTGTATACCATGAATCCATCAGTTCCATCTGGTAACGCTAGTATAGGTGCTGTCGTCAGTCTCCTCTTAAGTTCATCAAAACTAGCCTGGCATTTCTCATTCCACGTGAACTTTTGAGTTTTCTGTAACAGCTGAGTGAGCGGACGAGAAATTTTGGAAAATCCCTCTACGAAATGGCGATAATATCCAGCAAGTCCTAAGAAGCTTCGGACTTCTTTCACGTTATTAGGAGCTTCCCATTCCAAGATTGCTTCGACTTTCTTCGGGTCCACCTGAACTCCGTCAGCTGATATCACATGCCCAAGGAAGGTTACAGAACTCGCATTTGGAAAGTTTCGCATAAAGCTATTCATTCCTCAAGGTGCTCAAAACAGCACGCAAATGCTCAGCATGCTGTGTCTTTCGAATATATCAAGATGTCATCAATGAAAACGACCACAAACTTATCTAGGTATTCTAAGAATACCCAATTCATCAATTGCATAAATACCGCAGGAGCATTGGTAAGTCCAAATGGCATCACCACAAATTCATAGTGCCCGTACCAGGATCTGAAAGTAGATTTTGGTATATCCGATTCCTTAATTCTCAACTGATGATATCCTGATCGCAAGTCAATCTTAGAGAATACTCTGGCCCCCTGCAGTTGATCAAATAAGTCATCGATCCGAGGTATAGGATACTTATTCTTGATCGTCACCTTGTTTAGCTCCCTGTAATCGATACATAATCGGAGGGATCCATCTTTCTTCCGGACAAAGAGAACGGGCGCTCCCCAAGGTGAAACGCTAGGCTGAATGTAACCCTTCTGCAATAATTCCTCCAGTTGCTTCTTTAGTTCATACATCTCGGTTGGCGCCATACGGTATGGTGCTCTGGAAATAGGAGCGGCTCCAGGCTCTAATTCGATATTGAACTCTACTTCTCTCCGCGGAGGTAACCCAGGTAGTTCGTCAGGGAATACATCTGAGAATTCGTTCACAACTGGAATAGATGAGAGCTCTACTCCTTCTTCTTTCTTCATGGCATAGCACCAAAATCCGTGACATCCCTGCTTCAGTAATTTCACTGCTTTCATCGCTTTGATCAATTTTCTCAAGGTTCCGGGTCTCCATCCTTTGAATAAATGTTCAGATCCGTCATCGACAATGATATAAATGACTCTCTTTCGGTAATTCAAAATAGCTCCATAACGGTTGAGCCAATCATCTCCGAGAATTAAATCGCCACCATGGATGTCGACTACAATAAGATTCGATGGCCAATCTTTCCCTCCTATAGACACTGGAAAATCTCTAGTTTCTAGGGTTCCCACAATTCTCTCTCCGCTCGGCAAACCCACAACATAAGGCTCACAACCAAATAAACATGAGATTTTTAAATGGTTAACACAGTTCAATGATATGAAAGAATGTGTAGCTCCTGAATCGAATAAGTCACTAACTAGTTGCAAAAGGATCGGAATCATACCTGACGCAACAGCAGTGTTCTGATCGTCAGATTTCCTCATCTCGTACAGGCGCGGAGGAACGGACCCAGCACTGGATGCCTCTCTTTTCCTAACATTCTGCTGCTGAAACCCACTCTGTTGCGTCTGGTTCACACTTATCTCTTCGGAACTGACGCTGGAGTGTGAGTACCAAAAGATCTAGTCACATTTCCACAAAAATTCGCACGGTGCCCTTCTTGCCCACATTCAAAACAAGTCACAGAAGGAACGGGACAATCACGTCGAATATGCCCTGCTCAACCACAATTATAACACTTCTTTGATGCATCCAAAACTGTTGATGTTGTCCGGAACTTCTTTCCACCTCGAGAAAGATGTGGAGGTTTCCTAGATGAATAAAATGAAGGCTAGCCCTTGCGGGGCCCACCACTCTTGTTTTCCGAGAAGTTTCCGGACACTTTCTGCTTCTTTGGCTCCATCGATTTCTCAACCGCTGCCTCTTTCATGTCGTAGGCCAGCGCTTTGTCTTGATACTGTCGCAACGTAGTACACTCGAATTCGGACATGTACTGCTGAATCTCCTGCTTCATCTGTATATCGAAATGAAAAATCTTCTCCGCCTCCGTTCTGACCAAGTGTCGCACACAAGTCAGCTGATGATTAAAAGTCTTTATTATGTCTGTCACAGATGCTTCCGAACTCTGCGGTGAGAAAAACTCTCGGATTTTAGCCTCTCTAATTGGACGAGGACAATATTGTGCTTCCATCATTAGTTTGAATTCCATCCAGTCAGCATTATGGTTCTCAGGTCGAATAGCGTCCCACCAGTCAAAAGCCTCCCCAGTCAGAAAATACTGGGCAATAGGAACTTTCCGGTCCTCGGGACAGTTAATCCCCGCAAATATCTTCTCTAACTCCTTCAGCCAATGATCCCAAGTAAGTGCCTCAGCAGAACCGTCAAATTTTGGCGGGTGCAATTTAACCACCTCAGTAAGCCATCTGTCTCCCCGATTATCCTAGTTATGCTGCTGTCCCATTACCGTCTGCATGCAGTCAAATACCTGAGCGAACTGGTTTATCTGAGCAACCACCTGTTGAAGCACTCCTGGCATGTTGGGATTTGCGTTGTCATTCGCTAATCCTTGTTGTCCTCCAGAATGGGAGTCGGTTCGACTAGCCGATAATTCTGGGGTAGTCGCTGAATCGTCCTATCTCACATTACCACGTCCACATCCACGACCGCGTCTGCATCCACGTCCTCCCCTCAACATACTGTAAACACAATTACTCAATATCCAGGGAAAAAATTTCAAAAATAAAGCCCGTCAATATTCACAAAACAGAAATTAAGTACAACGGTAGTATAAGAGATTAGGAGACTTACAACCATGGTCCACATGACGACGCTGGCTGAACAGTGATGTTAAGAACGAATCATAAATCAAATAACGTAAACAGACTCAAAAACCCGACTGCCAAGATATCCATGAATCTTAGCTCCAATACCATATTCTGTAACACCCAGAGATATTCGGAATAATTACAGCGCCGTAAACCCTTTAAGTAAGGATTTACAAGGCTTATCAGAAGAAATGTAAATAGAATACAACAGTACCATAAAAGTTCAAAATACAAGCCGGTTTCAACTGATCAATTGAGTTCATTTGTACAACCATCTCGAAATATTATTAAAACACACGTACTCGAGTACTGGAAATAATCCAAAAGACAAGTCACAATAACAATAAACATCACTGAGCCCCTTCGTCGTCACGTCGGTATTGTGGCTGTTTTCCTGCTCCTCGGCTACCTGAACATCAAAACAAATGTCCACCCCCGAAGGGGTTAGCAAAATGATGCTAGTACAAGTATCATATTAAACAAATCGAATATGCAACAACAATGCATAACGAAATACACAACACGGACTTCCGCTACCGGAATCCAACAATGCGAATCCACAAGATTCCATTAACACAATATGGGTATTCCAATGATTCAGTGCCCTCAGCATAGATCCCAAGATGATCCCGTCGGACCAACACGAGGTGGAAAAACCCGTCCAATGATCCAGCGCCCTCAGCATAGATCCCAAGATGATCCCGTCGGACCAACACGAGGTGGACATCCGATCCAGCGCCCTTAGCATAGATCGCACAACATACACAAACACAACTTATGCATACATATATGCAAAATCGCTATGTCCATCAACATGAACATATAAACACTCGATAACGAATATCATACAATTCAACGAAATAAATCCCATGATCAACAACATGAATAAACCACATGCATGCTCAAAATACCAACATTAACAAATTACGATACTTGCCTTAGAATGGCGATAAGGGTTGTTACTACGAAGAAGAAATCTTCAACCAGCTCGAAGAACTCTCACTCGATCAATCCACCAAAACCCGATCCTTCAACGAATAATAACACCGGTATTACTAACGGTTCCGAATAATCGGTTTAATCATCATGAACATCAAAAGAGCTTGATATTTTCAAACATGTGAGCTTACTACGCTGCCCTATAACAATTAGAATTTGAAACAACATTAGGATACTAACCCGACAAAAGCACGTAGTATTCTACCTAAGATCAAATGTATCCTACGGTCGGATTCTTCAATACATCACATGATAATTCTTCCTACAATGATTCTAATCATGTTCTTCATTTATCCAAACCAATCAATATATCAAAATTACTCCGTAGAACACCGCAAGAACTTGATTACTAGGTTCACTTGTTAATCATCTTCTTCTTCAAGAAAATATCCTAAGTTCAATCCATTTAATGTCCCAATACGTATAATTCCATTATGTAATATATAAGAACTTGATAATCTCCATAAACTGGCCATAATCGGTTTTGAAGCTTCATGATTGTGCTTAGGAGTTCAAACACTACAAGGTTCAATGTTCTATACGATGAAGAAGTATCGAAACATCGAAAATATTCTTCTAACAATAAGATGTTCGACCACGCACGAATTTAACTGACTAGATAATCTCAAAACATGTTCACAACATCCTTAAGAATACTTAATCCAGTTGGTGAAGAATCACCTACCTCAAATAGTGAAGAACAAGGAGGAACTTGAAGAAATCCAACACCGAGAGCTTGAATACCAATCTCCAATGATCTAAAATCTTCAAACTCGATCTAGGATGATGATATGAGAGGTTTAGGATGGAGGGAGTGACTCTCTAAGTCTCCGAAATCGAGTTTGGGAAGTGATGAAATCTGAAAAATGAAAAAGGGTGTTGTCCTATATATATAGAAAATGGTTATTAGCGCGCGCTACGGCTCTATCCTAGCGTGCGCTAACGGGCTTGCATTCTACTAATTCTGCCTGTTCTCGACTTAGCGTACGCTAACATCCCTTTACGTGCGCTAAGTACATAAATTAGCGTACGCTACTACTCATATAGCGTGCGCTAACGGCCATACGAAGCTTACTGACCTCACTGTACTCAACATTTAGCATGCGCTATCCTCATACCAGTAGTGTGCGCTAAACAGCGTTGACTCGACTTTTCCAAAATCCGTGCAGATTCATCCCGACATGTCCCGACCAAAATCCACGGCTGATCTCACCTACCACCCTATCTTAATCAAGTTGACTACGTGTAACGCGCGCTACAACTCATACGTAGCGTGCGCTAGCTAACTCAATTAGCGCGCGCTAATGCTAAGATATTAGCGTGCGCTAATGCTAAGATATTAGCGTGCGCTACAAGTGCACAAGAATGCAAGTATGAACATAATGCATGAAATCATACGCTCAACAACACAGGATCATGAAATACGTAGGAAAATACTCAGATCAAGATGAAATAAATACAGTAACACGATGTTCGAATACACATCAGAAATCTCGGGTATTATAGTCGGTATTCTCAGTCGTTGATCCCTTATTGCTCTTGTTAGAGTTTCCGTGTCGTCGGTATTCTCGGTCATTGATTCTTTATTGCTCTTGTTGGTGTTACCATATCGTTGTTATTCTCGGTTGACAGTCCTTGATTGATCTTGTTGGATTTTATCGTATCGTCGGTATTCTCGGTCGTTGATCCCTTATTGCTCTTGTTGTAGTTTACCATATCGTTGGTATTCCCAGTTGTTGGTCCTTATTTATCTTGTTAGAGTTTATTGTATCGTCGGTATTCTCGGTCGTTGATCCCTTATTTCTCTTGTTGGAGTTTACCATATCGTTGGTATTCCCGGTTGTTGGTCCTTATTGATCTTGTTAGAGTTTACTGTATCGTTGGTATTCTCGGTTGTTGACCCTTTATTGATCTTATTGGAGTTTATCGTACCGTTGGTATTCTCGGTTGTCGATCCTTTATTGATCTTGTTGGAGTTTACCGTATTGTTGGTATTCCCAGTTGTTGATCCTTCATTGATCTTGTTGGAATCACCACATCATGGTATTCTCGTTCGTGGGTGATCCTTTGTCGATCTTGTGTGGAGTTATCATGTCATTGATATTCCTGTCTTGATGCATTGGTTGTTTATCATTATTGATTGTGTGAACATTCATGCTTTGTATTGATATACGGGACTTGCCATTGTCTCGGGACAGTTGGTTTACCGATGTGCCGTGTGATATCGGTTTTATCAGGATTGGGATCCGATTGTGCGATCCAGCGGTAGAATCGGACATGGCCAGATTATTCCATATTGGAGATATGTTTAAGTTTGAGAATCTTGGTATTGTTTCGGATACAGTACAGATGGTTACTTTTGAATTCATTCGTCACTTAAGGGCGCGAGATGTGGATTATGGTAAGGATTGATTTGATATGGATTGTGATGGGTTCGTAAGGCTACTTCGGTAAGATTTCGTAGGGGAATGTTCTTACTTTGTAAATTACATTGATATGTAATTGTTTTTGTGATGTGATCGTTATCATTGTTGAGTATTATGTCTGACCCCGTCGTGGACTTTATCTTTTAGGTACTCGGAGTTCGAGCTAGTAGCGGTCGTGAAGGGATGAGCTTTCCAGTGATACTGGCTATGGCGTGGTTGTTGGGTTTTGTGTATTCTTTTTTGGTTTGTATGATTCCGCTGCAAATGTATTTAATTATGTCTCTATTCGCTGTGTGTGAAATTTTATAATGGCTTTTAGTATTTTTCCAACTCGTGTTTACTTTCTAAATGTCCTTTTGGCGTCTCTGCCTTGTGTTTTTAAATGGTATTTTCTGACGGTAATTGAGAACAACGTTTTGAAAAATATTAGAGTATTTAAAATATTACCGTCATTGGCCTTTTGGCATTTTAAACATTTGCGAAAATGATTTTAGCCTTGTGGGTTCCAATGTGGGTGGGGCCCACGGCGCTGTAATATTCTCGGTTGGTTTTGGGGGTGTTACAGAAGATGGTATCGGAGCTTGGGTTTCGTAAAACTCGGGCATGTGGGTTATGTGTCTCTATCGGTGCGGTAGTAGTGTGACTTTTGAAAATAATTGTTATGACTTTCAAGTCAAACTGATTTTTGGAGGTTCCAAATTTTGAGATATTTTCAAATTGCTATATTTGCGAGGCCGGTGTGTTGTTATTGTGTCGAGACTTTGTATGGGAGTCGTATGCTAGTATCACGGGAGATCATCGACTTCACGGACCTGTAAGTATGTTCTTTCAGTTATTCTATTTTGATGATGATTATTTGAGCATGGTGACATGATTTTGAGATATTTTGGGATTGAGATATTGATTATGTCAGGATTTTAAGTTTCGAGGACGAAACTTATTTAAGTGGGAAGATATGTAATATCCTAGAATTTCGCTACGATTTTTCGCATTTTTTTTATCTGAGTTGTACTGAACAGAGTGGGACCGATACAGCATGGGTGAATAATTTTGGGAACTGTGACAGACGTGCCAATATATCTATCGAGGTTATTTTAATTCAAGAATATTACATGCTTGATATGTTTTTGGATGTCGGATATACTGTATGAGTATTTGTACAATTGCCGTACTTGGTCGACAGTTGTATTTGAGGATATCGTGCATTAGATGTATCGTATGAGAATGTTATCGGAACGAGCATGTGTATTCAGTATGCCGTATGTTCGTATCCAGTATGTCGAGACGGACGGGAACAATTGGATTTTAGCCAAGTATAGAAGGCCATTACATACGCTAGCATTAAGGACTTACGTACGTTAAATTACAATGTTTTATGTACGTTATGCCTAAGGGATTACGTACGTAACAAAAGGAATCGGACAGGACCGAGCTATGGTCGGCAGGTGGGCCCGGTGTCGGCAGCTTTTGGCGTGGATGTGGACAGGCGAGTCAACCTTGAGCATTACGTACGCTATGTAGGGTGTATTACGTACGTTAAGAGGGTAAGTTACTGTAGCAAGTCAACGGCTATATTACGTACGCTATGTAGAAAGGATTACGTACGTAAGCAAGTGAACGAAACAGGTCAGTAAGTTCTGGAATGATGTTACGTATGCTATCTTGGATGTGTAGCGTACGCTAGAGAGCATTACGTACGTTAACGTTGAGTGATAACGTACGTAATGAACAATGCAGTTTATAAAATGAAGTGTGGACTTTCGTTTCCTCACAAACCAAAGAGATGTTCCTCTCCATATCCGTCCTTCTTCACTTCTAAGTGTGTTCTAGACACTTTTAACTTGGTTATGAGCTTGGGAGCATGGATTTTAGGCTTGGATATGAAGATGTTAATGATTCTTGAAGTGTTTGATGGTATTATTCATCTTCAAGAGGTATGTTGGATAATCCCCTCTCTTCTATTTCGAATTTTGATGTTGTTGATGATGTCTTCCTCGTATGATGATGGTTTTGGTATTATCGTTTTGCTTCTTGATGATATATGAGGTGTATATTGAAGAAGATGATGATTATGATGGGTATATGTTTCAAGTGTTTATGTTTTAGATATGAGCATGGAATGTTGATATTTAGAACAAGTGATGATGATTATGGATGTTAAGGGACAAGTTATGTGAATGGTGATTTGATCTTCCGTATGGTCTTGATGATATACGAATCGTGATTATGAATTTGACAAGAACATTATTTTTCTTTGAGGGTATGTGTTCATATGAATCGAATGATCCTAAGTGTAGTTTGGCATGAGATTGATATATATAAACAAGGGATAATCAGATCATGTTGAATTTAAGTTTGAATTCGGAATTGAATACATTGATTAAACTTGCTTTGTGCTCGAATCAACTGTTATTGAGATCACCGGATTATGAGATTGAATTGAAGGTATGAATTCAGATTTGTTGGGCATAAGAACATTTGATCCGTACATAGTTGGAATCATAGTATGGTTATAGATTCATAATTGATTGGTTCGGGTTGTTCGGATTATGTTTAATCGGGATAATTGTGGAACCATTGAGTTTATTGATCGGTTGTATTGATTGTTGATTGTTATTGAACACATTGTTAATTGATCATTGCGCTAGGTTACGTTAAGTGATCGTTGATGATTAACCATTGTGCTGCGATTAGAATTAGAGAATGCATGAATCGCCTTGGTCGGGGCTGCGGAGGGATTGGTCACAACTTCTTCATATCGGTATCGAGGCAAGTTATGCTTGCTCAGTTCATAATGTTTAATAAATGATTTCATTTTCATTTCATTTATGATTCATATAGCAATGGTATCATGGAATATGAATTATCGGGATGATGGTATGTATATTATGCTTGGACTAAGATAAATCATAATGTATATGATTTTAAAGATGTCTAGTGGAAATGGAGACGTGAATTATATTTGGTCTATTGTCTGAGAGATTAGATATCAAGGCTAGTTATCATGCCGACATTGAACTCGAGGTGGTGGTTTGATATTAGTTATGGACTGTACTTCATTTTAGATTATTCGGATAGCTTTGTATTCGTTCAGGGATGTTGGTCGTGGAAAGGTTAGCATCTCCAGCTTGAGGTAAATTAATATTTCTAGATTATGATAATCATCCTGTTGCATTATTGCATGTGTGTGTGTGTTGATATTTTATGTGGTGAGTGTGCACCATTGTTTGTTACATTTTGTGATGTGCTCTTTCTTTGAGCTGTAATATGTTGGGCCGATGTGTTAGGGGATAAGACCTAAATGGCACCTATGTCCAGAGTATTCCTGAGTAGATGCTTTCGTGACCCTTGGCTGCTGCCTTGGGAGTTTATGTGATATTGTCCGGAGTATTCCTGAGTAGATGCTTCCGTGACCCTTGGTTGCTACCTTGGGAGTTTATGCGCTATTATCATATGCATTGTTGAGCATGATGTGAACTGTTGTCTGATAGAATACAACATTATGGTCGTGTCGGTCTTTCATGATCGAGTTATTGTTGCTCTATTGGAAAGTCTTCTGATCCTTGTTAGATATGCATTTTTTCGAGATTTGTTGTCATGTTGCATCGTGACATATCTGGAGTCAAATACGTTCTGATCGGTTATGTGTAGGATTTTCAGGGCGGGCACGTGTAGCATATGTTGGTTTTGACCTCATATTGAACCGTGCGCATGAGACGTACTTCGTGAGGCTGATTAGGTATGAGACCAGACGTGTATCTGATCAATACCCGTGGTCTTGTATACGGACACATGTCCGGATTGGGCATATTGTGATGTCCATCTTGAGACTTATTGATTAGTCGTGCACAGTCCATGTATAATCGGATCTGTTTGATAGTCAGGTTATCTTTGAAATTCTGTATATATGATTTGTATATGGTTGACGATTTTATTCTCTCGTGTATCTGTCCCTGTTGACCCTTTATTAATCTCGTTTGGAGTTCACCCTGTCATTGGTAATCTCGTTCGTTATTTGATTCTTTTTGGGGGTTTGCCTTACCGTTGGTATCCTAGGTTATTAGTCCTTGATTGATCTTGTTGGAGTTTACCGTGTCGTCGGTATTCTCGGTTGTTGATCCTTTATTGATCTTGTTAGAGTTTACCGTGTCATCGGTATTCTCGGTCGTTGATCCCTTATTGCTCTTGTTGGAGTTTCTGTGTCGTCGGTATTCTCGGTCATTGATTCCTTATTGCTCTGTTTGGAGTTACCATATCGTTGTTATTCTCGGTTGACGGTCCTTGATTGATCTTGTTGGAGTTTACCGTATCGTCGGTATTCTCGATCGTTGATCCCTTATTGCTCTTATTGGAGTTTACCATATCATTGGTATTCCTAGTTGTTGGACCTTATTGATCTTGTTATAGTTTACTGTATCGTCGGTATTCTCGGTCGTTGATCCCTTATTGCTCTTGTTGGAGTTTACCATATCGTTGGTATTCCCGGTTGTTGGTCCTTATTGATCTTGTTAGAGTTTACTGTATCGTCGGTATTCTCGGTTGTTGATCCTTTATTTATCTTATTGGAGTGTATCGTACCGTTGGTATTCTCAGTTGTCGATCCTTTATTGATCTTGTTGGAGTTTACCGTATTGTTGGTATTCCAAGTTGTTGATCCTTCATTGATCTTGTTGGAGTCACCACATCATGGTATTCTCGTTCATGGGTGATCCTTTATTGATATTGTGTGGAGTTATCATGTCATTGATATTCCCGTCTTGATGCATTGGTTGTTTATCATTATTGATTGTGTGAGCATTCATACTTTGTATTGATATCCGGGACTTGCCATTGTCTCGGGATAGTTGGTTTATAGATATGCCGTGTGATATCGGTTTTATCAGGATTGGGATCCGATTGTGCGATCCAGCGGCAGAAACGGACTTGGCCAGATTATTCCATATTGGAGGTATGCTTAAGTTTGAGAATCTTGGTATCTTTTCATATACAGTACAGATGGTTACTTTTGTAATACCCCCAGAGCCATTCAGGAGTAGCACAGCGTTGTGGCCCCAAGACGGAACCCACAAGGCTAAAAGAATTTTTTGCAAACATTTACAAACGCCCAGGAGGCAATCGACGGTAATATCTTTAAAAAATATACAAAGACTTTATAAAACCTGTTTATCAAAACTGTCGTAAAATCTCATTTGGAACCACAAGGTCTGAAATGCCAAGACTCAACAGTTTGAAAACATACGTTAAGTTATCGCTTACACGTACCGACAAAATTGTTTAGATAACGATTTTCAAAGTAACCTGTTGGGATAACAAATACCCTGTATCGAAATAGTTGGGATAACAATACCCGGTATCGAAACAGTTAGGATAAACAATCCCTGTATCGAATAGTGGTGATAAGATGTTTTGACAATATGCCAATCCAGCATACAATAAGCAAACTATATCGAAAAGCTGAAGTGTCAACCTGTATCGAAGACCTCTCGTAGATCCAGCATATTGATCATACAACAAAGAATCCCGCAAAGCTAAAGTATGGAAGCTGTCTCGAATATCAATACAGTGATCCTTCCATACAGCTCTCAACAGGACAAGAAGGAATCTTCAGTATTTGCTAGAAGTCAAGTCCCGTTGATAAAGAAGTATTTAAATACTAAAGGATAAAGTATTTAAATACTGTAAGTCAAAAGATCTTAACAATCCAGCAATATCCGGATCTCAGTCAAAAGTCTGTTGTCACAAAATCTTGCCCAACGGATAGATTTCAAACGGATATATTTCAGAGACTATATATATCTCCATAGTTTGAAGATCATCAGTTACCAAAAATTTACGAAGTGATTATCATATACATCAGAGCAAAACATATCTCTCAAGCTTTCTGCTATTCAGATATAAGAGATATACAGTACTCAAACTTTGAACAACACATCATCAGCTTATAGCCCAGAAAGTCATAGCTGTTGTTCAACCCTGCTCTATCTTTGAACAAACCCAGATCAGCCCTGTTTGGACTGAGAATCTTTGCTTCTCCCGAACTGTGTGTGAAGGACTTGCATCGAAGAAGATGAAGCTTCAGAACTGTGTGTGAAGAAGCCAGTCAAAGTGTTAGCTCAAATCAATCTGTGTGAACGGTTGAAAGCTAAGATCTTTATATCAATCTGTGTGAACGATATATTGATTAAGTGTTGTTATAATTACGTAGTTGTGTACGCAGTAATTATAATAAACTTTTTACTCCTGTGTGGAGGACCAGTGGATGTAGAGGGGTTTACCTCGAACCACTTTAAATACTGTGTTATTTACCTTCTGCCTTTATTGTTTTAATAACTGTGATTATTTAAGTATACACTGCACATCGAGTTGCTGTATCCACAGCAACTTACTGTATCTAAGACTTCCGCTACGCACTCAGATTTAAAACCGTACAGCTTGTAGTTTAAAACACTTTCCAAGCTGTATCCAGTATACTTAGTGGCCAACAAGTGGTATCAGAGCGGTTGATTCTAAAAAGAATCAGTCGTATTTTTAACCGAATCAGATCCAAATCACTTAATTTTTAAAACAGTCTTTTTCATTCCTTTATTATCACATGGATACATCTATGATCAACAAAGTACCCATGTTCTCTATTAATGAATTTGATGATTGGAGAATCAGGATGGAGGCTCATCTTGCAGCAATGCACGAAGAAATGATTTTTGTTATACAGGATGGCCCCATTAAGATCATGAAGGTAAACACAGCCGCAAGGATTGAAGGCCAAGCCCATGCTGAGATGCTCGAGAAGGAGCGCGAACAATGGACCACAGGTGAAAGAAAGCGCGCCAATCTCGACAACATGGCTAAGAACGCGTTATTTGTCACTCTTGAGAAAGACACGTTGTCAAAGGTAAAGAGCTGTAAAACAGCCAAGGAAATCTGGGATAAACTCAAGTTAATTTGTGAGGGAACTGACCTCTCAAAAGAAAACAAAATTTCAAAATTGACTCAGCAATTTGAATCTTTTGAAATGAAACCAACTGAGACATTTGAGGAACTTGACCTCAGATTCACTGGTATTGTTGGTGAACTTGAAGCTTTGGGCAATGTTTATACCCAAAAGGAGAAGAATTTAAAAATATTCAGATCTCTCTCTGCCCGATGGGACATTAAGACCACAACTATGCGTGTGTCTTGCAATCTAAATGAAATATCTACTTTTGATCTCTTCTCTGACCTCAAAGCTTTTGAGTATGATATTGACAGAAGAGAGAAAGCTGAAGAATCTCCTTCAAAGGTTACAGCACTAGCCGCTGTATCGAATCGTTGACACAGCATGCCCAGCTCGTCGAAGCCTAGTCACAAGAATGCTGACAGTGACGACGACATCCTTTCTCAAGATGAAATGGCGCTTCTCATGCATAAGTTCAAGAAGTTCATCAAGCAATCGGGAAAAACTCCCTACAGGCCCAAACCTGTCCACAAGGTAAGTAACGAAACTTCATCCGGTGATGCTAACCTGTGTTATAATTGCAGGAAACTAGGGCATTATGCAAACAAATGTCCTCATCCCAAAGTCCAAAGGTTGCCAGAAGCCGAGCAACAAGAGAGGGATGAAAGAAGACGTGCTTGGAAAAACAAGCTCAAGGCCCTATTGGAGAATCAGAAGCCTCCCCCGCACCATCCAAGTCCGAAGAATGTCTTCAGGTGGTCACTGAAAGTGATTCATCTGACAATGAGTTCGATGATAAAGCATATATGTGCTTTATGGCCAAGGACATTCCGGAAGATGAAGATAGCGACGATGAGGTAAGCTCAACCTCACCTATTCCAGTAAATGCATCTCATACTTTTGAAAACATGATGAATGAGTTTAAAAACATTCAAAAGGCCCATGAGACACTGAAAAATGAGAATATACAGCTCCAATTGTCTAACCTAGAGTTGAAAGATGAAAATGATTTGCTGAAAATAAATTATGAAAATATGTCTATTGATTATGAAACCAGCAAAGTCGATTATGAAAATCTCATGGAGAGCAATCATCAACTTGCTCATGAACTAAGTGAGGTTAAAACTCACAATGAGAGCAAACAAATGGTTTCGTTCTACTTCAAACCAAAGTCAAAACTCTCGAAAAACGAGAAGATGAAGTTGAGACCATTCTGAAATCGTTCGAGAAATCGTCCAAAAGAATGGAAGAAATTCTAAGCACTGGGCAACATCCTCATGATAAAAGTGGCTTAGGATATACCTCATGTTCAAACAAAGGGAAAACTAGTATAGTGTTTGTCAGGGTTGTGGAACCCATTCCTATGTCGAAAGAAACTTCGAGTCCTGTGAAGGAACCTGTTGCACAGCGAACAGCAAAGGCTGCCATTCCGCCACCTCAATCATACTCCAGACAGTGGAATCACCAGCCATTCAGACCTGAAAGGCGCACTCAACAGCATGCTCAACATCCATTCAGAAGGAAGGCTGTATCCAAATACCAAAGGCCCACACGGCAGTACTATCAGTACAGCACGCCTAGGTATTGGATACAGGAGACCCGTTATTCCTCGAGAAAACAGGAGTCCGCACAGTATCAACAACAACATTGGGAATCCAACTGGAGACCTAGAAGGCAAGCTGTTAGGCCAAATAAAATGGCTCCACCTCCAATACGGCACTCGTACTGGACTAATAACAATAACCCTGAATTTTACATGCATAACAATTATCATGGTTATAGCGACTACGTATATGCCCCACGTAGATACCGCAACACTGTACCGAATGTGACCTACAGTAAACCAATTCCTTTCAGGAAAATTTGGGTACCTAAAGGCACTAACATACATGGACCCAAAAATCAAAGAGGACCTAAATCTACCTAATCTCTTTACATACATGACATCCTAGAGGAGGACACCTGCTACTTTGATAGTGGATGCTCTCGGCACATGACTGGAGATAGAATCAAGCTATCATATTTCGTAGAAGGTCGCGGTCCAAAAGTGCGCTTCGGTGATAAATCTAAAGGAAGAACAAGAGGGAAAGGAAACCTTCTTGTAGGAAAATTCAAAGTCACCCATGTTGCATATGTTGAAGGCTTACAGTACAATCTACTTAGTATTAGCCAGTTCTGTGATAAATAGTTCTCGGTGAAATTCTATATAGATCGATGTAGAGTCAAGAACATCCAGACCAAAGAAGTTGTGCTTAGAGGAAGCAGACCAGGTAACACATATATTGCTGACTGGAAGCCTATGAGCTCCTCAATTCCATGCTTTGTTGCCAAAGGCACTGCAGATCTAAGCTGGTTATGGCATAAGAGGATGTCCCACGTAAACTTCAAGATGATCAACAAGCTCTCAAGACAGGGAATGGTAAGAGGATTGCCAAATGTGTCATTAAAAAAGGACAGCATCTGCGGACCATGTCAGAAAGGCAAGCAAATCAAGTCCACCCTGAAGAGCAAATCCTACCTTTCAACCCAAAGAGTGTTGGAGATGCTACACATGGATATCTACGGTCCTGTAGACCCGGTAAGTTTGGGAAGTAAGAAATAGTGTCTTGTTGTTGTTGATGATTACTCCAGGTATGCTTGGACAATTTTCCTAAGCAAGAAGAAGGAAACAACATCAAAGATGCCCGAGCTCCTGAGAAAGCTTCAAAATGAAAAGGCATTGAGTATCGTGTCCATCCGTTCCGATAGAGGTACAGAATATTCTAACCGATTTATAGAGCAATACGGTTCGGAGAATGGGATACAGCACGAATACTCAGTTGTCCGTACACCTCAACAAAATGGTGTTGCTGAGCGAAAGAATAGGACGCTGAAAGAAGCAACAAGGACAATGATTGCCGCAAGCAAGTTGCCACAGCTTTTCGGGGGTGAAGCAACCAATACAGCATGCTACACTCAAAACCGCTGTATCGTCAACAAGCACCACAACAAAACAGCATACGAGGTATGGAACAACAAAACTCCGTTAGTTTCATATTTTCACATTTTTGGATGCAGGTTCTATGTGTTGAATAATGGGAAGGATCAACTTAGAACCTTCGATGAGAAGTCAGATGAAGGAATATTTGTAGGATATTCCTCCGTCATCAAATCTTATAGGATCTTTAATAAAAGGAAGCTAACGATCGAGGAATCAGTTCATGTAGTGTTTGACGAACCTCACCATGACCCTACAGGAGTAGAAGCTGTTACTCAGACCATCCAACAACTTTCCATCTTAGATCCACCAACTCACATAGAACCTGTTGTTGACCTAGAAATCAACCCCGCAGCTGTAAGAATCGACGTAGATGAAGGCGATCTTTGTCAAGCCGCCGTATCTCCGCAACTCAAGATACAGTACGGGACCCTGAATTAGAACCCGACCGAAGATGGTTAAGAGTTCACCCGCAAGAGCTGATCATTGGAAACATTAATGCTGGTGTTTCTACCCGTAGGAAAATACAGAGTACACAAGGAAATATACCGTGTGCACAAGAAGAACTAGATACTGAGATATCACCATTCCCTGAATGGAAATCTCAATCCGAGCTTATAAGACTCAACATGTGCACTATTGCTGTATTCTTAGCCCAGTCCGAACCTATTTCTACCATAGACGCTCTTAACAACTCTCATTGGGCAATATCTATGGAAGAAGAGCTTAACAGTTTCAAAAGAAACAATGTATGGTATCTTGTACCCAGACCTACGCATCAATCGGTTATAGGAACAAAATGGGTATTTAGAAACAAGAAGGATCTAAATGGACTAATCATAAGGAATAAATCCAGACTAGTCGCACAAGGCTATAGATAGGAAGAAGGCATAGACTACGATGAAACCTTTGCCCCTGTAGCCAGACTAGAAGCCATTAGGATATTTTTAGCCTTTGCCGCCCATAATAGCTTCATTGTATACCAAATGGACGTCAAAAGTGCATTCCTAAATGGAGACCTTGACGAAGAAGTTTATGTTGAACAACCACCAGGGTTTGCCAACACAGACGGCATCGACCTAGTATACAGGCTAAGGAAGGCACTGTATGGACTTAAGCAAGCCCCTAGAGCTTGTAATGAAACCCTGTCCCAGTATCTAACCGATAATGGATTTGAGAAAGGTGTTGTGGACAAAACCTTGTTCAAAATACAGGAAGGAGATGACCTTCTATTGGTGCAAATCTATGTAGATGATATAATTTTTGGTTCAACTAACCTTGCTTTGTGTCAAAGGTTCTCTCATCTCATGCAAAGTAAATTTTAAATGAGTATGATGGGAGAACTTAGTTATTTCCTAGGTTTACAGGTAAAGCAGTTGCCTACAGGGATCTTCATCAACCAGGAAAAATACAGCAAGGAGCTTCTCAACAAATTTGGAATGAACACTTCCAAATCATCGTCAACCCCCATGAGAACTTCCGTGCAGATTAGTGCTGATGAAGCCGGAAAGCCGGTTGACCAATCACTCTACAGGAAGCTTATTAGCTCTCTCCTGTACCTAACGGCTAGCAGGCCCGATATCCAGTTTGCTGTAGGAGTGTGTGTGAGATATCAAGTAGCACCCAAGGAATCACACTTCAACACAGCTAAACGAATCCTGAAGTATATTAAAGGAACAGTCGATGTAGGACTTAGAGATGTTAAACGGGTTCGGGCCCGTAGGGCTGGCCCGTTTAACCCGCCAAAAAACCGGGTTAGGGCCGATATTTCCTAGCCCGTTTAAATCCGGGCTTTTTTGGCCCGGACCGTTTAGCCTTGGCTTAGTTAGTGCTGGCGAAACCGCTAGGCTAGCCGATATATATATATATATATATATATATATATATATATAATATATATTATTACTGTATTTGTTAATATAGTGTGTATATATATATATACATAAAAGTGTATTTTTTGTTATATTTATTATAGTATAGTTGTTACTATATATATAAAATATATTGTTATTTTTTTTACTTATAAAAAATAAAAAATAGATTTTTTAAATATTTAGCCCGTTTAGCCCGTTTAGCCCGAAACCCGTTAGGGTTAGGGTTAGGGCCAATATTTTCTAGCCCGTTTAAATCCGGGCTTTTTTAGCCCGGACCGTTTAGCCGGAAGCCCGTTAGGGCTAGCCCGAAACCGCTAGGGCTAGCCCGTTTAACATCTCTAGTAGGACTGTGGTATCCTAAAGAAGGCGGATTCGATTTAGTTGGATACAGTGACTCGGATCTCGAGCTGCAAGCTAGATAGGAAGAATACAAGTGGAACTTGTCATTTTGTTGGACCTAGACTTGTTTCTTGGTTCAGTACGAAGCAATTGGCAAACTCACTTTCCACGGCTGAATCAGAATACTATGCTGATGGTAGTTACTGTATGCAGATCATTTGGATGCAGCAACAGTTGTTAGATTATGGGATTGAAGCCAAGGAAACGCCAATCATGTGTGATAGTACGAGTGTAATTGCAATAACGCACAACCCTATATTGCACTCGCGCACTAAGCATATCAACATGAAGCATCATTTCATAAGGAATCATGTCGAGAACAAGGATGTTCGGCTAGAAAAGGTTCATATAGATATTCAGTTGGCCGACATCTTCACCAAGCCTCTCGACACAGCAAGATTCAACATGCTTCGACAAGAATTGGGATTGCTACAGCCTGACTCCCTGTAAGTATTTACTGTTTTTACTCAACAATTGAGGGGAAATGCTGTAAGACCCAAGAATACAGTATCCACCATTAATTATCTGTACACTCAGAACCTTCAATACAGCACTGTAGGGAACAAAGATATATGAATCATCCTACAGCTGACGTGTGCAATAATTAAGGGGGAATACAGTATGACCCATGAATACAGCATTAATCCAAAAGTTGCTATATGGAATTAAATCCTATATGTACCTTTTAAGGGGGAACGGTGTATCGTCGCGGATACATCACATACTATGGGATTTTGATTCAACATATATTATAATATTTCATTTTAAAAATAATTTTTGTCCACGTGCCCTGTTTTCATGTCAAACGTCATTTACATTAAATGCCTTACACGACATCTGGACAATTGAATCTCAAAAGCCGCGATGTTTTCAAATTGTTTAATGATTAATACCGCTGTTTCAGGAATCGAGGGTAATAACAAATGTCAGAAGTGGGACCCGCTCCTATTTTTAAAATTCACTGGATAAGTGTACCAGTTATACTAAGTCCATCATAACCGTTCATTTCAAACGCCGGTTCCCATCCCTTAAATCTGACCATTCGTTCTCTGGAAACCCTTCTTCGCCGCCCACTATAAAAGGACTGCAATTGCCATTTGATACTCTTTACGCTTTCTGCATATTTTAAGAGCACTCAAGCAAATCAGCCTACAATTTTTTCTGTGTTTATTGCATACTCCTCTTGAATCTTTTTCATCTTTTCTTGAGATTCAGCAATGGCGTCCGCTCAGACCTCTACCACCGCCCTCAAGAAATCTCTGAACTTCATCGATGGACGGATCTTCACCCGATCTGTCGTCATCGAGCGCATTCATGCTGAGATTGATGACGTCGATACGATGGAAGTCGTCATCACCAGAATCCGTCAACAAGGCCTCTACCGCCTTGGGAGCCACACCGCAGAAAAATATGACGTTCACCTTGTTGAGGAGTTCTGCCTCAACGCCGTGGTTCGTTTTCTGACTCTAGCCCTAGGAGGACATGTTGCTGATATCACAGCAGTCATTCACGGAGTGGTGATCTGCATCGACCGAGATCTTCTCAAAAATATTTACAGGCTACCCTCTGAAGGCCTGACCATGGAAGAACTTGAGACATTCGGGTCTCAAGAGTTGCTGACTCAATATTATGGCTTGTTCACCGGTTTGACAACGGTTGAAGTGGTTCACACCACCTGCCATAAGAAAAAATTTTGCTTACCGTTTGTTTATTTGCATGATTTTTGCTGTCGCATCATTGAAAATCGTACTGCTGCATTCGAGACGTGCACAAATCTTAGGTTTAGAATGATGGTAGCTATTATGACCTGTGAAAAGGTCAATTGGTGTCAAATTATTCTGAAACGCTTGCAGGAAGAAGTGTCCAAACCTGCTACTCAGAAGAAATCATTTGGTTTATTCTTAAACCACAATTTTGACGAAGTGCGGACTTCCACAATCCGCAGATGCGAGGAAGATAAGTTCCCAGATATTCTTGGGAGGAAGATAAGTTCTCGGATATCCGGAACCTACTGATTTCTGAAGATCCAAGGGACGTTTCTCCTAAGTCCATAGAGATCTCACAGCAAGACACCAGTTGCTGCTTAGAAGCCGAAAAGGAAGCTAAGGAGGCCTTCTAAAGTTAAAGCTACAAAAACCTCCGAGGATGCTTCTACCGTGGCGCAACCCACTAATGAACTACCCCAGGGCCCAACCCCTGTGGAAGAGATGCCCGTTACTGTATCGACAGTAAATCCCGAGCCTTTGGCAGCAATGCCGGATACGAGGTCATCTGCCAACTTGGAAGACTCTAGCGAGTTGGCTGCCCCTTTGGAGCCAACAAATAACTCTCCTATGCGGGATTACACACCCGTACAGGATCCACCTGCCTACGGGGTACCATCCCCTATAAGGAATCCCTCTTCCATACAGGATCCCACACCTGTAGAGGCACCACTCGCTACAGTAGACTCAGACGTTGTACAAAGTCCCTCCCCGGACACTATTATAAATAAAACTCTTCTTTCTGTGCAAATTGAACAGGCCTATGAAAGATTTTTTCAATGGAAAAGCTATAGGCTAGCTCCATACGATACCTTATACAACTGGAGCGAGTGGAGAAATGAAGAAAGATTCGTGTTGGAAGTGACGGACTCACAAGAAGTTGAAGCCCTGATCCAATGGGATAATCTATGCTGCAAAGAGTTGATTGAAAGCCATGTTTTGCACAAACCAGATGCCAGAAGGAAAGGAAAGGATAAGTCCGAGGAATCTCCCAAAATTCCAAAAGAAGACCACGACTCAAACGACGACGATGATGCCTTTCAGGCAGGTCTGAGAATGAGCCGTGAGGAGGCTCAGGAAAGAGAATTCTCCCAAGCCAAAGAAGACGAAGGGCCATCAAGCCGCAGTGAGCCCCCTTCGCCACAGCAAGAAAACATTCCTGACGATGAGGATTCAGTCCCTCATGTCGAGGAAGAAGAAATCGTTTCGAAACAGGCACCCGAGCCTGCTGCCGAAGAAGAAGAAGAATCACGCGCCGTCCAGCGAGAGGAATCAGTCCCTCTGCCAGAAGAGGCGGACGCTGAGAGACACCAAGAGGAAACAGTCCCTCCTGTACCCATGTCTACAAACACCTCTTCGAAATAGGAGGATACCGCACCTCCTGCCGCCGAACCGAATCAGTTGTTGCCGCCCCACCAACCATTTTGGAATCCGACGAAGGTATTACACCTTAGGATGTCCAACTCACTTCACGTCCTAACGTGAATTTGAGAAGGTTGAATGGAGTAGAAGACTTTGCCAAGCCAGATTCTCCACGCACTGCAACTAGAAAAGAGCGATTATGTGCTCTTGGCCTTCAAACCGTCTTTATCCAGGATGCAGTTAATGCCTTGTATTCAGTAGAAAAAGCTCTAAATTGGATGCACACATCTGCTGTTGAAGAAATGACTGGATTACAACATGAAGTCTCTCGAGTAGTCGAAGCCTTCACTATCCTGCCAGAAGTCTTCAAGCAAGCCCTGAGCAATCTGCAAGAGAAGCAAGAAAAGATCCTGAGAGAAGAGGAATCTAAAACTCGTGTGTCTGAGGCCAAGACAGCATCTGCCATGATCGAAACCGGTTCCCAACTTCGAGCCCATGACAAAAGCATCAAAGATATGTCGCAGGTGCTCTTCTCCCTTGTCGAGAGAATGACAAATATTGAGACGAAACAGGATGCCGCTCTGGAGATCCTAGGACGTCTTGATGACGCCAAAAAGGGGGAAAAAGCGAGAGAAGCCGCGAGGAGAACAAGGCTACAGCATGAAAGAGAGTTCAATGCTGCTCAAGACAGCATTACTGCAGAACTCAACAAACTGGTTGCACCCTCTAAAAGCTACAGGATTTCAGGTTCTCGACCTGAGTTCCATGATCCTAGCGTCCCATGGCAAACCATGATCCAAAGGCCTTCTGAAATTCGTCTGTCAACCAACTTCCATCCCACTGTTGAAGAAGTGAAGCAATGGAGGAAAAATGAACTGATGAGATATTTTGGAAAACTCGTCAGGGAATCCGCCATCTTCAAAGGATATAAAACCTTAGCGGAGGCTGCAGAAAAATTTACAAAGATGTTAGAAGAAGGAAAGCTTCCTCTTCAAATTGAAATGAAGTCCAAACATAGAAGAGGAGATCGGATCACCCATCCAGAAGACTGGATTCTCGCCTTCGACAAATCATACGATGGTAGAGCAATTTACTTAGATCGAGGCAATGATTCCCTACAGCACTGGTGGCGTGGAACTGAGAATGATCCCGAGAAAAGGCCATGGAGACACTCGGATTATAGGAGTTAAATTCCTTGTATTTTTGCTTGTAATTATACTTTCAAAACAGCAATCCTTGTACTCTATTTCGAATATCAATAAAATGTTTGCTTGAAAGAATACAACTCATAATCTACTATGTTATTGTATGATTACATAATTTAAATTTAATTTAATTGCTGAAATTAATCACAAGTATAGAAACTTGTTTAAAAATTAAGCTGTATGAACTTGTCTGCAAACAGTTCATAGACTCAGTTGTATGCATCTAGAATACATTGTAAGATTGTGTCTGCGCACCAATCATAAGCTTAAAGCTGTAAAAACTCTTAGCTGTATTGAACTCGCCTGTGAGCAGTTCATAAATTAGACTAAGTTACTGAAAGTCAGATCATCCGACAGAAGACCAAGATATATGCCCGAAGTCATCAAGAAGGTTATTCGCTTCATGAAGAAGGTTTTGGCATCATCAAGAAGGCTTGAAAGATTTAAGTCTTGGCAAATTGTCAAAAAGGGGGAAATTGTTGGGATAACAAATACCTTGTATCGAAATTGTTGGGATAACAATACCCGGTATCGAAACAGTTAGGATAAACAATCCCTGTATCGAATAGTGGTGATAAGATGTTTTGACAATATGCCAATCCAGCATACAGTAAGCAAACTGTATTGAAAAGCTGAAGTGGCAACCTTTATCGAAGACCTCTCGTAGAACCATCATATTGATCATACAGCAAAGAATCCTGCAAAGTTAAAGTATGGAAGATGTCTTGAATATCAATACAGTGATCCTTCCATACAGCTCTCAACAGGACAAGAAGAAATCTTCATTATTTGCTAGAAGTCAAGTCCTGTTGATAAAGAAGTATTTAAATACTAAAGGATAAAGTATTTAAATACTGTAAGTCAGAAGATCTTCACAATCCCGCAATATCCGGATCTCAGTCAAAAGTCTGTTGTCACAGAATCTTGCCTAACGGATATATTTCAGAGACTATATATATCTGCAGAGTTTGAAGATCATCAGTTACCAAAAACTTACGAAGTGATTATCATATACATCAGAGCAAAACATATCTCCCAAGCTTTCTGCTATTCAGATATAAGAGATATATAGTGCTCAAACTTTGAACAACACATCATCAGCTTATAGCCCAGAAAGTCATAGCTGTTGTTCAACCCTGTTCTATCTTTGAACAAACCCAGATCAGCCCTGTGTGGACTGAGAATCTTTGCTTCTCCCGAACTGTGTGTGAAGGACTTGCATCGAAGAAGACGAATCTTCAGAACTGTGTGTGAAGAATCCAGTCAAAGTGTTAGCTCACACCAATCTGTGTGAACGGTTGAAAGCTAAGATCTTTATATCAATCTATGTGAACAATATATTGATTACGTGTTGTTATAATTACGTAGTTGTGTACGCAGTAATTATAATAAACTTTTTACTCCTGTGTGGAGGACCAGTGGAAGTAGAGGGGTTTACCTCGAACCACTTTAAATACTGTGTTATTTACCTTCTGCCTTTATTGTTTTAATAACTGTGATTATTTAAGTATACACTGCACATCGAGTTGTTGTATCCACAACAACTTACTGTATCTAAGACTTCCTCTACGCACTCAGATTTAAAACCGTACAGCTTGTAGTTTAAAACACTTTCCAAGTTGTATCCAGTATACTTAGTGGCCAACATAACCTAAGTTACCAAATACCAAAAGACCATTTAAAAATACTCACGCAGCGGAATACAATAACTTATCAGGAAACTCAATACACGATCACATGCCCTAGCCAGTATCCTTCGAAAAGCTCATCTCTACACGAACGCTACAAGCTCTATATCCAAAGAACCTAAAAGAAAGCCCACGACCGGGTCAGCCATAATATCCAACAATGATAACCATCACATTACGTCAATAATTACATACCAATGAGAATACAAAATAAGAATATGTCCAATGTAATCTTATCATCATAACCTTACCAAAGTTCACATGTCGTACTGTATCTCGCATAGTACCCAAGATTCTCAAAACATCCTCATAACTCACTATTACGAAAACTACTAACTCTGTCCAACCCAAATCCGTCGGATAACATCATCACATCTCAACACGTTAATCGATTGTTCATCAAAAGACAATTTCCAGAGGAAATACAGAACATACCTCGAAATACGCAATGCCACGACATATCATGTCAGTCTAATCCGAGATCAGATCAATACAACATACGGACATGGTCCTAACACAAGACCTACAAATGCATACTCATATGACAACGTCAATATGCTCACAACAATAACAACAATGTATACTTATGGCAAACCCATAATATACATATGCACAACAACAATACATGGTAATCCGATGATCCAGCGTTCACTGCTTAGATCCCCCGACCAACACGAGGTGGAAAAACATGTCCGATGATCCAGCGCACGCTAGCATAGATCCCACGATGATCCCGTCAGATCAACACGTGGTGGACATACGACAACAATGCACAACTGCACAAAACAACAACACACAATGCACGACAACAACAATGCACAAATGCATGACAACAATAATACACGAATGTATCACAACATGATTGACACAAATGACAAAAATGATTAGAGTACTTGCCCCGAGTCCTTCGAGAGCAATCTCGATGTCTAAACCATCACCAACCATTATTCTGAATATCGATGAATCCAAAATATCACGGACTGTAGATAATTCATATCATCGTCTTTATCACAATGTATCTTCGATTCCCAAGTATGCCAATGATAAAAGTAAATCATATACATTATGATTAAAATTCCGAAAATCCGAAAACAACTTATAATCCCAAATCTCGTGTGTTCACAATTATAATCATCGCTATATGAATTATAAACTAATGAAACGGAAACCATTCATTAAACATTATAAACTGAGCAAGTAATACTTGCCTCGATACCAACACAACGATGATGAAGTCGTTACCAATCCCTTGTCGTCGCCTACAACCTCTTCGGTTCCGACTAAAGCAATTCACGAACATCCTCGAACTCGACCGCAACACACGATTATAATCACCGATCAATAATCTCAAACTATTGCAATAATCAATAAATAACAAGTTCGATAACAATCAACAATCGATATAACCAATCCACAAACCTAATGATTCCAAAATATTTCGATTAAACACAAGTCCGAACAACCTAAATCAAATAACTACGGATTCATTCCCATGATTCCGCAAAGTCCATATATCGATTCGATAAGGCGAGTATACAAACTTAACCAACGTATTCCAATCAATTTCTCTTTCAAAACTTCAATCAAACACCTTGAAGGCGGAATTCAAAGGTATATTCGAATCATCAATCAATAAACACCAACCACATCAAGAACACGAAGAACACAATCACAAACATATATATCCTTCAACATTATATGATTCTAGCCATCGATACGAACTAAACAACCCAAATATATCAAGAATCTCAAATATCCCACAATATTAGAGTTCAAGCCAATTACCTTCAATCCGGTGAAAGAATCAAGAATATTGTTATAATCCTTGTTCCAAGCTTTCCTAGATGTTATCACTTGATAAACCAACTCAAAATATGAGGTTTAGGGGTTAAAAACCAAGTTTAGGTGATTTGGGACGAAAGGGGATCGTGTAGGAAGGTTTGGGAAATGAAATTCCCGGCTGCTTTACGTTTTTATATGTGCAGGCACGTTACCGTATGCTAATTTCATCAATAGCGTGTGCTACTTGTTCTTAGAATACATATAGTATAGTTTTTTCCATTTTGAGCATAACTCACTCATCCGGACTCCGATTAACTCTTAGTTTGAACCATTATAAAGATAACTCGATGCTCTATCATACTGTTATGTTTCAGAATTTTTGGAGTTTTCAAGGATCGGTGGTGATTTTTCCAAAGTCGAACCTTATCCACATTACTTTCCAAACAAGTGTCCAAATCTTATTCCACTAACATTTCAACATGTAGTCTTCTTAATCATATCATATACACCAAATATCATAACAACACTTCCATAATATATCATTACAGAGTAATCATCAACATCCAAAAATGAGGAGAAGGATTAACCAACTTATCTCAACAAAACGAACAACATAATTCAAATCACAAGAATCATATCAATATCCTTATATCAACAATAACATCATCATAATCCAGTAATCCATATCATAATCATGCTTATCAACTTGTTTATATGATAATCATAAACTCAAGAACACCAATATTCAATCCCAAAACGAAATCCAAAGTGAAGGGTAATTACCTCTTTGAAGAAAAGGATTTACTATCAAGGTTGGATCCGTTTCCAATCATTTCCAAGCTCCAAATGTTGTTATGGATGATTAACTCCACCATGATCCAGTGTTTGGAACTTCAAACATCTCTCTAAGAACTCTCTATATCGGTTGCAAGGATAGATGTTATCACTTGATAAACCAACTCAAAATATGAGGTTTAGGGGTTAAAAACCAAGTTTAGGTGATTTGGGACGAAAGGGGATCGTGTAGGAAGGTTTGGGAAATGAAATTCTCGGCTGCTTTACGTTTTTATATGTGCAGGCACGTTACCGTATGCTAATTTCATCAATAGCGTGTGCTACTTGTTCTTAGAATACATATAGTATAGTTTTTTCCATTTTGAGCATAACTCACTCATCCGGACTCCGATTAACTCTTAGTTTGAACCATTATAAAGATAACTCGATGCTCTATCATACTGTTATGTTTCAGAATTTTTGGAGTTTTCAAGGATCGGTGGTGATTTTTCGAAAGTCGAACCTTATCCACATTACTTTCCAAACAAGTGTCCAAATCTTATTCCACTAACATTTCAACATGTAGTCTTCTTAATCATATCATATACACCAAATATCATAACAACACTTCCATAATATATCATTACAGAGAGTAATCATCAACATCCAAAAATGAGGAGAAGGATTAACCAACTTATCTCAACAAAACGAACAACATAATTCAAATCACAAGAATCATATCAATATCCTTATATCAACAATAACATCATCATAATCCAGTAATACATATCATAATCATGCTTATCAACTTGTTTATATGATAATCATAAACTCAAGAACACCAATATTCAATCCCAAAACGAAATCCAAAGTGAAGGGTAATTACCTCTTTGAAGAAAAGGATTTACTATCAAGGTTGGATCCGTTTCCAATCATTTCCAAGCTCCAAATGTTGTTATGGATGATTAACTCCACCATGATCCAGTGTTTGGAACTTCAAACATCTCTCTAAGAACTCTCTATATCGGTTGCAAGGAAGGAATGGACGAAAATAAAAAAAATGGCCAACTACACATATATATACTGACTATTACTAGCGTGCACTACTCTTATAAAATAGCATGTGTTACTTCTTAGCGTGCGCTAACTGACTTTGTTAGCGTGCGCTATCGCAGTCGAGAGGCTACTGTCTTACTTCGTACAATGATTTACGTACGCAATGCCCATGCAATAGCATACGTAATATTTAGCGTACGCAAGTGTCCGACCATAGCGTGCGCTACTCATAGTTGACTCGTTTGTCAGAATGTTCCGAAGACGGGTCACATGCCGAAAGCACCTGACGAGGATAATATTTTCTTTTGTCTGATCCACCATTAGCGTGCGCTAACAATATGTATTAGCGTGCGCTAATCCTTCATAACAAATATTCGTTGACTTTATCGGAACATGCGCCGAGAGTGGCCGGGTCCACACGTAGATTCCTTCTGGTCTGATTTGCACTAGCATGCGCTATCCTTGAATATTAGCATGCGCTAATATGGCTATACTTAGCCATTCTCAACTATTCTTCTCCAACGTCTCAACATATAGAATACGAACATACGGCATACTGAATACATATACATGACACACTATATCCTCAAATGCAATTGTCGACCAAGTACGACAATTATACCAATACAGACATCTCAGTCCATCAATTATTTTATCCATACTGTACAGATTCCACACTGTACAACATAACTCGGATAAAATCACATTAAACAACAATAGTAGAAATTCCGGATATTACATACTACAACACTTAAAATAAGTTTCGTCCTCGAAACTTGCAATCCGTCATAGAAAAACCAACAAACCGTTCAACCAAAATATTCCGAAACTATCGCAACAATGATCAATCATCATCATTAACGAATGACCAAAATAGCATACTTACAAATGCGCAAAGTCGACGATCTCCTGAGATACTAGCAAGTGACTTCGTTGTAAAGCCTCAATATGCTTACATTCACAATTCCATGAGTCTCAACAAAATATATCATCTTCGGATGAAATATTCTATCCGTGTCAAATCTTATCTGCTTGATCGCACAATCAAGTCCCAATTCCGCTAAAACGAATAATACACGATACATCTGCGAAACAACTATCCAAAACAATGACACAAATCTCGAAATATCGACATAAAATATGAACGCTCATACGATCATTAACAATGATCAACCAACAAATTAACCGAGAATATCATTGACATGATAACTCCAGTACGACCAATCCAAAGGTCAAAACACAACTGAGAATATCATCAACATGATAACCTCCAATATCACCAACGAACGATCAATGATAATCGAGAATACCTTCACACGGTAAGCTCCAACACGATGAACACATAACCACATAGATAGATATATGGACGAATAAAATTCTCAAAACGACACACCAATCACATACAGTGGATCTCGATAAACATACCCGACTGGTGAACATACCCCTCAGCATACGAACAACCAATCACAAACCGACGAACATATCCAATCATACATAGAGTGGGAACGACCAATTAATATCCAAAACAACCATCATGAGGTCACCATCCCCAAATCTACACTTACAAAGAAATCATTCAAAAATCACTATGGTAAAATCGCGCTACTACCACACCCATAGAGCCACATAGCATATATGCCCCGGTTTCACAAAACCCGACGTTCCAAAATCACACCCTGTACATAAATCTACAACACGCAGCATATTTCTCTTATCTAATCAACCAACCGATCATACATGGATAACCAAACTACCATACTAAAGTTCGAATCTCTTTTTATCGTACCATACTGATGTACTATCCAGTTTGTGAGTCTCACTCAGAACTTCACCATGATATGCACTATGCACTAAATGCATATGTATATCAATCACATTTTCAAAACTAGTCTGAAACATATAGTCTTGTCAAAAAGATAAATTTTCAAAAGTTCTTTCAAAAATTTCAAAACTCAAAACATAAATTTTGGTAAGACCACAAAATCAATTTCAAAAAGTTAAACTGGCTCACTAATGCCAGGTATTCGATAACAGTTTCCTTCGAATCCACACGATTTGGATGTTTTAAAATGAAAAATATGCAAATGATTGACCACATCCATACTCCTGTATACCAATTCGGCTCGTCACTAAATTCACTGATATTCCATCGGAAAACCACACGATAGAGTTCCACAATCTCAATGTATAGACTCCGTCAAAAACTCTTTTTTCCACATATAACTCGCAACGTCAACCATTAACCCATCCTGGATCACCTCAAATATGCTATGACAAAACATTGAATAATCGACAACTCAAACACAACGAAAGACTACCCGAGAAATTTCATTTGAACGAATAAATCAAAACCCCAAAAGGTAGAAATAAAATACATAAACGATTAGTAAAGTGCCTTTTTGAAACATTAGGGTTTCAGCCTGTATCTCGTTCCGCAATACAAGAAATTTTAAAAGTAGAAAACTCTTTTGGACCCCAAGTCCTGAGTTTATAAAACTATTTCAAAATCGATTGGGTCTCGGCTAAAAATCATTTCTGGTTAAACATCTGTAAAAACATTCATTTTGAAAGGTATCATTTTCAAATGCTCAAAAACAGTATTATATATCTCAAAATGAACTAACATGACTACATGTTCCTCTCAACAATCCACAATCTTTCTCTCAAATTCACAACTCCGTTCCAAAATTTAACCGACATATTGCTTTTCAAAATCATAGCTTCTCGAGATCATCAATCCTGTCTCAACTCGGTCACCTCATACTGTGACGCATAATATCTTTTCGAATCTCGAAACATATTCACTTAGAACGGCAATAAATCTCAATGAAATTCAAAATCCAAATACTTACAGATCGTGAAGTCGACGATTCCCCGTGATACTGGCACATGTCTCGACTCAAGAAAATACTCGAAACCGATAATTTCAAAACACGCATTTTGCAAAATTTGTTCAACTTGAGAACATAACATATCTCTTCCCAGAAAATCACGTTAATACCATTTAGAAAAGTTTACAACAACCCCAGTACTACACTGGTAAATCATATAATGCACAAGCCCGAGTGAACAACAAAAACCCATGGCTCTACTATTAGTCAATCGACAACTCGAATGATGCGACAAAACACGACCCAACTTGACCAGACTGCTTATTTTCTCAACCTAAGCTCTGATACCATATTCTGTAACACCCCCAGAGCCATCCAGGAATATCACAGCACTGTGGGCCCCAAGACGGAACCCACAAGACTAAAATAATTTTTCGCAAACATTTACAAACGCCCATGAGGCTAACGATGGTAATATCTTTAAAAAATATACAAAGACTTTATAAAACCTGTTTATCAAAACCGTCGTAAAATCTCATTTGGAACCACAAGGTATGAAATGCCAAGACTCAACAGTTTGAAAACATACGTTAAGCTATCGCTTATACATACCGACAAAATAGTTTAGAAAATGATTTCCAAAGTAACCTAAGTTACCAAATACCAAAAGACCATTTAAAAATACTCACGCAGCGGAATACAATAACTGATCAGGAAACTCAATACACGATCACATGCCCTAGCCAGTATCCTCCAGGAAGATCATCTCTCCACGACCGCTACAAGCTCGATATCCAAAGAACCTAAAATAAAGCCCACGATGGGGTCAGCCATAATATCCAACAATGATAACCATCACATTACGTCAATAATTACATAGCAATGAGAATACAAAATAAGAATACGACCAATGTAATCTTATCATCATAACCTTACCAAAGTTCATATGTCGTACTGTATCTCGCATAGTACCTAAGATTCTCAAAACATCCTCATAACTCACTATTACGAAAACTACTAACTCTGTCCAACCCAAATCCGTCGGATAACATCATCACATCTCAATACGATAATCGATTGTTCATCAAAAGACAATTACCAGAGGAAATACAGAACATACCTAGAAATACGCAATGCCACGACAAATCATGTCAGTCTAATCCGGGATCAGATCAATACAACATACGGACATGGTCCTAACACAAGACCTACAAATGCATACTCATATGACAACGTCAATATGCTCACAACAATAACAACAATGTATACTTATGGCAAACCCATAATATATATATGCACAACAACAATACATGGTAATCCGATGATCTAGTGTTCACTGCCTAGATCCCCCGATGATCCCGTCAGACCAACACGAGGTGGAAAAACCTGTCCGATGATCCAGCGCACGATAACATATATCCCACGATGATCCCGTCAGATCAAAACATGGTGGACATACGACAATAATGCACAACTGCACAAAACAACAGTACTCAATGCATGACAACAACAATGCACAAATGCATGACAACAATAATACACGAATGTATCACAACATGATCGACACAAATGACAAAAATGCTTAGAGTACTTGCCCCAAGTCCTTCGAGAGCAATCTCGATGTCTAAACCATCACCAATCATTATTTTGAATATCGATAAATCCAAAATATCACGGACTGTAGATAATTCATATCATCGTCTTTATCACAATGTATCTTCGATACCCAAGTATGCCAATGATAAAAGTAAATCGTATACATTATGATTTAAATTCCCAAAATCCGAAAACAACTTATAATCCCAAATCTCCTGTGTTCACAATTATAATCATCGCTATATGAATTATAAACTAATGAAATGGAAACCATTTATTAAACATTATAAATTGAGCAAGTAATACTTGCCTCGATACCAACACGATGATGATGAAGCCATTACCATTCCCTTGTCGTCCTCTACAAGCTCCTTGGTTCTGACTAAAGCAATTCACGAACATCCTCGAACTCGACCGCAACACACGATTATAATCACCGATCAATAGTATCAACCTATTGCAATAATCGATAAATAACAAGTTCGATAACAATCAAGAATCGATATAACCAATCCACAAACCCAATGATTCCAAAATATTTTGATTAAACACAAGTCCGAATAACCTAACTCAAACAACTACGGATTCATTCCCATGATTCCGCAAAGTCTATATATCAATTCGATAAGGCGAGTATACAAACTTAACCAGAGTATTCCAATCAATTTCTCTTTAAAAACTTCTATCAAACACCTTGAAGGCGGAATTCAAAGGTATATTCGAATCATCAATCAATAAACACCAACCACATCAAGAACACGAAGAACACAATCACAAACATATATATCCTTCAACATTATATGATTTTAGCCATCGATACGAACTAAACAACCCAAATATATCAAGAATCTCAAACATCCCACAATATTAGAGTTCAAGCCAATTACCTTCAATCCGGCGAAAGAATAAAAAATGTTGTTATAATCCTTGTTCCAAGCTTTCCTAGATGTTATCACTTGATAAACCAACTCAAAATCTGAGGTTTAGGGGTTAAAAACCGAGTTTACGTGATTTGTGATGAAAGGGGATCATGTAGGAAGGTTTGGGAAATTAAATTCCCGACTGCTTTACGTTTTTATACGTCCAGGCATGTTAGCGTACGCTAATTTCATCAATTGTAATGCCCGGATAGATGGTGTATTTACCTTGTACTCGACCTTGTATGATCTCCACTTCATGATGTTATAAATCGTAGTTTGGCTTCCCGTATTTGTGCCCTTATGTTTTTATATATCTTCAACATTGCATGCATGATTCTGCACGTACTTACGTACGTTAACAGGCGTCCATAACGTAGGCTAAATATTCAGTATTACGTACGTTATATGATGTTCTTAACGTACGTAAGCTAAGTCAACTTGGGTTCGGATAAGGGTCGGCGTGTGGGGGCCGAGGAAGGGGCCGGGGGAGATTCGTGTGATTTCTGCGTGAACCTGGACATAGGTGTTACGTACGCTATGGTGCATGTTTTACGTACGCTAAGGACATGGATATTACGTACGTAAACCCCGAGTTATTACGTACGTAAGGAAATGGCGAAATCAGGCCAGTGAACTCTGGTCAGACGATTACGTACGCTAAATCTAGGGTATAACGTACGTTAAGCTTGTTACGTACGTAAGGGTGATTGTATAACGTACGTAACATCCAGAAATCTATTTATATAACCCGACCCTCACTTCATTTCCCACTTTTGCTTTGGTCGATTTTTGTGCTCTTGAGACTATCCTTCACCCCATATCCCCCATATCGTCATCTACCTCCGATTTTTGGAAGCCCAGACCATGTGAGTTGGTGATCAAGCTTCCGGTGAAGAGTTTATTGAAGATTTTCTTCATTCTTACATCTCTTAAGGTATGTTACGATTCACCAAGCTAGAGTTTACATTCGTAGCTATACTTGAGCTTATTTTGGAAATCATTGGACTAGTTAATGATCTTTTGAGTCCAGCACCATATTTTGGAGTTTAGAACCCGATTATACCTTGTCTTTCTTCCGTTATTTAAAGCATTGATTTTAGCCTCGGTGGATGAAAACCTCAACTTGTAGCATCCTTAATTCGTGGGAGTAATAAGCATGATTTCAGTTATATTCTCTGATCCCTTTTTATATTCCATTGGAGAAGTTCATATATGTTAGAAGAAATTGTTATGACAATGTCCTCTATGTTCTTGAGGTAATATAAATATCGACCAGGTCTTTGAACTTAAACCGAATCACCGTAGTGTCGTTTTCCTTGCGTAATATTTGAGTATGCTTGTCGTCTTGAGTAAATTTGGGGGTAGAATCATCATAGCCGATCATATGAGGATTTGACATTCATTTCCTTATTTAACACGAAACCTTAAACACCTTGTGAAACAATGAACTTTTAAAAAATGGTACTTCATATTCGAAATGATCGTTCAGCCCTTATAGAATGCCTTATCGTTCCCGGTTCAGTTCTTACCTAGTGTTCTAACCGTGAACCAACCTAGTGTCACTACTTTACGATCATAATATTAGTATTCGGTGAGCGTATGTGTAACACCCCCAAACTAGGCGGATATTACAGTGCCGTGGACCCCCGACTGGGACCCACCAGGCGAATGAAAATGAATGAATTACACAGGTAAATGTAGTACCGAACCACATTACAACATCAATTACTCCGATGAGGAGTTTTATACAACACACCTGTGATAAATTAGAATACATGTGTATTTTATGTGACGATAAAATTCACAACACTGAATGAAATGAGCATTCAACGGAATGTCTGCAGCTGAATAATTTAAGGAAACACAAATGACTGAATAAATGACTGAGCAGATCGGGGCCCCTACTAGTATCACTGGGACTCGACGCCGTCAACATGCTCTTCCCGTACCTTTGCCTTGCCGTGACTGAAAACAAAATCCCCAACGGGCCGATACGTAACAACAATCCTCAAGAGTTGAAATTACACAATCATGAAATAACTGAAGTGATGAAATATTCTTAATTATGAATTACGCTGAAGAGGAGCATCATAGTACGCCCGTAATGTCCTGTGCAAGTGTACAAGACGAATGTCCGGACACACCCGTCCTTGTACCTAATTAGTCTCACGGAGGTAAGCGTTACCGTGTGCACGGTCCGATGTATCGGTGAACCCAATACATGACCATCATGTGCCCGACTAAAAATTCCACACAGCCACACCCGGCCACGCAATATGAACCCGGAAGGTCACATGAACGAGAATGACCGTGATGAAAACCAATGAATAATAATTAGACAAGGCCAAGATGACTCACCGATATGAAAGTAATAGTGACGTGATTGATAAACCAATGAAAAGATTTGGAACCGTCGTTCCTCGTGAATGAAATGATTATTCGACACTTACAAGTCTCAACATGATTAATATTATGATGAATGAATTATGATTATGAGCAATCAACAACAAAAGGAATGAGTATCCTTTTAACCGAGTAAGATTTAACTTACTCAATACCGATGAAGAATGTCCGTCCACGAACAACGTCCTAACCAAGATACCGATCGCTCGAACAACCTTGAATAACAATAATTACCAACAATCGTTCAATACACGTATCAAACAACAAAACAGGACTAACCCAAAGGTCGAAGCAACGATAATCAAACTCATAGGCATTCCAACGAATACATAACCGACCGCACAACTACGAAAATATCCAATCCCGAATATGTCGAAACCCACACCAAAATGAGTATTTCGAACTAACAAAACACTTCAATGATATCAATAATCCATTAGGAATCCACAATTCATGATTATAACGACATCAATCGGAAAATCCTCAATTAACCAAGTCAACCCCAAGGGTTCTTGAAAACAATTCGAAAATAACCATTAAATCCGTAGGAATATATTTATCCAAGTAGATAATCCATAACTTAACATATCCCATTGATAATCCAAGCTTACACGAAGAAATCGGAAAGAAAACCCAAAAATCCGAAATTCTAGATCCAAGAGATTAATACCTTTGATTCGACGTTTCGGAGATGATGAAGTGATGATAAATTCAACTCAAAGACTTGAAGATGATGATTGATGATTACACCTCGAAGAATCCTCCGGATCGCTCTAATCGCCAAAAATACCGAAGGAATGAAATGAGATGAAAATGACGAACTCGACTAAACTGCCCAATTTATACTCGGTCCGTGTTAGCGTGCGCTAGCCTTGTGCATAGCGTGCGCTAACGAGTAGTTTGGGTAGTCCAAGACCCACCGTCCGAACACGGTAGCGCGCGGTACGTACTTTTTGTAGCGTGCGCTACGGCCATACTACTAGCGTGCGCTAATATCCATTGTTAGCGTGCGCTAGCGAAATATTTGACGCCCGATCGGAGTCCGTAAAACCATCTCGCCTTCCGATCTAACCTCGATAGCGTGCGCTACAACCATTATTTAGCGTGCGCTAACATATCGGTTGCGACGCTAACAACAATGCCTAGCGTGCGTTATGAATAAACCTGCGATCCAAAGAGCCACTGGACTCAACCTGATCCGCCCCTAGCGCGCGCTACTCCATACACATAGCGTGCGCTACTACGACCCGTTAGCGCGCGCTACTTACCACTCGTAGCGTGCGCTACAATTATTCTCACCTGCAGTCCAGTACCTTCTGGACTGCAGCCAAGGTAGCCTTAGCATGCGCTAAAGCTGAGCGGTAGCGTGCGCTACCCATACCCAATTAGCGTACGCTAAAAGGATTATGTAGCGTGCGCTACTCCTCAAGCACAGCTTGCAACGAAAATGACAATGATGATAAACACGGCACGAAACTCCAATCAGATTAATGATGAATGACGATCGATACCCGGTACAATTACTCTGAATGATGAATACCATGACTGAATCTGAGTGACAAATGATCAATAATGAATGAAATTACTGAGTGATAAATACTGAATGATAATTACTGAGTGATAATTACTGAATGATAATTACTGAGTTACAACTGGGTATTACATACACCCCCCCTTAAAAGAGTCTCGTCCCCGAAACTAAGGGTCAAACAACTCGGGATAACTCTCCCGCATACTATCCTCGGTTTCCCAAGTAGCCTCTTCGACTCCGTGTCTAGACCACTGAATTTTAACCAAAGGAATCGTCTTATTCCTCAACTGCTTGATTCGCCGCTCTAAAACTCGTATAGGACGTTCCTCATATGAATGATCGTCGGCGATCTCGATTTCATCGAACTGAAGTATGTGACTCGGGTCGGCAACATACTTCCGCAACTGAGAGACATGAAACACATTATGAATTCGGCTCAACGCCGGAGGTAAAGCCAATCGATAAGCTAACTCGCCCACCCGATCCAAAATCTCAAACGGCCCAATGAATCTCGGACTCAACTTTCCCCTCTTCCCAAAACGGAAGATACCACGACTCGGGGATACCTTGACCAACACATGGTCACCAGCCTCGAACTCTAATGGTCGACGACGGTTATCTGCATATGATTTATGTCGACTCTGAGCGGTCAACAAGCGACTCCTGATCAAAGCTACCTTCTCACGGGCGGCTATAAGCATATCGGGCTCGGTGCCGATTGATTCTGATAAGTCGTCCCAACACAACGGAGATCGACAACGACGACCATACAAGGCCTCGTAAGGTGCCATCTTGATCGAAGCATGCCAACTATTATTATACGTGAACTCGATCAATGGTAGTTGGGCTTCCCAATCGTCTTTCCAATCGAGGACGCATGCCCTCAACATGTCCTCTAATGTTTGAATGGTCCTCTCTGATTGTCCGTCGGACTGAGGATGAAAAGCGGTACTGAGATTAAGCTGAGTTCCCATAGCACGATGAACTGATTTCCAAAAATGCGACACAAACCGTCCGTCACGATCGGAAACGATACTTTTAGGAGTACCGCGTGCGATCGACTATCTCTTTGATGAACAGTTGAGCAAGTCTCTCGGGACCCCACGTTTCCTTGATCTCAAGGAAATGAGCTGATTTGGTTAAGCGGTCCACGATCACCCAGATCGTGTTCATGCCACGACGACTCGTCGGCAAACTCGTGATGAAATCTATAGAAATGTCTTCCCACTTCCATTCGGGAATAGGAAGAGGTTTCAGCATACCCGCCGGTCGCTGATGTTCAATCTTAACTTGTTGACAGGTTAAACATCTCGAAACAAATCCTGCGACTTCTCGCTTCATATTACTCCACCAGTAATTTTGTTTCAAGTCCTTGTACATCTTGCTAGACCCCGGATGAACGGAATAAGGGGTAGCATGAGCTTCTTTCAAAATCGAGTTTTTCAACTCGTCATTTGCCGCAGACGCACAACCGATTCTTAAACCTCAAAAGTCCATCCTCGTGGACCACAAATCCAGGGCTTTCCTGAGCCACATCCTCTCGGATGCGCAACAATGATGGGTCCGAACACGATTCTCTCGAATTTCCTCCTCGAGTGACGATGAAATCTCTAACATACAAAGTTGCCCCCGAACTCGCAAGCTGCACCTCGATCTCGGGTCTAAGGAATTCCCGCCAAGCTCCTTCGAATCATAAACGGCAAGCATCTGCTCCCGAACGGACTTACGACTCAAGGCGTCGGCGACAACGTCGCCTTGCCCGGTGGTAGAAGATCTCAATATCATAATCTTTGATTAATTCCAACCACCGTCTCGACGCATATTTAACTCCTTCGAGTAAATATATACTTTAAGCTCTTATGATCGGTGAATATCTCGATGTAACGCCATAAAGATAATGACGCCAAATCTTCAAAGCGAACACCACGGCTGCTAGCTCCGTGTCGTGGGTCGGATAATTAATCTCGTAAGGTCTCAATTGCCGTGAAGCATAGGCAATAACCTTCCTGCTCGCATGAGCACACATCCGAGACCCCGTCCGACGCATCACTATAGACCACAAATCCTTCCGTCCCTGCGGCAAGGAAAGTACAGTGCTGACATTAATCGGCTCTTGAGTTCCTCAAAACTCACGACACGCGTCGGACCACGTGTATTTCTTATCCTTCCGCAATAAGTTCGTCAAGGGTTGAGCGATTTTAGAAAATCCTTCCACAAATCGCCGATAATAACCCGCTAATCCGAGGAAACTTCGGATTTCCTTAACGTTCTTCTGAGGTAGCCAATCTCGAATAGCCTCCGTCTTCTGAGGATCGACACGAACTCCGTCTGATGAAATTACATGTCCGAGAAAAGTCACTTCGGACATCCAGAACTCACATTTAGAAAACTTCCCATAAAGTTGTTCTCGTCTCAACACGTCGAGCACTCGATGAAGGTGAGACTCGTGTTCCTCCCGGTCACGAGAATAAATCAAAATGTCATCGATGAAGACAACAACAAACCGATCCAAAAAGTCGATGAAAACCCGATTCATTAACTCTATGAATACCGCAGGTGCATTAGTCAATCCAAACGGCATAACCACAAACTCATAGTGACCATAGCGAGTTCGAAACGCCTTCCTCGCGATATCCGACTCTCGAATCCGCAACTGATGATATCCAGATCTTAAGTCGATCTTGGAAAATACTGAAGCTCCCTGAAGTTGATCTAAGAGATCATCAATACGGGGTAAGGGGTACTTATTCTTGATCGTCACCCTGTTTAACTCCCGATAATCAATACATAAGCGGAATGAACCATCCTTCTTCTTGACAAATAACACTGGTGCTCCCCACGGGGACGCACTCGGTCGAATATAACCCTTCTCGAACAACTCTTCAAGTTGGTTCTTTAATTCCTGCATTTCGGTGGGCCATCCAGACGGTGCCTTCGATATCGGGACGTACGTGCTCCAACTCAATCGTGAATTCCACATCCTCTCGTGGAGGCAAGCCTGTAACTCGTCTGGAAAAACATCGGCATATTCCTCACCACCGAATATCCGTTAACATTATCGATGACTTCTCGGTTTTGGCCATATAGCACCAATAACCGACACATCCTCGATTGAGTAACCTTATCGCTTTCATTGAATTAATGACCTTACGAGC
The DNA here is from genome assembly GCA_033398695.1 of Orobanche coerulescens. Lineage (NCBI taxonomy): Eukaryota > Viridiplantae > Streptophyta > Magnoliopsida > Lamiales > Orobanchaceae > Orobanche > Orobanche coerulescens. The sequence goes on from CM065815.1 coordinate 67,321,652, forward strand.
AGTAGGATTACCTCCCGAAACACACATTCAACTCCATCGTCGAAATGATAGTGACCATACGCTTACGGACATTAATGATGGCATCATGACGATCCATCCAATCAATACCCAAGATGACGTCGTCCCTCGGCAAATCTACCACGATTAGGTCCGCCGCCATACACGACCATGAAACCGAATCGGACAATTACAATCTCACGATTACCGATAATTGCCTACCATCGGTAGGCCAATGACATAAGGCTCACAACTAGTAGCACTACCCAGGCGTAGTCTACTCAAACATGACTCGGAAATGAATGAATGCGATGCACCAAGATCGAAAAGAGTACACACAAAGTTGAGATAGAATATCGAGTGTACCGAGATCATTCGGGCCTCTGGATCATCGGTCTTCTTCATCTCATAAATCCGGCTTGCTAGTCCCGCAGACCGACGCTCCGTCTCACGGCTAAAAGCTCCACCTTTAGTCGCTCCCGCTGCTTTAAACGACGCCGATTGAGTGGCTTTGATTCTGCACGGCCGACCGCTTAGGGGCCTGAGATGACTTCTGAGTAGGTTTGGAGTCACTACTGCAAAAACGGGCCATATGCCCAGCAATTCCACAATTATGACAAGTGATAATCGCCGGACACTTGGTACTGAGGTGACTAAGTTCCCCGCAGTTATAACAGGTGATGGCCGAACTGGACGCTCGAGACTGAGATTCCGCGGGTTTAGACGACACCGAAGGTCGCTCAGAAAAAGCAGAGCCCGCACGGGGTTTCTTGAAGGTTGTCTGACCGCCTTCAGACTGATTACGATTCTTCGATTTCTTGCTAGCAGACGAAGGTTGCTGCTTAGCAATTTCCTTAGCAGTAAGCTCATAAGTGAGGGCCTTCTCAATGAACTCGGCCAACGTGGTGCAATTATGATTAAGTAACTGAAGTCTCATACGGGGTTTCAGCCTCTTGCTGAAATACTTGATCTTGTCCGCTTCTGAGTGAATGATAGATGAGGCGAACGGAAGAAGTTCCTGAAATTTCTCGGCAATGGCGAGAACATCCTCGTCTGCTGAGGGGTCGGGGGTGAGCAATTCCGACAGCTTGGCCTCCCTGAGTGGGGCCGGATAGTACCTCTCCATCATGAGAGTCTTGAACTGATCCCAAGTACAAGATCCTTCGGTGGGTTTCAACGACAACCACCAAGAATGTGCGCTCTTACCAAGGTAGTAAGCCGCAACAGAAACTTTGTGTCCCTGACACTCTACCATAGCAAAGCCTTCTCGAAATGCTCGAGCCAATGAATGATATCCGGCTCGGACGAGCCCTCAAAAGTAGGTGGCCTCTGGCGAGAGATATCGCCGATGATGTTACTCACATTCCTCTCTTGCCTCGAGGTGGCGGCGGAGGAGCTCGCCGATTCGATTGACGGAGTTATGCATCGTCTCCATCAACCGAGCCATCCGAGTCATTTGGGCCATCATGCCCTGCATAAATGCGAGTGGGTCAACCTGACACCCTCTCGACCGAGCCGTGTCCGGTACGACTCCCGATAATGAATGATCGCGTCCGGTGAATGAGTGGCGCCATGCCGCCGAATTAGCATTATTCCCGGCATTTGCACGGTATTCGCACGAGTTCTCGGATTCGGCCCGCTCCACGGCCTCGTCCTCCACGCCCTCTGCCACCCTTTCCATATCAAGTGGAAAGTCATATGATGATTATACATCTCGCATGAGTATCACATTATGATTATATTATGAAATGATGAAAATGAGCATACGCGCTCAAATACAGTGATTACATGAATGATTGATTGACGTGACATGATTATCTGATGAAGTTACTGAAATGATTATCTTGGATGAGTTAACAAGATTAATGATCCGATCTTCCTGATCAACAACTGAACAATGAAATGAATTGACTGATTAATGAGTTAACCTGACCGTCCCGGTCAAAATGACGATGATGATTGAGGATTGTTAACTGATGAATTATGAATGAATGATTAATGCCAGAAATTATACCATGGCATTAGAAATCTTACAGTTCTTGGTCTGATTGGCTCGGCATTTGCACAGGTCACATGTGACGCGAAAGTCCAATGATACTAGTCCGATGACGATGATTTCAAATGAGACATGACTTGGAGGGTAGTATTCAAAACCACTCTCTGATACCAACTCTGTAACACCCCCAAACTAGGCGGATATTACAGTGCCGTGGACCCCCGACTGGGACCCACCAGGCGAATGAAAATGAATGAATTACACAGGTAAATGTAGTACCGAACCACATTACAACATCAATTACTCCGATGAGGAGTTTTATACAACACACCCAGGATAAAATAGAATACATGTGTATTTTATGTGACGATAAAATACACAACACTGAATGAAATGAGCATTCAACGGAATGTCTGCAGCGGAATAAATAAAGGAAACACAAATGACTGAATAAATGATCGAGGCATCGGGGCCCCTACTAGTATCACTGACTCGCCGTCAACATGCTCTTCCGTACCTTTGCCTTGCCGTGACTAAAACAAAATCCCCAACGGGCCGCCATACGTAACAATCCTCAAGAGTTGAAATTACACAATCATGAAATAATCAAGTGATGAAATATTCTTAATTATGAATTACGCGAAGAGGAGCATCATAGTACGCCCGTAATGTCTGTGCAAGTGTACAAGACGAATGTCCGACACACCCGTCCTTGTACCTAATTAGTCTCACGGAGGTAAGCGTTACCGTGTGCACGGTCCGATGTATCGGTGAACCTAATACATGACCATCATGTGCCCGACTAAAAATTCCACACACCACACCCGGCCACGCAATATGAACCCGGAAGGTCACATGAACGAGAATGACCGTGATGAAAACCAATGAATAATAATTAGACAAGGCCAAGATGACTCACCGATATGAAAGTAATAGTGACGTGATTGATAAACCAATGAAAAGATTTGGAACCGCTGCTCCTCGTGAATGAAATGATTATTCGACACTTACAAGTCTCAACATGATTAATATTATGATGAATGAATTATGATTATGAGCAATCAACAACAAAAGGAATGAGTATCCTTTTAACCGAGTAAGATTTAACTTACTCAATACCGATGAAGAATGTCCGTCCACGAACAACGTCCTAACCAAGATACCGATCGCTCGAACAACCTTGAATAACAATAATTACCAACAATCGTTCAATACACGTATCAAACAACAAAACACGACTAACCCAAAGGTCGAAGCAACGATAATCAAACTCATAGGCATTCCAACGAATACATAACCGACCGCACAACTACGAAAATATCCAATCCCGAATATGTCGAAACCCACACCAAAATGAGTATTTCGAACTAACAAAACACTTCAATGATATCAATAATCCATTAGGAATCCACAATTCATGATTATAACGACATCAATCGGAAAATCCTCAATTAACCGAAGTCAACCCCAAGGGTTCTTGAAAACAATTCCGAAAATAACCATTAAATCCGTAGGAATATATTTATCCAAGTAGATAATCCATAACTTAACATATCCCATTGATAATCCAAGCTTACACGAAGAAATCGGAAAGAAAACCCAAAAATCCAAAATTCTAGATCCAAGAGATTAATACCTTTGATTCGACGTTTCGGAGATGATGAAGTGATGATAAATTCAACTCAAAGACTTGAAGATGATGATTGATGATTACACCTCGAAGAATCCCTCCGGATCGCTTCTAATCGCCCAAAAATACCGAAGGAATGAAATGAGATGAAAAATGACGAACTCGACTAAACTGCCCAATTTATACTCCCGTGTTAGCGTGCGCTAGCCTTGTGCATAGCGTGCGCTAACGAGTAGTTTGGGTAGTCCAAGACTCCACCGTCCGAACACGGTAGCGCGCGCTACGTACCTTTTTGTAGCGTGCGCTACGGCCATACTACTAGCGTGCGCTAATATCCATTGTTAGCGTGCGCTAGCGAAATATTTGACGCCCAGTACTGGAGTCCAGAAAACCATCTGCCCTCTGATCTAACCTCGATAGCGTGCGCTACAACCATTATTTAGCGTGCGCTAACATATCGGCGCAGACGCTAACAACAATGCCTAGCGTGCGTTATGAATAAACCCGGTGCAGTCCAGTAGCCACTGGACTCAACCTGATCCGCCCCTAGCGCGCGCTACTCCATACACATAGCGTGCACTACTACGACCCGTTAGCGCGCGCTACTTACCACTCGTAGCGTGCGCTACAATTATTCTCACTGCACCCAAGACCTTTCCGGATCGCAGCCAAGGTAGCCTTAGCGTGCGCTAAAGCTGAGCGGTAGCGTGCGCTACCCATACCCAATTAGCGTACGCTAAAAGGATTATGTAGCGTGCGCTACTCCTCAAGCACAGCTTGCAACGAAAATGACAATGATGATAAACACGGCACGAAACTCCAATCAGATTAATGATGAATGACGATCGATACCCGGTACAGTTACTCTGAATGATGAATACCATGACTGAATCTGAGTGACAAATGATCAATAATGAATGAAATTACTGAGTGATAAATACTGAATGATAATTACTGAGTGATAATTACTGAATGATAATTACTGAGTTACAACTGGGTATTACAGTATTTTTGAGGCAAGTATCATTTGTTGAGTTTGATTTATAATGGAACTTCGATCATGCATATGGTTTTGTTCATGTTGTTAAGTATGAGATTTATTTCTGTAAATTCTCGTGGTATTCGTTGTTAATCGTTCGTATTGATGAAAATATTGAAATGCATATATGTATGCATAATTGATTGGTTTATGGTATAAATGAGGGCGCTGGATCGCTGGACGGGTTTTCCACCATACGTTGGTCCGACGGGATCATCATGGGGATCTATACCAAGGGCGCTGGATCGCTGGATTACCCTGTATTGTGTTGATGGAATCGTGAGGATTCACATCGTTGGATTCCGGCGACTAAGTCCGTTTTGCATGATTTATGATTCTCTCGATGATTTCGTATTATGATACTTGTACTAGCATTGTTTTGCTAACCCCTTCGGGGTGGACATTGTTTTGATGTTCGTAGCCGAGAGCGGGAAGCAACCACAAGACCGGCTGTGACGATGAAATGGCTCAGTGATGTGGTCGATGTTTATTGTTTTTGGGATTTGTCTTTTTGGTTCACCTTAGTACTCGAGTACGTGTGTTTTAATAATGTCATGTTCGGTATGGTTGTAAAAGTTAACTCTTGAGATCAGTTGAATAAGTTCTCTGTATTGGAACTTCAGTTGTACAGTTTAGATTATATTTACTTTTCTTTTAATTAGCCTTGTAAATCCTTACTTAAAGGGTTTACGGCACTGTAATTATTCCGAATATCTCGGGGTGTTACAGAATATGGTATCGGAGCTAAGATTCATGGATATCTTGGCAGTCGGGTTAGTTGGGTCTGTTTACGTTATTTGATTTTTGGTCGTTTGTAACATCATCACGAGCCAAAGATCGTCGTGTGGACCGTGGTTGTAAGTTTCCTAATCTCAAATACTACCGTTTTATTCATGTTTTGTGAACATTGATGGACTTTCTTTTAGAAAGTTTGCCCTGGATATTGAGTATTTGTGTTTCCAGTATGTTGAGAGGAGGTCGTGGACGCGGACGAGGTCGTGTACGCGGACGTGTAAATACGAGACAAGAAGATTCGGTGTCTACCCCTGAAGTAACCGCTAGCCAAACGGATTCCCATTCCGGGGGACAGCAGGGATCAGCAAATAATAATGCAGATCCTAATGTCCCGGGAGTGCTTCAGCAGGTGGTTGCTCAGATAAACCAGTTCGCTCAAGTTGTTGATAGCATGCAGACGGCGATGGGACAGCAGCATAACGTGGATAATCGGGGAGACAAATGGCTTACTGAGGTGGTCAAATTGCACCCTCCGAAATTTGACGGTTCTGCTGAGACGATTTCTTGGGATCACTGGCTGAAAGAGTTGGAAAAGATTTTTGCGGGAATTAACTGTCCCAACGATAGGAAGGTTCCGGTCGCCCAGTATCTTCTGACAGGGGAGGCTTTTGATTGGTGGGAGGCTATTCGACCTGAGGAGCATAATGTTGATTGGACGGAGTTCAAATTAATGATGGAAGCGCAGTATTGTCCTCGCCCAGTTAGGGAGGCCCGAGTCCGGGAATTTTTCTCACCACAAAATTCAGAAGCATCTGTGACAGACGTGATTAAGACTTTTAATCACCAGCTGACTTATGTGCGCCACTTGGTCAGGACCGAGGTGGAGAGGATTTTCCATTTTGACATGCGAATGAAGCCGGAAATTCAGCAATATATGTCCGGATTTGAATGTACCACTCTGCGACAGTATCAGGATAAGGCGTTGGCCTATGATATGAAGGAGGCAGCAGTAGAAAAATCGACGGAAGCAAAGAAGCAGAAGGTGTCTGGCAACTTCACGAATAATAAGAGTAGCGGGCCTCGCAGGGGTCAGTCCTCTTTTCATCCATCCAGGAGACCTCCGCATCCTTCTCGAGGTGGAAAGAAGTTCCGGGCAGCACCAACCGTTTCAGACGCAGGGAAGAAATGTTATAACTGTGGCAAAGCGGGGCATGTTCGACGTGGATCGCTTTCTACCGCCGTGACCTGTTTCGAGTGTGGACAGGAAGGGCATCGCGCAACATTCTGTGGGAATGCGACTCGATCTTTTGGTACTCGCACTCCTGTACCGGTTTCGAAGGACACGAGTGTAAACCAGACGCAACAAAGTGGGTTCCAGCAGCAGAATGCTGGGAAAAGAGAGGCATCCAGCGCTGGGTCCGTTCCTCCGCGTATTTACGAGATGAGGAAGTCAGACGATCAGAACACGGCTGTTGCATCAGGTACGATTCAGATCCTTTTGCAACCAGTTAGTGTCTTATTCGATTCAGGAGCTACGCATTCTTTCATATCTTTGAACTGTGTTAATCGTTTGAAAATCTCGTGCTTGTATGATTGTGAACCTTATGTTGTGGGATTACCGAGCGGAGAGAAACTTGTGGGAACCCTAGAAACTAGAGATTTTCCAGTGACTATAGGAGGGAGAGATTGGCTATCAAACCTTATTGTAGTCGACATCCTTGGCAACGATTTGATTCTCGGAGATGATTGGCTCAATCGTTATGGAGCTATTTTGAATTACCAAAAGAGAGTTGATAAGTGTCATTTTTGTACACTTATCCATGGTTTGTATCGATAAAATTCACCCATAATTGAGCTAGTCTACTCGTTTTTTGCTTTTAATTTATTAGTTTTAATAATTTTATTTTTATTGGATGATGATCGGATTAAATAATTGAATTACTCAAGAAAAAACATGTTTAATAAATATTCTCTTTATTGAATTTTGATATATTCATGTTGTAGGGCTTTTCGACACGAATTCGGCAGTCTTTCCGGATTCAAAATCAGAGTTATATATCAAAAGTTATCATCCGAAGAAGATCCGGGGCAAAACGCAAAGTCCGAGGGAATTCGGGCTGAAAACGTAACTATCAAAGCTTCAAATGAGCAAATTTACGAAGCACGTTACGGCCGTAACATTCAGGAAGTTACGGCCAGAAGTCACCTCGATTACGGCAAGAACTCACGAATGTTACGGCCGTAACTCTTGACAGATTGCTATGATTTGTCTAATTTTTATACTTTTTGTGTATTATTGAGGGGATGGTGGCATTGATCCGATATAATGTAATAATGCTGTAGTTTTGGAGCTATTAGATGACTTTAGGTGTATAAATAGACCCCTTAGATCCTTCATCATTCACCATTCATCATATAATTTTCCATTTTCTTGTAAACTTTTCTTTTGTGTGAAGAACACACTTGTGTTCTTGAGTGATCTTTGTAAGTGTGGTGTAGTATATGTTGTTCGGAGAGTTTATTGCTTCTATCTCCTTTATCTACTAAGGAGTTAGGATCAATTCTTTCTCTTGATTCAACTAAGAATGACCACCAAAGCTTGTAATATGTGTAATAAACCCTTTATGGGCTAAGTTTCTTAAGTTGGGATTATAAACAAGGTTAGTCATGTTATTTATGTTTGTATAAAGATATATTATGAATTACTTATTATTGTGTGTGATTTTCATTGTTTTAACAATCTTTATTTATTTGACCAATTAATGAAGATATAAATGATCTTAATATGTTTCAAAGAAAATATGTTTGATTAGATCAAATGATCTTCACTCTAAGTTGTTCTAGGGATAGAAATATACCCCTAGTCCTTAGATGATTCATTGAGTTATTTTCACAAATCCTAATGCTATGTATTGAAGCCAATCAACATAGAAATATAGTGGATTGATTCAATATGTAAGGGGCGTTTTATAGTTCGAAAGAGAAACCGTCTTTTTAAGGAAAATCGAATCTACACAACATAATAAGTAAATTCATCTTATGATCTCCAATACATCTTTTATAACTAATGACGAACTAAGTTTGTAATCCCAACTATTTCATTTTATCATTAATCAATCTATTAATATTGCAATCTTTTTATTTCCTTATAATATTAGAACTATTATTGCAATTTCTTTGCAATTATTAAACCAAACTTTTTAATTGTGTGTTTCACTCATCTTAAGTATCTATAAAAATAGACTAATAATGTATAATTCAAATTATAACATAACTTCCTTGTGGGATCGATAAACCGGACTCAAAAAGTCCACTTTACTACTTGATACGATATCGTGCACTTGCGATAGTTACACAAAAAGCGTGTCAAGTTTTTGGCGCCGTTGCCGGGAAGTATAAGTTATATTTGAAAAAATTACATTATTAACTATTGTTATAAATACAACTTTTCTTTGTTGTAGATTCCCTTGTCTATGCGAAGGACATACAATCGCGATTTAGTTTTACTAGATCCCGAGATCGAAGCCACATACACAAGAAGGCGAATAGACAAAAGAAAGCATAATTTCTTCACCATCAATGGCGACGAACTAAATCCACGTCTCCCCAAGGAAATGATAACGAAAGAATTCCTCCTGGGGGAATACCTAATGTTCAAAACATTCAACATCAACAATATCCTATCAGGAAATAGATGAAGACAACATGCTCTTTGGGGAATTCATGAACCCCCCATCTTTGAGCGTTCAATCAAGTGTAATCTATCCACCATTTGGAGTGGACAATTTTCAAATTCGCCCAGATGTCATCAATCTCTTCTCCAACAACAACTCATTCTATGGAATAACCGACGAAAATCCATATCTCCATATTAACCGTTTTGTGGAAATATGTGGAAATTTCAAATAACCAAATGTAAATGACGAGGCGATCAAAATGAGACTTTTCGTGCACACTTTGAAGGACAGAGCAAGAGAGTGGCTAGATACTTTGCCACCACGAAGCATAACAAATTGGCCCGAATTTGTCCAAAAATTCACCACTAAATACTTTCCACCAATAAAAGTGGCGAAACTCAAATACGAAATCTCTACATTTCGTCAACAAGATTCAGAATCATTCCACGAAGCATGGGAGAGATACAAGGATATGCTACGAAAATGTCCTAACCATGGTTTCAATTTGGGAGAGATACAAGGATATGCACAAGTCAATTACTTCTATTCTGGAATTTTACCTTCATTCCGAGCCAATGTCGATTCATCATCAAATGGCTCACTGGGAAACAAAACTATGAAAGAGGCTTATAATCTTTTTGAGGTTATAAGTGAACAAAGTGCAAGATGGCCAGACAGAAATATCCAAAAGAAACCAAATGGTGTTTTTGAAGTGGATTCTTATTCACTTATGTTGGCAAAAATTGAAGCTCTATCAAAGAAAGTCGAGGAAATGTCTTTTTCAACTCCTCAATCTGTGAAGACGGGGCAAACTCCACAAATTTCAGCTTTTTCATGTGAAATTTGTGGAGCAACTCACAACAGACTATCTGTCCCTTAGTGCAACAAGAACACCACCACCACCACTGGAACAAGTGGCGTATGCTCGAATTTCCAAAGGCAAGCATACAATCCTTACGGGCCAACATACAATCCAGATACAAAAATCATCCAAATTTTTCTTATGCAAATAACAACAATGTGTTGAATCCAACGCATCAAGAAAAGAAGCCGGATGGGAAGAAGCAATCACAAAGCTAGTGAACAACAATCAAGTATCAACAACGCAATGATGCTTCAATTAAAAACTGAGACACAAGTTGGCCAAATGGCCAAAATACTTTCGAAAGATCTCAAGGCATGTTACCTAGCAATACCGAGGTAAATCCAAGGGAAAATATCCAAGCTATCACAACAAGAAGTGGAGTGCATGTTCAAATTTCTATGGAAAACCATCTGAAAAACAAAAAAATAAACAAAAAGAATCGATACAGACCTTCATCTCAAAAAGGTCCAATTGCTACAAAACTTATGTTCCACCTATCCCATTTCCTCAACGGTTGAAGAATCACAAGCTCGATGCTCAATTCGGGAAATTCTTGGAAATCTTCAAAAAGCTACACATCAACATTCCTTTTGCCGATGCTCTAGCACAAATGCCAAGCTATGCCAAATTTATGAAAGATATTCTTTCAAACAAACGAAGGCTTGAAGAATACGAAACTGTCATCCTAACTGAGGAATGTAGCGCAATACTACAAAAGAAGTTGCCACCCAAGCTAAAAGATCCGGAACTTTCACAATCCCGTACAATTGGTGAAGTAAATTTTGGCAAAGCTCTTTGTGATTTAGGGCAAGTATCAACTTGATGCCCCACAATTTTCAACAAATTGAATTTGGGAGAAGCAAAAGCAACAACGGTTTCGCTACAATTAGCCGATCGGTCAATCAAATATCCACGTGGGATAGTTGAAGATGTGCTCGTCAAAGTTGATAAATTCATATTCCCACAGATTTTATCATCCTCGACATGGAAGAAGATCAGATATTCCCATTATTCTCGGGACGACCATTTCTCGCAACCGGACGTGCTCTTATTGACGTCTATGAAGGAAAGCTAATTCTCAGTGGAAGACGAACATGTCATCTTCGATGTCTTAAAAACTTTGAATCAACCCTCCACGATGAGTATTGTCTAAAAATAGACACAATTGAAGCCATGGTGAACAAGTCTTTAGAGAAAATTCTATCTAAAGATCCTCTTGAGACATGTATAGCAAATTCTCTAACCAAAGATGGAAGAAGAATATCACTTCGAAACAGCTTAACTATCTGGAAGCACTACCAACCTTAAGAAAGCATCCACATTTTGAAGAATTGGGGACAAGCTCCGCTAAACCCCTCCCTTCTTTACAAGAAGCTCCAACACTTGATCTCAAACCTCTACCCACACATTTGAGATACGCTTACTTGGGCGTTTCCTCAACACTTCCGGTCATCATATCTAACATATTGACCAAACTTGAAGAAGGGAAATTACTAAGGGTATTGAGGAATCACAAAAGAGCAATTGGATGGACTATTGCAGACATTAGAGGAATAAGCCCCTCTATATGCACTCACAAAATCTTGATGGAAGATGACTGCAAACCTTCAATTGAGCATCAACGACGTTTGAATCCAAACATGAAGGAAATTGTGAAGGCAGAGATTCTTAAATTACTTGACGCAGGAATCATTTATCCAATCTCAGATAGTCCATGGGTGAGCCCCTGTACATATGGTGTCCAAAAAGAGTGGAATCACGATCATTGAGAACGAGCACAATGAACTTATACCAACACGACCGATCACAGGATGGAGAATGTGCATTGATTACAGGAAACTAAACAAGACGACAAGAAAAGATCATTTTCCACTCCCATTTATTGATCGATGCTAGATAGATTGGCGGGACATTCTTACTACTGTTTTCTCGACGGCTATTCAGTGGTACAACCAAATCGTAATAGCCCGGGAAGATCAAGAGAAAACAACATTCACATGCCCTTATGGAACATTTGCCTACAGAAGAATCCCATTCGGATTGTGCAATGCTCCAGCCACATTTCAAAGATGCATGATGTCAATATTCTCAGACATGGTTGAAAAATTCATTGAAGTTTTCATGGACGATTTCTCGGTTTTCGGAGATTCATTTGATAAATGCCTAATTCACTTAGGCATGGTCTTGGAAAGATGTGAAGACACAAATCTAGTTCTCAATTGGGAGAAATGTCAATTGTTGGTCCATGATTGATTCGTACTTGGCCATAGAATCTCACAACATGGAATTGAAGTCGATAAGGCAAAGATCCAAGTGATTGCAAAACTTCCTCCACCAATTTCGGTGAAAGGAGTAAGGAGTTTTCTCGGACATGCCGGATTCTATCGGAGGTTTATAAAAGATTTCTCAAAAATAGCAAAACCTCTCTGTTCTTTGCTTGAGAAAGATACACCATTCCTTTTCACAAATGAATGCCACGTGGCCTTTGCAACTTTGAAGGATAAGCTTACATCAGCTCCAATCATCATTTCTCCAGTTGGACTATTCCTTTCATTTTAATGTGCGATGCAAGTGATTATGCCGTAGGGGCCGTCTTGGGCCGTAAGAAGGACAAAATGATGCAAGTGATCCATTATGCTAGCAGGACTATGAATGATGCTCACCGAACTACACAACAACCGAAAAGAGATGCTTGCGGTGGTTTATGCCTTTGACAAATTTCGATCCTACTTATTGGGATCAAAGGTCATAGTCTACACGATCATTCACTTTGAAATATTTAATGACAAAGCAAGATGCAAAGTCAAGGCTAATCCGATGGGTTCTACTTATGCAAGAATTCGACATAGAAATCGAGACGAAAGGGAACAAAACCAAGTGGCGGATCATCTCTCTAGACTCGACCAAAACAATGCTCAAGAGAAGGAAATAAATGAAGTATTTCCGGATGAACAACCTGCTCCAAATCTCTAATATCCAGAAAAACAAAATGCACCATGGTATGCGACATCGTTAATTTCCTTGTTAGTGGAATAATTCACCCAAATTTTTCCCATCATCAAAAGAAAAATTCTTCTCCGAGTTGAAATACTATTATCGGGAAGATCCTCTCGTTGTTCGGACGAGGACTGATCAAATCATCCGAGATGCATACCTAAGAAGAAATGGAGAAGGTATTAGAAAGATGTCATTCCTCTCACTATGGAGGACATTTTGGAGGTTCAAAAACAAGACAAAAATTCTTGAAGCAGATTCTATTGGCCCACTGTTCAAAGATGCACATACACTTGTCTCGAAGTGTGACCGGTGCCAAAGACATGGAAACATGTCAAAAGAAATGAAATGCCAATGAATTTCATCCTTGAAGTTGAAATCTTCGACGTTTGGGAATTGATTTCATGGGACCCTTTCCATCATCATTCTCTAATGAATACATCCTTGTAGTTGTTGACTACGTATCGAAATGGGTGGAGGTCACAGCATTACCAACAAACGAAGCTAAGGTCGTAGTAAATTTTCTAAAGAAAAATATATTCACTCGCTTAACTCCGAGAGTTATTATCGGTGATGGCGGATCTCATTTACGCAATCACCAGTTAAGGCTCTATTGACCAAATTCGAGTAAAACACCGTGTCGCTACCTCTTATCACCCACAAACCAAATGGACAAGTCGAAATTTCCAATCGTGAATCAAACGTATACTTGAGATGACAATCGACTCATCTCGAAAAGATTGGTCGAAAAAAGTCGGATGATGCGCTCGGGCTTACAATGTACCTATAAGACACCGATAGGCATGTCTCCATTTCGTGCAGTTTTTGGAAAAGCCTGTCACACTGCCAAGTAGAACTTGAACATCGAGCTTTTGGGCTATAAAAACTAAACTTTGACGAACAGTTGGTGGAAAGAAAAGGTTGTCGCGATTAAATGAGTTGGATGAAATCCGACTAGACTCATATGAAAATGCCAAAACCTACAAAGAAAAACGAAAAGATGGCATGACAACAAAATTCTAAGAAGAGATTTTAAAACAGAGACCAAGTTACGCTTTTTAATGCACGATCGCGTCTGCTTTCCGGTAAGCTACGATCACGATGGATGTGCCCTTACACGATCAAAGAGGTGTTTTCTCATGGAGTCTGGAGATTTATAATACAACCGACGGAGTTTCAAAGTAAACGGTCAACGGTTAAAGCCATATCTCGGGAGGAGAATTCTCGACAAAGAAAATCAATCATAATCTTGGAAATACCTAATTAATCGACGAGAAGTCAAGCTAAGGACGTTAAACAAAGCGCTTATTGGGAGGCAACCCAATCTCTATTATTTCGCAAATAAGTTTGGGGGTAACACGGAAGGATTCAACAACAACAAAGAAGGATCGATCGTTCATAAAATCCAGGAGTCTTTCTTTCATTATTCTCACACATATAAAAAAAAAAATTATTATATAAATTTACGGCCGTATCCAAAATAATACGGCCGTAAGTAGAATCGGATTTTTACGTATGGTTTATACGGCCGTAACTCCTACATGTTACGGCCGTATCTTAAAACCGGTTCTAAAAAAAAAAAGCGAACGTTACATACGGCCGTAACTTGTATAGGTTACGGCCGTATCTTAAAACCTGTTTGAAAAACGAAAGCAACTTACGGCCGTAACTTGTATAGGTTACGGCCGTAACTAGTAGTCTGTATAAAAAAAAAACCGCCCTTACAACACTTTCACAAACCAGACGAGACACAGCGGCCGGGAGTGCGATTTTTTTCCCCTATCAATCCCTACTTGCTAAAAAACTCAAACTTCCTCAAATCAATTCATTAACTTATCAACATTAACACATAATCATCAGGTTTTCTTTCGATCCTTGTTTCAATTTTTATATTTTTGAGTTTTATTTGTTAGTTTTTCACTGCATATTTGTTTTTGTTTTTTTTGATTCTTATTTCCGTTGGATTCGATGATTAAATCTTGTTCATTTGTGAGTATTGTTGATATTTGTGTGTTTATTAGATTCATTGATTTGTGGTGGCTTTATGGATTTGAGTTTGAATAAGAAAAACTAGTTAAAAAACTATGAACTCAAGGTGTCCGACGAAATGCCACAACGAAAATCTTTGAATTTTTTTATGTTTTTATTAGTTTTGCTTGATGATTATAGTCGTATGATGAAAAGAAGTTGATTTTGTTCAATTTCAGGGATGGCACCGAAGAAATCAACAAAAGGAAAAGAAAAGGTCGGTTCATCATCTCAAGGTCCTAAGACCGCAACAAAGAAAGCAAAACACGAAGTGCATTAAGGAAAGATTGTTCAATCTTGATGATTTCATCGGCCATGCGGATAGAAACACAATCACTACCCATTTCATCCAAAAATTCTTAGACAACGGCTGGGAAAAGTTCGTTTCCGATCTCCCAAATGGTAACCCGACATTGACCCTGAACTTTTACAATTCTTTCAACAAGTCCATTGGGCAGGTCGGGTCACCTACTTATCATCAGACTACTGTGAATGGGAAATCGATTAATTTTTCACCGGATGTCATTAACAAGTTTTTGGGGGTTAATTGTACTAACGCGGTTGACATTTCTATCTTACCTAATGAAGAGGTGTCGGATGATAGAGTTTTACGCTGGGCGTTAGTGAGCGAGTTGCATGAAAGTATTGGGATGATCAAACCCCGATACAACCAAGCGGACCTTATGGATGATGCTTGGTATTTATGGATGTGGGCGTGGGAGTATTTACCCGACTTCGACTCGGCGACGGTTTCTATTGGCCACTGCGAGGTTTATATGCTATCCGCCGAGGGTAAAAAAGGATTTGGGTACTAAGATTTATACTTCTATTTGGAACTATGCCGGCCTGGTCCCGACTAGGCAGAAAATGCCATACCCGCCTTATCACCGGTATTTGCGGGAGCAGAGAGTCAAAATTTCGGCGGGGGTGATATTTTAACACATGGGGATCATTGAATGGCCGGAGTAGTATTTTTCAAGTACTCAATTGAGAATCAAACGGGCACGTTTGGAACCTAAGAGGAGAGCGAGGAAGAGGAATATGAGGCCGAGGAAGATGCGGTTATGAGTTGACGGCTTTTGAGGAAAATTTGCTTGAAAGAGTTCAGGATTAGAAACATCCCAGTGAAATTATGAGAAATCAGAATGAAATACTCGAGCGACAATTAGAAACGGAGAAGCGCTTTGAAAAGCTTTTCCGTTTTCTAAACATCCCTGGCGACACAACTGGAGGATCACAAAGCTAAAATTTCAGGGAGTTTTCTGTTTTCTCGCATCCTATTATATTTTTTTTAAAAGCGAGACAGCTTTTACTTATAAGTTTGGGGGTGATGTTTTCGTACTTGTGTGTTTATTTTGTGGTTTTTGAACTATGATTTTTTGGATTTTCATTGTGGTATGTTTTGATTAGTGTATTGTGTGGTGTGTTTTTAATATTTGGCATTGATTAGGTTTAGTATATATATATATATATATATAAATATAAATACTATATATTTATAGTATTTTGATTTCTGAGATTTTTAGATCTGGCCATAACACCATAAATTAGCTATATACAAACTTCTAAAATCGTTTTAACCGGTAAAAAAATTGTATATTCCAAAATTTTTTGAGCCTTAATCTCTCTTTCCAAGCCTTGTAATTAGCATATAAAATCGAGTCATTCGTTACCTTGAGAAAAGAAGAATCAATTGGTTGATGAAAAATAAAACTGAAATTTACTTAATTTGTGGAGTTTTTGATTTTTCATGCTTAACTAAAAAAAATGATTTTCTGCAAAAATTCTATTCCCTAAAAAAAAAGAGTCATTGGTGAAAAGAGCTACACGTTAGCAAATAACGGTGTGAAAGCTATCACCTAAAAAAATAAATGACGAAAAGGAGAAGTGTTGAGCAGAACAGCTGCCTAATTTTGGAAGTCTTAAATTTTGCGAAAAATAAAGGACTAACCATTGTTGGTGCGTAGCTGCCGTCTCAGGAAAAATTGGTGAAAAGAGCTACACGTTAGCAAATAACGGTGTGAAAGCTATCACCTTTTTACGAAAAAAAATGAGATAGAAATTGTGTTAGTGAAAAGAGCTACACGTTAGCAAATAACGGTGTGAAAGCTATCACTAAAAGGGATGTAGTTTATGAGCGATTTGAATTAATTAGCAATTGAATTTCAATACACTCAATTTTGTAAAAATCACAATATTTGATGACGCCAATGAAATTCTTCTTCATATTGAGTCGAAAAATAAACGAGTGATCGAGAGCAACCATTAAAGGGAGTCGTGTGTATCACGAGTGGGAAAGAAATAATCAACCGTTTGGGGGGAAAACCTTACATTTTGGAATTACAAAATAAAAACCGTGTTTTAACTTCAAAAATATTAGTAGATTTATTTTGAATCTTGATTCATTTCTATCTAATGTATAAAGCTGGTTGTTGTTTATTAATGGCATTTTGATCTCCATTTCTCTTTTTATATTTTAATTTATGTGTGTATTAATTTTCTTATTTTTTTTTTTTATTTTTATTTTTATTTTTGGAGTGTGAATAATAAAGAGTCTTGCTCGGGACTAGCAAGAATTCAAGTTTGGGGGTGTGATAAGTGTCATTTTTGTACACTTATCCATGGTTTGTATCGATAAAATTCACCCATAATTGAGCTAGTCTACTCGTTTTTTGCTTTTAATTTATTAGTTTTAATAATTTTATTTTTATTGGATGATGATCGGATTAAATAACTGAATTACTCAAGAAACAACATGTTTAATAAATATTCTCTTTATTGAATTTTGATATATTCATGTTGTAGGGCTTTTCGAGGCAATTCGGCGGTCTTTCCGATTCAAAATCGAGTTATATATCAAAAGTTATCATCCGAAGAAGATCAGGGCAAAAACGCAAAGTCCGAGGAATTCAGGCTGAAAACGTAACTATCAAAGCTTCAAATGAGCAAATTTACGAAGCCACGTTACGGCCGTAACATTCGTGAAGTTACGCCGTAAGTCACCTCGATTACGGCCGTAACTCTTGACGGATTGCTATGATTTGTCTAATTTTTATACTTTTGTGTATTATTGAGGGGATGGTGGCATTGATCCGATATAATGTAATAATCTGTAGTTTTGGAGCTATTAGATGACTTTAGGTGTATAAATAGACCCCTTAGATCCTTCATCATTCACCATTCATCATATAATTTTCCATTTTCTTGTAAACTTTTCTTTTTGTGTGAAGAACACACTTGTGTTCTTGAGTGATCTTTGTAAGTGTGGTGTAGTATATGTTGTTCGAGAGTTTATTGCTTCTATCTCCTTTATCTACTAAGGAGTTAGGATCAATTCTTTCTCTTGATTCAACTAAGAATGACCACCAAAGCTTGTAATATGTGTAATAAACCCTTTATGGGCTAAGTTTCTTAAGTTGGGATTATAAACAAGGTTAGTCATGTTATTTATGTTTGTATAAAGATATATTATGAATTACTTATTATTGTGTGTGATTTTCATTGTTTTAACAATCTTTATTTATTTGGCCAATTAATGAAGATATTTATGATCTTCATATGTTTCAAAGAAAATATGTTTGATTAGATCAAATGATCTTCACTCTAAGTTGTTCTAGGGGATAGAAATATACCCCTAGTCCTTAGATGATTCATTGAGTTATTTTCACAAATCCTAATGCTATGTATTGAAGCCAATCAACATAGAAATATAGTGGATTGAATCAATATGTAAGGCGTTTATAGTTCGAAGAGAAACCGTCTTTTTAAGGAAAATCGAATCTACACAACATAATAAGTAAATTCATCTTATGATCTCCAATACATCTTTTATAACTAATGACGAACTAAGTTTGTAATCCCAACTATTTCATTTTATCATTAATCAATCTATTAATATTGCAATCTTTTTATTTCCTTATAATATTAGAACTATTATTGCAATTTCTTTGCAATTATTAAACCAAACTTTTTAATTGTGTGTTTCACTCATCTTAAGTATCTATAAAAATAGACTAATAGTGTATAATTCAAATTATAACATAACTTCCTTGTGGGATCGATAAACCGGACTCAAAAAGTCCACTTTACTACTTGATACGATATCGTGCACTTGCGATAGTTACACAAAAAGCGTGTCAAGAGTCATTTCTATCATTTCTGATGACGGGTCCGAACATTTATTTAAGGGGTGGAGACCGGGAAGCTCAGGAAAATTAATCAAAGTGATGAAAGCAGCGAGATTTCTAAAGCAGGGTTGTTACGGATACTGGTGTTATGCCATGAAGAAATAAGAAGGAGTAGAGCTCTCATCTATTCCAGTTGTGAAGGAATTCTCAGATGTATTCCCTGACGAACTACCTGGGTTACCTCCGCAGAGAGAAGTGGAGTTCACTATCGAATTGGAGCCTGGAGCTGCTCCTATTTCCAGAGCACCATACCGCATGGCGCCAACCGAGATGTATGAACTAAAGAAGCAATTGGAGGAATTATTACAGAAGGTTTACATTCAACCTAGCGTTTCTCCTTGGGGAGCACCCGTTCTCGTTGTCCGGAAGAAAGATGGATCCCTCCGATTATGTATTGATTACAGGGAATTAAACAAAGTGACGATCAAGAACAAGTATCCTATACCTCGGATCGACGACTTATTTGACCAACTGAAAGGGGCAAGGGTATTCTCAAAGATTGATTTACGATCAGGATACCATCAGTTGAGAATTGAGAAATCGGATATACCAAATTCTGCTTTCAGGTCCCGGTACGGGCACTATGAATTTGTAGTGATGCCATTTGGACTTACCAATGCTCCTGCGGTGTTCATGCAATTGATGAATCGGGTATTCTTAGAATACTTGGATAAATTTGTGGTCGTCTTCATCTATGACATATTGATATATTTGAAAGACACAGAGGAGCACGCTGAGCATCTGCGTGTGGTTTTGAGCATCTTGAGGAAGGAACAGCTGTATGCAAAGATTTCCAAGTGCGAGTTCTGGCTTAGGGAAGTAACTTTCCTTGGGCATGTAATATCAGCTGACGGAGTTCAGGTGGACCCGAAGAAAGTCGAAGCAATCCTGGAATGGGAAGCTCCTAATAATGTGAAAGAAGTCCGGAGTTTCTTAGGACTTGCCGGATATTATCGCCGTTTTGTTGAGGGATTTTCCAAAATTGCTCGTCCGCTCACTCAGCTATTACAGAAAACTCAAAAGTTCACGTGGGATGAGAAATGCCAGACTGGTTTTGATGAACTTAAGAAGAGACTGACGACAGCACCTATATTAGCGTTACCAGATGGGACGGATGGATTCATGGTATACAGCGATGCTTCAAATCAGGGTCTGGGATGTGTGTTGATGCAAAGGGATAAGGTGATCACCTATGCTTCTCGGCAGCTAAAACTGTACGAAGTTAATTACCCGACTCATGATCTGGAGCTAGCAGCCGTGGTCTTTGCTCTAAAAATTTGGCGACATTACTTGTATGGCACTCGTTGTCAGATCTTCACCGATCACAAGAGCCTCAAATACATTTTCAGTCAGAAAGAATTAAACATGAGGCAGAGAAGGTGGCTAGAATTGATCAAGGATTACGACTTGGAAATTCTCTATCATCCGGGTAAAGCAAACGTAGTAGCCGATGCATTGAGCCGTAAACCTGTTTCTCTTCGAGTGTTGGAAGCACTTACATCCCAAACCAAAGATTCAACGAGGCCGATCCGCGAAGGGATTGAAGTATGGGCACCAGGAATCCAAGGGCAACTATATGTGATGGAATTGACTTCATCACTAGTCGAGGAGATCAAATCTAAGCAGTTGAACGATTCTCTGATCCTTCGGTTATGTGATGAAGTAAAGAAAGGAAAGGCCCCAGGATTCGTGATACAAGATGATAGAGTTTTGAGATTTCAGAGTCGACTTTGCGTTCCCGATGATAATGATTTGAGACGGACAATTCTGGAGGAAGCTCACAGCGCGCCCTATTCTATTCACCCGGGCAGTAGTAAGATGTATAAGGATCTCAAAACAAAACTTCTGGTGGGGAAACATGAAGAAATACGTAGCAGAGTACGTTTCAAAGTGTTTGACTTGTCAGCAGGTTAAGATTGAACATCAGCGACCTGCCGGAATGTTAAAACCGCTTCCGATTCCTGAGTGGAAGTGGGAGGATATCTCGATGGATTTCATCACCAATATGCCAAGGACCAAGACAGGAATGAACATGATTTGGGTTATAGTTGATCGACTAACCAAGTCAGCTCATTTCCTAGGAATTAAAGACACTTGGGGACCCGAGAGATTGGCACGAGTATTTATTGCAGAGATAGTCAGATTGCATGGGACGCCGAAGACCATTATTTCGGATCGAGATGGCCGTTTCGTATCGCACTTATGGAAGGCAGTTCACAGGGCTTTGGGGACCGAGCTAAACTTTAGCACGGCTTATCATCCTCAGACGGACGGTCAGTCCGAAAGGACTATACAAACAGTAGAAGACATGCTTAGAGCTTGTGCTTTGGATTGGTCAACTGATTGGGAAGTCCATTTGCCATTGATTGAATTCACCTACAATAATAGTTGGAATGCTTCTATTAAGATGGCACCATTTGAAGCTTTGTACGGGAGGAGATGCCGATCACCCCTGTGTTGGGATGATTCTTCGAATTTGATCGGGACAGAACCGGAACTAATAGTTCAGACTCAAGAGAAGATAGCTTTGATTCGGGAAAGACTATTGATCGCCGCAGTCGGCAGTCTTATGCAGATGTACGTCGTCGCCCTCTAGAGTTCGACATTGGAGACCACGTACTATTGAAGGTGTCTCCTACACGAGGGATTTTCTGTTTTGGGAGGAAAGGCAAGCTAAGTCCGAGATATATCGGACCATTTGAGATCCTCGAGAGAGTTGGGGATTTAGCATACAGGTTGGCCTTACCGCCATCGCTGAGTCACGTTCACAGTGTATTTCACGTATCCCAATTACGGAAGTATGTACCAGATCCCAATCATATTATTGATTTCGACGAAATCGAGATAGCTAATGACGGCACCTTCGAGGAGAGACCAATCAAGATACTCGAGAGTCGAGTCAAACAGTTGAGGAATAAACCGATCTCCTTGGTAAAAGTTCAGTGGTCTCGACATGGAGTCGAAGAAGCAACTTGGGAGACGGAGGAGAGTATGAAGTCGAGATACCCGGAATTATTTTCGTTTTAAGTTTCGGGCCGAAACTTCTTTTTAGAGGGGTAGTATGTAATGCCCGGATAGATGGTGTATTTACCTTGTACTCGACCTTGTATGATCTCGACTTCATGATGTTATAAATCGTAGTTTGGCTTCCCGTATTTGTGCCCTTATGTTTTTATATATCTTCAACATTGCATGCATGATTCTGCACGTACTTACGTACGTTAACAGGCATCCATAACGTATGCTAAATATTCAGTATTACGTACGTTATATGATGTTCTTAACGTACGTAAGCTAAGTCAACTTGGGTTCGGATAAAGGTCGGCGTGTGGGGGCCGAGGAAGGGGCCGGGGGAGATTCGTGTGATTTCCGCGTGAACCTGGACATAGGTGTTACGTACGCTATGGTGCATGTTTTACGTACGCTAAGGACATGGATATTATGTACGTAAACCCCGAGTTATTACGTACGTAAGGAAATGGCGAAATCAGGCCAATGAACTCTAGTCAGATGATTATGTACGCTAAATCTAGGGTATAACATACGTTAAGCTTGTTACGTACGTAAGGGTGATTGTATAACGTACGTAACGTCCAGAAATCTATTTATAGAACCCGACCCTCACTTCATTTCCCACTTTTGCTTTGGCCGATTTTTGTGCTCTTGAGACTATCCTTCACCCCATATCCCCCATATCGTCATCTACCTCCGATTTTTGGAAGCCCAGACCGTGTGAGTTGGTGATCAAGCATCCGGTGAAGAGTTTATTGAAGATTTTCTTCATTCTTACATCTCTTAAGGTATGTTATGATTCACCAAGCTAGAGTTTACATTCGTAGCTATACTTGAGCTTATTTTGGAAATCATTGGACTAGTTAATAATCTTTTGAGTCCAGCACCATATTTTAGAGTTTAGAACCCGATTATACTTTGTCTTTCTTCCGTTATTTAGAGCATTGATTTTAGCCTCGGTGGATGAAAACCTCAACTTGTAGCATCCTTAATTCGTGGGAGTAATAAGCATGATTTCAGTTATATTCTCTGATCCCTTTTTATATTCCATTGGAGAAGTTCATATATGTTAGAAGAAATTGTTATGACAATGTCCTCTATGTTCTTGAGGTAATATATATATCGACCAGGTCCTTGAACTTAAACCGAATCACCGTAGTGTCGTTTTCCTTGCGTAATATTTGAGCATGCTTGTCGTCTTGAGTAAATTTGGGGGTAGAATCATCATAGCCGATCATATGAGGATTTGACATTCATTTCCTTATTTAACACGAAACCTTGTGAAACAATGAACTTTTAAACAACGGTACTTCATATTCGAAATGATCGTTCAGCCCTTATAGAATGCCTTATCGTTCCCGGTTCAGTTCTTACCTAGTGTTCTAACCGTGAACCAACCTAGTATCACTACTTTACGATCATAATATTAGTATTCGGTGAGCGTATGTTAGTATCGAGTGGTATGTTAAGTTCCTTGTATCTCTTTTTGAACAAGGTGCGAGCCTTGCATAGGGGTCGATCGTGGGGCGGTGACATACGGACGCGTGACGTTTATTGGAGTATTTCATTCTTGCCATTTTCGAGGCAAGTATCATTTGTTGAGTTTGATTTATAATGGAACTTCGATCATGCATATGGTTTTGTTCATGTTGTTAAGTATGAGATTTATTTCTGTAAATTCTCGTAGTATTCGTTGTTAATCGTTCGTATTGATGAAAATATTGAAATGCATATATGTATGCATAATTGATTGGTTTATGGTATAAATGATCCGAGGGAGTCATGAGGATCTATGTTGAGGGCGCTGGATCGAATGTCCACCATGCGTTGGTCCGACGGGATCATCATGGGGATCTATGCTGAGGGCGCTGGATCGCTGGACGGGTTTTCCACCATGCGTTGGTCCGACGGGATCATCATGGGGATCTATATCAAGGGCGCTGGATCGCTGGATTACCCTGTATTGTGTTGATGGAATCGTGAGGATTCAAATCGTTGGATTCCGATGACGGAAGTCCTTTTTGCATGATTTATGATTCTCTGATGATTTTTGTATTATGATACTTGTACTAGCATTGTTTTGCTAACCCCTTCGGGGGTGGACATTGTTTTGATGTTCAGGTATCCGAGGAGCGGGGAAGCAACCACAGTACCGACAGGACGATGAAATGGCTCAGTGATGTGGTCGATGTTTATTTTTTTTGGGATTTGTCTTTTTGGTTCACCTTAGTACTCGAGTACGTGTGTTTTAATAATGTCATGTTCGATATGGTTGTAAAAGTTAACTCTTGGGATCAGTTGAATAAGTTCTCTGTATTGGAACTTCAGTTGTACAGTTTAGATTATATTTACTTTTCTTTTAATTAGCCTTGTAAATCCTTACTTAAAGGGTTTACGGCGCTGTAATTATTCCGAATATCTCGGGGTGTTACATCAATAGCGTGCGCTACCTGTTCTCAGAATACATACAGTATAGTTTTTGCCATTTTGAGCATAACTCACTCATCCGGACTCCGATTAACTCTTTGTTTGAACCATTAGAACGATAACTCGATGCTCTATCATACTGTTATGTTTCATAATTTTTGGAGTTTTCAAGAATCAGTGGTGATTTTTCCAAAGTCGAATATCCACATTACTTTCCAAACAAGTGTCCAAATCTTATTTCCACTAACATTTCAACATATAGTCTTCTTAATCATATCATATACACCAAGAATCATAACAACACTTCCTTAATCTATCATTACAGAGAGTAATCATCAACAATAATATAAACATCCGAAAATGAGGAGAAGGATTAATCAACTTATCTCAAGAAAATGAACAACATAATTCAAACCACAAGAATCATATCAATATCCTCATATCAACAATAACATCATCATAATCCGGTAATTCATCTCATAATCATGCTTATCAACTTGTTTATATGATAATCATCAACTCAAGAACACCAATATTCAATCCCAAAACGAAATCCAAAGTGAAAGGTAATTACCTCTTTGAAGAAAAGGATTGACTATCAAGGTTGGATCCGTTTCCAATCATTTCCAAGCTCCAAATGTTGTTATGGATGATTAACTCCACCATGATCCAGTGTTTGGAACTTCAAACATCTCTCTAAGAACTCTCTCTATCGGTTGCAAGGAATGAATGGACGAAAATGAAGAAAAATGGCCAACTGAACATATATATACTGACTATTACTAGCGTGCGCTACTCTTATAAAATAGCGTGCGTTACTTCTTAGCATGCGCTAATTGACTTTGTTAGCATGCGCTATCGCAGTCCAGAGGCTACTGTCTTACTTCGTACAATGATTTACGTATGCAATGCCCATGCAATAGCGTACGTAAATGTCTCTATTTAGCGTACGCAAGTGTCCGACCATAGCGTGCGCTACTGATAGTTGACTCGTTTGTCTGTATGTTCCGAAGACAGGTCCACACGCCGAAAGCACCTGACGAGGATAAGATTCCCTTTTGTCCGATCTACCATTAGCATGCGCTAACAATATGCATTAGCATGCGCTAATCCTTCATAACAAATATCCATTGACTTTATCGGAACATGCCCCGAAAGTGGCCGGGTCCACACGTAGATTCCTTCTGGTCTGATTTGCACTAGCGTGCGCTATCCTTGAATATTAGCGTGCGCTAATATGGCTACACTTAGCAATTCTCAACTATTCTTGTCCAACGTATCAACATACAGAATACGAACATACGACATACTGAATACATATACACGACACACTATATCCTCAAATGCAATTGTCGACCAAGTACGACAATTATACCAATACAGACATCTCAGCCCTTCAATTATTTTATCCATACTGTACAGATTCCACACTGTACAACATAACTCGGATAAAATAACATTAGACAACAATAGTAGAAATTCTGGATATTAGAACTTTTGAATTCATTCGCCACTTAAGGACGCGAGATGTGGATTATGGTAAAGATTAATTTGATATGGATTGTGATGGGTTGGTAAGGTTACTTCGGTAAGATTACGTAGGGGAATGTTCTTACTTTGTAAATTATATTGATATGTAATTGTTTTTGTGATGTGATCGTTATCGTTGTTGAGTATTATGGCTGACCCATCGTGGGTTTTATCTTTTAGGTACTCGGAGTTCGAGCTAGTAGCAGTCGTGAAGGGATGAGCTTTCCGGTGATACTAGCTATGGCACTGGTTGTTGGGTTTTGTGTATTCCTTTTTTGGTTTTTATGATTCCGCTGCAAATGTATTTAATTATGCCTCTATTCGCTGCGTGTGAAATTTTATAATGGCTTTCAGTATTTTTCCAACTCGTGTTTACTTTCTAAATGCCCTTTTGGCGTCTTTGCCTTGTGTTTTCAAATGGTATTTTCTGACGGTAATTGAGAACAACGTTTTGAAAAATATTTGAGTATTTAAAATATTACCGTTATTGGCTTTTTGGCATTTTCAAATATTTGCGGAAATAATTTTAGTCTTGTGGGTTCCAATATGGGGCCCACGACACTGTAATATTCCGGTTGGTTTTGGGGTGTTAGAACTTGTACCCTTTGGAACTTTTAAGCCGTGTACCCTATTCACTGCATCTTGCAAAACCCTAGCATCAGTCGCTGATCCCTCCCAACCATGTAGGACGTAAAAGAACCTTAAGTATGGATCGCATACGGCTAACATATTTGTTGCAATCTAATCCTTTCTTGTCCAATCCTAAGTTTTGTCAGCATTATTTAATGTTGCATGTATCAAACTAAAAATGAAAATAATAATATCTAATGTAGAAAAAAAAAAAAGCATTGTACCTTGAACCATTTTCATCGTGGGTCAGTGGAGTCATCAGTGATGGGGTCAGGTTTGACTAGTAGGATTCCATGGAGCTTCAAGATTGCTTTCAAAACGATATGGATGTAATGAGATATAGTTTGCCGGACCTCCAAAAATCAAACCTAACTATGCTATTCTTTTTATGATGAGCTAGGACAGCCAAAAACATTGCAACTTGTTCTTCTGACACTAACATATTCACCATTAATAAGATCTTTTAATTTTCTCAATAAGAAACAAAGCCTACCGAAAGTATTTCTAACCATTCGAAGATTGACAACACAATCAGTATCACTAACTGCTACCATTCTATTCAAGTGTTTAACCTGATCGGAGAATCGGTCTATCATACAATAGCGCTCAACTAATTCACTACGCCTTCTTTTTGTTGATTTGGTTCTTGATAGGGGATCAATTATTATGAAAATATTAACTAGAGCTTGATGAGAAATTTCCTCTAAAAATAAATAAACAATAGCATTCTTTGGTGAAAACCCAACATCGTACTTTTCGAACGTCAAAGACAAAAACCGGCATGAAGAAAGATAATAATTAAGAATCGGTAGAAATAGAACTCGGTAAAATCAAGACAACACTCTAATAAAAGTGGAAAAAACGGATCAATCCAGCACTACTACAAAAGTGGCCTTTAACAGCGCCATTTTAACATCGGTTGTTCAAAAACCGCTGTTAAAATGATGCAGTGGCATACCTGTAAATATTGTGTAATAAATTAACAGCGGTTCTTTAAAAAACCGTTGTTAAACTGCACATTTAACAGCGGTTATAAAAAACCGTTGTTAAAATATCAGTTAACAACGGTTATTAAATAACTGTTGTTAAAAGAAAAACACTTAACAGCGGTTGTTACAAACAACCGCTGTTAAACTGCACATTTAACAGCGGTTATAAAAAACCGGTGTTAAAAGATCACTTAACAGCGGTTATTAAATAACCGCTGTTTAAAGAAAAACAGTTAACAGCGGTTGTTACAAACAACCGCTGTTAAGCTGCACATTTAACAGCGGTTTTTTGTAGAACCGCTGGTGTGTTTTTTTTTTTTTTTTTTTCTTTTTTTTTTCTTTTTTTTTGTCTTTTAACAACGGTTTTTTTGTACAATTTAATATAATATATATAAATTATAATTTTTTATATATAATTTAATACGTATGTATTATAATTTTCAATTTATAATGCAATATATAATTTTCAATATTGATATATAATAAAATATATCAATATTCAATATAGGAGATTACTGTTTAATTTTCAGATTAAATTTATTATATAATTATATGTATACATTTGATGTAGTGGACGAGATTGTTATTTGATAATTAGAGCGGGGGTGTTTTTGAAATATTTGAAAAATATTTGTTTGTGATTTTTGGGATGAACTCAGCCTTTTCTTATCGGAATCGGCTCAGTGAGCAAGAGTCACTGGTATGTCATTTTTTGGCCAAAAAATGATGTTTAGACCCTCAATTTTGCGTTTTTTTGTTTTTCGGGACCTAATTACAAATTTTTAAAAGTTTGTGTGCTTGTTATTTAATTGTGTATTGTTAATCCTAGCTTTCCTAGGGTATATATATATATATATATATATATATGCTTGTAAGACTATATTTCGATGTTATTGAATGAATAAGAATTTTCTCTAACAGTGGTTGTTTAAAATAACCGTTGTTAATTGTATATATAAAAAAACATTTAATATCGGTTGTTTAAAACAACCGCTGTTAATGTAATAGAAAAAAAAGATTTAACAGCAGTTGTTTAAAACTACCGATGTTAATGTAATATAAAAAAAAAACGTTTAACATCCACTAGTAATAAACATCAAAGACTTCGGTACGTCTCACTTCGGTAATCTATATTAGCAAAGTAAAAATAAACAACAACTTCGCTTTTCAATTTACTGAAGTCAAAAATCCATATAGACTTCAGTAAATGGTACCAAACAAAAAATTAGGAGCTAGTTAGAAATTTAAGTTACAAAGACTTCGCTAATTTGATAATTACTGAAGTAAAAAGCGCAATGAATTTATTTGATTAAAAATATATGCCCATTAGTGAAGTAACGTACATCTTAACCGGAATTTTACCTAAACCCTACTAGAACCGCCCCCTCAATCTCTCCCCAACTCTCATTTCTCTCTTCTTTCTTCTCTGTGGAGAAAGATGGAGACCGGTCTCCCATGAACTCCTCCTCTAATCAGCTAAATCATTAGTAGTTCTCTGAAATCACGAGAAGAAAAGGGAAAGCAATTTCACTCCTTTCCTCTTCAGTTCCAAATGCGGCGAGAAAATCTGCAAGGCGGTTTGCAGCGCGAGGCACCCATCTCAATCAGATCGTCCAAGGCATCTTGATAAGCTCCTGGCACTCTCGAACTAGATCTACAAGGTAAGTTGGGGTTTCCACATCTCCTTGGATCATCTTTAAGCTCATCAATGAATCGACCTTCACCTCTAAATTTGGAATTCTTCTTTCCCACACAGCAGTGCGGGTTGTTTTTAGAGTTGTAAGCTCGATTTGGTTGATGGGTGCTACCGGAGTTTGCTGGCTCAACCCCCATAACAGTCTCCATTGGAGTCATGTGCAACTCGTTCGATTCCAGCCTGTTGACCGGTTGATGCGAGCGATCCATCAATATTGATTTTGACCCATCCAGTCACCAACTTCTTCCAGGTATGATACTGCCCCGATTTGCTCTTCCCTTTCATGGATAATTGTAGATCGAGGCTCATTATTTTGATTTGGAAAACAAGGGACTGTGTGGTGTCGAATTCCCTCTGAAAATTGAAGCATTTCTCGATTTCCATAGGCTCCATATTGAAGCTGGGAATATCCATTTCCAGGGAATTATGGGAATTAGATCGCACCCATGATTGTCATCCATCAGGTTTGTCTTCAGCCATTCTGTATCACTTATCATTTGAAAGGTAGTGAGTACATGGGCGGGAAGTAAACTTTGCCATAACTCGGTGGCTTTTGTGCAGTGTCTCAGGATGTAAAGAACCGCTGTTAATGTAACATTTAATATATAATGTAATATATAATTTTAAATATTGATTTATAATAATATATATTCGTAGTCAATATATATTATAAATTTTAATGCACATTATAAAATTTAAATTTTC
This sequence comes from Orobanche coerulescens, assembly GCA_033398695.1. Taxonomy (NCBI): domain Eukaryota; kingdom Viridiplantae; phylum Streptophyta; class Magnoliopsida; order Lamiales; family Orobanchaceae; genus Orobanche; species Orobanche coerulescens. Next base: position 67,351,789 of record CM065815.1, read on the forward strand.
AGCATGGTTATATACAATATACATTATAAATATGTAATATAATTTTTATTACATTATATTATTATTATTCAATAATAATATAATATCTTAATTAATAATATAAATCATAAAATCTTAATAATCAATTTCATTAAATTTTGATATAATATACATTATAACATTAATATATATATAATATAATTCTGAAAATATTAATAAACACATATATACAAATAAATGATTAATTGTATACTTATATAAAATAAAGCAACAAAAGTACAAGAAATGACTTTGGCTCAGTGGTTTGATACCAACTCCACAAAAGTGGAGGTCAGAGGTTTGAATCCCATGTGATGCAAAAATGCATATTTATATGCATAAATGTGCGGGCCGGTCGGGCGGGGATCTGGGCAGGGTAGTTTAATTAATTTATTTTATTTCAATAATTTTAACAACGGTTGTAAAAGAACCGCTGTTAAAAAAATAATTTCTAAAAAAAATATTTTTTTGAAAAAAGAATTATTTAACAGCAGTTTTTACTAATAACAGCTGAGGACTAATAACAGTTTTTACTAATAACAGTTTTTAACAGCAGTTTTTACTAATTGTCGTGCCGTTTTTCAAGAACAAAGGCGATGCTCAGAGTTGTACTAACTATAGGGGTATTAAACTCCTCAGTCATACTATGAAACTTTGGGAAAGAGTGGTGGAATGCAGGGTTAGAAGAGAAGTTGAGATCTCAGAGAACCAATTTGGCTTCATGCCGGGGAGGTCCACAACTGAGGCCATTCATCTCGTCAGACGCCTTATGGAGAAGTTTAGAGAGCGGCGTAAGGACCTCCATATGGTGTTCATAGATCTAGAGAAAGCTTATGATAGCATTCCGCGCGATTTTATTTGGAGGAGCCTAGTAGAGAGGAGGGTGTCGTTGCCGTTCGTTAGGGTGATCCAAGACATGTATTCCCAAGCTAGGACGTGCGTTAGGACCCCAGCTGGTGACATCCAGTATTTTCCGGTTGAGATAGGGCTACACCAGGGGTCGGCGCTATGCCCTCTTCTCTTCGCTCTGATCCTTGACGTCATTTCACGGGGGATACAAGATGGCGTCCCGTGGTGCATGCTTTTTGCTGACGACATTGTGTTAGTGGCGGAGTCGAGAAGGGAGGTGAACTCGAAGTTGGAGCTATGGAGGTCTAAGTTAGAATCCCAGGGCTTGCGTGTGAGCCAGTCTAAGACAAAGTATCTCTGGTGTAACTTTAGTGGTGAGGCCGACGAGAAAGATGTAGAGGTAATGATTGCGGATCAGATCGTTCCCCATACGGATAAGTTCAAGTATTTGGGTTCGATCATTCAGAAGGAAAGTGAGTGTGAAGATGATGTCACCCATCGCATCAAGGCGGGGTGGCTAAGGTGGAGAGCAGCGACAGGGGTCCTATGCGACAAGAAAGTCCCTCTAAAATTGAAGGGTAAATTCTATAGAGCGGCAATCCGACCTGCAATGTTGTATGGCTCTGAATGTTGGGCGATGAAGAAGTCGCTTGAGAGCAAGTTGGAAGCGGCTGAAATGAGAATGTTACGCTGGCCGTGTGGTCGCACAATGTTAGATAGAATCTCGAACGGGGTCTTCAGGAACGCGTTAGAAGTGGCGCCTATTTCAGCGAAAGTTAGGGAAGGGAGATTGAGATGGTTTGGCCATGTTCGCAGGAGGGAGGCATCCGCTCCGGTGAGGAGGGTCGAGAGTTTAGTAGTTGTCGGGGAGAGGAGGAGAGGCAGACTGAAGAGGACGTGGGAGGAGCAACTGAGATTAGATTTGAAGGCCTTAAACCTTTCCGAGACCATGACTGTTGATAGGTGCGCTTGGAGACGCCAGATCAGAGTTGCGGATTCTTTAGTTGGGAGTGGTGCTGTAGTTGAGAGCCTCAGGGTTGGGTTGTCTCGGTTAGCTTTGACCTAGAGCATTGCATTTTTACATTTGTTGTATATTTTATCCTATTGCCTTTTGTGTGTGGTGTATTTTTGACAGGGAGCTGTGCGCGGAGTCAACCTCTCTTCTGTTTGAGCAGCGTTCATCGGGAGTGAAGTAGCCAAATTCCTCTTAGGTAAGTCCCATGTGGATTAAGCCATGGGCTCAGGTATGGTATTGAGTTTTTTCATATCATATGCTTCCCTTTGTATTTACACTCAATATGTTGTTGTGCACTAAGCTGAGGGTCTTCACGGAAACAGCCTCCCTACCATAATAAGTAGGGGCATGGTTTGCGTACATCTTACCCTCCACATACCCTGCTCTGAACGGGATATACTGGGTATGTTTGGTTTGGTTTGGTTTGGTTTTTTTTACTAATAACAGCTGTTAAATTTAACATCGGTTATTAGTAAAAACTGCTGTTAAATTTAACATCAGCACTTTTAACAGCGGTTCCAGAACCGCTGTTAATATGGCTCCAGAACCGCTGTTAAAACCCTGTTTTTGTAGTAGTGCAGCGATCATCCATAAAGTGTGGCCATAGAAATCCCACCAAAACCAAAATACGACAAATCAATTTCTAAATGAACTAGAGCCAAGACATTCTTTCTCCAGATTTTTATATATCAAGGCTTGAGTCAAATATTTGTTGTTGTCTTCGACAATAAAAGAGTGAGAGCAAGTGGTGAAACATATTTAAAGCAAAATCTATATATTTATAATACTTTATATATTTGTAGTATTATATTAACTCTCTATCTTATACGGCATTTGCGAATTTATAAATTTTTATCTATCCAAAATTTTTTATTTCATATTGATTTTGAATAAGGAGTCATGTTCCATGATGTATGTGTTGATTTTACAATATCAATCACGTATTGTGACATGACAATAGCAATTATCTCAAACTCATCGCCGTCTCATGATATTTTCCATATAAATGGAAAAACCTATGATGTTGACGGTTTTGGAATTTCGTTCTATTTCTCCTTCATATGAAGGTTGCGACAGGAAGGGCATCTGGCGCACTTTGTTATTTGCATGAGTTATGGTGTTAACTAATTTTAGACAATTAAACGACACTATAATCTTCATGCCACCGACCCCAACATAGTTGGGATTAAGGTGCTGTTGATGATGATATTGATTTTGAATAAGACTTCACTACTTGATGAATTAAATAAATACTTAAAATTAATGTCTATTTTATCGGGAATGAATTTGGTGCTTAAATCCGTTCGTACTTAAGTCATGCTTCAATACACTTCAGTATTCATATTGCTAGCCGTAGAGTACTGGAATATTCAAATAGCTATATGAATATTAATGTATTCATTTGGCCAAATACATAAGTACTCGTGTGCTCTTCTGGCGGAGTACGTGAATACTCGTGGACTTATTTGGCCAAATACATGAGTATCGTGGTACTCTTGTATCGAGTACATGAGTATTCATATACTCATACATATTAACGTGGGTAATATGATATCCATGTTATATGAGTGTAACAGCACTCATTTGGCCGAGTACATGGGTGTTTGTGTATTCATTTGCCTGAGTACATAAGTACTGGTGTACTCATTTGTCCGAGTATATGGGTACTGGAGTGCTCAAAATCCTTAAGCACGGTTTAAGCACAGAAGACTTAACCAGTAGATCCTTTCCCGTATTTCGCCATCCAGCAATTATTTTGTACCACCAATTTAGTTTCGTCAATATTGAATTGGTCAAATAAATAGTTCTAGTTTTATTGGATTTTAATTTGGCCAATAGTTAAGTTGGCAGAAAAAATTATTTTATTTTGCTTAAAAAATTTAATCTGGTCAATTTATTAACGTCTGAGAAATTGGCTTCTTATTTTTGAAGTTGGATGTATTAATTTAATTTAATAAATTTATTAAGTTGGCCAAAAAATAATTTTACTTTTAAAGATTTAATTTGACCAATTATTAATTTAGTCGATTATTATGTTAGTTAAATAAATAATTTTAATCATTATTGAAATATTAAATCTGGCTATTATTAGTTCGGTCAATTATTGAGTTGATAAGTAGTTTCATTTTATTATGAACTAGATATCATATATCTATTTATATACTTATATATTGTTACGCATTCGGAGCACCACATTAATTCTCTCTTATACATGTTATTTTTTAATTTATGGAGTTTTATTTATCTACAATCTTGCATCTCATATTGACTTTGAATGATACTCCATCAATTGGTTAACTCGATAAATACTTAGAATCAATGTGTATTTCACCATCCACAATTATTTTGTACCACCAATCAAATTTGATCAATTATTGAGTTGGTCAAATGAATAATTTAATTTCTTACACATGGACCTCTACGGCCCTATAGACCTTGTAAATTTGGGAGGTAAGAAATACTGTCTTGTTATTATCGACGACCAAGTAGGCACAGGAATAGTACTACTCAATCCCAATCAATGGTGTTCTGTTCTGCTGTTGGTCTAGGCTTCAAAATTTAATATTGTTAATTTGACCAAATAAATAGTTTTACTTATGAAAAATCTACTTTCACCAGTTAATAATTTGGTCAACTATTAAGTTAGCTACATAAATAATTTTATCATTATTGGGAACTTAATTTGGCTAATATTAGTGTTTATGTGTATTCAACATGGACATTTCAAAATTATCAAGTTATACAAATTACCAACTCATGAATTATTCAAAAATCGCAATGTGTCACTCAAAACAATAATATATTTTCTTTAACATTGCAATCAAGCACTACCAAAAAAAGTACTTTAGCCGACGACCCGAAAAAAACGGCCGACGACTATAAAGTGTCGTCGGCTAAACTCCGCACTTTAGCCGACGACTCATTTTGCCGTCGGCTAAAGGGTTTTAGCCGGCGACTTGGCCGAGGTCGTCGGCTAAAGTTCGAAATAGTCGTCGGCTATATTAAAGAGATTTAGCCGACGACCGAGATAACGTTTAGCCGACCGAAAAAAAAACATTTTAGCCGACGACTTGATCTCGGTCGTCGGCTAAAACCCTTTCGAAAAAAAAAATAATATTGCAACGGTTTAGCCGACGACCTAGATATCGGTCGACGGCTAAACACTTTTTCCAAAAAAAAAAATAATATACTTTAGCCGACGACCTGATCTAGGTCGTCGGCTAAACCCCTTCCGAAAAAAAATAATAATATTGCAACGGTTTGACGACTAGGTCGTGGCTAAACAATAGTTCAAAAAAAAATAATATACTTTAGCCGACGACCTAGATCTAGGTCGTCGGCTAAACTCCTTCCAAAAAAAGAATAATATTGCAACGGTTTAGCCGACGACCTAGATCTAGGTCGTCGGCTAAACAAGTGTTCAAAAAAAATATTATACTTTAGCCGACGACCTCGATCTAGGTCGTCGGCTAAACTCCTTCCGAAAAAAAAATAATATTGCAACGGTTTAGCCGACGACCTAGATCTAGGTCGTCGGTTAAACCTCCAAGTGAAAATTATTTATAGTTCAGGGAACACCAACCCAATTTTGCCCCTCTCCCCGCTAAAGAGCACATTTCTATTCCCGATCCTGTCAGTTATTCCCGAAAAAAGTTTGTGAGTTGCTACTTTGAGTTGTGCTAGCTGGAGTGACGAAGGTTTCTACCGGTTGTTATAATCACCATTTCGATTAAGGTACGTATTTTATTGTGATTTCGAAACTTTGTATTATTCATGTTACATTCGATAGCTTTTATGTAAAACGATTAAGTTTTATGATGATAATCATTATGATTAACTGTTTGTTGTGATTTCATTTATAATTTGAACAATATTAGTTAGTTGGATTAATATTAGAAAATGTATACATTTTCAGGATGGACAAGAGTTGGATTGGGTTACGAAAATGGGATCCAAGTGTAATGGATGGGATGAAGCAGTTTATGAGATTTGTAAAAGAGCACGACAGTGGTAATACGTTGCACTACTGTTCGTGTAATAAATGTAGATGTCGCAGTGATATGTTTCGTTTTCCATTTGATGAGGTCTGGGAACACCTAAAGAAGAATGGTTTTTGGAGTAAATATACATGTTGGATATACCACGGTGAAGCACCGAATTCTGTTATTCCGTATGATCACGGACAATTTAGTGGTAACGACGGGTTCACCGATCCGGAGAGGAGGTTGATTGATGATGTGTTTGGTTTTTCCGAGACGTTTGTACCAACTGAGCAAATCCCACGACCCCGTAGACCGTTGCCTTGCAATAATGCTGGGCTTGACAGGTACAACAAGCTAATTCAACTCCAACAGACCCCTCTATACCCAGGGTGTAACATGACTGTTCTTGATTGTGTCATGGAAACGATGAGATTAAAGGTGGAAAACAAATCATCCATCAAGTCTGTAGATGATTACTTGGAGCTTACGAGTGATATGCTTCCACAGGGTCATCATCTTCCTAATACATATTCAAAAATGAGACGAATTTTGAAAGATCTTGGTCTTTCCTACATTAAGATCCACGTCTGCATGTATGATTGTGTTCTATTCTGGGGGCATCCTAATGAAGACCTCACGAGATGTCATGTATGTGATACAGAGAGATATAGGATCACTCCTTCTGGAAAAGAGAAACCGGTGAAGGTACTTTGGTATTTTCCACTGAAGGACAGGTTGGAATGGCTTTTTATGTCTTCTCACACGGCAAAAGCAATGAGATGGCATGCCGAGCCGCGCACTAATGACAGGGATACTATGATACACCCTTCGGATGGAGAAGCGTGGAAGCATATAGATAGGGAGTATCCGAATTTTTCTTCAGATATCCAAAATGTGAGGCTCGGGATTACATCTGATGGTTTCAACCCTTTTGTTAACATGAGTCTTTCATATACCATATGCCCTGTTGTAGTGATTCCTTACAATCTTCCTCCATGGATGTGTATGCGGAAGGAGTATAATATGTTGACCTTGTTAGTCCCGGGGCCGGGATATCCGGAAAAGTGTATCGATGTGTATATGATACCTTTGATAGAGGAGCTGAAATTTTTGTGGGAGCAAGGTCATCCCACGACAGTTATTCGTCCGAGACGTTCTACTTGCACGCCATGTGTATCGGCACTATTAGTGATTTTCCTGCATATGGAATGTTGTCTGTCTGGATCTGTTATTAGCCGATATAGAGGTTGTCCAGTGTGTTTGAATGCAGATTGTGCTAGGTACCACTGTAGGAAAGTTATCCGAATGTGTCATCGGATATGGCTTGAGAGGGAACATAAGTGGCGTATGGATGCTGCAGCATTTGATGGCACTGTAGAAATGGGCGAGCCACCACGACAATGGACAGGTGATGAAATACTATCAATTCTTAATGAGTACGATTTTGGTCAGCTTAGCAACCATCCTGATGTGATTGCAGCAACCCCTGAAAGGCCCGACAGGTATAAGTATTGGTCGCACAAAAGTATATTCTGGGAATTGCCTTACTAGTCCAAGTTACTGATAAGGAACTTCTTGGATGTCATGCACATTGAAAAGAATGTTTGCGAAAGTGTGGTTGGGATAACCTTAGGTTGGGATGGAAAGACCAAGGACGGGCCAAAAGCACGCAAAGGTTTGGAAGAAATGAGCATAAGAAAACATTTGTGGTTGAAAACTGTCAAGGGAAAACAAAAAATGCCTAAGGCAGCTTACACCATCACTGCCGAGCAGAGAACTGAGATATTTTGCTGGATAAAGACTGCTAGGTATCCTACCGGGTATGCTGGAAATATAGGAAGATGTGTTAATTTCAGGGAGAACAAGTTAACTGGTTTGAAGAGTCATGATTGTCATATCCTACTCCAACGCCTATTTCCGGTATTTATTCGACCGTACTTACCAAAACAGCTGGTCGAGCCGTGTGTTGCATTGTCAAGATTTTTCCAGAAATTATGTACGAGAGAAGTCAAGAGATCTGATTTGCGTAAAATGCAAGATGAGATCATCTATATCTTGTGAAAGTTTGAGCGAATATTTCCTCCAAACTTTTTTGACCTCATGCCTCACCTCATGATCCACCTTCCCAGGCAGTTATTGGTCACTGGTCCAGTGCACTACACGTGGATGTACCCGGTTGAAAGGTAACATAATTTTGTATGATATATATATATATATATATATTGTCAAATTAAGTATGATTTTTAACACAATGACAATATTACAGGCAACTCGGTGATTACAAAGACTCGTACAATAAGTCTCGCACTGAAGGATGCATTGCAGAATCTTACCTTGCGTCGGAGTGTATTACGCATATCAAGTTGTATTTGGGCACCTTCGAGCCCCCTTCCCGCTTTATTCCAGCAGATAAAATACAATTCAATCTTTCTATCATATCCACTGAGGTTGACGTCTATGGGAGGTTGCCAGGAAGACAATTAGACCCGTACGAGTCACCCAGCCGATCGTCCCGTCGCCCCGTCTTCTGGTTTAGCCGATCGTCCCATCGCCTTAACGAGCCCCATCCCCACCGCCCGACGAGCCCCGGTCCCATCGCCCGCCCGACGCCCTCCGCCTGTCGCTCGCCAGCCCGGCCGCGGTAACCCTTGTCCTTATTTTTTTTTTATTTTGTTTGTTGAATTTATTGTATTTGTTTGATGAATTTGTTTAGATTATGTGATGAATTAGATAAATTGTTTAATGAGTTGTGATGCAATATTTGATGAATTTAGTATTTTCAATATTTTGTGTTTAATGAGTTGTGAATTTGATGAATTTGTTTGAGGAGGAAGGGATTGTATAGCCGGCGTTAATCGAAAGATTAACGTGGTATGGCATTGATAATTACTGTTGTGTTGAATTGTGAATTTGATGAATTTGTTTAGATTATTTGATGAATTTGTTTAGAAATATTTGATGAATTTGTTTGAGGAGGAAGGGATTATATAGCCGGCGGTAATCGAAAGATTAACGTGGTATGGCATTGATAATTACTGTTGTGTTGAGTTGTGAATTTGATTTATTTTTTTAGATTATGGATAGAATAAAGAAAGCGTTGGGGAAGAAGTCGACAAAGTCGACCACTCCCGATTCGGGGGGGAGTTCGGCAGCCTATATAAGGCGGATCCCGGTACACTATACATATCTCAGAGCAGCGTTCGTGCCCGCCAGATACTAGAAGCTACCGGCATGAACGCTGACTTTTTTTATAGGTCGACAGATGAGCTCGCTGCACTAGCGCGGCGTTTATCCTTTCAGACACCACGACCGACCCCCTCGCAGCTGGAGACTCGTATGCCTCCCATCCACCGACCCACGTCTAGCCCTCACACATCAGGAGATGTACGGAGTTCCTCATCTGCGGTGCCCCACGGTCCGCCGCCGACTCTATTCATGCCTCCGATGGTTCCGACTATTCCAGAGGTCGATGAGATGGGAGCCCGAGTTCCCGTTCGATTGATTAGCCCTGACGAGGCGTACGTCTACGAGTCTTGGCCAGACAACATGTTTTGGCGGAGTTGTCGGGTTTCGAAGACGAAACTGTACGAGGAGATAGAGAGGGAGAAGGAGAAGGGGAAAATATAGTCGAGGAGGAGAAGAAAAAGAAGAAGACTCGTGGCCCAGCAAAGGGTCTGGTGCTCGACTCGTACGTAAGTAAGCATGGCCGTTATGAGATTCCTCTAGACAGACACGGCTGGCCGGTCATATAGCCGTAATGTTAGCTTTGTCATTCGGGACAGAGTCCCCGTTTTATGGCCCGATTGGGGGGACGTGCCGCAGTGCGTGAAGGATGCTTTGAATAATGCTATGTCGGTAAGTTAATAAATATTTAATAAGTGTTTTTCAATCAACACGTAGTTCTTGAAAATGCAATATGTGATGTTTTTAAATTATTGCGTATTTATGTTGTTCATAGGTGTGGTTTGTCATTCCCGACTCTCTACTACGTACTTGGTGTGACGAGGTGCAGTCTACCAAGTAAGTCATTTTAATTTATTTTGTATCTACATTGTTTGCGTAATTTTGTTTCTTACGAATGATATATGTTGTGCAACGTGTGTTGTAGGTACAAATCTTGGAAAAATGAGATGCACATGTTCTCGATGACTGGGTGATACCCGAGAGGCTACCCCGGAAGAATTCAAGTTCCGGAGTACGAGTGGAAGTGGCTACGCGCCCATTTTCGCGACCCGAGTTCATGGTATGACTAAAATACCCTCATTTCATTCTTCCTCCTTCGATTTTATTTTTTGAATTCTAAATATAAACTCCATTTTTTAAATTAATGTTTGAATATAAAAAATACTTGAAGTTCCGATTTTTTAAATTAGAAAAAATCATAACTTCGTATTTTTTTAAATTCTGGAATATTATTAATATTAAAAAATCGGAATTTTTTATTCAAAAGTGGAAATAAATTGTTTTAATAAAAATAAAAACTAGAATATTATTTTCCATAAAAAAATAAAAATCTGAATATTGTATTTTATTTATTAAAAAAAATGCTAGTATTTAATAAAAAATAATAATATTTCAGTTTTTATTTTTTTTGAATTCTAAATATAAACTCGATTCTAAATAATATTTTTTTGTAGGCGACTAGCTTGACCAACACGACCAATCGTGCTGGTCTGACTGACCATCACAGTCTCGGTTCCCGGTCGTTAGCCAGAGTTGCGCACGAAGCCATTTCTTCTGATTTGTTGGAAGTATTTGCCTACATGACTCAGAAAGCATTTCCGAACCGTCCCGAGGAGCATGTAAGTCTTTTTTTATTTTATTTTAGTAATAAAATAAATGCCACTGTATCATACTTTTATTGATATTCAAATATTTATTTTCATATTAACTTAGGAGCGTGTGCGGGAGGAGTCTCAGAGGATGCTTGCTGAGATTGCTCGGAAGTAGTATCCGGACTTAGCGGAGACCGACCTCGATTCTCGCCATCGATGATCGATCGAGCCGATCCTTATGTTCGCGCTAGGGTGTGGGGTACCGTCTACCCTCCTAGAGGTAGTCGGTACCGCACTAAGATGATGGGAGCCGAGGGTCACCATGTATTGAAAGATACCCCCGGCTTCCAGCGCCCTCGCGGACGGGATGCACGGACGGATCTCGAGGAGCAGTTGAGGGCGGAGAGGGAGCTCCGAGCTAAGAATGAAAGGAGGACTCAGACGTGGTTACATGAGAGCGAGCAGAGGACTGAGTCGCGGTTAGAGAGTTTCCAGAGACAGCAGCAGGCCATGATGGACTATATGATGACGCTGACTCAGACCATTACTCAAGCTGGACTGCAGGCACCTGCTCCACCGCCTTCTCTCTTCGGACAGACCCCATCTTCACAGCCTCGTGACGAGGATCTAGGGGATGGTGGTAATCCTTCTACTACTACATTTCGACATTTAGATGATTTTGGCAGTGGATTGTAGTTGTGTTGTTGTAGTACTCTTGTATATTTATATTTGTGTTACAATTGTGTAAGTGATTTTATTGACGCTACTAGTATGTTGATGAAATTAATATTCTTGAATGTGTTGTGCGTTGTGATGCATATAATGTTGGGCATATTATTAATGGTATTAGATGAATGTGTTGCGCGTTGATTGTTGTTGATAATGAGAGCTGGTGTATAAAAATTGCACGTGCAAAAAATACAGGTTTTGGGATCCCAAAATCTGAATTAATTTTTTTTTTTAAAAAAGGGTTTTAGCCGACGACATATAAGACGGTCGTCGGCTAAAGTAATTTATTTATTTTTTTTTTAAAAAAGGGTTTTAGCCGACGACATATAAGACGGTCGTCGGCTAAAGTAATTTATTTATTTTTAAAAAAGGGTTTTAGCCGACGACCTATAAGACGGTCGTCGGCTAAAATAATTTAATTTTTTTTTTAAAAAATGATTTTAGACGACGTCCTAAAAGACGGTCGTCGGCTAAACTCTAGTTTTTTTTTAAAAACCGGTTTTAGCCGACCGACTCGATAAGGTCGTCGGCTAAATTCTTTTTTTCCAACAGGTTTAGCCGACGACCTTACTGTAGTGGTCGGCTAAACTTTGAACTTTAGCCGACGACTACAAAAAAAGTCGTCGGCTAAACCTTGGCCGAAGAATATCGGCCGACAGTTTTTTAGCCGACGGCTGGCATGATTAGCCGACGACTTTGGGGTTTAGCCGACCACTTTAAGTCGTCGGCTAAAGTCTGATTTTTGGTAGTGAAGGTAGTAATCTCGCTGGAAATCATCATGCTCAAGTGACGTACTTTTAGTTAGTGAAAAAATTAAATATGCAAAATGTGATAGATTCATCTATAATCTTGAATATCATATTCTTATAATGATAGTATAAAGTACAAACAATTTCTTATATTTTTTAATTTTCATATGTATATTTGGAATTTCAGTTTTAATCTATTGCCATTTATACTATTTAATGTTAATGTTTATTTTGTAAGATTTAAATTTTAGTGAGATAGATACCAATTATTATAGCAACTTATATTTGATTATTTAATACTTTATAAAGTTAAACAGGTTCAAATAATTAGCAATATTACTCTACGATTTTGGGAGGAAAATGGGTAAAAAAGTTGCCTTTTGATTGAGTTTGGGAGGAGTACGAGTATGCAGTTTTTAAATTTGTTCGAGTGATTGAACCATATGCTCATTATTTTCGATATTACTATGCGGCTTTGGAACAGGAACAGGTAGTAAAATCACTCTTTAGTCGAGTTTGGGATAGGTACGAGTACATAAATTTTAAAAATGTTTGGTGGCTAAATCTTAGCGTCATCATTTTGTTTGTTCGCCATGTTCCGTCGTGATGAACGATTCTGGAAGACTGAACTCTAGCCATGAGTCAAATTATTTTCTTAAGTTTGTACGTATAAATTACAACACTATAAGAATAAACGTCAAAGACTTCGGATAATATCTGAAGTAAAAACGTTATAATTACCGAAGTCTATATTCGTGTAGTAAAAAGTATACTTTAGACTTCGCTTTTTATGCGAAGTCTAATATCCTAATAACCGAAGTCTATCTCGGTTTTTTTTTTAATTATGATCCAAATGAGGGGGTAAGTGAAGTAAAAGAATACATTTAACTTTGGTTATTTTATAATTGGCGTAGTAAAAAAGGACTTTTTACTTCAGTTATTGTATAATATATATATTAGTATTTTCTGCAGTAATATATATTAAGATTTCACATTTCAATTTAAAATTTATTGCCAAAATCTACATTCACTTATAACTAACCATCAACCACAAGAACTCATAAATATAAGAACCGACAATTTCATATCATCCCATCTAAAACAATAACATGCGTTCCAACCATTTCAAAACCAGATACATATCATAATAAAGACAAAGAATGTGTAATAAAATTCTATCTATTTCATCATGAACACCACAAAGAGGACAAAAAGGATTGAAAAAGATCATATACTTCGAAACGACCGAGTCTTTCTTCAGCACATCGTTGCTTTTCATCAGACGATCATACTTATCAACTTTCTTCTTCAAATCTTCAACATCGGCACGTGAAGTAAACAAATCTACATAATCACTTTGTTGCTGGTTTAATAAATCTTCTTCCCCAATAAAATAATTACATGGTTTTGCCTGAAACCCAAAATTATATTACCAACTAAAACATGTTAGCATAACGTGTCGTAACACACACATACTACAACATTATCAAACAGTCAAAAATAACTTCTACTCAAGCGAGTAATGATGTGTTTTTCCTGCACAATCTTCTCGACAGCAAAAATAAAAACATAAATCATGTTGGGAGACGGTCAAGAAAGACACCTTCCAAACAAATTTCCTGCTGCACTTGTACTTCCCTAGACGTAATAGTCAACATTTTCCAGAACAAAATCACATCACCAGCAATTATTATCCCTTCATTTATAATAGAACCATGCATATATGGCGAAAGATTTAAGAAACTAATGCCAATTGCTACAAATTAAGGTATTTGATAAACTTACCTACCGCATGGACCGGTATGCTGACAGTTGGTTCGATTTGCATGTAGAGCCTTCTGAACCTCTGGAAGGTTAAAGCCTCTCGTAGCTCATGCAAACATCTACACCAACACTAGTCTTTGTTGCCTGCAATTTCATAGTGCATTGTTCATCCTTTTTTTTTTCATTTTTTTAGCCCATGATTTAGAAAATCAGACAGAATATGATACATAAAATGTACCATATTTTTGAGTCTAAGCTCTTGCTCTACTATCGCCGGATAGCACACATCAAGAATAACATCGTAACTATTTATATAATCACCAACTGTAATATCCGGAATTTCTACTACTGTTGTTTGATATTATTTTATCCGAGTTATATTGTACAACGTGGAATCTGTACAGTAGGGATAAAATAAATAAAGGACTGAGATGTCAGTATCGGTATAATTGTCGTATCTGGTCGACAGTTACATTTGAGGATATCGTGTATCAGGTTATCGTACTTTCGATATAGAGTATATCGTATAAGAATGTTATTGGATTCAGTATATGTATTCAGTAAGTGTATATGTGTTTTCGGTATGTCGAGACAGGCGGTAACAGTTGGAAATGACTAAGTGTAACATTATTAGCGCACGCTAATAATCATGAGTAGCGCACGCTATCGTGCAGGATTAGTGCACGCTACGGATATAAGATAACACACGCTAATACAGTCCGATCGAAAGGAATCTACGCGTGGACCAGGCCACTTTCGGTGCACGTTCTGATAAGTCAACGGATGTTGTAATGTAGTGTTAGCGCACGCTAATGCATGTTGATTAGCGCACGCTAACTATATATCGGTCAACAAGGAATCTTGGCTTTATTGGTTGATTTCGGCTGGTGGGGTCATGAGCATCTTCGTGGTAGGTGTAGACTGTAGCAAGTCAACTGGTATTAGCGCACGCTAAGGTAAATGACTTGCGTACGCTAGGCAGGATGTTTTACGTACGTTAATACATGGGCATTACGTACGTAAGCTAGTTTACGAAGCAAGGCAGTAGCCTCTGGGCTTCGATAGTGCACGCTAACAAAGTCAGTTAGCGCACGCTAAGGCGGTAGCGCACGCTAAACATGAGATGTTAGCGCACGCTAATAATGAATATTATAAAAAGGGGACAGAAGGGTGTTATGAAGCATTTCGTCCATTCCTTCCTTGCAACCGAGAGAGAGAGAGTTTTTAGAAAGAGGTTTGAGGTCTCAAACATTGAGAGATGGTAATCTTTAACAACATTAGATTGAGAGCTTGGATTCAAGCCTTGTTCTTCAAGTTGTTCATGATTCTTTGGATGGAGTTCTAGTGTTCTTCTTTTTGGTTCGTCTAAACCAGGTAATCTTCGTATTCCTTTGTTAATGGTTCGTTTTCTTGGATGATTTCATGTAAGGAGCATGTTGGATAATCATATGATGATGTTATATGAGATTCAATGGAATTTTGATAAGAGTTTCGGATGTTAGTTAAGATTCTTCATACCATAAGGATGTTGATTCATTTAACCCGATCTAAAAAGGATTTCTGAATCTTGGTAATTATATTGGTCGATTTAGATGAGATGAATCATGATACTAGGTTGAATTCCAGATTTAGCATGATACGATCCTTGTTATCGAGTCGGTTTGATTGTTGATGTTGTTATTGATATATGGACATTGACATGATCATGGTGATAATTATGGGGTCGTTTATCTTCAAGAGATATGGAGATTTATGTCTTCCTTCATTCGGTTTCGTAGTCGCAAGATGTGAGTCGATGTTTGAAATGCATGCCACTGAACAGCATTAGCGCACGCTAAGCTTATTGGCTAGCGCACGCTAACGGGACAACTTAGCGCACGCTACGTTATGCGTTTAACGTGCCCTAAGTAGGCAGACAGTGCAGTATTTTTGTGTTTTGATTATGAATTCATGATGGTTTGATTTGGTTTGTTCTGACTGCGTTTATTCGAGGTTGTGTGAATCGTTGCGTTCGATTGGTTAGTTTTGTCGGTTGTTGATTGTTATCGGATGTATGTTATTTGATTACTTCGATAGGTTGAGATTATTGATCGGCGATTATAACCGGATGTTGCAGTCGTGTTCGAGCGTGTTCGTGAATTGCATGGTCAGGGCCGAGGAGCTCGTAGACGAAGGCATTGTGACTGGTAGCGGCTTCATCATCATCGTATCGGTATCGAGGCAAGTTATTACTTGCTCAGTTATAATAATTAATGAATGGTTTCAGTTTCATTTCATTTATAATGCATATAGCGATGATTATTATTGTGAACTCTGGGTATTCGGATCGCATATCGTTCTTTCGATTCTGGGAGGTAAATCATAATGTATATGCTTTATCTCAGTTATTGGTATGTTCGAGTATCGAGGTTACATTATGGTAAAGACGAGGATATGAGTATCTATAGTTCATTGTACGTTTGGATCGCCGAGCATTGAGAATAATCGTCGGTGATGATTGGACATCGAGGTTGCTCCTGAAGGACTCGGGGCAAGTATTCCATATTGATTATGGTTTAATGTTATTTATTGTGGTCTCGTACATTTTCTTTCATGTTGTTGAACATGAAGTCATCCTAGTAAATT
Organism: Orobanche coerulescens; assembly: GCA_033398695.1. Lineage (NCBI taxonomy): Eukaryota > Viridiplantae > Streptophyta > Magnoliopsida > Lamiales > Orobanchaceae > Orobanche > Orobanche coerulescens. The sequence continues at coordinate 67,368,296 of CM065815.1, forward strand.
GTCATGTTGTCGTGCATGTTATGTTGTTCATGTTGATGAACATGTTGATTTGCATATGTGTATGCATATTGTGTTGTTTATGTTGTGTAAATAATCCGATGGGATTATGAGGATCTATGCTGAGGGCGCTGGATCGAATGTCCATCATGCGTTGGTTCGAAGGGATCATCATGAGGATCTATGCTGAGGGCGCTGGATCGTTGGACAGGTTTTCCACCATGCGTTGGTTCGACGGGATCATCATGGGGATCTATGCTGAGGGCGCTGGATCGTTGGATTACCAGTATTGTGTTGATGGAATCTTGTGAATTCGCATCATTGATTTTATCATGTGCTATTGTTCATATGTGTATGGTTGGTTATCCACCTTATGCTGATCTGATAGGATCAACAAAGGGATCTATGCTGAGGGCGCTGGATCGTCGGATTTCCATTGAGTATACATGATTGTTATTGTTGTGATCATATTGACGTGGTCATATGAGTATGCAATTGTAGGTCTTGTGTTAGGACCGTGTCCGTATTGCATTGTTCTGATCTCGGATTAGACTGATATGATTGTCGTGGCACTTCATATCTTGAGGTATATTCCGTATTTCCTTTGGTATTTGTCTTTGATGGACAATCGGTTATCGTTTTGGGATTTGATGATGTTATTCGATGGATCGTATTGGTCAGAAATAGTATATTTCCGTATCGTGAGTTGGTGATGATAGTTTGAGAATCTTGAGTATTGTTTGAGGTACAATACAGATATTATGTTCGAGTTTATTGGTTAATCGAGTACAGGATGTGAAATGTGATAATGGTTATTCTGATGAGAATTTCTTGAGTAAGTAAAGTTATGGCGGTAAGATTACGTTGGTCGTATTCTTATGTTGTATTCTCATTGGTATGTAATTATTAATGTCTTGTGACGGTTATCATTGTTGGATATTATGGCTGACCCCTTCGTGGGATTTATTTTTAGGTTCTTGGAGTATCGAGCTTGTAGCGGTCGTGAAGAGATGAGCTTCCCGGAGGATACTGGCTAGGACATGTTCTGTGCATTGAGTTTCTTGATTGGTTCTTGTTTTCCGCTGCGTGAATATTTTGAGACGCTCTTTTGGTATCTGGTAACTGAGGTTACTTTGGAAACCATTTTCTAAACTTTTGAGTTTCGGCCGTTTGGCCTTGTTATTTCAAATGAGTTTTTCCGACGGTTTTTGATAAATGGATTTTTATAAGTCTTTGCGAATTTTTTTTACAGATAGCACCGTCGTTGGCCTCTTGGGCATTTGTAAATATTTGCGAAAAATTCATTTAGCCTTGTGGGTTCCATATCGGGGCCCACGGCGCTGTAATATTTCTAGTTAAATCTGGGGGTGTTACAGAATATGGTATCGGAGCTTTGGTTGAGAAAACCTAGGCATTTGGGTCGAGTTGGGTCGTGTTTTTGTTGCGTCATTCGAGTTGTCGATTGACAAATATTAGAGCCGTGAGTCTTTGTTGTTCACTCAGGCTTGTGCGTTATCGGATTTGCCAGTATCGTACTGGGCTTGTTATAACTTTTCCAAATGGTGTTAACGAGATTCTCTGGAATGAGATGTATTGTGTTCTTGAGTCGAACTGATTTGGCAAGCGTGTGTTTTGAAAATATCCATGTCGAGTATTTTCTAGAGTCGAGACATGTGCCAGTATCACGGGGAATCGTCGGCTTCACGATCTGTAAGTATTTGGATTTTTTTTGAATTTCATTGAGATTTATTGCCATTCTAAGTTGATATGTTTTGAGATTCAGCAGATATCATGCGTTACAGTAAGAGATGTCAGAGTGGGACAGGATTGATGATCTTGAGAAACTATGATTTTGGAAATCAGTATGTTGGTTAGATTTTGGAACGGAATTGTGCATTTGGGGAGAAATATTATGCATGGTTGAGAAGAACATGTAGCATGTTACTTCGTTTTGAGATATATGAACTGCTTTTGATCATTTGAAAATGATACCTTTCAAAATGAATGTTTTACGGATGTTTTACGGAAAATGATTTTTGGGCCGAGACACAATCGATTTTGAAATAGTTTTGTAACTCAGGACTTGGAGTCCGAAAAGAGTTTTCTACTTTTTAAACTTCTTGTAATGCGGAACAAGATACGGGCGGAGACCCTAATGTTCAAAAGAAAGCTTTCCTGTTTTCTAAAACTCCTGAGATTTGTAAAACTCTTTATCAATCGTTTATCTATTTTGTTCCTACCTTTTGAGGTTTTTGGTTTACTTGTTCAAATGGAACTTCTCGGGAAGTCTTTCGTTGTGTTTGATTTGTTGATTTGTTTCAATGTTTTGTCATATCATATTTGAGGTGATCCAGGATGGATTAAGGATTTACGTTGCGAGTAGTATGTGGAGAGGAGTTTTTATCAGAGTCTATATATTTGAGATTTTGGAACTCTATCGTGTGGTTTTCTGATGGAATATCAGTGGATATTGGTGACGAGCCGAAGTGGTATGCAGGAGTATGGATATGGACAAGCATTTGCATAAAATCCATTTTATTTAATCGTGTGTATTCGAAAAGAATTTTTATCGAGAACTTGGCACCAGCGAGCCGATTTAATTTTTAAAATTGATTTCGTGGTCTTACGAAAATTTATGTTTTGAGTTTTCAAACTCTTGAAAGAACTTTCGAAAATTGTCTTCGTGACAAGATATATGATTTCAAACTGGTTTTGAAAATGTGATTGATATACATACGCATTTAGTGCATCGGGCATATCATATCGATGGTACAAGGAAAAGAGATTCGAAGTTTAGTATGGTAGATTGGTTATGCAAGGATGATCGGTTGATTGATCAGATAAGAGAAATATACTGCGTGTTGTAGATTCATGTGCAGGATGTAATTTTGGAACTTTGAACTTTGTAAAACCGGGGCGTATATCCTATGTGAGTCCATTGGGTGCGGTAGTAGTGCGATCTTACCATAGTGATCTTTGAATGATTTCTTTGTAAGTGTAAATTTGGGGATGGTGACCCCATGCTGGTTGTTTTGGATATTGAGTGGTCGTTCCCACTCCTTGTATGAATTGGTATGTTCGTCGGTTTGCGATTCGTTATTCGTATGCCGAGGGAAATGTTCGCCAGTTGGGTATGTTTATTGAGATCTACTGTACGTGATTGATTTGTCGTTTTGAGAATGTTATCCTTTCGTATATCTGTTTATGTGGTTCTGTGTTGATCGTGTTGGAGTTTACCGTGTGAAGGTATTCTCGATTTTTCGTTGATCGTTCGTCGGTAATATTGGAGTTTATCACGTTGATGATATTCTCGATTTTGTTTTGACCTCTGGTTGGTCATATTGGAATTTATCATGTCGATGATAAATTCGGTTGATTGTTGATCATTTGTTGGTGATCATCTGAGCGTTCGGATTTTGTGTTGATGTTTCGGGATTCGTGTCGTTGTTTTGGGCAGTTGTTTTGCAGATGTATTGTGTATTATTCGTCTTATCGAAATTGGGACTGGATTATGGAATCGGGCAGACAGGATTTGGTTCGGGCAGATTGTTTCATCCGAAGATGATATATTTTGTTGAGACTCAGGAAATTGTGATCGTAAGCGTATTGAGACTATACAGTGAGATCGCTTGCTAGTATCTCAGGAGATCCTCGACCTGTGTATTTGTATGTATGCTCGTTTGGTTATTCGGTGATGACGATAATTGATCGTTGTCGTGATGGTTATTTTGGGTTGGAAGGTATGTTTGTTTGTTTTATGACGGATTGCAAGTTTCGAGGACGAAACTTATTTTAAGTGGTGTAGAATGTAATATCCGGAATTTCTACTACTGTTGTTTGATATTATTTTATCCGATTTATATTGTACAACGTGGAATCTGTACAGTAGGGATAAAATAAATAAAGGACTGAGATGTCAGTATCGGTATAATTGTCGTATCAGTCGACGCTACATTTGAGGATATCGTGTATCGTGTTATCGTACTTTCGATATAGAGTATATCGTATAAGAATGTTATTGGATTCAAGATATGTATTCGGTAAGTGTATATGTGTTTTCGGTATGTCGAGACAGCGGTATGATTGGAAATGGCTAAGTGTAAAATTATTAGCGCACGCTAATAATCATGAGTAGCGCACGCTATCGTGCAGGATTAGCGCACACTATGGATATAAGATAACGCACGCTAATACAGTCCGATCGGAAGGAATCTACGCGTGGACCAGGCCACTTTCGGCGCACATTCTGATAAGTCAACGGATGTTGTAATGTAGTGTTAGCGCACGCTAATGCATGTTGATTAGCGCACGCTAACTATATATCGGTCAACAGGGAATCTTGGCTTTATTGGTTGATTTCGGTGGTGGGGTCACGAGCATCTTCGTGGTAGGTGTAGACCGTAGCAAGTCAATCGTATTAGCGCACGCTAAGGTAAATGACTTGCGTACGCTAGGCAGGATGTTTTACGTACGTTAATGCATGGGCATTACGTACGTAAGCTAGTTTACGAAGCAAGGCAGTAGCCTCTGGGCTTCGATAGCGCACGCTAACAAAGTCAGTTAGCGCACGCTAAGGCGGTAGCGCACGCTAAACATGAGATGTTAGCGCACGCTAATAATGAATATTATAAAAAGGGGACAGAAGGGTGTTATGAAGCATTTCGTCCATTCCTTCCTTGCAACCGAGAGAGAGAGTTTTTAGAAAGAGGTTTGAGGTCTCAAACACTGAGAGATGGTAATCTTTAACAACATTAGATTGAGAGCTTGGATTCAAGCCTTGTTCTTCAAGTTGTTCATGATTCTTTGGATGGAGTTCTAGTGTTCTTCTTTTTGGTTCGTCTAAACCAGGTAATCTTCGTATTCCTTTGTTAATGGTTCGTTTTTCTTGGATGATTTCATGTAAGGAGCATGTTGGATAATCATATGATGATGTTATATGAGATTCAATGGAATTTTGATAAGAGTTTCGGATGTTAGTTAAGATTCTTCATACCATAAGGATGTTGATTCATTTAACCCGATCTAAGAAGGATTTCTGAATCTTGGTAATTATATTGGTCGATTTAGATGAGATGAATCATGATACTAGGTTGAATTCCAGATTTAGCATGATACGATCCTTGTTATCGAGTCGGTTTGATTGTTGATGTTGTTATTGATATATGGACATTGACATGATCATGGTGATAATTATGGGGTCGTTTATCTTCAAGAGATATGGAGATTTATGTCTTCTTTCATTCGGTTTCGTAGTCGCAAGATGTGAGTCGATGTTTGGAATGCATGCCACTGAACAGCATTAGCGCACGCTAAGCTTATTGGCTAGCGCACGCTAACGGGACAACTTAGTGCACGCTACGTTATGCGTTTAACGTGCGCTAAGTAGGCAGACAGTGCAGTATTTTTGTGTTTTGATTATGAATTCGTGATGGTTTGATTTGGTTTGTTCTGACTGCGTTTATTCGAGGTTGTGTGAACCGTTGCGTTCGATTGGTTAGTTTTGTCGGTTGTTGATTGTTATCGTATGTATGTTATTTGATTACTTCGATAGGTTGAGATTATTGATCGGCGATTATAACCGGATGTTGCGGTCGTGTTCGAGCGTGTTCGTGAATTGCATGGTCAGGGCCGAGGAGCTCGTAGACGAAGGCATTGTGACTGGTAGCGGCTTCATCATCATCGTATCGGTATCGAGGCAAGTTATTACTTGCTCAGTTATAATATTTAATGAATGGTTTCAGTTTCATTTCGTTTATAATGCATATAGCGATGATTATTAATGTGAACTCTGGGTATTCGGATCGCATATCGTTCTTTCGATTCTGGGAGGTAAATCATAATGTATATGCTTTATCTCAGTTATTGGTATGTTCGAGTATCGAGGTTACATTATGGTAAAGACGAGGATATGAGTATCTATAGTTCATTGTACGTTTGGATCGCCGAGCATTGAGGATAATCATCGGTGATGATTGGACATCGAGGTTGCTCCTGAAGGACTTGGGGCAATTATTCCATATTGATTATGGTTTAATGTTATTTATTGTGGTCTCGTACATTTTCTTTCATGTTGTTGAACATGAAGTCATCCTAGTAAATTGTCATGTTGTCGTGCATGTTATGTTGTTCATGTTGATGAACATGTTGATTTGCATATGTGTATGCATATTGTGTTGTTTATGTTGTGTAAATAATCCGATGGGATTATGAGGATCTATGCTGAGGGCGCTGGATCGAATGTCCATCATGCGTTGGTTCGACGGGATCATCATGAGGATCTATGCTGAGGGCGCTGGATCGTTGGACAGGTTTTCCACCATGCGTTGGTTCGACGGGATCATCATGGGGATCTATGCTGAGGGCGCTGGATCGTTGGATTACCAGTATTGTGTTGATGGAATCTTGTGAATTCGCATCATTGATTTTATCATGTGCTATTGTTCATATATGTATGGTTGGTTATCCACCTTATGCTGATCTGATAGGATCAACAAAGGGATCTATGCTGAGGGCGCTGGATCTTCGGATTTCCATTGAGTATACATGATTGTTATTGTTGTGATCATATTGACGTGGTCATATGAGTATGCAATTGTAGGTCTTGTGTTAGGACCGTGTCCGTATTGCATTGTTCTGATCTCGGATTAGACTGATATGATTGTCGTGGCACTTCATATCTTGAGGTATATTCCGTATTTCCTTTGGTATTTGTCTTTGATGGACAATCGGTTATCGTTTTGGGATTTGATGATGTTATTCGATGGATCGTATTGGTCAGAAATAGTATATTTCCGTATCGTGAGTTGGTGATGATAGTTTGAGAATCTTGAGTATTGTTTGAGGTACAATACAGATATTATGTTCGAGTTTATTGGTTAATCGAGTACAGGATGTGAAATGTGATAATGGTTATTCTGATGAGAATTTCTTGAGTAAGTAAAGTTATGACGGTAAGATTACGTTGGTCGTATTCTTATGTTGTATTCTCATTGGTATGTAATTATTAATGTCTTGTGACGGTTATCATTGTTGGATATTATGGCTGACCCCTTCGTGGGATTTATTTTTAGGTTCTTGGAGTATCGAGCTTGTAGCGGTCGTGAAGAGATGAGCTTCCCGGAGGATACTGGCTAAGACATGTTCTGTGCATTGAGTTTCTTGATTGGTTCTTGTTTTCCGCTGCGTGAATATTTTGAGACGCTCTTTTGGTATCTGGTAACTGAGGTTACTTTGGAAACCATTTTCTAAACTTTTGAGTTTCGGCCGTTTGGCCTTGTTATTTCAAATGAGTTTTTCCGACGGTTTTTGATAAATGGATTTTTATAAGTCTTTGCGAATTTTTTTTACAGATAGCACCGTCGTTGGCCTCTTGGGCATTTGTAAATGTTTGCGAAAATTTCATTTAGCCTTGTGGGTTCCATATCGGGGCCCACGGCGCTGTAATATTTCCAGTTAAATCTGGGGGTGTTACACCAACAATCTTGTTTGTCTCAAATACGGCATTGTTACATGATGCAGACACATTTTGTGGATTTTCCAATGTGTAATCTTCAAAATCACAATCGTTCATAATGGTGAGTCCAATTTCATCGGAAATCATTCCGTGCGACCAGAAAAACTCATAAGTTGATGGAACATCACGGTCGAGCCTTAGAAGTGGATTCCCAATCTAAGCCAAGATAACCATTCACATATAAGCCCAATACGTGAAAAAGATTAAAAGCAAGTTTCCGTAAAATCAGAAAAAATGAATAAAGATAGGAAGGTTGAGCAAATGTTTTCTTACATCAACCCCTTTAATGTTAAACTTGAATTTTTGGAGTGTTTATTGTAGTCCAGAAGAGCAACAGCTAACTGGGGATGTAATGTCCTGTCGAGAAAAACAATGTGAGAAAATGGAAAATCAAGGAGCAACTTTGGATGATAATTTTGTTTTATTTTTTTGAGAAATAATATGATTATCTACGAACCATGTTCACTGATGTACGTGTTGATATACAATATCAATCACACAAATCACTTTTAGACTCTAAGTTGATACCACAAAGTTACAACACGACTAGTTAGAGGCTGCTTTTGATTGGCCCGGAAAAAAGTCGCCAGCCCAAAATCACCAATCTTCAGATTTCCTTGGTTGTCAATCAGAAGATTTGAACCCTTAATGTCACGGTGCAAGACTCCACGATTATGACAGTGTTCGAGTCCCCGAAGCAGCTGTTGCATGAAGCATTTTATCTGCATGCCCATCACATAAAATATTAATGAATAGCTTGCATTTCATAGACTAATTCCTTAATTTACAAAGTTTCTGCATTTACTCCATCTCGATCGATTGAAATATAACCCATATTCAAAATCATAATCAAACCAACCAAGATGATGATTCTGTTCTAGTTAAGAGTAAGGTGCTGTGCTGCTACTGTTGATGATGATTATATGATGATGGTGATGGTCGTGGTGGTTGTGCCGGCGGCTGCGATGGCGATGGAGATTGAGGCAGTGGCGATGATGATGATGATGATGGCGATGATGATGATAATGATGAAATTTCAATTCCACACAATTACGGTCATATAAGCTCCATGTTAGTTCAATTTTGGTCCGAAATAATTGTCTAAATTCCCAAAATGCCCTCACATACCAAAATATTCAAATATGCCTATGAAAGTTACACGGGGGAGAAATCATCAAGTACTGAATTGCCACATCTGGAAGTTAAAGAACTAAAACTGCCAACCCCTAAGAGTTAATGAACTAACACCACAATTCAGCCTTATAAGTAAATGCAACTGTATATGTTACTAATGATCGTACTTCAAATTTAAAAGATATGAGATAAGAAGCTGTGTCTAAATAGTACATTTACGAGGGTAACCGAGAAAGAAAGAAAAATAAACACCAACACACCTGAGGTTCAGTAAACCGAACTACTGGTGAAGCTGCTACTCCAGCAAGGTCGTGTTCCATGTATTCAAATACAAGGTAGAGATTGCCTGAAACCCTGGAGGTGACTAGACCTTCAAGTTTCATGACATTCGGGTGATAGAGCCTTCGTAGAATAAGGATTTCCCTAGCCATGAACCGGATGCTTTCTGGGTCCATATTGACAAATCTCACCTTCTTCAGCGCGACAATTTTCTCAGTTTCAAGATCACGCGCTCTATACACACTGCTGTATGTCCCTTGACCAATCTGAGAATTGACATTACAATTGAAACAATTTAAGCTAGAAAGAAGAAAAGTAATTATGAAGAAAATGTGAATATTATTTAAATCTCGCAGCACGAGATTAGGCAATAACTCGAAATGCAGACTCCTCCGAGTTTCAAGCAACTCGTCCCCATCCTACAACTATTGCCATCTTTCCGTATAATAATTTCATCAAATTGAAGTATATTTAGCTAAGAGTGGTGTAAGATGAAAACGGAGATTCGTAAAATCTAGAAGAGAAGCATAGTCAACAGTAGTTTTTTTTCTTATTTATACCTTTTCAGTCTTTGACTGGTAGATGGTGTCGATCTTGGACTGAAACATTTGTAACTCTTCAAACTGATAAAACCCATCATCTCTCTGCAGCTAACAAACACAAATATCAAAGCTTCTGTAAACTATACAAATCCCAAATTCCCTGAGTAGCTAAAAATATACACATCAAATTCTGTAAATTAAATAAACCCGAATCTCTCTTATTTGCTAAAAAAAACTCAAAGCTCTGAAGATTAACTAATTATGTCAACTAAATAAAACCAAATTTTGTTGTGCAGCTAAAAAACCTAGAGATCAATGCTCGAAGATTACCTATTTCTCTAAATTGAATAAACCCCAATTTCTCAGTCGCAACTAATAAAGATTGAAGCTCTTGATAATTACCTTGTTGGGTTTGGGATTGTTGGAAGCTAGGTGGAGAATCTCGACCACTGGGAGCACGAAGGCAAGGGTTTTTCCCGAGCTGGTGGAAGCGTCGACGGCGACGTCCTTGAAACTGCATAGCAATTAGCAACAGGATAGCGGCTGCCTGAACTGGAGTGCAGAACTCGAAGCCGCCTTGGGTGAGGGCTTCGAGCACCGGCTCGGAGAGCGGAGGGTTGAGATTGGAGAATCGCGTGGTACTGAAAATGAGCGGGCGAAGAAGGAGGGTTGAGATTGGAAATGAGCGGGCGAAGAAGGAGGGTTTTTTGGAGTCTGAAAAATTTTTGGAGTCTGAAAAATAATTGAGCTCAAGTATACTTAAAAAATTGCGTCAAAAAAAAATTCACAGTTTTTACTTCAGTAATTATAACATTAGCGAAGTCTTTGGAATTTAAAATTTCTAACTAGCTCTTGCCTTTTTGTTTGATACCATTTACTGAAGTCTATGTGTGTAGTTTACTTCCCTAAATTGAAAAGCGAAGTTGTTGTTTGTTTTTACTTCGCTAATATACATTACCGAAGTGAGACATACCGAAGTCTTTGATGTTTTTTCTACTAGTGCAATTTAAAGTAGCTACCCATCAAGTTCGTGCCCCCAATCCACTCGGGAATATTACAGCGCCGCAGACCCTCCCCATGAAGATCTACTACGTAGATACCAAAACAAGACATCACATCAAATACCAACATGGCTAAGTACGAACCAGTAGATCAATATGGTCTTTCATCAATAATGTACAACTTAAATTTTTAAGTCATGTTCCCTATTCAGTGCATCTCGCAAAACCCTAGCATCGGTCGCTGATCCCTCCCAACCATGTAGGACGTAAAAGAACCTTAAGTATCAATCACATACGGCTAACACTTTTGTTGAAATCTGATCCTTTCTTGTCCTGTACCTAGGTTTATCAACATTATGCACCATGACATTAATGTAAGTACCATCTAAGGCTCCTAGGCAGCCCTACTAAAAACAATCATAGCCAGAATTGAAGAAAAGCACTATTAAATGTTGCATGTATCGAACTAATGGGAGTGTATTGGATTAAGGTTTTATTAGATTTTTTTCAACTTTAAAAGTCTGGAGGTATTCAATTCGGATTTTGAAAAGTCCTTAAAAATCTGAGGTATTCAATCCAGATTTTGAAAACTCCTTAAAAATCCTAAGGTATTCAAATTTTCATAGACTTTTAAAGATTTTAAAATCTCATGGATTTTGTAGGATTTTCATTCAAAAATACAAAGAGAAAAGATCCTCCAGATGTAATATCCGCAATTTTTGATTTTCGGTAAAAAAATTTGTAGAAGTCCGTTTTAACGGCTCACCTGTGACCGTTTCGTCATTCTGAGAATGATTCATTCAACACTTTTTGACATCTGAGTTCTTTTCGGTGTCGTTTTGCTGAGTTCCATGCGTTTTGGCGACTTTTCCGTATTTGAGTTCGATTCTTGCGAGTCTCATATGAAACTGTTGTTTCGTGTTCCCCCTAAGTCCGTTTAACTTTGTTAGACGTGTTGTGAGCTTTGGTTTGGTTATCCGATCACGTATCGTGATTTTTGGGCATTTTGGCCTATTTTGTAATTTTCCAAAGTTGTGGGTATCCGCATTCGTATTTGTTGTCTTGACCCTTTTCGTGGTCGCGTGTGAGTTTGATCGTAGCTCAAGCTCTTAATATGATCTTATTCTGGAGCTTTCCGTGCATATCTTGAACTTGGTGTTCCGATCGGAGGAGTTCATTGTTGTAACCAGCTTTGAGAGCACTATTGTTGTAGTTCTGGGTGCATTAGCGCACGCTAAGGGATCTCCTTAGCGCACGGTATCGAGCAACAGGGTCAGAGGTCAGTAATTGGATTCAGACCCGTTAGCGCACGCTAAGGGTAGGTGGTTAGCGCGCGCTAAGGTGCAGTAGTTAGCGCACGCTATGGGTTTGGTAGTGCACACTAACTGGTCGTTCGACACAGTCCAGAAGTTACTGGACTGGGTTGGTGTTTTGTCTAGCACACGCTACGAGGTAGTGTAGCGCACGTTATTGGCAGAAGTTAGCGCACGCTACTGGAAACATAGCGTACGCTAACCGTTGGTCGGGTTCAGTCCAGAAGTTACTGGATTGAGATTTTTGGGCGATATGTGCCCCGATAGCGCACGCTAATCCAGATGATTAGCGCACGCTAAAGCTGTCCACCATATAAAACTGGACATCAGTCATTATTCTCATTTTTCATTTCCTTTCTTCTTCTTTCCGCGGGTTGAGACGGGAGCAACTAGGGTTCGCAATCTTGGCTGATTTTGCTCAATCCAAAGTTGTTTTGGAGGTCTTTAGGTGATTTTAACATCATCAAATCCATCATTCTTCACGGGATCAAGGTAAATTCTTGATTTTCTTCAAGTTGACTTTTTGGGAGTTTTATTCTTGATTCTGAATCCAATCCGGTTTAGATGAATCGATTGGTATTAGATGTTGTTGTTAAGCATGTTTTATGAATTGTATATCCATATCTTCGGTTCGTTCCAATCCGAAGGGTGATTTCGGTGTTCTTGAGGTGTAATGAACATTTAATGTTCGATTAAATGTTCGAATGAGATTTCCTTTGATAGTTTGGTGTGATCTCCGTTGTTTTTGGTCTTGATCCTCGTTGTAATCATATTTTTGTTGTTCTTCCGTAGAATTATAGGTGGGTTTCTGAGTTGATCTCCATTTTGTGTTGGCAATTCGTGTGGTGGTATTCTCGTAGTGTTCGCGGTGCTATCTTGATTGTGTTCAGTAGTTCGGGGCTGCCCGACCGCATCCCGTTCATCGTCTCGTTTCGATCGTGGTTTCGAGGCAAGTATTTTTCTTATACGATTTGTGTCCTGTAAATAGAGTTTACATGTTGGATTTATGATGGTTGTTTTACCCTCGTGAATATGATTCGTGTGAGTTGATTATGATTTGATTATCTTGAACGTTGAGGGCTTTAATGATACCCCTATTTGTTTAATGTTGTGGAATCGTGTATTCCGTGTTAATTGTGTTGTTTTTGTGATTGATTGTTCATGATGGAGGTATTGTGACGAGTACGATAACAGTGTCGGGTAGGTGGCCATCTCTAGTGAGTATTCTTAATGAACTTACATTCTTAGCATATTAGTATTGCATGAGTGACGTGTGTGTGTGTGTGTATGCTCATTACGGGTTAGATTCGACGGGGTCTCGGTAGGGGTCCATGGAGGGGTGGGTCCGTGAGCTTGCTTTTAACCACTACAGGTTAGATCCGACGGGGTCTTGGTAGTGGTCCACGGAGGGGTGGGTCCGCGGTTAATTGTGGTGCATTTTACAAATGTGTTTTGGGTTATGGCGTTTCCGGAAAAGAGTGTTTTGAATGGTGATTTCATGATTGCATGCATTGACAAAATGTGTAAGAGGTAAGTTGTTCATTTGGCCTACATGGCTAGGATGGCACTAGAATATTTGTCGTATGTGACTAGTCCTTTAATTGTGGGGTTTTGATGTTAGAAAATGGACATTGCCATTTGTTGGCCACTAAGTATACAGGATACAGCTTGGAAAGTGATTTAAACAACAAGCTGTACGGTTTTTAAATCTGAGTGCGTAGCGGAAGTATTTAATACAGTAAGTTTCTGAGGTTACAACAACTCAGTGTGCGGTGTATACTTAAATAATCACAATTAATGAAACAATAAAGGCAGAAGGTAAATAACACAATATTTAAAGTGGTTCGAGGTAAACCCCTCTACGTCCACTGGTCCTCCACATAGGAGTAAAAAATTTATTATAATTACTGCGTACACAACTACGTAATTATAACCAAACCTAATCAATATATCGTTCACACAGATTGATATAAAGATCTTAGCTTTCAACCGTTCACACAGATTGGTTTGAGCTAACACGTGACTGGCTTCTTCACATACAGTTCTGAAGCTTCGTCTTCTTCAATGCAAGTCCGTCACACACAGTTCGGGAAGAGCAAGGATTCTCAGTCCACACAGGGCTGATGGGTTTGTTCAAGGGTTAGAACAATATTTGAACAACAGCTTTGACTTTATTAGCTTATAGCTGATGATGTGTTGTTCACGGTTTGAGCACTGTATATCTCTTCCTTCAGAAGAGCAGAATGCTTTAGGAGATATGTTTTTACTCTGAATATTCGTGTAAGCACTTGTTGGTTTGTAAGTCGTGTGTATGTGGATTTATGATCTCAAACTCTGGAGATATATATAGCCTCTGAAATATATCCGTTGAAATAGATCCGTTGAGCAAGATTCTGTGACAACTTGATAGTTGACTTGAATAGACTGAGTTCCGGATATTACGGGATTTGAAGATATTCTGATGACATACAGTATTTAAATACTTTATCCTTTAGTATTTAAATACTTCTTTGTCAAACGGGACTTGACTTCTAGCGAATATTGAAGATTCCTTCTTGTCCTGTTTGAGGGATGTATGGAAGGATTGTTGTATTGATGTTTCGAGACAGTTTCCATACTTAGCTTTGCGGGACTCTTTGTTGTAAGATAGATTTACTGTATGGTGGGACTACGATAGGTCTTCGATACAGGTTGATACTTGATCAGCTTTTCGATAGAGCTATTAGCGGTATGCAGGATTTGGCATATTGTCAAAATATTCTGACAACACGATCGATACAGGGATTGTTTATCCGAATAGTTTCGATACCGGGTATTTGTTATCCCAACAATTTCCCCCTTTTTGATAATTTGCCAAGTCCTTCCGAGTCTTCCTTTTAAAAACCTTATGATGTTATCCGAACATCCTTGATGATGCCAAAACTTTGACACTTAGCGATTTAAAGTAGGGCAGACTTCTTGGTCTTCTTTCGAATGATCTGGCCTTCAGCATTTGGCTTAACACTAAGAACTGCTCGCAGACAAGTTCAGCTTTTATCAACAGAAAGTTACATTTGAAAACTTATGATTGTCGCGCAGGCACAATCTTACATTGTATTCTAGATACATACAACTTAAACTATGAACTGTTCGCAGACAAGTTCTTACAGTTTGTGTATTGAGATAAGTTTCGTAATATGAATACAGCAAGAATAGATTAAGTGATTGTAAACATACAAGAACACAGTAGATTATGAGTTGTAATCTTTCAAGACAGGCAAAATTTTTTTATTGATATTGAAATGAAGAGTACAAAATTTTGTTGTTCTGAAAATAAGATTACAAATTATAATAAAAGGAAATTTAACTCCTGTAGTCTGAATGCCTCCATGGCATTTTAGGGTCATTCTTGGTATCCTTCCACCAGTTTTGATGTGCTTCCCTGTCTCGATTTAGATATAAGGATAGACCTTCATATGATTTATCAAAGACTAGGATCCAATCCTCTGGGTGGGTAACCAAGTCACCATTCTTGTGCTTTGACTTCATCTGCAGCTGTAGCGGGAGCGTTCCATCTTCCAGCTTCGTCTTGAATTCCTCTGCAAGTTCCTGTACCATTCTGCATCTACTGAAAATTGAGGAATCCCTGATAAGTACAACAAAGTATCTTAACAGTTCATTTCTCCTCCAGTTCTTGATCTTTGCATCAATGGGCTGTCGGTCTGCCGGGAGGTTCATAGATTGCGGCTTTCGGACTAGGCTTTTCCAAGGATACTTAGGATCCTGGAATTATGGTCGGTCTCCATGTATCCTAACGTTCGGCATTGAGATACGGGCTATGTCTGCAGTGATGGAGTCTTCAAATGGAGCTAACATTTCTTTCTCTTGCTCCAACCTCGTTCTCTTAGCAGCTTCCCTCGATTCTTCCCCCTTTTTGGCATCATCAAGGTATGACACCTTTTCATCAAGGCGTTCCGGGATTTGCAAAGCAACATCCTGTTTCGTCTCAATATTAGACATTCTCTCAACAATGGAGGAGAGCACCTGCGACATATCTTTAATGTTTTTGTCGTGGGATCGAAGTTGGGAACCGGATTTGATCAGAGCAGATGCTGTCTTATCCTCAGACACGCGTAGTTTTGATTGCTCTTCTCTCAGGATCTGCTCCTATTTTTCTTGAAGTTGGCTCAGGGCCTGCTTGAAGACGTGTGGCAAGAAAGTGAAGGCTTCTACCACTCGGGAGACTTCGTGCTTCAGTCCGGTCATTTCTTCAACGGCAGATGTGTGTAGCCAATCAATAGCTTTTTCTACAGAGTGTAGAGCATTGACTGCGTCCTGAATAAAGACAGTTTGGAGGCCAAGAGCACGTAATCGCTCTTTTCTTGCTGTAATGCTGGGAGAGTCTGGCTGGGCAAAGTCTTCGACTCCACTTAACCTTCTCAAATTCACATTTGGGCGTGAAATGAGTTGGACATCCTCAGGTATAACACCGTCGTCGGATTCCAAGGCGGTTGATGGTGCGGGAGTATCAGATTTGGGTTCGGCGACAGGGGGTGCTGCATCCTCCTGTGTCGAAGTGGTTTCTGAAGATATGGATACAGGAGGGACCAATTCCTCCTGCTGTCTATCAACATCTTCCTGCTCCGGCAGAGGGACTGATTCCTCTTGCTGGATGGCGCTAGATCTTTCTTCGGTAGGGGCGACGATAGGCTCGGGTGCCTGTTGCGAAACATATTGTTCCTCCGCGACATGAGGGACTAAATCCTCATTGTCGGGAACAGTGTCTTGCTGTGGCGAGGGGGGCGACTGATGAGCAGATGTCCCTTCATCTCTCTTTTCTTGGGCTTCCTCACGACTCATCCGCAAACCAGCCTGGAGTCCTTCGTCATCATCGTCTGAATCAGGATCTGACTTTGGACTATTGGGTGATTCCATGGACGTAGCTTTCCCTTTCCTTCGTGCTTCGGCCTTTTCAAACAGATGGTTTTCAATAAGCTCTTTAATGAATAGGTTGTTCTATTGGATCAAGATAGAAATTTTTTGAGTGTCCGTCACTTCCAAAACAAATGTTTCTTCGTTACTCCATTCACTCCAGGTGTACAGAGTTTCGTACGGAGCAAGTCTGTAGCTCTTCCATTGGAGAAACCGCTCATAAGACTGTTCGATTTGCACGGAAAGCAGGGTCTTAGAAATAATTGTGTCCCGGGAGGGACTCCGTACAGCGCCTGGGTTTGCTGTAGGCATGGGTTCCTCTACCGGTGTGGAATCCTGTATCGGAGAGGGATTCTTTACAGGGGATGGTACCCTGATAGGAGATGGATCCTGAACGGGTGTGGAATCCCGTATAGGAGAGGTAGATTTTGGCTCCATAAAGGCAGCCAACTCGCCAGAGTCTTTAGAGTTGGCAGATGTCCTAGAATCCGTCGTAGCTGCCAAGGGCTCGGGATCTACTGTATCGACAGTAGTGGGCATCTCTTCCACAGGGGTTGGGCCCTGGGGGAGTTGATCAGCGGGTTGCGCCACGATAGGAGCATCCTCGGAGGGTTCTGTAGCTTTAACTTTTGTAAGCCTCCTTAGCTTCCTTTTCGGCTTCTCAACGGCAACTGGAGTTTTGATGTGAGATATTTTTCTCTTCTTCGATGATTCAACACTTTGGGACTTAGAAGAAACGTCCCTCGGATCGGCAGATAGCGGCAAATTTCGGATAAAAGGTCTGTTGGCAATCAGGATGCTCTGGTTGAAGGCAGTAGGCCTGACGCCTCCTAAGAATATCCGTGAACTAATTTTCTTTGCCTCTGCGGTTTGTGGAAGTCCACACTTCGTCAAAATATGGTTAAAAAACAAACCAAATGATTTCTTCGGCGAAGCAGGCTTAGACACCTCTTCCTGCAAATGCTTAAGGATGATTTGACACCAATTGACCTTCTCGTAGGTCATTATCGCGACCATCATCCTAAACCTGAGATTGGTGCACATCTCAAAAGCACCTGTTCGGTTCTCAATAATACGGCAGCAAAAATCATGTAAGTAAACAAAAGGTAAACAAAAATTTTTCTTATGGCAAGTGGTATGAACCATTTCCACCGCTGCTGAACCAGTGAATAAGCCATAATACTGGGTCAAGAGTTCTTGGGACCCAAAGGTCTCAAGTTCTTCCATGGTCAGGCCATCAGCAGGTAGCCTGAAGATGTTCTGGAGAAGCTCTTGGTCAACGCGGATCTCTACTCCGTGGATAACAGCTGTGATGTCAGCGACATGACCTCCCTGAGCCAGTGACAGAAAATGAACTACAACGTTGAGGTAGAATTCCTCAATCAGATGAACGTCATATTTTTCGGCGGTGTGGCTCCCAAGGTGCGGTCCTTGGTGTACTGAGGACCCTGATCATCTTTGTTTAAAAAATTGTAAGAAATCCATTTACATGGGACATAGAAGGTGGTTGGAACCAAATCATAGGTACAGGACAATGACAGAGGAATTCAATGGTGAAGTTGAAGAGCGAAACGCACCTGATATATTGTCAGGTGAGAATGTGTTGGAAAAGGTGGAAAACATCGAGACACAGTTTGGTAAGAAATTTTCGAAGACCATTCCTACTCAAGTTTGGAATAAGAAATCAATTTTTTTCCAATTAAGCTATTGGAAAGACTTGTATGTGAGACACTTTATCGATCTCATGCATAACGAGAAAAATGTTTGTGCTAGTATTTTAAATACTTTGCTAGCTGACAAAGAGAAGTCTAAAGATGGGTACAATGCAAGAATGGACATGGTTGACCTTGGAATTAGGGAAGAATTAGCGCCTGTGATAGAGGAAGGGAAATCACCATATTTACCACCTGCCGCTCACACATTGTGTAAGAATGAGAAAAAGGTCTTACTTGAGACACTTCAGTCAGTTAAGGTCCCAGAAGGGTACTCATCTAACATTCGGAGTCTGGTATCTGAAAATGGGTTGAAGTTGACATCTTTAAAGTCTCATGATTACCATGTCATCATTGAGACTCTACTCCCAATTGCGATTCGCTCCATTTTACCCGAAAATGTGTGTACCACTATTACAAAGTTATGTTGGTTTTTCAAGGCGATGAGCAGTAAGGTCACTGATCCTAGAAGGTTATCTAATTACCAAAAACAAATTGTGGAGACACTTTGTGAGCTTCAAATGTATTTCCCACCTTCTTTCTTTGATATCATGCTTCATTTGACTGTTCACATGTTTTACGAGACAAGGATGTGTGGTCCTGGTCGTATGAGATGGATTATGGCATGGAGCGGTTTATGAAAGTGTTGAAAGGGTATGTGATGTGTAGGTATATTCCGGAGGGTTGCATCGCAGAACATTACATAGTGGAAGAAGCATTAGAATATTGGTCTGAGTTTATCCTAAATGTCGAATCAATTGGACTTCCAACTACATGTCACACCGGTAGGATTGATGGTGAAGGTGTCATAGGAGGTCAACAAGTTGAGATTACCCTTCAACAATGAGATAGGGTACATTTATATATTTTGCACAATAGTGTCGATGTGTTACCATTTGTCAAGTTACACAAGCAAATTATCTCACATGAGCATCCAGACAGAGATCTGAATTGGGTGGAGGTGGAGCATAACCGTACATTCATTGATTGGTTCTGTAATCATATTTCAGAAAAGCTACTGAAGAATGAGTCAATCTCTGAAAGGGTGAAGTGGTTTCTAGGGGACCTGATACACATGTGTTTTCTTATAAATGTTACCTTGTAAATGGATATACATTTTACACCCGAGATCACGATGAGAATAGAACAATGCAGAATAGTGGACTTTCAGTTCTGGGTAACGAAGGTGAAAAGTCAGCCACCACATTCTTTGGGCAAATTGTGAAAATTTGGGAAGTAGATTACATTACATTTCGAGTCCCTATATTTGATTGTAGTTGGGTCGATATTTCTAGTGGAGTGCAGGTTGAAAATAATGGTTTCATGCGGGTTGATTTGAATAGGGTTGGATATAAAGATGATTCGTTTGTTATGGCAACACAAGCTAAACAGGTGTTCTATATTTCTAATCCAGTTGATAAGAAGTGGTCTATTGTTATCTTGTCAAACAAGAGCAACAACAACTACCAAGTTAGTGATCACGTTGATGATGAAGATGTAGATGCTATAGATGACCTTTTTAAAAATATTGTTGATACTCCCAGTTTGTTTCCCAATAATGATGCTCATGAACCCCCGTACCAAAGACTTGATCATGATGAGGGTGAATATGTAGACCTATACGAGGATGAATTTGTAAATCCAGATTTGTTTGATGTACATGATCATGAACGCGAAACAGCGAAAAAGAAAAACTAAGGCTAAAAAGGCTAAAAAGAAAAGTATGATTGGAGAATTTTTATTAAAAACTTTCATTTATGTTTTTTATTACTTCTCTTGAAGTATTTGTCTTCTCAACTCTATTTAGTTTATCTATATGTAATAATTTATTTTTATTATTACATCTTACAGGAGTATGACTGCTAGGTCTCGATGCGGTGGTGAGTCTCAGAAAGATGATCCATCTAGTGGCACGTACATGCTAACAACTCCATCCACCGAGTACTTTCTATTTTGTTCTAAAATGAACTTGATTTACTTCCTGAAAAGTGGAATATTGCAGATTATAGAAGCATCAAATGAGGTAGTTGGTTGTATTGGCACTCTGTACTATGTTTCATCAGTGAAGGGATATGCATTTTCATTTGTCCTTTGCTTTAATTTTATTTTCACCTGTTGACTCTTAAAAGTATCATTTAATAATTCAATGGTTATACATGAAATGTGTTTTTACTTGAGTTTTTGTGATTGCTTCATTTTGGAAATTGGCTTATGCTTGGGAGTTCAACTACATAAGCTCTCTATTTCAAGGGAATTATGGGAACATAAATAGGGGAAGAAATATTTGTAAACGGTTTGTATTAACTTAGAGAAGGTGTATGATCAAGTTTGAGCTATAGCTGGAAATATTTGTGAGTTAACATACGTTAATCTTAGCAGTTGTCAAGTCAAGATTACACTATGTAATATCCTTTTGAATTACGTACGTTATTATTGGTTGTATCTTGTTGTAATGCGGATTATGTGGAGGTGAGTGTATTGATGAATTGATATTTGGTTTGTTCTTGATTGACAATTGTCGAATTTTGTGATTTCCGAAGTATTTTTGTTTTGGCCGGAATGTCGAAGAGGTGACTCGAGAGTTATGGCCGTAAGATATGAATGTATTACCAAAAGGGTGTTAATAGAATAAGAGTAGATATTTCTGAGTAGTGATTTGCACAAGGACTGACTTCAATCGATCACTATAAATTCCATAAAAATATAAAAATTCTAATATTTTACAACATTGTAGATAATTGAATTAGCTTTCCAATGGTTCAAACGGTGAGTCAATCGGATCCCGGACGAAGGAGTTATGGTCGAAATAGCAGACCTTAGTACAGTGACACGGCCGTGTCGAACTATTGCGGATAAGCAAAAACGTTCTGGACGGGTGACACGAGCCCTGACTCGACCGTGTCATTTGACACGACCGGAAAGTGCAGAAATGCTGAAACCCATTTCGGGAGCTATATATAGCCTTTGGTCGATTTTTTGGGCATTCTAGCACATTCCCTTCATCCTCCACCTAGAATCCTTCATCTTAAACTCCAAAATCAAGCCATAAACATGTTCAAAACACTATAGAATCAAGATATCAAGTTCATTATTGAAGAGTTATCCATCTCTTGGTTGAATTAAGGTATGTGGTTGAAGTTCTTCAAGTTATTTCAAAGAATTTTGGGGTTTGTTGGGAATTCTTGATTCAAGTTCGTTTTGGATTTGGATTATGTTAGATTATGATGTTGTAATCATGTTCCTTTGTTTTCCCTCAAAGTTTATGGATTAAATTCTGAGTTTTTAATCCGTTCTTGGGTTCGACCTTTGTCACCTCCGTAGTGTTCAATTCAATGTCTCTAAGGGTAGAACTTAGGGTGAATCCTTCTGTTTCCATGGTGTTGTGTTTTGATTCGGTATCTCGATGTGTTAGGGTTGAATTGTTGAAGGAAGTTCAGACCGTACGTCCATCCATTCGTTGTTTCCCGTGTCATTCGAATTGAGGCAAGTACTTTGATTGCGTTATTGTACTTCGTGTGAATATGTAAAATGTGATTTTGAGAAAATATACGAATTGTGCCATGTGTTTATTGAGCTTGTGTTGTAATATCCGGAATTTCTACTACCGTTGTTTAATATTATTTTATCCGAGTTATATTGTACAGCGTGGAATCTGTACTGTATAGATAAAATAAATGAAGGACTGAGATGTCAGTATCGGTATAATTGTCGTACTTGGTCGATAATTGTATTAGAGGATATAGTGCGTCATGTATACATATCCGATATGTCGAGACGTTGGACAAGAATAGCTGAAAATGGCTAAGTATAGCCTTATTAGCGCACGCTAATAGTTAAGCTTAGCGCACGCTACCATGCAGGATTAGCGCACGCTAAAGGTAAAATCATAGCGCACGCTAATGCAGTGAGATCGGAAGGAATCTGCGTGTGGACCAGGCCACTTTCGACGCACGTTCTGATAAGTCAACGGATGTTTGTAATGAAGTACTAGCGCGCGCTAAACCCTAAAGGTTAGCGCACGCTAATGGTATATTGGACAAAAAGGAATCTTATCCTCGTCAGAACTTTCGGCGTGTGGACCAGTCTTCGGAGCATACAGACAAACTAGTCAACTGATATTAGCGCACGCTAAACGCAAGGACTTGCGTACGCTAGAGAGTGTAAGTTACGTATGCTAATGCATGGGTGTTACGTACGTAAGTACATGTACGAAGCCACACTGTAGCCTCTGGACTGCGATAGCGCACGCTAACAAAGTCAGTTAGCGCACACTAAGGCCGTAGCGCATGCTAAACATAAGGTTTAGGGCACGCTAGTAATATACTTTATAAAAAGGGACAGACGGGTATTATGAAGCATTTCGTCCATTCTCTTCTTGCAACCGATAGAGAGAACCTTGGGAGGTACCTGAGGTCCAGAAACACTCCCAGATGATGATGTTTATCAAGATTAAAGATGGAAATCATGGATTAAATATTTGTTCTTTAAATCATTGGCGATTCTTGGAAATGAATTCAAACTTGGGATTGAATCCATTCCTTCAAAAAGGTAATCCCTCTTCATCTTTGGATTTCATTTTGGATTGAATGTTGATGTTCTTGAGTTGATGATTATTACATAAACAAGTTGATAAGCATGATTATGAGATGGATTACCGGAGTATGATGATATTAATATGATTTGGTTGATTTGTATTGTGTAGTTCGTTTTCTTGAGATAAGTTGGTTAATCCTCCTTCTCCTTTGCGGATGTTGATGTTATTGTTGATGATTACTCCCTATAATGATAGATTATGGAAGTGTTATTACGTTCTTAATGTTTCATGTTGTTGATATTGAGGAAGATGATATATGGATATAGGACTTGGATTATAAGTTGAATGATTGTTTGTAAGTTAAAGGATATCAGATTTCGTTGTTTTGATGACTATAAACATGGTTTTGGATCACTTAGTGTTCTTGATAATCGTCATATATTGATTGGTACCTGAAAAGCATGCAAACTGTACAGCATTAGCGCACGCTAAGCTTATTGTCTAGCGCACGCTAACGGGAACAACTTAGTGCACGCTACGTTAAGTGATTAACGTGCGCTAAGTCATCAGGCAGGGTAGTATATTCTGTTTCGGTTATGAATTCATGATCGTTTAAGTTGGTTTGATCACAATTGTGGTTAACCGAGATATTGTTGAGCCGCTGGGTTTGTGAATTGATTTTTATCGATTGTTGATTGTTATCAAACTTGTTGTTTATCGAATTACTAGGTTGAGAATATTGATCGGTGGTTATAACCGTATGCTGCGGTCGTGTTCGAGTATGTTCGTGAATTACTTTGGTCGGGACCGAGGGACTTGTAGATGACGGCAATGGAATTGGTAACGGCTTCATCGGTATTAAGGCAAGTTATTACTTGCACAGTTTATAATATTTAATGAAGGGTTTCCGTTTCATTCGTTTATAATTCGTATAGCAATGTTTATAATCGTAATCACAGGGGATTTGGTATTATAGGTTGTATTCGAGTTTTGGGAATTAAATCATAAGGTATATGATTTACATTTATTGTTGGTATACTTGGTATCGAGGATACATTGTGGTATAGACGAAGACATGAATTATTTACCGTCCATGGTAATTTGTACCGTCGAGTATTGAGGATAATTGTCCGTGATGGTTTGGACATCGAGATTGCTCTCGAAGGACTCAGGACAAGTACTCTAATCATTTTTGTCATTTTGTGTCGATCATGTTGTGATACATTCGTGTATCGTTGTTGTCATGCATTTGTGCACGGTTGTTGTCGTGCATTATGTAATATTGTCTTGTGCAGTCGTGCATTATTGTCGTATGTCCACCATGCATTGGTCCGACGGGATCATCATGGGAATCTATAGCTGTGTGCGCTGGATCGCTGGACAGGTAATGCCACCATCCATTGGTCCGACGGGATCATCATGGGAATCTATAGCTGTGTGCGCTGGATCGTTGGATTACCATATGTGTTGTTGTTATTGTGCATATGTATATTATGGGTTTGCCATAAGTATACGTTGTTGTTATTGTTGTGAACATATTGACGTTGTCACATGAGTATGCATTTGTAGGTCTTGCGTTAGGACCATGTTCATATGTTGTGTTGATCTGATCTTGGATTAGACTGACGTGATTTCGTCATGGTATTTCGTATCTTGAGGTATGTTCCGTATTTCCTTGATACTTGTCTTTGATAAACAATCGATTATCGTAATGGAATTGTCGACGTTATCCGATGGATTGAATTGGCCAGAGTTGGTATAATTTCCGTATCGCGAATTATGATAATATTTTGAGAACCTTGAGTATTGTTGAGATACCGTATAGATATTTCAGTATTATCTTATTGTGTTGTTAAGGATACGAATCGTGGATTTTCGTAAAGTTACGACGGTAAGATTACATTGGTCGTATTCTTACTTAGTATTTCCATTGATATGTAATTATTGACGTGATGTGATGGTTATCATTGTTGGATATTATGGCTGACCCCGTCGTGGGCTTTCTTTTAAGGTTCTTAGATTATCAAGCTTGTAGCGGTCGTGAAGAGATGAGCTTCCCGGAGGATACTGGCTAGGACATGTATTTGTGTATTGAGCTTCTGATCTGTTGTTGTATTCCGCTGCTAGAGTATTCTAATTGTTTGTCTTTATCCGCGGCGTGAGTATTTTTAAATGGCCTTTTGGTATATGGTAACTTTGGATACAATCATTTTCTAAATCTATTCTGCCAGTATGTGTAAGCGATAGCTTAACGTATGTTTTTAAACTATTGAGTTTTAGCATTTCGGGCCTTGTGGTTTCAAATGAGATTTTACGACGTTTTTGATAAACGAGTTTTATAAAGTCTTCGAATGTTTTAACTAGATAATACCGTTGTTAGCCTCTTGGATGTTTGTAAATGTTTGCGAAAATTTCCTTCAGTCTTGTGGGTTCTATCTCGGGGCCCACGGTGCTGTAATATTCCCAGTCGGATATGGGGGTGTTACAGAATATGGTATCGGAGCTTAGGTTGTGAAAACCTAGGCAGTCGAGTTGGGTCATACTTTTGTCGTGTCATTCGAGTTGTTGGTTGACAAGTGTTTGAGCTCTGGGTTTTTGTTGTTCACTCGGGCTTGTATGTTATGTGATTTACCAGTGTAGTACTGGGGTTGTTGTAAACTTTTCCAAATGGTGTTAACGTGTTTCTTCGGATAGAGCCGTGTTGTGTTCTCGAGTTGAGCTGAGTTTGCAAAATGTGTGTTTTGAAAATATTTGTGTCGAGTATTTTCTAGAGTTGAGACATGTGCCAGTATCACGGGGGATCGTTGGCTTCACAATCTGTAAGCATTTGGATTTTTGAATTGCATTAAGATTTATTGCCATTCTAAGTTGATATGCTTTGAGATTTAGAAAGATGTTATGCGTTACAGTATAAGGTGATAGAGTTAGGACAGGATTGACGATCTTGAGAGTTTATGATTTTTGAAATCAATATGTCGGTTAAATTTTGGAACGGAGTTGTGCAATTGGGTGAAAGATTGTGGATTGATGAGGAGAACATGTAGTCATATTAGTACATTTTGAGATGTATGAACTGTTTTTGAGCATTTGAAAATAATACTTTTCAAAATAAATGTTTTACGAATGTTTTACGGAAAATGATTTTAGGCCGAGGCCCAATCGATTTTGAAATAGTTTTGTAACTCAGGACTTGGAGTCCGAAAGAGTTTTCTATTTTTTTTTCTAAACTTCTCGTAACGTGGAACGGGATATGGGATGAGACCCTAATGTTTCAAAAGCCTTTTCTTTTTTCTTAAAACTCACAAGATTTATAAAACACTTTACCAATCGTTTATCTATTTTATTTCCGCCTTTCGAGATTTTGATTTACTTGTTCAAATGAGACTTCTCGGGAAGTCTTTCGCTGTGTTGATTTGTTTCAATGTTTTGTCATAGCATATTTGAGGTGATCCAGGATGGGTTAATGATTGACGTTGCGAGTCATATGTGGAAAAAGGAGTTTTTGTCGGATTCTATAAATTAACATTTTAGAACTCTAACGTGTGGTTTTCTGATGGAATGTCAGTGGAATTGGTGAGGAACCGAATTGATATACAGGAGTATGGTTGTAGTCGAGCATTTGCATAATTTCATCTCATTTTCGTGTGTATTCGAAAAGAATTATCATCGAGAACTTGACACCAGCTAGCCGATTTAATTTTTCGAAAATTAATTTTGTGGTCTTACCAAAATTTATGTTCTATGTTTTGAAAGTTTTGAAGGAACTTTCAAAAATTTGTCTTCTTGATGAGATATATGATTTCAAACTGGTTTTGAAAATCTGATTGATATACATACGCATTTAGTGCATAGTGCATATCATGATGAAGTTATGAATGCGTCTCACAAACTGGATAACACATCAGTGTGGAACGATGAATAAAAATCGAACTTCAGTATGGTAGTTCGGTTATCCAGGGATGCTCGGTTGATTTACTGGATAAGAGCAATATGCTGCGTGTTGTAGATTCTTGCACAGGATGTAATTTTGGAACTTTGGATTTTGCGAAATCGGGGCATATGTGCTATGTATTTCCATTGGTATGGTAGTAGCGCGATTTGTACCATAGCGATTTCTGAATGATTTCTTTGTAAGTGTAGATTTGGGGATGGTGACCCCATACTGGTTGTTTTGGATATCGAGTGGTCGTTCCCACTCCACTTATGATTGGTATGTTCATCGATTTGCGATTGGTTGTTCGTATGCCGAGGGGAATGTTCAGCAGTCGGTTGTGTTTCGTTGAGATTCACTGTATGTGATTTGTTTAATGTTTTGAGAATTTTGTTCTTTCGTATATCGGTTTCTACGGTTCTATGTTGATCATGTTGGAGCTTACCGTGTGAAGGTATTCTTGATTATCGTTGATCGTTCATTGGTCATATTGGAGTTTATCATGATGATGATATTCTCGATTGTGTTTTGACCTTTGGATTGGTCGTATGAGAGTTTATCATGTCGATGATATTCCTGGTTAATTTATTGGTTGATCATTATTGGTGATCATATCAGCGTTCGGATTTTGTGCGGATGTTTCGGGATTGTGTCGTTATTTTGGGCAGGTGTTTCATAGATGTATCGTGCATTATTGGTTTTTAGCAGATTGGGACTTGATTGTGCGATTAGGCAGACAGGATTTGAAATGGATAGATTATTTCATCCGAAGATGATATATTTTTGTTGAGATTCATGGAATGTGATTGTAAGCGTATTGAGATTGTACAGTGATGTCACTTACTAGTATCTCAAGAGATCGTCGACTTTGCGCATTGGTAAGTATGCTGTTTCGGTTATTCGTGAATGATGATGATTGATCGTTGTCGTGATGGTTTCGAATATTTTGGTTGAACGGTTTGTTTGTTTTTCTATGACGGATTGCAAGTTTCGAGGACGAAACTTATTTTAAGTGGTGTAGTATGTAATATCCGGAATTTCTACTACCATTGTTTAATATTATTTTATCCGAGTTATATTGTACAGCGTGGAATCTGTAGAGTATAGATAAAATAAATGAAGGATTGAGATGTCAGTATCGGTATAATTGTCGTACTTGGTCGACAATTGTATTAGAGGATATAGTGCGTTATATGTATCCGATATGTCGAGACGTTGGACAAGAATAGCTGAAAATGGCTAAGTATAGCCTTATTAGCGCACGCTAATAGTTAAGCTTAGCGCACGCTACCATGCAGGGTTAGCGCACGCTAAAGGTAAAATCATAGCGCACGCTAATGCAGTAAGATCGTAAAGAACCTGCGTGTGGACCAGGCCACTTTCGACGCACGTTCTGATAAGTCAACGGATGTTTGTAATGTAGTACTAGCGCACGCTAAACCCTAAAGGTTAGCGCACGCTAATGGTATGTTGGACAAAAAGGAATCTTATCCTCGTCAGCACTTTCCGCATGTGGACCAGTCTTCGGAGCATATAGACAAACGAGCCAACTGATATTAGCGCACGCTAAACGCAAGGACTTGCGTATGCTAGAGAGTGTAAGTTACGTACACTAATGCATGGGCGTTACGTACGTAAGCACATGTATGAAGCCACACTGTAGCCTCTGGACTGCGATAGCGCACGCTAACAAAGTCAGTTAGCGCACGCTAAGGCCGTAGCGCACGCTAAACATAAGGTTTAGCGCACGCTAGTAATATACTTTATCAAAAGGGACAAATGAGTATTATGAAGCATTTCGTCCATTCTCTTCTTGCAACCGATAGAGAGAACCTTGGGAGGTACCTGAGGTCCAGAAACACTCCGAGATGATGATCTTTATCAATATTAAATATGGAATTCATGGATTGAAGCTTTGTTCTTTAAATCATTGGCGATTCTTGGAAATGGATTCAAACTTGGGATTCAATCCATTCCTTCAAAAAGGTAATCCCTCTTCATTTTTGGATTTCTTTTTGGATTGAATGTTGATGTTCTTGAGTTGATGATTATTACATAAACAAGTTGATAAGCATGATTATGAGATGGATTACCGGATTATGATGATATTAATATGATTTGGGTGATTTGTATTGTGTAGTTCATTTTCTTGAGATAAGTTGATTAATCCTCCTTCTCCTTTGCAGATGTTGATGTTATTGTTGATGATTACTCCCTGTAATGATAGATTATGGAAGTGTTGTTACGTTCTTAATGTTTCATGATGTTGATATTGAGGAAGATAATATATGGATATAGGATTTGGATTATAAGTTGAATGATTTTTTGTATGTTAAAGGATATCGGATTTTGTTGTTTTGATGACTATAAACATGGTTTTGGATCACTTTTAGTGTTCTTGATAATCGTCATATGTTGATCGGTACCTGAAAAGCATGCAAACTGTACAGCATTAGCGCACGCTAAGCTTATTGTCTAGTGCACGCTAACGGGAAGAACTTAGCGCACGCTACGTTAAGTGATTAACGTGCGCTAAGTCATCAGGCAGGGTAGTATATTCTGTTTCGGTTATGAATTCGTGATCGTTTAAGTTGGTTTGATCAGAATTGTGGTTAACCGAGATATTGTTGAGCCTTTGGGTTTGTGAATTGATTTTTATCGATTGTTGATTGTTATCGAACTTGTTGTTTATCGAATTACTAGGTTGAGAATATTAATCGGTGGTTATAACCGTATGCTGCGGTCGTGTTCGAGTATGTTCGTGGATTACTTTGGTCGGGACCAAGGGACTTGTAGATGACGGCAATGGAATTGGTAACGGCTTCATCAGTATTAAGGCAAGTTATTACTTGCACAGTTAATAATATTTAATGAATGGTTTCCGTTTCATTCGTTTATAATTCGTATAGCAATGTTTATAATCGTAATCACATGGGATTTGGGATTATAGGTTGTATTCGAGTTTTGGGAATTAAATCATAAGGTATATGATTTACATTTATTGTTGGTATACTTGGTATCGAGGATACATTGTGGTATAGACGAAGACGTGAATTATTTACCGTCCGTGGTAATTTGTACCGTCGAGTATTGAGGATAATTGTCAGTGATGATTTGGACATCGAGATTGCTCTCGAAGGACTCGGGACAAGTACTCTAATCATTTTTGTCATTTTGTGTCGATCATGTTGTGATACATTCGTGTATCGTTGTTGTCATGCATTTGTGCACGGTTGTTGTCGTGCATTGTGTACTATTGTCTTGTGCAGTCGTGCATTATTGTCGTATGTCCACCATGCGTTGGTCGGACGGGATCATCATGGGAGTCTATAGCTGTGTGCGCTGGATCGCTGGACAGGTAATGCCACCATGCGTTGGTCCGACGGAATCATCATGGGAATCTATAGCTGTGTGCGCTGGATCGTTGGATTACCATATGTGCTGTTGTTATTGTGCTTATGTATATTATGGGTTTGCCATAAGTATACATTGTTGTTATTGTTGTGAACATATTGACATTGTCACATGAGTATGCATTTGTAGGTCTCGCTTTAGGACCATGTTCGTATGTTGTGTTGATCTGATCTTGGATTAGACTGACGTGATTTCGTCATGGTATTTCGTATCTTGAGGTATGTTCCGTATTTCCTTGATACTTGTCTTTGATGGACAATCGATTATCGTATTGGAATTGTCGACGTTATCCGATGGATTGAATTGGCCAGAGTTGGTATAATTTCCGTATCGCGTATTATGATAATGTTTTGAGAACTTTGAGTATTGTTGAGATACCGTACAGATATTTCGGTATTATCTTATTGTGTTGTTAAGGATATGAATCGTGGATTTTCGTAAAGTTACAAAGGTAAGATTACATTGGTCGTATTCTTACTTATTATTTCCATTGATATGTAATTATTGACGTGATGTAATGGTTATCATTGTTGGATATTATGGCTGACCCCGTCGTGGGCTTTCTTTTTAGGTTCTTGGATTATCAAGCTTGTAGCGGTCGTGAAGAGATGAGCTTCCCGAAGGATACTGGCTAGGACATGTATTTGTGTATTGAGCTTCTGATCTGTTGTTGTATACCGCTGCTAGAGTATTTTAATTGTTTGTCTTTATCCGCTGCGTGAGTATATTTAAATGGCCTTTTGGTATATGGTAACTTAGGTTACTTTGGCAATCATTTTCTAAATCTATTCTGTCGGTACGTGTAAGCGATAGCTTAACATATGTTTTTAAACTATTGAGTTTTAGTATTTCGGGCCTTGTGGTTTCAAATGAGATTTTACGACGGTTTTGATAAACGAGTTTTATAAAGTCTTCGAATGTTTTAAATAGATAATACCGTCATTAGCCTCTTGGACGTTTGTAAATGTTTGCGAAAATTTCCTTCAGCCTTGTGGGTTCCATCTCGGGGCCCACGGCACTGTAATATTCCCAGTCGGATCTGGGGTGGTTACATGTAGCATTGTATTAGCTCCGCCCCGATTGTATGAGATGAGGCGGACTGACGACATAGGGGCTGCAACTACGTTAGGTATTGTTTATATTCGTACGCACCCGGTAGATGTATTATTTGATTCTGGAGCTACTCATTCCTTTATATCATTGTCTTGTGTGAATCGTCTGGGTCTTATTGGTCTCTCTGCATGTGAACCTTTTATCGTTGGACTGCCAAGTGGGGAAAGGATAGTTGGGGATCGAGAGATTGTCAATTATCCTGTAACCACCGGTGGTAGAGATTGGCCATCTGACTTGATTGTTATAGATATGAAGGGAGAAGATTTAATTCTAGGCGATAACTGGTTAGATCATCATGGAGCAGTAATGGATTATCGTCGGAAGATAATTTCGATCATTGATCAGGATGGCGCGGAATATGTCTTTGAAGGACAGAAACCCGGTAGTACTGGGAAGATTATCCGAGCCATGAAGGCTGTAAAATTGTTGAACCAAGGTTGTACTGGTTATTGGTGTTACGCAATGAGGACAGAAGCTGACGGAGTTCAATTATCTTCTATTCCAATTGTGAATGAATTTCCAGATGTATTTCCGGATGATTTGCCGGGATTGCCACCACATCGTAAAGTGGAGTTCGTCATCGAACCAGAGCCCAATGCGGCACCAATATCCAAGGCACCATACAGAATGGCCCCATCGGAAATGTTAGAATTGAAGAAACAATTGGGTGAATTGCTGGACAAAGGTTATATTCGGCCTAGTGTGTCACCATCGGGTGCACCGATATTGTTCGTACGGAATAAAGATGGGTCCTTACGGCTATGTATTAACTATCGTGAGTTGAATAGACTCACTATCAAAAACAAGTATCTGTTGCCAAGAATCGATGATCTATTTGATCAATTTCAAGGGGCAACAGTTTTCTCCAAGATTGACTTGAGGTCGGGATATTACCAACTGCGAATTCGAGATTCGGATATCCCTAGATCGGCATTTCGAATGAGATATGGACATTACGAATTCGTAATTATGCCATTTGGTTTAACAAATGCTCCGGCGGCGTTTATGCAACTTATGACCAAAACATTTATCGAATATCTCGATAAATTTGTGGTGGTGTTTATTAACGATATCTTAATCTATTCCAAGAATGAAACGGAGCATGCCGAACACTTGTAGATTGCGTTGAGTACTTTGAGGGCTGATAAGCTTTATGCTAAATTTTCTAAGTGCGAGTTCTGGCTTAGAGAAGTTGCGTTTCTGGGACACATTATATCATCCGATGGTATTCGGGTAGATCCTCAGAAGGTTGAAGCATTTTTAGCTTGGGAACCCCCAAGGAATGTTAAGGAAGTTCGGAGTTTCCTGGGATTAGCTGGTTATTATCGTCGATTTGTCAATGAATTCTCGAAAATTGATCGACCACTCACTCGTCTTTTGCAGAAGACACAGAAGTTTGAGTGGAGTGATGAGTGTCATAAGAGTTTTGACGAGTTAAAAAAAGCGATTGACTACGTCACCGATTCTAGCCCTACCGCAGGGGTCGAAAGGTTTCGTTATTTATAGTGATGCTACTAAACAAGGATTGGGATGTGTGTTGATGCAAAATGAGAGGGTAGTGGCTTATGCGTCTCGACAATTAAAGCCATACGAGATTAATTATCCCACCCACGACATGGAGTTATCCGCGGTGGTATTTGCGTTAAAAATTTAGAGGCATTATTTGTATGGTTCTCCTTGTCGAGTGTATACGGATCATAAGAGCTTGAAGTATATATTCACTCAGAAGGAGATTAATATGCGCCAACATCGATGGTTGGAATTGCTTAAAGATTATGATCTTAACATTCATTACCATCCCGGTAAAGCGAACGTCGTTGCTGATGCATTAAGCCGCAAGTCAGTCTTGTTGCAGAAGTTGGAATTACTTACCCTTCAACCGAAGCCCATACGAGAGTTGATTGATTTGGAAATTAAAGTTTGGCCTCATAGAACTCAAGGACGGTTATGTTTCCTTAAGGTTACTTCCTGCGTAATGGAAGATGTTAAGTCCAAACAATTAGATGATCTCTCATTTGTGCAGCTTCGGGAAGACGTTGTTAAAGGAAAAGCTCATGGGTTCTTAATCGATGAAGACGGAGTTCTTCGATTTCGAGGTAGAACTTGTGTACCTAATCGGGATGATCTCAAACAAGTTATTTTGGATGAAGCACATTCTACTCTGTACTCGATTCATCCGGGTATGAGTAAAATGTATAAGGACTTGAAGAGAAATTTTTGGTGGCCAAACATGGAGAAAGATGTAGCAGAGTTCATGTCAAAATGCTTGACTTGTCAGCAGGTTAAAGTGGGGCATCAGAGACCTGCCGGTAAGTTGCAACCGCTACCAATACCGGAATGGAAGTGGGAGGATATCGCGATGGATTTTATTGTGGGAATTCCAAGGACGCGAACTGGAGTGAATATGATTTGGGTAATCGTTGATCGGTTAACCAAATCCGCTCACTTTTTGGGCATTAGAGATACTTGGGGACCGGAGAGGTTGGCTCGGCTATTCATTGCTGAGATTGTGAGACTCCATGGTACCCCGAAGAGTATTGTGTCTGATCGCGGTGGGCGCTCTGTGTCACATTTCTGTCAAGCAGTGCATCGAGCACTCGGCACCAAACTGAATTTCAGCACCGCTTATCATCCCCAAACAGATGAACAGTCAGAGAGAACGATCCAAATGCTGGAAGACATGTTGAGGGCTTGTGCGTTGGATTGGAAAGAAGATTGGGAGACTCATTTACCATTGATCGAATTTGCGTACAATAACACTTGGCATAGTTCGATTGGGATGGCTCCATTTGAAGCATTATACGGAAGACAGTGTAGATCGCCAATCTTTTGGGAAGAACCGTACGAGTTACTTGGAGTGGAACCGGACTTGGTAGTTCAAACACAGGAGAAAGTCGCAATTATTCGGCAAAGGTTGTTGACCGCTCAGAGTGGACAAAAGTCATATGCCGACGTTCAGCGTCGACTGTTAGAGTTCCAAGCGGGAGACCACGTGTTGTTTAAAGTATCGCCGACTCGTGGAGTTCTTCGGTTTGGTAAGAAAGGGAAGCTTAGTCCTCGTTATGTTGGTCCCTTCGAGATCCTGGACAAGGTAGGTGATGTAGCTTATCGACTAGCATTGCCTCCGACGCTTAGTCATGTTCATAATGTATTCCATGTTTCGCAACTACGTAAATATGTTCCCGATCCCAGCCATGTTATTGACTATCAAGAGATTGAAGTTAATGATGATGTCATATATGAAGAACAACCGGTATCCATATTGGAATGCCATGTGAAACAATTGCGATGGAAAGTGATTCCGTTGGTTAAGGTTCAATGGTCTAAGCATGGAGTTGAGGAAGCCACCTTGGAGACCGAATGCGTGCCCGCTACCTTGAACTTTTCGACTCTTAAGTTTCGGGCCGAAACTTTTTTTTAGGGGGTAAGGGTGTAATATCCTTGTGAATTACGTACGTTATTGTTGGTTGTATCTTGTTGTAATGCGGATTATGTGCAGGTGAGTGTATTGATGAATTGATATTTGGTTTGTTCTTGATTGACAATCGTCGAATTTTGTGATTTCCAAAGTATGTTTGTTTTGGCCGGAATGTTGAAGTGGTGACTCGAGAGTTATGGCCATAAGATATGAATGTATTACCAAAAGGGTGTTAATAGAATAAGAGTAAATATTTCTGAGTGGTGATTTGCATAAGGGCTAACTTCGATCGATCACTATAAATTCCATAAAAATACAAAAATTCTAATATTTTACAGCATTGTATAGAATTGAGTTAGCTGTCTAATGGTTCAAACGTTGAGTTAATCGGATCCCGGACGAAGGTGTTATGGTCGAAATAGCAGACCCTAGTGCAGTGACACGACCGTGTCGAACTATTGCGGATAAGCAAAACGTTCTGGATGGGTGACACGACCCCTGACTCGACCGTGTTATTTGACACGACCGGAAAGTGCAGAAATGCTGAAAACCCATTTCGGGAGCTATATATAGCCTTTGGTCGGTTTTTTGGGCATTCTACACCTTCCCTCCATCCTCCACCTATAATCCTTCATCTTAAACTCCAAAATCAAGCCATAAACATGTTCCAAACACTATAGAATCAAGATATAAAGTTCATTATTGAAGAGTTATCCATCTCTTGGTTGAATTAAGGTATGTGGTTGAAGTTCTTCAAGTTATTTCAATGAATTTTGGGGTTTGTTGGGAATTCTTGATTCAAGTTTGTTTTGGCTTTGGATTATGTTAGATTATGATGTTGTAATCATGTTCCTTTGTTTTCCCTCAAAGTTTATGGATTAAATTCTGAGTTTTTAATCCGTTCTTGGGTTCGACCTTTTTCGCCTCCGTAGTGTTCGATTAAATGTCTCTAAGGGTGGAACTTAGGGTGAATCCTTCCGTTTCCATGGTGTTGTGTTTTGATTCGGTATCTCAATGTGTTAGGGTTGAATTGTTGAAGGAAGTTCGGACCGTACGTCCATCCGTTCGTTGTTTCCCGTATCGTTCGAATTGAGGCAAGTACTTTGATTGCGTTTATTGTACTTCGTGTGAATATGTAAAATGTGATTTTGAGAAAATATACGAATTGTGCCATGTGTTTATTGAGCTTGTGTCAGCCGAGTAAAACCAGCGAGGGTCCCCTGGGATCCTGTTAGACTTCGAGTTCTACGGATCACTCGGTTGGGTTGTACGCCAGGGAGGGCCTGACGAGGACTTTCTGGGGTGTGTATTCCGTATGGATACAGGTCTAGTACAACTCGGGAGGTTATCTTGATGATGATAATTATGGCATTGTATTCCAGAATATTTGTGATGGCATTGTGATTTCTGTTGAATATTCATTAGTTGTACATTGTTCTGTAATCGTTGTACTTGCACCAGCATTCTTGCTGACCCCTTCGGGGTGGATATACTTGTTGTGTATTCAGGTTCAGGTTCCGTAAGGGAGCCAGCACAGGGTGGATACGAGCTTGGTGGGCAGCCTTGATATCGTGTACTATTTTGAGTTGGTGGTCATTTTGTCTAAATCGTGGTTGTGTCTTGGTTTTGTACTCGCGCGGGTACTGTCATATGTTGTTATTGAGTTGTTTTTATTATGGATGGACTGTTGTATCAGTTTTGATCCTACGGGACAATGTGTTATTGTGTTTTGTAATTTATGTCATACTGGAGACAGTTTGACCTTTTAACTAAATTGAAGGTTGTGGTTTGTTAAATTTTAATGAGTTTTATGTATATTAGCCTGGTAGGTTCTCCAAAAGAGAATCTACGGCGCTGTAATATCATCGTATAACATGGGGATGTTACACACTAATGGGACCATGAATTTGGATGAAGGGAGTATACAAAGTAAATCATCATTTTAAATAGTTCTCACTCTGTTTCTTGTGAGATACTTCTACATTTTTTTACTCTTTCTTCATTTTGATAGTCTAGCGAGAGATGTCTCAGATTTTGAATTTTCAATTTAGACAAAACAATGACAAACTTACTAGTGAATCAGCATGCAACCATGCTGAATTTATGGTGGCACATTTCTTCTCTTTTCCCCTCCCTTATTCATATTATTGATGATGTTTGTATTTCCTTAAGGCTAATACTAATCTCTGATATATAAATATGATTATACAGACATAGTACTCGAGGCGCATGTGGTAATACTGATAGGGTGAATGATGGTAATAGTGGAAGCCAAGGTTCAGGCACTTCCGATAGTATCAAGATCTCTCACCCTCCAGCGCGAGGAATAGTAAGTATGCTCAAAGTAAAAAAACAGAAGCAAGGGAATATTGGTGGAGGTAAATAGTTTGACTAGTTACTTATTTTTTGCATTGTAAATGATCCTTTAATTTGTAACAGGGCCTGCTTCATTTGCATTTTTTAAACATATGTTATTTTCAGGTGAATTGGAATAAGCTAGGCCAACCCATTGGTAAGGAGTCAGTAACCCTTGCACATTATGTTGGGGCTTTAGCTAGGAGGACGTTCCCTATCACTATTAATGATTTTCGCAAGAAGGAGTTGACTCAGGCTAAGGAAGGATTTTGGGATGAGATTATGGTATAATATGATTATTTAAATTGTCAAATTTATTTTATGCTTGCCAATTTAAATTATCTATTTCTTATTTGTTTAAATCTATGTTGTAGGCGACTTTCACAGAGTTGGATGAAAAACATAAGAAGATTATCATTTATCGTGCCGGTTACTATCACAGGATGTTTAGGAGAAGGTTGAGAAATCTTGCTAGAGATGATGATGGTAACTACTCAGCATAGCCACCACTTCTGTATCGAGAATTGAGTACGGTAACTCCAATTGGAGTGAGTTTGTGGAACAATCATTGAAAGAGGAATTCAAGGTATATTTAATGTTATATCAAAAGTGAAACTTAAAGTGTCATTTTTTTTAATGAAAAAGTAACAAGTTTAGTACATTTGATAGGAAAAGAGCAAGAAAAATAAAGAGAGAGCAGAAGCAATGGAGGCGAGATATAAGAGTGCTTGTGTTGGTTATGCCCGTCTTAAGGAGAAGATTGTAAGTGCATATATAACATGTGAACTTAAATTTCTTTAAATGTAATATATACCTAAATATTCAAGGTTATGATGGTCAATGCAGATTGCATAGAGGATTCAGAAGGGAGAAGAGAATCCAGTTGTGACTCGATTGGAATTGTGGGAGGCTGCTAGGAGAAATGCTGATGGTATTATTGATGATCCAGAAGCATTGCAAATACTTGAGGATGTGGTAATTATGTTAATATTGTTCTTATAGTTAAATGAACAGAAGTGAATTGTTTACTAATCATGGTAATACATTTTGCCCAGGTTCAAATATCTAAGACTCTGGGCGAAGATGAGGTTACAAATATTGGCACTGATGATTTGCTTGCTCGATCCATACCCTTGGAGTACCATGGAAGCGTACGGGGTTATGGTTGGGGAATCAACAAAACGTCATTAGAGTCGGCACCCCATGTCTCTGAACTGGCTCAGTTGAAAAAGAAAGTTTTTTCTTTAGAAAAAGAGGTGGGAAAGATGAAAGGTAAATTCTATCGTGAGCCGTCATCTCGAGGATCAAGTCAAATGGATAATTTTGAGATGGATGATTGTGGCGGTCTAGATGAAGACATTCCTGATGATCTTCATCATTTTCATAGACATGGTGATCCAAATGTAGACTTTCCTGAGGTATTTATTTTACAATAACAATTGCTAATGTTTGTAGTTCTTGTGATGTGGATTTTATTTTCTATTTTTTAGAAATTGATATTCATTTTCTGTTTTCACTATTTGTTTTCTGTTTTGATAATTTATGGACAGGGCCCGGTCGAGTGTTATTTGTACCAGGAACCACCTCGTAGATATGTTGGGAAAGAGATATTGCACAATGGTCCTAATAAAACATGCCATGGTGTTCGGCTCGAAGCTGGTTACGTGAGAGTTCAGTTTGAGGTGGCGGTCGAAGAAGAAAAGGATACAGTGCTACCGGTTCCATGTGATGAAGCAAGAACTGTATTGTGTTATCTTTTAAACTTTATTTTAATGAATACTAGAATTATACATTTAAATATTTTTTGACATGTTTATTTCATATTTTAATAGTGGTATGAGAGCTTTTCGGACCCGTCGTCCAGGGAATACTAAGAAGGCTGACTTCAAGAGTTTCAAATGGAATAACATTCAGGTTATTTACTATTTCAAACTTGTCGATATAGTAGACATGAATTCATATTTTATAAACTTTTAATACAATCATCAATTGTAATTAATAGTGCCCGAAGCAACTGGATGAAATTCATTGTGGCCACTATGTTGGATGCTTCATTGAGAGTATATTGCTAACCGGTGAAACGAGTATCCCTGTTTCTATAAGTAAATCACTCATTTGTACTCCCCGTCCCCGAATTTGTTTTCCTTTCATTTGTACTCCCTGTCCCCGGATTTGGTTTCCTTAAATTGGTACGTACTCCCAGTCCCCGGATTTGGTTTCCTTTCATTTCTACCACGTCCCCGAATTTGGTTTCCTTTAATTGGTACTTTTCGTCCCCGGATTTGGTTTCCTTCCATTGGTACGTACTCCTAGTACCCGGATTTGGTTTCCTTCCATTGGCTTAATATTTTTCAATAATGTTGTTTCTAATAAATGTCTTGTAATTTTCTTGGTACAGTTTGTCCATACAAACTGAATCAAGTGTTATCCTCGGACAAAAATGTAGAGTTTTCAGGTTAATTGGGCAGGATGCTTGTATAACCGATTTCTTAAGGAGAAGATGGCAGGGAGTAGTAGAAAATAGGTACTACAAAATTTTTTGGTTCTAACTAGTGTTGATTGTAATATTAACGACATTATTGATTATCGAGAACAAATATATTTGACTATGTTAGTTTATAACTCTTTTGAATGATTGTAAGAATTATTATTGTGTAATAAATGAAAGGTTGATTATTATTGTTGAATGAAATGATTATTAGTTTCGACTATTTTTTATTTATATAATTTAAAATAGTTGCAGTAGAAAAAAATAAATAAAAATAGCCCTTAGATAGCGCTCGTTATGCGATACATAATAAAAGCGAGTAATGTGCTTAGATAGCATTTTTTATGTGCTATAGAAGCAATATAATAAAAAAGAGTTTAAATAACGTATAAAAAACACTGCAGAAGTTGATTTCTAGAAAAATAAAAAAGTGCTTGCATAGCGTTTTTTTATGCGCTGTCTAAGTTCGTGAGCTAATCTAGCGCAAAATAAGCGCTACGGAAACTTGCATAGTGTTAGCTAACGTAGCGCTTTTTTGCGCTATCTAAGCTCTAAAAAAATCGCTATCTACACTTTATTTTGTACTAGTGAAGATGTCTGGGTAGACGCCATTGATGATTTCTCAAGGATCGGTGAAAAAGATTCAAGAAAAATGCAGTAAATACAGAAAAATCTTGTAGGATGAATGCTCGAGAACTCTTAAAATATGCAGAAAGCGTAAAGAGGCTCAAATGGCATTTACAGTCCATTTATAATAGGCGGCGAAGAAGGGTTTTCAGAGAACGAATTATCAGATTTAAGGGATGGGAACCAGTGTTTAAAATGAACGGTTACGATGGACTGAGTGTAACTGGTACACTTATCCATTGAATTTTAAAATAGGAGAGGGTCCCACTTCTGACATTTCAAATTACCCTTAATGCCTGAAACGGCGGTATAAAATATATTAAACAATTTGAAACATCGAGGATTTTAAGATTCGATTGTCCAGATGTCGTGTAAGGCATTTAATGTAAAAGACGTTTGACATGAAAACAGGGCACGTGGACAAAAATTGTTTTAAAATGAAATATTATAATCGATTTGCCATAGTATGTGTTGTATCCGCGATGATACAGCGTTCCCCCTTAAAAGGTACATATGGGTTTCAAGCCCATACAACAACTTTTGGATTAATGCTGTATTCATGGGTCATACTG
The DNA here is from genome assembly GCA_033398695.1 of Orobanche coerulescens. Taxonomy (NCBI): domain Eukaryota; kingdom Viridiplantae; phylum Streptophyta; class Magnoliopsida; order Lamiales; family Orobanchaceae; genus Orobanche; species Orobanche coerulescens. Next base: position 67,409,150 of record CM065815.1, read on the forward strand.
TATTCCCCCTTAATTATTGCACACGTCAGCTGTAGAATGATTCATATCGCTTTGTTCCCTATAGTTCTGTATTGAAGGCTCTGAGTGTACAGATAATTAATGGTGGATACTGTATTCTTGGGACTTACAGCATTCCCCCTCAATTGTTGAGTAAAAACAGTAAATACTTACAGGGAGTCAGGCTGTAGGAATCCGAATTCTTGTCGAAGCATGTTGAATCTAGCTATGTCGAGAGGCTTAGTGAATATGTCGGCCAACTGGATATCTGTATGAACTTTTTCCAGCCAAACATCCTTGTTCTCGACATGATTCCTGATGAAATGATGCTTCATGTTGATATGCTTAGTACGTTAGTGCAATACAGGGTTGTGCGTTATTGCAATTTCACTCATGCTATCACACATAATAGGCGTTTTCTTGGCTTCAATCCTATAATCTGACAACTGTTGCTGCATCCAAAGGATCTGCATACAGCAACTACCAGCAGCATAGTACTCTGATTCAGCCGTGGAAAGTGAGTTTGCCAATTGCTTCTTGCTGAAGCAAGACACAAGTCTAGGTCCAAGAAAGTGACAAGTTCCACTTGTGCTCTTCCTATCTAGCTTTCAGCCTCCGAGATCCGAGTCACTGTAGCCAACTAAATCGAATCCGCCTTCTTTGGGGTACCATAGTCCTACATCGACTGTTCCTTTAATATACTTCAGGATTCATTTAGCTGTATTGAAGTGTGATTCTTTGGGTGCTACTTGATATCTCGCACACACTCCTACAGCAAACTAGATATCGGGCCTGCTAGCCGTTAGGAACAGGTGAGAGCCAATAAGCTTCCTGTAGAGTGATTGGTCAATCGGCTTTCCGGCTTCATCAGCACTAATTTGCACGGAAGTGCTCATGGGGGTTGACGATGATTTGGAAGTATTCATTCCAAACTTGTTGAGAAGCTCCTTACTGTATTTTTCCTGGTTGATGAAAATCCCTGTAGGCAATTGCTTTACCTGCAATCCTAGGAAATAACTAAGTTCTCCCATCATACTCATTTCAAATTTACTTTGCATGAGATGAGAGAACCTTTGAAATAAAGCAAGGTTAGTTGAACCAAATATAATATCATCTACATAAATTTGAAAGATTAGACAGTCATCGCCTTCTTGTATTTTGAACAAGGTCTTGTCCACAACACCTTTCTCAAATCCATTATCGGTTAGATACTAGGACAGGGTCTCATACCATGCTCTAGGGGTTTGCTTAAGTCCATACAGTGCTTTCTTCAGCCTGTATAATAGGTCTACGCCGTCTGTGTTGGAAAACCCTGGTGGTTGTTCAACATAAACTTCTTCGGAAAGGTCTCCATTTAGGAATGCACTTTTGACGTCCATTTGGTATACAATGAAGCTCTTATGGGCGGCAAAGGCTAAAAATATCCTAATAGCTTCTAGTCTGGCTACAGGGGCAAATGTCTCATCGTAGTCTATGCCTTCTTCCTGTCTATAGCCTTGAGCGACTAGCCTTTATTTATTCCTTATTATGAGTCCATTTCGATCCTTCTTGTTTCTAAATACCCATTTGGTTCCAATTACTGATTGATGCGTAGGTCTGGGTACAAGATATCATAGGTTGTTTCTTTCGAAACCGTTAAGATCTTCTTCCATAGATGATATCCAATGAGAATTTTTGAGAGCTTCTATGGTAGAAACAGGTTCGGACTGAGCAAAGAATACATCAATAGTGCACATATTGAGTCTTCTAAGCTCGGATTGAGATTTCCATTCAGGAAATGGTGATATCTCAGTATCTGGTTCTTCTTGTGCACACAGTACATTTCCTTGTGTACTCTGTATTCTCCTATGGGTAGAAACACCAGCATTAATGTTTCCAATGATCAGCTCTTGCGGGTGATCTCTCAACCATCTTCGGTCGGGTTCTAATTCGGGGTCCCATACTGTATCTTGAGTTGCTGTAGTTTCGGCTTCAGCTTGTACAGCATCGACTTCATCTACGTTGATTCTTACAGTTGCGGGGTTGATTTCTAGGTCAACGATAGGTTCTATAAGAGTCGGTGGATCTAAGATGGAAAGTTGTTGGATGTTCTGAGTAACTGCATGTAAAAATAAGGGTTATTATTATTAATTCAGTACTTATTCCGTCTCGGAGGTGGAGCCATTTTCTTTGGCCTTACAGCTTGCCTTCTGGGTTTCCAGTTAGATTCCCAAAGCTGTTGTCGATGTTGTGCGGACACCTGCTTTCTTGATGGATAATGTGGCTCATGTATCCAGTACCTAGGCGTGTTGTACTGAAAGTACTGCCGTGCGGGCCTTTGGTATTTGGATACAACCTTCTTTCTGAACGGCTGTTGGCGCTGTTGATATGCGCGAGGAGCATGCTGTTGCGTGCACCTTACAGGTTGGAATGACTTATGATTCCGCTGTCTCGCGCAGGATTGCGGGGGTGGAATGGCAGCCTTTGCTTTTCGCGGTGCAGCAGGTTCCTTCATAGGACTTGGAGTTTCTTCCGATACAGGAATGTGTTCCACATTCCTGACGAACACAGTACTATTTTTCCCTTTGTTGGAAAATGAGTTGTATCCTACGCCACTTTTATCATGAGCATGTTGCTTAGTGCTTAGAATTTCTTCCATTCTTTTTGATGATTTCTCGAAAGATTTCAGAATGGTCTCAAGTTCGCCTTCTCGCTTTTCGAGAGTATTAAATATTGCTTGAAGTAGAACAAAATCATTTGTCTTGCTTCCATTTTGAGACTTAGTCTCACTTAGTTCATGAGCAAGTTGATGATTGCTCTCCACGAGTTTTTCATGCTCGACCTTACTGTTTTCACAATCAATTGACATATTTTCATAGTTTATCTTCAGCAAGTCGTTTTCTTCTTTCAGCTCTATGTTGGAAAGTTGAAGCTCAATGTTTTCATTTTTCAAAGTCTCGTGGGATTTTTGAATATTATTAAATTCATTCATCATGTTTTCGAAAGTATGCGATGCGTTTACTGGAATAATTGAGGTTGAGCTTACATCATCATCGCTATTTTCTTCTTCCGGAATGTCCTTTGCCATAAAGCACATATATGCCTTATCTTCAAATTCATCGTCTGATCAGTCACTGTCAGTGACTACCTGAAAACATTCTTCGGATTTGGATGGTGTGGGGGAGGCTTCTGATTCTCGTATAAGGGCCTTGATGTTGTTTTTCCAAGCATGTCTTCGTTCATCCCTCTCTTGTTGTTCGGCTTCCGGCAACCTTTGAACTTTAGGATGAGGACATTTGTTTGCATAATGTCCTGGTTTCCTGCAATTATAGCACAGGTTAGCGTCGCCAGAGGAGGTTTCAGTACTTACCTTGTGAACAGGTTTGGCCTGTATGGAGTCTTTCCAGACTGCTTGATGAACTTTTTGAACTTGTGCATGAGGAGCGCCATTTCGTCTTGCGACAGGATGTTGTCGTTGCTGTCAGCGTTCTTATAATTTGGCTTTGATGGGTTGGGCATGCTGTATCGACGGTTGGATACAGCGGCTAAGGCTGTAGTCCTAGTGGGAGATTCTTCAACTTTCTCTCTCCTGTCTATATCGTACTCAAATGCTTTGAGGTCAGAAAAGAGATCAAAAATAGATATTTCACTAAGATTACACAACACACGCATAGCTGTGATCTTAATGTCCCATCGGGCAGGGAGAGATCTGAAAATATTTAGGTTTTTCTCCCCTTTGAGTATAAATTTTGCCCAAAGCTTCAAGTTCACCAACAATTCCAGTGAATCTGAGGTCAAGTTCCTCAAGTATTTCAGTTGGTTTTATTTTAAAAGATTCAAATTGCCGAGTTAATTTTGAAATTTTGTTTTCTTTTGAGAGCTCAGTTCCCTCACAAATCAACTTGAGTTTATCCCAGATATCCTTGGCTGATTTACAGCTCTTTACCTTAGAGAATGTGCCTTTGTCAAGGGTGACAAACAGCTCATTCTTCGCAACATTGTCGAGGTTGGCGCGCTTTCTTTTGTCAGAAGTCCATTGTTCGCGCTCTTTTTCAAGCATCTCAGCATGAGCTTGGCCTTCAATCCTAGGGGCCGGATTTACCTTCATTATCTTTATGGGGCCATCCCGTATAACAAAAATCATCTCTTCGTGCATTGCTGCAAGATGAGCCTCCATCCTGATTCTCCAATCATCAAACTCATTAATAGAGAATATAGGAACTTTGTTGATCATTGATGTATCCAGATGAGAATGTAGGAATGAAAAAGACTGTTTTATAAAAATAAGTGATTTTAGATCTGATTCGGTTAAAAACACGACTGATTCTTTTTAGAATCAACCTCTCCGATACCACTTCTTGGCCACTAAGTATACATGATACAGCTTGGAAAGTGATTTAAACAAAAAGTTGTACGGTTTTTAAATCTGAGTGCGTAGCGGAAGTCTTTAATACAGTTAGTTGCTGAGGATACAACAACTCGGTGTGCGGTGTATACTTAAATAATCACAATTAATCAAACAATAAAGGCAGAAGGTAAATAATACAATATTTAAAGTGATTCGAGGTAAACCCCTCTACATCCACTGGTCCTCCACACAGGAGTAAAAAGTTTATTATAATTACTGCGTACACAACTATGTAATTATAACCAAACCTAATCAATATATCATTCACACAAATTGATATAAAGATCTTAGCTTTCAACCGTTTACACAGATTGGTTTGAGCTAAGACGTGATTGGCTTCTTCACACATAGTTCTGAAGCTTCGTCTTCTTCAATGCAAGTCCGTCACACACAGTTCGGGAAGAGCAAGGATTCTCAGTCCACACAAGGCTGATGGGTTTGTTCAAGGGTTAGAACAATATTTGAACAACAACTTTGACTTTATGAGCTTATAGATGATGATGTGTTGTTCACAGTTTGAGCACTGTATATCTCTTCCTTCAGAATAGCAGAATGCTTTGGGAGATATTTTTTACTCTGAATATTTGTGTAAGCACTTGTTGGTTTGTGAGTCGTGTGTATGTGTATTTATGATCTTCAAACTCTGGAGATATATATAGCCTCTGAAATATATCCGTTGAAATAGATCCGTTGAGCAAGATTCTGTGACAACTTGATAGTTGACTTGAATAGACCGAGATCCGGATATTGCGGGATTTGAAGATCTTCTGATGACTAACAGTATTTAAATACTTTATCCTTTAGTATTTAAATACTTCTTTATCAAACGGGACTTGACTTCTAGCGAATACCGAAGATTCCTTCTTGTCCTGTTTGAGGGCTGTATGAAAGGATTGCTGTATTGATGTTTCGAGAAAGCTTCCATACTTAGCTTTGCGGGACTCTTTGCTGTATGATAGATTTACTGTATGGTGGGACTATGATAGGTCTTCGATACAGGTTGATACTTGATCAGCTTTTCGATACAGCTATTAGCGGTATGCAGGATTTGGCATATTGTCAAAACATTGGGACAACACAATCGATACAGGGATTGTTTATCCCAACAGTTTCGATACTGGGTATTTGTTATCCCAACACCATTGTTCTCGCGTACTGTGATTTGATGAGATTGAGGATGACCCAACGGATTTGTAAAGGGCGTTTTATGGAAAGTGATTTTGGGCCGAGACCCATTCGTCTGGAAGTGTTTTCTTTTAACTAAGGACTTGAGGTCCAATAAGGTTTCTACTTTTAAAAAATCCCTGAGATGAGGAATTTATTTTCAAATACTTCATTGATTGTCTTCTAATTAATAAAATCTCTCGGGAAGACTTTGGTAGTTAATTGTCATACCCGATTCGTGATTTCTATTTGTTTGTTACAATTAGTATGATTATGTAGTTGCACTAGCAAAATAGTGGGATTTTGCTAACCCCCGAGTAATTGGGGTGTGGATGTCTGTTTTGCATTCAGGTTTTGGGGAGCAAAACACAGGGTCGGCATGAAGGATGATAAAAGATGATCGATACTAATCACATGAGGATCCATACGATGTCGTATTGGTTTGGTTGTACTTTATTTTCGCTGTAGTGTTTTACCCGTTGTACGGGAGTGTGTAATGTTTTGACCCCTGTGTGGGCATGTATTGAGATTGAGTAGTATGTATTATTGAAAGACCAAATCGGTCTACTAAGTCATTTTTCTAGCCTTAAAGGCCATGTTGAGATGTTTGATTTTTGTTAGCATCCTGGTAGATCCTTGAGGAAAGGGTCTACGGTGTGTAATATCCGTGAGTGGATTGGGGGTGTTACACCAGAAATCTTATCTCATCACACGAGATTTTGATGGACTTTTTCACCTTTCTTTTCTCTGTGTGCGCGATCCTCCCCTCTCCGACAGCCACATTTGAAGCGTCCGATCCCCAATCAATTATTATTATTGTTATTACTATTATCATTATTATTATTACTATTAGTATTATTATTACTACGAGGCATTCGGACCCGTGCGATGCGCCGCTCTTGTTTTTCGATAAAAGTTAAAATTTTGCTTATGTCTAAAACTCAAATTTTTTAAACAATCAATATTTCCTTGTAAAAGCACATATTAATATTGTAGTTTAGGCTTGATTTTTGTTGCTAAAAAGTTAGACAAAAAAAAAGTTAACAGATTTAAGACTTGGCATTTGGTAGTATAGGTCTTTTATGTAGTCAAGTAATTTATTCTTTATATTCAGGCTTAACTTAGTTTCTTATAATAGGATGATACCAAAGACATAACTCGGATGATATCACATGAAAGCAAAACAGTATATGCAGATATACAAATTGCTACAAAGTAGCTATTTGTAGCATCAAACAACCATAACTTACCTTGTAATAAGTTCATGCATCATTGTTGAGTTTATAAATATGAAAGAATGTTGATTTCAAGTAGTAGAAGTTTCACATGTTACTATCTTTTGACACTCAGTGGAAATTAGGTTACTCTAAAACCAAAAGACGAAATAAAGATTATAATTCATTATAACATTACTAACTCTTAACATTTTGCTAGTAAAAAATTTCACTCACGCTATTCAAAGACAAATGATCTAACTTGTAATATGCAACTGAGAGTCATTATAGAAGGTAGATCGACACACTTACTTGAAAAATTATCACTTGTTTCCAAAATCTCCATCCCTGAAAAAAAGAGTCTCAGTCTTCATCCTCAAAAAAGAAAAAGAATAATTAAGCTAATGTAAGTGGAGTTGCTGTAAATAATTTTTTTAATCAGATATTAATGAAAAGCTAACTGACATTAACACACATTGTTACAAATACAATTACAAATGAAGCACCATTCCTAGTTGTATATATAATGGCGTCCTATACTTCAAAGAAATAATAAATTAATAAACCATGCATACATATTTTACTCTATAAATTAATCTTCATTTAAAGAGGCTACTGAACTTCACGTCTTTTCAATTATCCATCCATAACCAACTTTGTACATTTTCCACTCTATTTAAATTAAATGCATCATTTTGTTTTTAATTATCAATAACGTACTTTGTCAATTTAACATCAAATGAATTGAGTGGTAAACCGTTGAATAAGACTCAATTGCACACAGTTGATTTTATAATTTTATATTATTGCATTTAATCTCAATCTATTTTATAATTTTATTTGTCTTATATAAAAATTAAGTTATTAAGACTCCACAATTAATGAATGTACTCAATCTTTATATATATAAGATTACTATTACTATTACTATTATTAATATTATTATTACTACTACTATTATTATTTTTATTATTTATTATTATTACTATTATTATTATTATTATTGCTATTACTATTATTATTACTACTACTACTATTATTACTATTAGTATTATTATTACTATTATTATTATTATTATTATTATTACTATTATTGTTACTACTATTACTATTTTTATTATTGTAATTATTACTATTTTTACTATTAGTATTATATTACGATTATTATTATTACTATTTATTATTATTACTATTAGTATTATTATAATTATTATTACTACTATTATTACTATTATTATTATTATTATTACTATTTATTACTATTAATATTACTATTATTATTACTATTACTATTATTATCATTACTATTAGAATTATTATGACTGTTATTACTATTATTATTATGACTATATTATTATTATTATTATTATTATTATTATTATTACTACTACTACTATTATTAATATTATTATTAGTATTATATATTATATTAATATTATTGTTATTAATATTTATTATTATTATTATTTATTATTATTACTATTATTATTATTACTCAATTATTATTATTATGATTATTTTTATTATTATTAGATGTGGCTAGCTTGTTCTTGTTTCATGACTTAAGCGGAATTTTACATTCTTACAAAGTAGATGAAAATCCATGTAAATCAGTCAAAAAAAATCCGACAGAATCCACGACCAATACACCCCTAAGAATGAAAATAATAATTTATACTTTTAAAAAAAAAAAAAAAAAACATTGTACCTTATAACCATTTAATCTTGGTTCGCTGGAGTCATGAGTGATGAGGTCAGGTTTGACTAGGAGAATTCCATGGAGCTTCAAGATTGCTTTCAAAACGACATGGATGTAATTAGGACCGAGAATCGGGACATCCCGAGGTCTTGAGTTTCGATTGTCCCGATCCTGAAAATTATCAATTTAGTGGTCTCGGTCCCGATTTCATTCGGGACTTTGGGAGTTTCGATTCCCGAAATGGGATAAATGGAAGTCCCGGTCCCAGGATAATTTTCCGGAATGTCCCGAAATCAGAAAAGAAAAAAAATGATTGAAATTAGAAATTTCAATCGGGACTTCGGGATAGTCCCGATCGGGACTCAGGACTCCCGAGTCCCAAAATTACCAAAATTTCAGGTCCCGGTCCCGATCCCGTAAAATTCGGGACTCGGGGTCCCATTTCCTGTCGGGACTCGGGACGGATCCGAGACCGGGACTCGGAATTTCCCGATTCTAAATTCTCTGCCCTAGATGTAATGAGATATAGTTTGTCCGGACCTCCAAAAATCAAACCTACCGTTAATGATGAGCTAGGACGGCAAAAAACATTGCAACTTGTTCCTCTGACACTAACATATTCACCATCAATAAGACTTTTTAATTTTCTCAATAAGAAATAAAACCTACCGAAAGTATTTCTAACCATTCGAAGTAGGACTGAGCAGAAAAACCGATAAAAACCGATAATACCGAAAATACCGAAAAAATCGAAACCAAAAAACTGAACCAATAAGATATTGGTATGGTACGGTTCTTAAAATTTTGAAAACCGAATTATGCGGTTCGGTTTCGGTTTTAGATATGGATCCCGACTTTAAAAACCGAACCGAACCAATAAAACATATGACTATTCTGCACTTTGTTTTTTAACATGCGAGTTGTTATGAATTGATGGGCGCTGTCTTTGAGGAGGAAATTCAAGACTTTTATTTAATCTGATATTGGACTTTTTGAATCCTTAGTTATTATCATGTTATTGAAGTAGATTTTATTTTTATTCAAGCTTTGAAGTGGATTAATTATGTATAAATCCTTGTATTTGAACTTACAATTATGCGATTTAGCAGTAGTTGATTTGGGCGCAGTCTCCCAACTTAAGTGGCCCATTTAATCAGCCCATTGACACCGAACCGCTACCGAACCGACACCGAAACCGATCACACCGAGCCGATTTAAAACCGAATCATTTCGGTACTCAAATGCTAGATACCGATAAGATACGATTCGGTATTGGTTTTAGCTAGAAATCGTACCAAACCGAACCGAGCTCACCCCTAATTCGAAGATTGATAACACAATCAGTATCACTAACTGCTACCATTCTATTCAAGTGCTTAACCTGATCGGGGATTCGGTCTATCATACAATATCGCTCAACTAATTCACTACGCCTTCTTTTTATTGATTTGGTTCTTGCTAGGAGATCATTATTATGAAAATTAGATATTCTCCCGTGCGATGCACGGCGTAATATTACATATTTTATTATATTAGTAATATGTGATTGAATTTCAATAATATTGTAAAATTTTTGTAAAATATACATGAGTCAATACACACACATATACATACACTATTATTTGATTTGTTTTTATTTATAAATTCTTATCATGTGATCATGTACATGTCTGAAAACCATAATTTAATTAAGCATATGTATTTATTTTTCATATAGGACACTATGAGTCTTATATCTAATTTTATAAATAATAAATTAAATTATATTTATTATTATCAACTTTCATTAAAAGTATTCAACCCATATTCTTACTAATATAATTTTTTATATGATTTGGCATTAATGTAATTATTTTATTATTTTACAATCAGAACAAAATAATTCTGAAAAATCAAATAATTGTTAAAGTACAAACTATGAAAATAAATTAAAAATATATATTTTCTTCAATATTCTAATATTTTTATATGGAAATATTTTAATCATCTAATATATCATTATTATATTTAAATTACTTTTTATATATATATATATATATATATATATATATGAATATCAAATTAAGGAATACGAAGTAAGAATTAATTTGATATATTTTTTTATCAAAAATAATATTGATTCGAAAAAGTTATAATTTTTTAAACTATTGAGTTAAAAATAAAAAGAAATGAGAGAAAAATTTTAATTGGTAGACATTATATATGGAATAACCCTCTATTCCCTCCCAAGTTAAATCTATTTTTTTAAAATTTTTAAAAAGAGAAATAATATGAAAATAATATATGTCTCTTTAATTTTTTTGCGACTCTTTTTTAATATTAAGTATGGATATTAACTAGAGTTTGATGCGAAATTTCCTCTAAAAATAAATAAACAATAGCATTTATGTGGTGAAAACCCGACATCGTGCTTTTCGAATGTCAAAGACAAAAACTGGCATGAAGAAAGATAATAATTAACAATCGGTTGAAAATAGAACTCAGTAAAATCAAGACAACACTCTAATAAAAGTGGAAAACGCATCAATCCAGCCATCATCCATAAACTGTGGCCATATAAATCGGGAGGGGATCTGGTGCAGTACAGCACCATGCTGTGCTGCACTCCACCATTGGATCACACACACCCGCACGAGTGTGTGTGTGCGCGTGTGTAATTCGACGGCGGATTTGGTGAACAGCATGGTGCTGTACTCCACCAGATCCGAACCCATATAAATCCCACCCAAACCAAAATATTGTTATAAAACTGCAATAACCTAAAGAGAATACGAAGAGAATAGGGAAGATATAGAGAATGTGTTTCTCTTGGAATAATTTTTCATTAAGACCTGAAGCCCTATTTATAGAAAAACTTCAGATGGCTCAAATGTAATTACACAATTTCATCACGGGCATATTAGTCATTCACATGTTATAATATATTATCTCATTACGCACTTCAGGAGTGCGCATTTCAACACGCCCCATTGAATGACTATGCTTTATAGCTGCCTCATTAAACACCTTATCAGGAAAATCCTGTGGGACAAAACCATGATAAGGGAAAAAGAGTACAGCTATATGAGGTCCCCCTTAACAAGGGTGAGTATCTTCATAAATTTCGAAGATGTCGTATCCCAATAATGTGAGCATGTTTTCTGGAAACTGAGGTTGAGAGCGCCTTTGTAAATAAATCTGCAATATTGTCACAAGACCGAACATTCTGAATGACAATCTCCTTCTCCTTTTCACGTTCTTGAATGTATGCGAAGAACTTTGGGGGAACGTATTTGGTTTGGTCATTCTTGATATATCCTTCCTTAGTCTGCGCAACACATGCAGCATTATATTCAAACAATATTGTTGGATCTTTATTAACTGGTAATCCACTGGCTTCCTTAATGTGTTGTTGAGTGATAGATCTAATCCATACACATTCTCTACTTGCTTCGTGAAGAGCAATAACTTCAACATGGTTTGAAGATGTAGCAACTAGTGTTTGGTTTTGGGAATGCCAGGATATTGCAGTACCACTGATCATGAAAACATAACCAGTTTGTGATTTGCCTTTATGGGGATCTGATAAATAACCTGCATCTGCAAAACTAGTTATTTCATCTTTTGAATCTTTGGGATAAAATAATCTCAAATCAATTGTTCCTTGGAGATAGCGAAGTATGTGTTTAATCCCATTCTAATGTCTCCGTGTTGGACATCAGCTATATCTTGCCAATAGATTCATAGCAAATGCTATATCTGGTCGCTTATAATTTGCAAGATACATAAGAGTTCCAATTGCACTCAAATATGGCACTTCAGGACCAAGTACCTTTTCGTTATCTTCACAAGGACGAAATGGATCATTTTCAACATTAAGTGTCCTATTTATCATTGGGGCACTAAGAGGATTTGCCTTATCTATATTAAAGCATTTTAAGACCCTTTTTGTATAATTGGATTAATGTACAAATACTCCACTATAGAAGTGTTCAATTTGTAAACCAAGGCAATATTTGGTCTGTCCGAGGTCTTTCATTTCAAATTCACCTTTTAGATAATTAACCGATTCTTGAATTTCATTAGGAGTCCCAATGATGTTTATATCATCAACATAGCTAGCAATAATCACGAACCCAATCATAGTTTTCTTGATAAAAATACATGGACACAATCGATCATTTACATATCCATTTTTCACTAAAAATTGGTTAGGCAATTATGCCCTGTGAGCCCAGATTGTTTTAGCCCATACAATGATCGCTGTAGTTTAGTTGCACATAACTCCCTCGATTTTGATTTTAGTGCTTCAGGCACTTTGAATCCTTCAGGAATTCTCATGTAAATATTAGTATCCAATGATCCATATAAATAGGCCATTACAACATCCATGAGGCGTATTTCTAGATTATTTAAAACTGATAAGCTGATCAAGTATTTAAAGGTAATAGCATCCATGACAGGAGAATATGTCTCATCATAATCAATTCTACGTCTTTGGGAAAAACTTTGTGCAGTAAGACGAGCTTTGTACCTTATAATCTCATTTTTCTCATTCGTTTACGAACGAAATCCATTTGTATCCAATAGGTTTCACATCTTTAAGTGTACAATAACCCAAATACCTTTCGCTTATTAAGTGAATCTAATTAAACCTGTATGGCACCTTTCCTACTGATCCAATCATGCCTCTTCTGACATTCATGTAATACCCGAGATATTCGGTTCTGGTTACTTTTGAATTTTTGCCGGTTGTGCCGCTCATTTTGTTATGTTGGCGGTTACTTGAGATTTTCCCCCTATGTTGGGTACGACATGATGTACCGTGTTGTGGTGTTCGTCGAGTACAACTTATCGTTGCATAAGCGGAGCTAATCGTATGTCATATTTTAATATTATTCATCTTCTTCCGGATCGTTGTTGTGGTTCTATCGTAATTTTCGGATTGTGTCGAAATCATTTTGCAATCGGAGGTTTGCTGGCTGGACCTGTACGAAACGACGGTGACAACGGCGCTACAGAGTGCCGTGTCTTGTGCCGTTTGCCGAATGGCGTTGCCGAACACCGGGTCTTGCACCGGGTGATGCTACGGGTCGGCCAGGACTAGTAATCTGTCGAGATTTGGACGAGACACCCGCATAAGTTTTGCGCCGTGTCGGACATGGCTGAGACACATGCACATGTGTCTTGCATCGGATGTTGTGCCGTGTCGATCAGGTCGCGCACTGACCCACAACACGGCGGTAAACACGGCGCTATTTGGGCCGTTTGTTGCAACGTGTTCCGCATGAGTATATGTATGACAGAGCAGACGGGTTTACACCTATTTTCCCTTTTCTTTTCTTTCCTTTATGCGGCTGGGGCTTGGAGGACACGAGGACATGTTGTTCTACTATAAAACCACGAAATTCCTGAGTCCATATCATCGATTAATCCTTCCATAACTTCCTCCGATCGACCGAATCAGGGTAAGTTTTCCTAAAATCCTACTTTTGGGAAAATTTGGAATTTTGCTTGATTTCGTCCGTTTAATCCGAATTAACTTGTATTTGTGATGGATTATTGATTATTAAGTTGTATTCTACCCTATCTCTCGTTGTTCTATGGTTTGATTCGTCGTTTTGATGAATTCCTAATCGACATCTTGAAGGTGTCCGGTAAAATGTCACAAAGGGGATTCGGGCGTTCTACGATTATTCTGTAATATCCGCATTTTTCCTTCCCTTGTATTTTCATTTTTGGTGTATTTCTCGATCGTAGTGACCCTCGTGTACCTTTTAGTGTGTCCTTCCTGTCAACTGTTGAACTGTATTCTCGTTATTGTTGTGCGGAACCGCCGTTTCGGGGTTGCCGTGGATCCATTTCGTGTTATTGGTTCCCAAATATTGATTCCTATCGTTTTTATTCTCTTTCCGGATCATTTTTATCATTTTGGGACCGACAAGGGGTGTGGGCCACGGCACAAGGTGTGTGCGCCGCGGCACACAAATTTCTCCAGTTGTTGGTCGAGCGAACTGTACTGTGTGCCGCGGCACACCCATCTGGTGCCGCGGCACAGTGCCGAGTCAGTGCCGCGGCACACCGTCGGTGCGCGGCACACCCGTGTGACATCTGCGACCAAAACCCGATCAGACGGTGCCGCGGCACACGCAGCCGTGGCCATGCACACCGCCGAACCACAGGAGTAAATTTTTGGCCTGTGCCGCGGCACACTTCGGCTGCGCCGCGGCACACCAAGCGGTCAACTGTATAATCTCGTTCTTATTAGACGAGATCGGCCATCTTCCTTCATTCTTCACCTGCGCGAGAGAGAGAGAGAGGACTAAGGGGGAGAACTTCTCAAGCATTCATCAATTAGGGGTTGATTTTCATCATTTTCCTTCGGTTGTGAGGCCCGGATAATCAATCTAACGCGTGTTCTACGGATCTTAGTACTTGAATCTCCAAAGGTAATATCTCTAGAACCCTATTTTCGAGTAATTTGGGGGTTTTGGGATTTTCTTCCGATTCGTTCCGTTTTGTTGGTGGATTCATGATGAATACAATTAATATTGTTAGTATCTTTAGTTTTCCTACGGATTCATGGATATTTTGTGGATTTTTACGGAATCGAGAGGGTTTGGTTTTGGTCCGCCCTCGTTGTTATTTTTGGTACGAATATACATGAATCGTATGCGGGTTTCCGGGTGTATTCCATTTCCGTAATCGTCTAGAGTTGGTTGTGATTGTGTTATTCGAATCGTTAGGTTCATTTCCGCCGGTTCCTCGCGGTCGTGTTCGATTCTTCCTTTTCGTTCGTATCACCGTCTATTAACCGAGGCAAGTACCCTTATGAACTTACAATCTTAATGTATTAGTATTGCATGAGAATTGTGTGTGTGTGTATGCTCACTATGGGTTAGACCCGACGGGGTCTCGGTAGGGGTCCACGGAGGGGTGGATCCGCGAGCTTGCTTTTAACCACTATGGGTTAGATCCGACGGGGTCTCGGTAGGGGTCCACGGAGGGGTGGATCCACCGTTAATTGTGGTGCATTTTTACAAATGTGATTTGATTATGGCATTTTCGGAAATGAGTGATTTGGAACTATGTTTTCTTGAATTGCATGCATTACTATATGTGTAAGATGTAAGTCGTTCATTTGGTTACTTGTACTAGCGTAATTGCTAACCCCTCTGGGGACCCGTTTTGGGGAAATTCGTATTATGAATTTCAGGTCAGGTTCATCGAGACGAGCGGGTGCTGGACCAGTATGCGGATGATGGCCGTGCGTGATGATTGTGCACGAGTGATGTCTTATTGCTTTCTATCTTTTTATTTTTGTGGTCTTTAAACTAGTAGAAGTACTCGAGTACTTAAGAACTTTTACTCGTCGGGATTGTATCGTTGTTTATTATGTTTGTGTCGGATTATGGTGTTATGTTAGACCGGTTGAACCGGATGGATTATTTTGTTGGGCGTCTTTATGACGAGATATTTTTCTGTTGCTTCTGTGAGTCGATGAGTATGATGCTTGATCAGCCTGGTGGGTCCCATATAGGGATTCACGATGCTGTAATATACCTCGGATATCCTGTGGGTGTTACAGAAAATGGTATCAGAGCACTAGGTTTATGGATACCTAGGCTTGTCGGTTTATTGGGTCTTGTTGTATTTTGTTTTGCACATCATCATCACGCTGCCATGATTCCGGTACTACCAGTGCCCGTAAGTTTTCTTTCCTCTGTTCCTTATACTCTTGTATCGTACCTCTAGTTCTCGGTTTGCGATCGTTCTTTTCTTGTACTTACCATCGTATGGCTTTTTCTACTTATTTAACTCCAGTATGGATGCTGGAAGAGGTCGTGGTCGTGGTCGCGGTCGTGGTCGTGGACGCGGCCGGACGTGGGCAGGTGGGGCGGCCACATCACGCTTTGGGAGCCGGGCATCTGGCGACCGTCACGCCATGCTTCTTCTCGGGAGCGCGCCGACCTTGGTATTGCGGCCATTATGCAAGAAATGGTGAATCAAATGGCGCGATAGCTCAAAGTGTTCGTAACTGTGATCCGGCCCATTCTAATCGGGTGGAGCGGACCGTTGGCTTCAGGTGTCATCAAGATGCATCCTCCTCGGCGGGAGCTTCGGACCCGATCGGCCGGGAGGGTGGATCAAGGAGATATCTAAAGTCTTCACCGCCACCAATCGGCCCCGAGGACCGTAAGGTCCCTATTGCCCAAGACTTCCTCACCGGGACGCTAAGGATTGGTGGGAGGCCGTTGGGCCCAAGGACCATGTTGCTTCGTGGACCGAATTCCAAGAACTGATGGAGACTGAATATTGCCCGTGGCCGGTCAGGCAGGCTCGAGTACATACTTTCTATGATGCTCAACCACGGGATATCCCCGTATCTCAGGCTATTGCCGACTTTAACAAGGAATTGGGTTATGTGAAGACCCAAGTTGTCGAGGAGAGCGACAAAATTTTCCATTTTTCCAGACGGATGAAATTGTCGATTCGGGACTATATGTCGGGGCTCGTCTGTACTACCTTGAAGGATTACCAGAGTAGGGCCCTTGCTTATGATATGTCTGTGACGGCGAGTGAGGCACCATGAGAGCAAGAAGCGTAAGTCTCACGGAATTTTTCGGGCCACAAAGGTGGGGGTCGCAGAAATTCCACCGCTAACTTTTCCGCCGGTGGTGGCCCACTCGATCCCACTGGTTTCCCAGGCGCCCAGGCTCCCTTCTCGAGAGGTGAAGTGTTTCAACCGTGGCGCCTGTGCCACATCACCGTAATTGTCCGAGTCCTTTGCCGACATGTAATCCGCAGTGGCCACCGGTCACAAGGTCAGCTTCAGGCTGAGAGGGAGAAAATCTTTGGTGCCCGGGTTTCCATTCCAGCGCCTAGGGAACCAAGTGTGAATCAGGGATCGCTTGCTCCTCAATCTCTGCCGGGTGCTAGTCGGGGGAGAGGTCGGGGTCAGCCATCCAAGGGGGGAGCTTCCAGCGTCGGCTCAGCCCACCCGCGTGTCTATGAGATGCGGAGAGCCGATGATCCAGCGGCTACCGTAGCGACAGGTACCGTTCATATTCTTTCTCATCCTGTCAGTGTGCTTTTCGATTCTGGTGCTATGTATTCGTTCATATCTCTGGATTGTGTGCACCGTTTGAGTCTCGACCGTTTGACGCCTTATGAGCCCTTCATCGTTAAGATTCCTAGCGGTGATAGGATCGTTGGTGATCAGGAGGTTCGAGACTGTTCTTTGTTTATTTGTGAGAGGGCTTGGCCCTCTAATCTTATTGTTGTGGGTATTGAGGGTGAGGACTTAATTCTCGGGGATGATTGGCTCGAGCGGCATGGTGCAATCATGAACTACCGCACGAGAATCATCACCATGTTAGCCGATGATGGCACCGAGCACTCTTTCGCCGGGCGAAAGAGGGGGAACCAGAAATTCGTTATTAACGCCTTGAAGGCGATGAGACTCCTGCGAAAGGGGTGTACCGGCTATTGGTGCTACGTCTTGAAGGCGGAGAGTGGTATCGTCGAGCTTTCGTCGATTCCAATCGTTAATGAGTTTTCTGATGTATTTCCTGACGAGTTACCGGGATTGCCACCGGATCGTGAGGTCGAGTTTGCTATAGAGTTAGAGCCGGGCGCGGCTCCTATTTCGAAGGCGCCCTATCGCATGGCACCTTCAGAGATGTCCGAGTTGAAGAAGCAGTTGAGTGAGCTTCTTGAGTCGGGGTATGTTCGACCGAGCGCCTCGCCTTGGGGCGCACCGGTCCTGTTTGTGCGGAAGAAGGATGGTTCACTACGTTTGTGTATCGACTATCGCGAACTAAACAAGGTGACCATCAAAAACAAGTATCCTTTGCCGAGAATTGACGACTTGTTCGACCGATTGCAGGAGTCGCGGTATTCTCGAAGATTGATTTGAAATCGGGTACTATCACCTCGGTGAGAGAGTCCGATGTGCCAAGAAAAACTTTTCGCATTTGAGATACGGACATTATGAGTTTGTAGTTATGCCTTTCGGGTTAACTAATGCGCCGGCGGTGTTCATGCGGTTGATGAACAAAGTCTTTATCGAGTATTTGGATAAGTGTGTCGTCTTCATTGACGATATTCTTATTTATTCGAGGAACGAGGAAGAGCATGCCCATCATTTGCGGATAGTGTTAGACATTTGGAGGGCCGAGCAACTCTATGCGAAGTTCTCGAAATGTGAGTTCTGGCCGAAGGAAGTGATGTTTTTGGGTCACGTGATTTCACCAGGGGGTTCGTGTAGATCCGCAGAAGATCGAGGCGGTGTTGGATTGGGCACCGCCCAAAACGTGAGAGAGCTCCGTAGTTTCTTGGGTTTGGTGGCTACTACCGTAGGTTCGTGAGGGTTTCTAAATCGGCTCGACCACTTACACAGCTTGCTCCGTAATCCGAGAAGTTCGTCTGGAATGACGAGAGGCAGTTCAATTTTGAGGAGCTGAAGAAGCGTTTGACTTCAGCTCCGGTTTTGGCGTTGCCATGTGGCAACGAGGGATTCGCCGTTTATAGCGATGCTTCGGGTCAGGGTCTTGGGTGTGTATTAATGCATCACGGCAAGACCATTGCCTTTGCGTCGAGACAGTTGAGGCCGTATGAGCTTAACTACCCTACTCATGATTTGGAGTTAGCGGCAGTCGTCTTCGCGCTCAAGATTTGGCATCACTATCTTTTCGGCTCTGCATGTCAGATTTTTACCGATCATAAAAGTCTGAAATACATATTTACTCAGCGGGAGTTGAATATGAGGCAGATGAGGTGGTTAGAGCTGATTAAGGATTATGACCTCGAAATCCTTTATCATCCGGGCAAGGCGAACGTCGTGGCTGACGCCTTGAGTCGGAAACCGATTGCATTGCGATCGCTTGAGATCCTTACGTCTCAGTACGAGCTTCGGCGAGCTTTGATCGAGTTAGATGTTGAGGTTCTGTTGCCGGGAACTGTCAGGCAATTTTGTGCTTTGGAAATTTCGTCGTCTTTGATCGATGAGATTAAACTGAAGCAGTTAGAGGATCCGATGATTACTCAAATCCGAGAGAACGTTCTTAAAGGAAAGTCTCCTAGGTTTGTGATTCACGAAGATGGTGTTTTGAGATTTCGGGGTCGGCTTTGTGTGCCGAACGACTCAGAGTTGAGACAGAGTATTTTGCACGAGGCCCACGCTACACCTTATTCCGTTCATCCTGGTTCGAGTAAGATGTACAAGGACCTGAGAAGGAATTTCTGGTGGAATGATATGAAGGAGGAGGTCGCGCAGTTTGTAGCAAGGTGTTTGACTTGCCAGCAAGTCAAAATCGAGCACCAGCGACCGGCTGGGCTTTTGCAGTCACTTCCTGTTCCGGAATGGAAATGGGAAGATATATCGATGGATTTCATTACGAGTTTGCCGAGATCGAGGTCGGGCATGAATATGGTGTGGGTGATTGTTGATCGTCTGACCAAGTCGGCACATTTTATGGGCATCAAGGACACTTGGGGTCCGGAGAAGTTAGCTCGTGTGTTTATCGCGCAGATTGTGAGACTTCACGGTACCCCGAAGTCTATTGTTTCGGATCGTGATGGCCGTTTTGTATCGCACTTCTGGCAGGCGGTGCATAAGGCGTTGGGTACCCGTTTGCGTTTGAGTACCTCTTTTCATCCCCAGTCAGATTGACAATCGGAACGCACTATCCAGACGTTCGAGGATTTGTTGCGTGCCTGTGCTCTCGATTGGAGTAGTGACTGGGAGGAACATTTGCCATTGATCGAATTCACGTACAACAACAGTTGGCACGCGTCGATTCGGATGGCACCGTTTGAGGCACTTTATGGGCGGCGATGTCGATCACCGATTTGTTGGAATGAGGCGTCCGATTTGGTCGGGACCGAGCCGGATGTCATTTTAGAGACGAGGCGGAAGATAGAATTAATTCGGGAACGGATGTTGACTGCCCAGAGTCGACAGAAGTCGTATGCCGATGTCCGTCGTCGACCTTTGGAATTCGAGGTGGGAGACCACGTTTTGCTAAGGGTGTCGCCGACGAAGGGAGTTTTTTGTTTTGGGAAGAAAGGGAAGTTGAGTCCGAGATTTATCGGCCCCTTTGAGATGCTCGAGCGAGTCGGTGGGTTGGCATACCGTTTGGCGTTACCTCCGGCCTTGAGTCATGTTCATAGCGTTTTTCATGTTTCCCAGCTGAGGAAATATGTCCCGGATCCTAGTCACGTCATCGATTATGGCGAGATTGATATTGCTGAAGATATTACTTTTGAGGAGCGTCCTTTGAAGATTTTGGAGCATCGTGAGAAACGACTGAGGCATAAGACCATCCCTTTGGTCAAAGTGCAGTGGTCGAGACACGGTGTCGAGGAGGCAACTTGGGAAACTGAGGATAGCATGCGTGCTAGGTACCCTGAGTTGTTTGTTTCTTAAGTTTCGGGACGAAACTTATTTTTAGAGGGGTAGAATGTAATATCCGCATTTTTCCTTCCCTTGTATTTTCATTTTTGGTGTATTTCTTGGTCGTAGTGACCCTCGTGTACCTTTTAGTGTGTCCTTCCTGTCAACTGTTGAACTGTATTCTCGTTATTGCTGTGCGGAACCGCCGTTTCGGGGTTGCCGTGGATCCATTTCGTGTTATTGGTTCCCAAATATTGATTCCTATCGTTTTTATTCTCTTTCCGAATCATTTTTATCATTTTGGGACCCAGAAGGGGTATGGGCCGCGACACAAGGTGTGTGCGCCGCGGCACAAGGTGTGTGCGCCGCGGCACACAAATTTCTCCAGTTGTTGGTCGAGCGAACTGTACTGTGTGCCGCGGCACACCCATCCGGTGCCGCGGCACACCCGTCCGGTGCCGCGGCACACCCGTGTGACATCTGCGACCAAAACCCGACTGTACCGGGTGCCGCGGCACACGCAGGCCGTGCCGCGGCACACTGCCGAACCCTGGGAGTAAATTTTTGGCCTGTGCCGCGGCACACTAAGCGGTCAACTGTATAATCTCGTTCTTATTAGACGAGATCGGCCATCTTCCTTCATTCTTCACCTGCGAGAGAGAGAGAGAGAGGACTAAGGGGGAGAACTTCTCAAGCATTCATCAACTGGGGGTTGATTTTCATCATTTTCCTTCGGTTGTGAGGCCCGAATAATCAATCTAACGCGTGTTCTACGGATCTTAGTACTTGAATCTCCAAAGGAAATATCTCTAGAACCCTATTTTCGAGTAATTTGGGGGTTTTGGGATTTTCTTCCGATTCGTTCCGTTTTGTTGGTGGATTCATGATGAATACAATTAATATTGTTAGTATCTTTAGTTTTCCTACGGATTCATGGATGTTTTGTGGATTTTTACGGAATCGAGAGGGTTTGGTTGTGGTCCGCCCTCGTTGTTATTTTTGGTACGAATATACATGAATCGTAGGCGGGTTTCCGGGTGTATTCCATTTCCGTAATCGTCTAGAGTTGGTTGTGATTGTGTTATTCGAATCGTTAGGTTCATTTCTGCTGGTTCCTCGCGGTCGTGTTCGATTCTTCCTTTCTGTTCGTATCACCGTCTATTAACCGAGGCAAGTACCCTTATGAACTTACAATCTTAATGTATTAGTATTGCATGAGAATTGTGTGTGTGTGTGTATGATCACTATGGGTTAGACCCGACGGGGTCTCGGTAGGGGTCCACGGAGGGGTGGATCCGCGAGCTTGCTTTTAACCACTATGGGTTAGATCCGACGGGGTCTCGGTAGGGGTCCACGGAGGGGTGGATCCACGGTTAATTGTGGTGCATTTTTACAAATGTGATTTGATTATGGCATTTCCGGAAATGAGTGATTTGGAACTATGTTTTCTTGAATTGCATGCATTACTATATGTGTAAGATGTAAGTCGTTCATTTGGTTACTTGTACTAGCGTAATTGCTAACCCCTCTGGGGACCCGTTTTGGGGAAATTCGTTTTATGAATTTCAGTCGTTCATCGAGACGAGCGGCTTGGACCAAGATATGCGGATGATGGCCGTGCGTGATGATTGTGCACGAGTGGTGTCTTATTGCTTTCTATCTTTTTATTTTTGTGGTCTTTAAACTAGTAGAAGTACTCGAGTACTTAAGAACTTTTACTCGTCGGGATTGTATCGTTGTTTATTATGTTTGTGTCGGATTATGGTGTTATGTTAGACCGGTTGAACCGGGTGGATTATTTTGTTTGGCGTCTTTATGATGAGATATTTTTCTGTTGCTTCTGTGAGTCGATGAGTATGATGCTTGATCAGCCTGGTGGGTCCCATATAGGGATTCACGGCGCTGTAATATACCTCGGATATCCTGGGGGTGTTACATATTCTTCCTCGTTCGGTCGTTAATTTACTGATGGTATGATGTTAGGGTCAGGTTCCTTGCGAAGAAATCGAGGCGGAACTCTTCCGTTCGTCATTTTCTTCAAGCTTCCCGATCGATCGCGTTATTATTGTTCCGCTCAGAGAATTGTAGGTGTTCGAGGGTTCCCGATTGAGCCGTGTTCATAGGAGTGTCAGGTATCGATTATTGAGGCAAGTATCTTGTCCATACATTATGTGTTTTTTGGATATAATGGTTGGTAATCGACGTTATGTGCTAAATGAATGTTTATAACCATTTTTCAAAAAATCGGTATATTTACCATCATGGTTTTCTTAAAAGACGACTCATGTGTTCCGTGAATTAATGTGCTTTATTGAATATGTGTATTAGTGTGGAGTATAGAATCGCATTACTTTCGTGTGATGCAATTATGTGTGATTACGTCGTCGGTAAGTTTTGAAGGTTAATCTTTATTTAAGTTGTACGTGGAGACATGTAGTTATCGATGAATATGTGAATTTATGTGATATTGGTTGTGCCATTCGGTGCTGTTGAGATAGTGTCCTTGTTGATGGTATTAGTTATGGGCCGTGAGTATGTGTTGGATAATTTAGTCATTCCAGCAAAGTACCTCGACTATATATAGTGTGATTGACCCTCGGGATTGTGGTTTTGAAAATGTGAATTGATGAGAGTTGTAAGGTTGTTCTCGAGTAATCTCACCTGGGGATTGGCTCGACGGGGCCCACAGGAACTTGGATGTGTGGTCTTGTGCGAGGGTTACTTTCGAGTGGGGTATTCTCATTTGGGGATTGCTCGACGGGGCACACAGGGACTTGGTGGCTTGACAGCTGGATCGGGTAGCGAGAATTGCCAGAGTGTTTTTTTACTGATAATTGGTTGTGATATGTCTGGAGTATCACAATGCTTTGTGCTCAGGGTCAAGAGACATTATATATCGAGTCCTGGTGTTTGTCTAGAATAACATAAGAGTAATGTGTTATGTGTAATGTGTCCTTAGAAGTGAATTGGAACAGATGGTTGGGTCGTGGACCTCGTGTTTCCTGAACGGATTTGTATTTCAGAAAATAAAACTTTGGGTTGTGACCCTAAGCATTTTTTGATAAACTGAGGATTATTCAACCCCAAATATTTTCAAAACTCCCGAGATTTAAATTGATTTCCCAAAATGACCACTTGTTTCAATTAGACCTTTTTTATTTGAACTATTTATTCGAGTAAGAAATCTCGGGAAAGCTTTTGTTGTGACTGAGTTGTAGATGATTCTAGTTATTGTATTCTCTGAATGCGTTGTGTATGGCTCGTATTTGCATTTTATACTTGTACTAACAAAACAGTGGAGTTTTGCTAACCCCCGAGTATTCGGGGGGTGGTTTTCTGTTCTGCGTCCAGGTACATACAGGTTTTGGGAGCAAAACAAAGGATCGGTGCGAAGGATGATGGAAGACGAATGATACCAATCACATGTAGGCCAGTTTTGGGAGTAGCCAGTCTGAGTTTGTTGTATGGTCTTCTCCGTTGTCGTACTTTTGTTTTGGGAGTGTATTTTACCCTTGCAGGGGTATGAGTCCAGACAGAGTTATGTATATTAGAGTTGTATGATAATGATGTAAGACCAAATCAGTTTGTTGGTTCGTTATTTTATTACGTCGGCATGTAATGTATTGTGTTGTTTCGGTGTCTAGCCTGGTAGATCCTCATGAAGAGGGTCTGCGGCATGTAATATTCCCGGTTAGATTCTGGGGGTGTTACATTTATGGTATCAGAGCTTAGGTTGCGGAAACCTAGGCTGTCAGGTCTAGTCGTGTGTTGTTGAGTCTTACCTTGTCGGATCATGTCTGACTGAGTCGTGTCGCGATGCATCATCTATGATGTCAGTCGTGATTAGTATCATGATGCAGCCATCATCTTCGTGCGATATGTGGATGTAACCCTACTACATGTTGTACCACGAGCCTATGTGATTCTGTGTTATGAAGGGGTATTTATAGTTGCATCGTGAGTGACATATATTTGTTGATTCCCGTCTTTTGCTAGAATGAGGAATGATACTGCTGAATGTGTCTTCGTATAAACTGTTTCTCTTGCAAGAGTAACAACCTTGGAATTTTAAGTTTCGAATGCTTTCTGGGAGTCGCATAAATTTTTTTTAATATCCTCCAAGGGAGGAAAAAGTTTGATTTTTGTATGTTGACCTCAAGGCTGAAAGTTTTGGAAACTCGAATTGTTGATAATTCTTTTCCATTATATATTATAAGTTTTCAAAACACGAGTTTTAAACTCAAATGAGGTCATGAAACTGTATTCTTAACCGTTGGGTCTAACTTTTACAGTCGATCAGTGGTGACTACATTCTATGTGTGTTGTCTAGTGATGACAACTGTTGTGTGTGAATATGTGTTTTGGACTTTTCGTCACGCTAGGTGGTGATGGTTTGTTTGAGTTGATAAATTATGTCTGCGGTGTGTGTGTGTGTCCGAAAATGTTTTCCTGAAAATTGCATAAACTTGAGCAAGTTGTGGAAAGTCAAATTTCCGAAATTAATTTAACGGTTTGATTAATTGGTGGCTTTGTATGAACTTTGAAAATTGTTCGAAATTAGCGAGCCATCCTAGAATTCTCAAATAAAACCTCGACGGTATTTGAAAGAGTTGTTTTAAAGTGCCTTGGACATTTTGTAAAATGTTACTGTCGTTGATTTTTGTGCACTGTTGAGAGGATTTGCGAAAGTAATTTTTAAACGTACTGTTGTATTTTCATACAATTTGAGTACTTGATTTTCAAAATCTTTCACACCATATATTTCTTTTTTTATTTCAAAATCCAATACGATTTTATTTTTCAAAATATATAGTGAAAGACGAAAGATCTTATTCGATTTAAACTTCAAATTCGGATTTGGAGAAGTTGAATAACTCCAAAATAATTGTTGATTGGTGGAAATATTTAGTGCATGTGCGAATAGTTGGATGGTATTGCGTGGTTACCCTGTTTGTTATTAAAGATAATGATGATGCTGATTTCAAGGGAAATTGATATTCTGAAATATTGTTTTGCAAATGATGTCAAATGAGACAATTAAAGTATGTTGTTTACAAGTTTTGATGAAATAAATCGAGGTACCAAAAATACTTTTAAAGTTTTATTTTGAATAGCACACATATCCAAGGATTTTCAAATGATATCATTTAAAAGGATACCTCGTGGATTTTCTTATCGAGTTGTTATTAGTTACCTTATGTGATATGTCGTGCTGAGTTGGTACTTTAGCATATTATTTTTGCCAAGTTGTGCCATCGTATCGAGTGAAAATCCGCTTAGTATGCCGAAGGATAGAGGACGCGGTCGTGACCGCGGTACAGTTGGTCTTGGAGATCAGATGCGGGACCAAGAGGATAAGGCCGGGAAGGTTGCTATTCCAGCACTTCGTTCTCGTTGTTTAGGTTTTGGGAACAAAACTTCTTTTAAAGGTGATATGATGTAATACCCATTTTTTTCACTTCCGTTTCGTTCGACAGTATCGACTCGATTGTGTTAGTTGATGCTTCTGACCTTGTGTTGTTTCTCACTTTTGTCATTCAAGCGAGTTTTGATATTATCCCAAATTGATCTGTATATTGTTGTGATCTTTCCAAGTTCGGATTGATTTCCTGTGAACCGTGCGCGAAATTAACACCTCGTGGTTCCTACAAGTTTATTAATGTCTTGATTTAAGGTGTGAACGTCAGAGTTGATTGTTGTTTTTCGATCATTGCTATTCATCCGTCGTTGTCCAATCATTATTGTTTGATCTCGTAATCGTGATTATTGAACATCTGGGCCACTTTGTAATTTCCTTGAGTGTTGGGAAATTGTCTTCGTATTTGATCTTCCAAACATTTGAGGTTATTGGAATTACACTCTTGTTCAACGTTGGACTTTTGTTTTGATTGTTGTACTGCTCGGGTTTATCAACCGTAGTGGTTCATGTTCGTTGCTTTTCGTAAACATTCTTGCGTATTAAATCGGACCACAGTAGCTCTGTATTGTGTGCTGTAAATATCAGATAACGTGTGTTATCTAGAGTCGCCTTTCTCTTGTTTTAAGTTTCGGGACGAAACTTATTTTTAGTAGGGTAGAATGTAATACCTGAGATTTTCGGTTCCGGTTATTTTTTAATTTTTTCCGGTTGTGCCGGTCATTTTGTTCTGTTGGCGATTACTTGAGATTTTTCTTCTATGTTGGGTACGGCATGATGTACCGTGTTGTGGTGTTCGTCGGGTACAACTTATCGTTGCATAAGTCAAGCTAATCGTATGTCCTGTTTTATTATTATTCATCTTCTTCTGGATCGTTATTGTTGTTCTATCGTAATTTTTGGATTGTGTTGGAATCGTTGCAACCGGAGGTTTGTGTAATATCCGCAATTTCGGATATCAGTAATTTTTTCTTTTTGGCAAGAGTCCGTTTTGACTACTCGCTTGGGACCGTTTCATCATTCTGAGAATGATTAATTCTGCACTTTTTGTCATCCGACTTCGTTTCGGTGTTGTTTTGTTGAGTTCCGTGCTTTTTAACGACTTTTCCGCACTTGAGTTCGATTCTTACGAATCTCGTTCAAAACTACTTTTTCGAGTTTCCCGTAAGTCTGTTTAACTTTGTTAGACGTATTATGAACTTCGGTTTGGTTATTCGATCACATATCGTGATTTTCGGGCATTTTGGGCCATTTTGTAATTTACCCAAAGTTATGGGTATCCGTATCTGTATTTGTTGTCTCGACCCTTTTCCTGGTCGCGTATGATTAATTATTGCATTATGATTTCATTTCGGGTCGTTGATGTTGTCTGCGAGCTTTTCTTCGTGTTCGTTCCGTACGTTTTCGGAAATCGAGTCGTCGGGTCATGGCGGCTGAGCAGCTGGCCGGACAGGTGCGGCACTATCGGAAGTGCTGGGCACTGGCCGAGCAGGCATGACAGGAACCGGCGTAGCGCACGCTACGGGCGGAAGGCTACGCGCGCTAGCTCGGCAGGTGTATCGCACGCTGTCGACCGGCCCAACGTACACTATCGGTTCTGGACAGAGGGGTTCTGAGGTTCTGGACTCGGGTAGGATCGGCAGGTAGCGCACGCTACTGTCGGGCACTGCGCACACTACGACCGACAGGTAGCGCGCACTACGGCCGGAAGCCTACGCACGCTACCTGGCCTAGTCACTAGGGCAGTGAGGTTCTGGATTGCGGCCGGGGCCGATAGCGCACGCTAGCTCGGCAGCATAGTGCACGCTAGGCTGCACCAGTATAAATGTTATAGAGCAGTCCAATTTCGGTCATTTTTGCCATTTATCTCTTTCTCTTCTTCGGCTGGGGCCTTGGGGATCTTGAAGCCATGTTGTTGAACAACAAATCCACGAAGTTCTTGAGTCCATATCATTGATTGATCATCCTATATCATCCTTTGATCCAGCGAACAAGGTAATCTCTTCCTAGAACCCTAGTTTCTTGAATTTTGGGGTTTTTGAGTTTTTGTCCGATTCGTTCTGTATTGTTGATTAATCCATGATGGTTATGATTAATCTTAGTATTATTCATGTGTTTAACATCATTTAATCCATTGTTCTTCGTCGAATCAAGGTATAATTCTTGATTTCATTCGAATCGACTTTTTGGGGGATTTGTTCTTTTTTCTTTTTCCATCCGTTTTTGATGGATCGATTGTTGTTAAATGATGTTGTTAAACATATCCTATGGATTGTATATACATATTTCGGTTTGGAATTCCGTTTTCGTGTTTTGACGGGACGAATCGTGTTCTTGGCCGTTTTGGGGAAACGCTTGAACTTTCGTCATTTGTAATTTGAATTCAACGACTTTAAGTCCTGCTAGGGAATTCATTTCATTGTTGTTAATGTCCTTCGTAGTTTATTATCGCGAGTTGGCGTTCGGTGGAGTCGGCGGGTTCGTAGTCGGTTCGTGCCAACCTATTTCGGTCGATTCTCCGCGTTTTTCTTATTCGAGGCAAGTACCTTGCCCATACTATTCTTGTTTTATGGATATGATAATTGGTGATCGTCTTGGTGTGTTTGTTTGTTTGTTTGAAATGAGTTTTCAAAAGATTCGGCTAGCCTCGTTAAAGGCTCACTTTCAAAACGCGTGTGTTTTGTAAATTGTGTGGGTTGTAAGTGACTACGTGAATCCTTTGGATATGTTTGGTGTTGATGTTGTGCTTGGTAATGCATGTGTACATATATTATCTCTTTTCGGTGCGTTATGTTTTGACGTGGTGTTTTGCTAAGTGTTTTATGACTCTTGACGAATTGTTTGGATATCCTTGGTGTGATATGATATTTGTGCATGATTATTTCGCTCACCTCGGGAGGGTCCGACAGGATCACGGAGGGAGTCCAATGGTATAGCCCTGGATTCACGAGTGCGGTTGCTTATGTTTTGTGAATGTGTTTGCTCACCTCGGGAGGTTTCGACGGGGCCACGAAGGGAGTCCAATGGTATAGCCTTGGATTCACGAGTGAAACTTCACCGCTACGTGTGTATATTTTGTGATTGTATTTCGCTCACCTCGGGAGGGTCCGACGGGATCACGGAGGGAGTCCAATGGTATAGCCCTGGATTCACGAGTGCGGTTGCTTATGTTTTGTGAATGTATTTGCTCACCTCGGGAGGGTTCGACGGGGCCACGGAGGGAGTCCAATGGTTTTGCCCTGGATTCATGAGTAAAACTTCACGAGTTGATATTGATTTTTATGTCCGTCGAGGACACGTGACGTGGGTTTTAACCATGTGAATTATTGTCGGTTTTCTATCTGCGAAAACAAAACCTTTGGGCTGTGACCCCTGTTGATGTTGGAAAGAGAAGGATTCGGTAATCCTAAATTGTTTTTTATTAAAACTCTCGATGGCATTTTAAACTGTTTTATAAATTGTTTCCCTTTGTTTATGATCTTTCGATTTTGGAATGTTTACTCAAATTCTTGCCTCGGGAGGTACTTTTTGTTACGTTTCGATCTTTGAGGATTCCTCGCTATTGTTATTCGTGGAACTTGAATTGTATGGATCGTATTTGCACTTTGTTTTTGCACTAGCAAAACAGTGGAGTTTATAACCCAAGGTCGGCACGAAGGATGATGAAATATGAATGATACTAATCACACGAGGATCTGTATGATGTCATTAGTTTAGTTGTATTTTATTTCCGCTGCAGTTTTCTTTCCCGTTGTACGGGAGTGTGTTGTATTCGATCCCTGCATGGGCATGTAATGTGTTTGAGTTGTATATATTTATTGAAAGACCAAATCGGTCTACTGAGTCATTTTAGCCTTAAAGGCATTGTTGAGATGTTCGATGTTGTTACCAGCCTGGTAGATCCTTGAGGAAAGGTTCTACGGCGGTAATATCCCTAAGCGGATTGGGAGTGTTACATAAATGGTATCGGAGATTAGGTTGTGGAAACTTAGGCTGTCGGGTCAGTGGTGTCTGTTGAGTTTTGTCTTGTCGCATTTTGTCTAACTAAGTCGTGTCGCGACGCGTCGTCTGAGTGGGTTGGTCGTGATTAGTATCGTGGGGCGATCATCACTTTCCTGTGATATGTGGATGTAAGTCTCCCTTCTTTGTGTTTGTGCCTCGCCTGATGCGAGCTACTGGTATGATTATGTGTTAATTGACGGAATCCTCTTATAGATTTTGATTTCGTGATATGTGGTTATTTGACTGTCATATTTCATTCATATGTGGAGTAGTGTTGCTGGATTGTGCATGTTGGACTGTATTTCTTTTATCCGCTGCGTGAGTTCTTTTATAATGGCTTTCGGTATTTTACCGACTGAGTTTTATTTCGAAAACCGATTCCTTTAACTGAGTTTTTGGCATTATGGCCTTGATCGTTTTGGCGAAATTCTTATGACGGTAATTATTGTTTTATAAATGGCTTTTGTGGGTTTTTGAAATATTACCGTCATCGGCCTTTTTGGCGTTTTTATAAATGGTTTTTAGCCTGGTGGGTTCCGGCGCGGGACCCACGGCGCTATAATGTTCCGTGCAATTACCTGAATTTTTGGGCATTCTAGCCCATTGAATTATCTTTGAAAACCTTGAGTATCTTAGAAAATAAATTTCGAGACGTACTTTTAAAATGAATTATTTTCTCGAGGTACATCCAAGGTGCCACAATATGTTTCAAAATTCTTCTACCTCGAGGACCAAAATGTTTTTAGATATTTTCAATGTTTTAGGAACACTTTTACTTAGACCCGAGGGTCGAATATTCTGAAAGTTTTTCACTAAGAGAAAGTGTCCTCATTTTTATTAAATGCGAAATGGTTCTCCAAAGTCTCGATAACGATGTTTCACGTTTGTATTTTTTTTGAAAGGTGATACTCAAGATTAACTGGTGTTTTTCTAAATTATTTTCAAAAGGAGGTTTTCGTTTTTAAAACCTATCCATTCCCGTTTGAGGGCTGGGTATGTATGTATGATGTTCGCGTTATTGTTATGATGTTTGCTCCCGAGTATGATCGAATTGGTGGTGTGAACGTTGAGTCATTCGCCACGCATATGTTTTGTTAGCCCTTTGTGGGAGGTGTGATGATGACCTTTAATGTTGTCATTTCGTGGTGGCTTATGTGTTATCGCACCTGTGTGAGATGTTAAAGCTTGGGTTTGTACGTTTGTGTACATGTGTGATTGTTTCATGATGTTTGTAATTATGTGCTGGTTATTCTTCGGGCCGTTGAGGTTGCCGAACGATACCGTCGTTGCTGTAGTGTTTGTGTGTGTATTACTTTACGATGGTAATCGTTGTATATGATATGTGTTATGATTCTTTGTTGTGCTGACTTGGCATCTCCGCTATGTTGTTTTGCGACGTTATGCCCCATTGTATCTAGCATTTGTATTTTCGGTATGCCGAGCCGAGGCATTTCAATCGTGATGTGCCGGGGCATGCACGTGTAATTTGTCCTTCCTCGCCTGTGATGCATTTCAAGTGCGGACTCTAGGGACATCACGTTCAGTTTTGTGAGTTGATTACCGAGCCTCCCGAGGCACGGACTTGAGCATTGATATCAGGACGGCTCTGAGGAGTTCCTGAGGGGCGTGGTCTATCAGTTATATGTTATGTTATTTCCTTACCTTGTTGTTTCGAACTTCGGAAATTAAGTTCTTTTATTCGAAGTGGATTGGATTTGGAACTGCTATATTTCCGACTCTGTCGAATCGTTTATGTTCTTTAATATTTTCTGAGCTTGCCCTGTCCATTGCTTTTGTTGATCGAACGAGGGTGGTATTGTTTCGGAACTACTTATTTGTTGTTGTGACTTTTCAATTGCTATTCCCTTTCCTATGAATCTTATGTGAGTGCACATCTTGTTTTTTTCACCGGATCATGTTTTGTCTCGAGTCTAGATGTGAACCTCGGAGTTGTTGGTTGAACCTTATTGATCTTCGTGATCCGAACATGATTGTTCGATTTTTGTTGTCTCGATCGTTGTGGTTCGATAATTGATTGTTCAGTTTTTGTTGACCCCGTTTCGTGATTGTTGAGCGTTCAGACTCCTTCCTAATTTCCTTAAGTTCGGGAAATTAGTATCATTTTCGATCTTCCAACCCTTGGGCGGTGGAATTCCGTATTTGTTCAGCGATTGGCTCGCGTGTTGATTGATGTACCATTGGGTTGGTCAATCATATTGATTTTCGTTCGTTGTATTTTGTGATTGTTCGGATAATTGACTTGACTATATTATCCGTTTGATGACGCTTGTCATTTGTTGGTTTTATTATATCCCTAACGGCGACGTTGTATTAGTCGTCGTGGAGCATGTTTTCACGCTGTATATTCCTTTGTGTTGCTTGTAACATTTCGTCGTTGGGCGTATGTTACGCGTTTCTTGTGTATCTCGTTGAGTCTTCCTGGCAGGATATCGCTTCTCCCTACTTGTTTTAAGTTTCGGGACGAAATTTCTTTTAAGGAGGGTAGAATGTAATATCCGCAATTTCGGATATCGGTAATTTTCTTTTTTTGGCAAGATTCTATTTTGACGACTCGCTTGGGACCGTTTCATCATTCTGAGAATGATTAATTCTGCACTTTTTGTCATCCGAGTTCGTTTCGGTGTTGTTTTGTTGAGTTCCGTGCTTTTTAACGACTTTTCCGCACTTGAGTTCGATTCTTACGAATCTCGTTCGAAACTGCTGTTTCGAGTTTCCCGTAAGTCCGTTTAACTTTGTTAGACGTGTTATGAACTTCGGTTTGGTTATTCGATCACGTATCGTGATTTTTGGGCATTTTGGGCCATTTTGTAATTTACCCAAAGTTATGGGTATCAGTATCTGTATTTGTTGTCTCGACCCTTTTCCTGGTTGCGTATGATTAATTATTGCATTATGATTTCATTTCGGGTCGTTGATGTTGTCCGCGAGCTTTTCGTCGTGTTCGTTCCGTACGTTTTCGGAAATCGAGTTGTCGGGTCATGGCGGTTGAGCAGCTGGCCGGACAGGTGCGGCACTGTCGGAAGTCTTTGGGCACCGCCGAGCAGCACGGCAGAACCGGCGTAAGCGCACGCCACGGCCGGAAGAGGCTGCGCGCTAGCTCGGCGGGTGTAGCACACGCCGGCCGCCCAATGTACGCTATCGGAGTGCAGGCGGAGGGTTACGAGGTTACGGACTCGGGTAGGATCGGCAGTAGCGCACGCTCTTTGTCGAACCGCTGCCTTCTGACCGGCAGGTAGCGCGCGCTATGGCCGGAAGGCTGCGCACGCTACCTGGCCGAGTCAGTAGGGCAGTGAGGTTCTGGATTGCGGCCCGGGCCGATAGCGCACGCTAGCTCGGCAGCCTAGCGCACGCTAGGCTGCACCAGTATAAATGTGACAGAGCAGACCAGTTTCGGTCATTTTTCCCATTTCTCTCTTTCTCTTCCGTGGCTGGGGCCTTGGGGATCTTGAATCCATGTTGTGGAACAACAAATCCATGAAGTTCTTGAGTTCATATCATTGATTGATCATCCTATATCATCCTTTGATCCAGCGAATCAAGGTAATCTCTTCTTAGAACCCTAGTTTCTTGAATTTTGGGGTTTTATGAGTTTTTGTCTGATTCGTTCCGTATTATTGATTAATCCATGATGGTTATGATTAATCTTAGTATTATTCACGTGTTTAACATCATTTAATCCATTGTTCTTCGTCGAATCAAGGTATAATTCTTGATTTCCTTCGAATCGACTTTTTGGGGGATTTGTTCTTGATTTCGTTTTCCATCCGTTTTTGATGGATCGATTGTTGTTAAGTGATGTTGTTAAACATATCCTATGGATTGTATATCCATATTTCGTTTTGGAATTCCGTTTTCATGTTTTGACGAGACGAATCGTGTTCTTGGCCGTTTTGGGGAAACCCTTGAACTTTCGTCATTTGTTCTTTGAATTCAACGGCTTTCTGTCGTGCTAGGGAATTCATTTCATTGTTGTTATTGTCCTTCGTAGTTTATTATCGCGAGTTGGCGTTCGGTGGATTCGGCGGGTTCGTAGTCGGTTCGTGCCAACCTACTTCGGTCGATTCTCCTCGTTGTTCTTATTCGAGGCAAGTACCTTGCCCATACTATTCTTGTTTTATGGATATGATAATTGATGATCATATTGGTGTGTTTGTTTGTTTGTTTGAAATGAGTTTTCAAAAGATTCGGCTAGCCTCGTTAAAGGCTCACATTCAAAACGCGTGTGTTTTGTAAATTGTGTGGGTTGTAAGTGACTACGTGAATCCTTTGGATATGTTTGGTGTTGATGTTGTGCTTGGTAATGTATGTGTACATATATTATCTCTTTTCGGTGCGTTATGTTTTGACGTGGTGTTTTGCTAAGTGTTTTATGACTCTTGACGAATTGTTTGGATATCCTTGGTGTGATATGATATTTGTGCATGATTATTTCGCTCACCTCGGGAGGGTCCGACAGGATCACGGAGGGAGTCCAATGGTATAGCCCTGGATTCACGAGTGCGGTTGCTTATGTTTTGTGAATGTGTTTGCTCACCTTGGGAGGGTTCGACGGGGCCACGGAGGGAGTCCAATGGTATAGCCCTGGATTCACGAGTGAAACTTCACCGCTACGTGTGTATATTTTGTGATTGTATTCCGCTCACCTCGGGAGGGTCTGACGGAATCACGGAGGGAGTCCAATGGTATAGCCCTGGATTCACGAGTGCGGTTGCTTATGTTTTGTGAATGTGTTTGCTCACCTCGGGAGGGTTCGACGGGGCCACGGAGGGAGTCCAATGGTTTTGCCCTGGATTCACGAGTAAAACTTCACGAGTTGATATTGATTTTTATGTCCGTCGAGGACACGTTACGTGGGTTTTAACCATGTGAATTATTGTCGGTTTTCTATTTGCGAAAACAAAACCTTTGGGCTGTGACCGCTGTTGATTTTGGAAAGAGAAGGATTCGGTAATCCTAAATTATTTTTTATTGAAACTCTCGATGGTATTTTAAACTGTTTTATAAATTGTTTCCCTTTATTTGTGATCTTTCGGTTTTGGAATGTTTACTCAAACTCTTGCCTCGGGAGGTACTTCTCGTTACGTTTGGATCTTTGAGGATTCCTGGCTATTGTTATTCGTGGAACTTGAATTGTATGGCTCGTATTTACACTTTGTTCTTGCACTAGCAAAACAGTGGAGTCTTGCTAACCCCCGAGTATTCGGGGGGTGGAGGTCTGTTTTTGCATTCAGGTTTGGGAGCATAACACAGGGTCGGCACGAAGGATGATGAAATATGAACGATACCAATCACACGAGGATCTGTATGATGTCATTGGTTTAGTTGTATTTTATTTCCGCTGCAGTTTTCTTTCCCGTTGTACGGGAGTGTGTTGTATTCGACCCCTGCATGGGCATGTATTGTGTTTGAGTTGTATGTATTTATTGAAAGACCAAATCGGTCTACTGAGTCATTTTAGCCTTAAAGGCATTGTTGAGATGTTCGATATTGTTACCATCCTGGTAGATCCTTGAGGAAAGGTTCTAGGTCGTGTAATATCCCTGAGCGGATTGGGGGTGTTACAGTTTGCTGGCCGGACCTGTACAAAACGGCGGTGAAAATGGCGCTGCCAATCGCCGTGTCCTGCGCCGTTTGCCGAACGTCGTTTCCGAGTGCCAGGTCTTGCATCGGGTAATGCGACGAGTCGGCCATGACTAGCAATCTACCGAGACACAACCGAGACACCCGCGCAAGTTTTGCGCCGGGTGATGCGCCGAGACACACGCGCAGGTGTCTTGCACCGGGTGTTGCTCCGTTTCGGGCAGGTCGCGCACTGACCCGCAACACGGCGGTAAACAAGGCGCAAGACACCGAGCAGTACAACAATCAAAACACAAGTCCAACGTTGAACAAGAGTGTAATTCCAATAACCTCAAAGGTTTGGAAGATCAAATATGAAAACAATTTCCCAACACTTGTAACACACCAAAAAGGCAGCTATTACAGTGCCGTGGAGCCCACACTGGGACCCACCAGGCGATACCAAAATACAGATTAAATAAGTATTACTTTGTGATACCAAACTACAATAAATAGTCGCTACTCTGATTAGGAGTTCATTAATGGTATGGCCAACGGCATTGTTATACACAGGATCCGAACTACAAATATAAACCGTATGAAGATGGAATACACTTCGAATATTAATACAATCGGACAATAGTTTAAAAAAGCGGAATAAAGTAACATAACACGGTTTGAACATAACCGGACAACAAAAGACTTGCCCCCCCGAACTAGTATCCTTCGAACCCTTCGCCGTCACCATGCTCTTCTCGTGCCTTGCCTTTACCTCGACCTAAAATACAACACAACTATTTCGCCCAAAACACAGGGTCAGATATACATGATAAATGATTCTCTAGACATTATACAATTCATATATACATATTAGATCTCAAGAAAACATCCCGACTATTGAAAATACCCCCCGGGCATATGAATAATCAGTCACAAACCGTCGAACATATCCAATCATAGATGGACTATGAACGATCAAACAATATGGCTCAAAAATGGACATCACAGTACGACCGATCCGTAAATGTGTCCGTGTACATGTCCACCCCGTATACGGAATCCAGAATATACGTGTGACAATGTACCTAATTAGCCTAACGAACTACGTCTCGTGTGCACAGTCCAATACGGAAACATCCACGTATGACTATACATGTGCCTGGCTAAAAATCCTACACAATAACCAATCGGCATGCAGATATGATTCCGGATATGTCACGATACAACATGACAACGAATTCAACAAATCCATATCCGATTAAGGATCAAGAAACTCACCGAAGTGACAATAAGGATCAACGAGATCAACGATTCAAGGTGACGAATTTGGGAATACAACTCCATGATGAGAAACGGAACATCATCAAGAACAATATCAAATTACGAGTCACAAATTCATAAGCGTTTCATATACACGAAATGTATAATCATCACAAGAATCTAATCATCATTATAACCAAGCAAGATAACTTGCCTCAATACAAAGACGAGAATAATCCTCCCTTGTCGAATAAACGGACGGTCCTCGACTAATATCGGTTACGCGAACAATCGACCTTGAACGAAATACACTTCACTCAACAACACATCCATATAATAATTGATACCGAATTCAGGGGACGACAACCTAAATTTAATTTGAATAGTTCAACTATCTCAAGATATCGAAATTCTATTCCAAGAACTCTATTTCCACAATTCATTTTAATGATCGGTTTACAAGATATTCTCAAAAAACCGCATGGTTCTTATGAATAAGGATTTATCAAGAACATGTTAAAAAATCATTTTGTTTGTTAATATCATCTTATGTTGTTTAAACTTTCCAAGAACATCACAAATGTTGAAAGTGATAATCTGCACAACTTTGTTCATCAATATAACAAATTTAGATTGAATATAGTAAGCTACAATAAGGTTATACTAAATTCATTATCTAACCTGGAGAATCCACTATCATCATCAATGAATTCACCTAGCTTAGGTTCAAGAATCATCACATTAATCTTCTCACATTCAACAAGGTGTTCTAATACATTTTATGACAACACTTTCATCAATTAAACTTAACTATGAAGAAGCTAATGATTATTATTGTCTTAATGATGTTAACAATCTAGCAGGAATTGTTTGATTCATTTAAACATGACCATTATCATCAAGATATCAAGAACACCTCATTCCAAACCCTTAGTTACCATTTTCATCATTAAGTGTTAGAAAGTTTAACTACAAACATGTTTTTACTTGATTAATTCAACCCTAGGTGTAGTATACCACAACACTAACATCATAACCACGAAAATATAGAGTAGAATCGTACAACATACCTTCAGAAATGAAGAACAAATCACCAAACCACAAGAACGCACTCCAAGCTTCAAGAAACAACTCTAAACCCCCAATCAACAAGCTCCAATCCAAGATGCAAGGATCAAAGACAAGTTGGAAGGGTGTAAAATCGATCTAGTGAGATAGAGGGATGATTGTTGGAGAAAAAATTTAGAGTATGGACGTGCAAATGAAAGACACAAGCTGTCTTTTTAAAAACTGCACAGCTCGTTATGTACGTTACCACACGAAGATAATGTACGTTAACCCCTTTACGTACGCTACACTGAAAGTGTTACGTACGTAATATGTCTCCAGATGTTACTGTCTCAAAACACTAACATTGTTACGTACGTTATGGGCCAGAGCATTACGTACGTAATATATGTCAACTTAGTTGCCTCGAAAAGGCCATTTATCCGGATCATGTCCGGCCCCCCACGCCGAAAATGAGATCAGATAAGATTCCCAAGCATTACGTACGTAACCAACATTACATTACGTATGCAAAGCTAACAATCTAGCGTACGTTAGATTAAGGCCTTAGCGTACATTAGACACACCAAAAATCTATCCCGGAAATGTAGCAATCTACTCCAGGTCAAGAAATCAACCACAATGCGAATGATAGTCATAATCAAGTCTATTTAGGTATATCCCGACATCAATAAACATTAACTGAATGTAACATGATTACAACAGTGCTCAAATTATCCGAATAATACAACAGTAGATAAGAATTACTGTCGGATATTACATACTCCCCCTATTAAAAGGATTTTCGCCCTCGAAACTAAGGAGTAAACAACTTGGCATACCTCTCTCGCATGCTGCTCTCCGTCTCCCACGTAGCCTCCTCGACTTCATGTCGTGACCACTTAACTTTCAGTAGGGGAATCGTCTTATTCCACAATTGTTTGATCCTCTTTTCAAGTATCTGTACGGGATGCTCCTCGTAAGAATGATCCTCCACTATCTCGATCCCATAGAACTGAAGTATATGACTCGGATCACAACATATTTCTTCAACTGAGAGATATGAAACACATTATGAATCCCACTTGGAGATGGTGGCAACGCAATATGATAGGCCATATCGCCTACTCGTTCCAAACCCTCAAACGGCCCGATATACCTCGGACTCATCTTGCCACTCTTCCCAAAACGAAAAAAACCTCGAGTAGGGGACACCTTCATTAACACATGGTCGCCAACCTCGAACTCAATCGGTCATCGACGGTTGTCTGTGTAAGACTTCTCAGGTTCTGTATCTAAAGATTCAGACAGGTCATCCCAACACAAGGGAGACCTACAACGACGGCCATACAATGCTTCATAAGGTGCCATCTGAATAGAAGCGTGCCAGCTATTATTGTAAGTGAATTCCACCAAAGGTAGTTGGGCTTCCCAATCATTCCTCCAATCAAGAGCGCACGCTCTCAATATATCCTCTAGAGTTTGGATAGTCCTTTCGGACTGGCCATCAGTCTGCGGATGAAATGCCGTACTGAAGTTAAAATGTGTACCTATCACGCGATGAACTGCTTTCCAGAAGTGTGACACGAATCGCCCATCACGATCCGATACAATACTCTTGGGGGTACCATGTAACCTTACAATCTCTTTAATAAACAGCTGGGCCAATCTCTCGGGTCCCCATGTGTCTTTAATCTCCAAAAAGTGGGCTGATTTGGTTAAACGGTCCACAACACCCAAATCATATTCACCCCTCAATGACTCATCGGCAAGCTAGTGATAAAATCCATCGATATCTCCTCCAATTT
The DNA here is from genome assembly GCA_033398695.1 of Orobanche coerulescens. NCBI lineage: Eukaryota > Viridiplantae > Streptophyta > Magnoliopsida > Lamiales > Orobanchaceae > Orobanche > Orobanche coerulescens. The sequence goes on from CM065815.1 coordinate 67,449,100, forward strand.
CCACTTAGGAATCGGGAGCGGTTTCAGCATTCCTGTGGGTCACCGAAGCTCAATCTTAACCTGCTGACAGGTTAAACATCTCGAAATAAATTCTGCAACCTCAAGTTTCATATTTCCCCACCAATAACCATGCTTCAAATCCTTATACATCTTACTAGACCCCGATGAATAGAGTACGGGGTAGTATGGGCCTCTCTCATGATAGAGTTCCTCAACTCTTCGTCTGCGGGTACACAAATTCGATTCCTGAAGCGTATCAATCCATCCTCGTGGATCACAAATCCAGGGGCTTTCCCTTGAGTTACTTCATCCCGAACTCGAGATAAGAATAGGTCCGTAACCTGCTTCGATCTGATTATATCATTAAGGGATGATGAAATTACAAGTATGCAGAGCTGCCCTTGAATACGCTGTAACCAAACTTCAATTTCTGGCCTCGCGAACTCCAACTGCAAATCTCTGTGAACTGTCAAGCGGGTAAGCATCTGTTCCTGTTACGACTCAAGGCGTCGGCAACCACATTTGCTTTGTCCGGATGATAGAGCATCTCAATATCATAGTCTTTGATTAGTTCTAGCCACCTTCTCTGCCTCATGTTCAACTCCTTCTGAGTAAAAATGTACTTCAGGCTCTTATGATCAGTAAAGATCTGACAGGTAACTCCATACAGATAGTGATGCCAGATTTTCAAAGCAAACACCACGGCTGCTAGCTCTAAATCATGGGTTGAATAGTTAACTTCATAGGGTCGCAATTGTCTCGATGCATAGGCAATCACTTTCCTTTCCTGCATCAGTACACATCCAAGGCCCTGTCTCGATGCGTCACTATATACCACGAATCCTTCAGTTCCTTTTGGTAGAACCAAAACAGGTGCTGAAATCCATCGATTCTTGAGTTCATCAAAACTTTTCTGACATGCATCCGAACACAAATACTTATTATCCTTCCTCGATAGGTTAGTCATCGGTTGCACAATCTTGGAAAAACCATCCACGAACCATCGATAATAACCTGCTAGACCCAGGAAACTGCGTACTACCTTCACATTCTTCAGAGGTAGCCAGTCTCAGATAGCTTCTATCTTCTGTGGGTCTACTCTCACCCCTTCGGCTGATATCACATGCCCCAGAAAGATATCTTCAGGCATCCAGAATTCACATTTAGAAAACTTCCCATAAAGTTGTTCCCGCCTCAACGCATCGAGAACTTGATGGAGATGACATTCATGCTCTTCATGATCCCTAGAGTAAATCAGAATGTCGTCATAAAAATGATTACAAAGCGGTCCAGATAATTAATAAAAACCCGATTCATCAACTCCATGAATACCGTCGGTGCATTAGTCAGTCCAAAAGGCATTATGTAATATCCGCAATTTTGATTTTTGGTAATTTTATTTTTTTGGCGTAAGTCCGTCTTAGTGACTTTATTGTGACTGTTTCGTCATTACGAGAATGATTAATTCTACACTTTTCATCATACGAGTTCATCTCGGTGTCGTTCTGTTGAGTTCCGTGTTCTTAAGCGACTTTTCCACATATAAGTTCGACTTTGTAAAATCACCATCAATTATTGGAAACTCCAAAAGTTCCGAATCCTTTCAGTATTATATAGAATAAAGTTATCTTTCCAATGGTTCAAACGGTGAGTCAATCGGAGTCCGGACGAAGGAGTTATGGCCGAAATAGCTAAGACTACACAGTGAGTCTGGCGCGACTGTAATGCGGGCCGCGGCCCTCGGCTGGACGGGCCGCGACACACTCAGTTCGGGCTGCGGCACACGGGTCAGATCACCCTTTTTCAGCGGATTTTTGGAGGAAGAAAGCTCATTTCATCCTCCTCTTCATTTCTCCTCTCTTTGGGCGATTTTTGGGCGAATTCTTGGGCGATTTATCATCATCAATCTCAGAGATTTCATCTTTCTTGAGTTCTTGGTGTGAATTAACAACATCTTTTTGGATTCTTCATCCCAAATCTAAGGTAATTTCTTCAAACCCTAGATTTTGATTTTTCAATGGAAATATGATGATTTGGATGTTGTAATCATGATATGCGAAGGGATATACATATGATTATGAGTTTTTATGAATTATCATTGGATTGTTGAAGAATTATTTAAGAACATGTTGGATGTTGATTTTGGAATTGGGGGTTTCGATTAGATGTTGCTGGAATCTCGAGTTGTGTACTCCTATTGGATTTTTGATTCCATTAATGATGTTTTGTTGGTTTGAATCACTCATTTGGAGGTTGGTTTCGATATAATTGGGATTGGTTGTAAGCAATGGAGGATTGTTTGCAATGTGCTTGTCTAATTGCCCCAATGAGTTGGGTAGTGTTGTATCAACCTTTCGTTTTGGTTATGACTACGTGGATTTGTATATTAAGCGAATCATTGGTAATTGTGTTATTTAGGGTTGTTTGAGTGACCGAGAATTCCATAAAGGACGTTGATCGTGGAAGGACTTTCTCGCCGTCGGTTTGAGGCAAGTTTTATACTTGTACTAGTCAATGAGATTAAGGTTATCATATGTGTGTATGAATGTGTTGAATCATTCCGAGACTTAGTCTCTTCATGGATTCATTGATATTAAGGGATCGTTCGATACGATACTCTTCGGCAATTATGCCAAATGATTATTATTGTTCATTAATGGTCGGTTCAAGGCATGGAGATACTCATTATTAATGTCATTGTCGATAGCCGATTTGGGGTATCGATGTATCAATTGTTGTTGTTGATATTGATGTCGACCTAAGACATTGTTGTAATCATTGTTATTGATGTTGGTGTTTTATCATTGATGTTGTATTGGCCGATTTAAGGCATTGGCGTATTCGTTTCTCACCTCCGTCGTCGGTAACCGGTTAAAGGTGTCGAGGCATCTGTTGTATCATTGTTATCGATTGGCCGTTCTAAGGCAATCGAGGTATTAAATCATTCATTGTATCATCGTTATCGATTGGCCGTTCTAAGGCTATCGAGGTATTAAATCATTCATTGTATCATCGTTATCGATTGGCCGTTCTAAGGCAATCGAGGTATTGAATCATTCATTGTATCATTGTTCTCGGTTGGCCATTCTAAGGCAATTGAGGTATTGATTCATCCGCTGTAATCATTGTTATCGATTGGCCATTCTAAGACAATCGAGGTGTTGAATTGGGACTGTTGATGATAGTTCCCATCCGTTGTGTTGTTGTTATCGATTGACCATTCTAAGGTAATCGAGGTATTGAATAGGGACCACCGAGGACGGTGGCCATCCGTGAGTCATTATTGTCGTGTTGGCCGACTCAAGGCAGCACACTATCATTCTTGTGAATTCGGTAATCTTTGGATTGTTGATGTTTGTGATTAATTGTGTTTTGGAGGCTAGTCTCGGCTAGTGCTCATCATGGGTAAGTTTGGGGCTTGAACCCTCGCGGTTGGTTCCCAATACCTACAACTCAGTAGGTCACGGTCACTGGTTGATTTCATTATAGGTAAGTTTGGGGCTTGAACCTTCACAGTTGGTTCCCAACACCTACAGTTTAGTAGGTCACGGCAATTGGATGGTTTCATTATGATAAGGCTTCGTGCCGTGGCTTCGGCCCTCATTGTGATACGGCTTCGTGCCGTGGCTTCGGCCCTCATTGTGATACGGCTTCATGTCGTGGCTTCGTCCCTTATTGTGATATGGCTTCGTGCCGTGGCTTTGTCCCTTATTGTGATACGGCTTAGTGCCGTGGCTTCGGCCATCATTGGTACAGCTTCGGGCTTTTTGGCTTCGGGCCATCGTGATGATTTACAAATTCGGCTGAGTAACTTTCAGGTGATTTTGTTGATTTACAGCTTCGGCTGAGTGACTTTCAGACCTTTGTGATGACTTGATATTTCATTGAAGCCTGCGAGCATTGTGATTCATATTTAATTCAATTCTGGTTTGTTTCATCTTCGTGTAATTCATTGTGGTGTTCTATATCGATGGTTCTCCGTGGGCGCTTATGTTCTAACATGTTGAGTAGGTATTAATAGTATGCCGTGAGCATAGTGTTTCACGAATGCTCAGTTCTTACCTTGGTTTGTGAGCATCTCGTATTATTATTATTATTGTACCGTTTTATTCTGCCTTTGGATGCATATCATGTTGTACATGTATTTGATATTCATTATCTGGATGACTGACCCCGTGGGGGCGGAACATGTTTTCATATTTTAGGTGCTTGCGAGGAGAGAGTTGAGATACAGGGGCATGACGCTGGCAACGAGGCATTCGAGCGATACTAGTCCGGGTTATTCATGTTGGTCAGTCAGTTTGGAGTACTCCAGTTATGTCAGTCGTTGTCATTTTATACTATCCAAGCAAGGCTCGTGGGTGTTGTTGTATTTTTTATTTTTTATTTTTGGCCCTGTAGGCCCATTGTTGTCGTTGAAATTCCTTATCGGAATATTGTGTCGGATATCATGGTAGGGACTGTGGTTGTTCTTGTTGGTTAATTTGATGTAATTTTAGACATGTTCGCCTGGTGGATCTCCTGGTGTGGGGTCTACAACACTGTAATGATCCAATGGGATTTGGGGGTGTTACAGAAGATGGTATCAGAGCCTTGGGTTGTGAGATACCCTGATATGTGAGTTATGTGGCTCTACCGATGCGGTAGTAGTGGGACTGTCAGGTTATGACAATATGGACAGTCGGGTTTTGTGAGTCGTAAAATTTATACGACTGCACGAGTCATTCATTCATCGAGTTGTCGTCAGTGAAGACTAGTATCGCAAGACCTCGAAGCTTTGTATGACTTGTGTAAGGACTCGATTCTCTTTATGTTCATACATTCATTATGTCATATATTATACATGTTTTGTTGAAACCTATATGTGATATTAGTGTTACGATTGATTCATGACTAATTGTTTTGGAGCACGTGTGACCTGTGAAAACGATAAGGATCAAATCATTCATCAGTCAACAATCCTCAATCATCATTTTTGATCTCATCGATCATGTTAATTCATTAATCACTCAGTCAATCTCATTGCTCAGTTGTTGATCTTGTGGATCGAATTATCAATCTTGTTAACTTGTTCAAGATAATCATTTCAGGACTTTCATCAGATAATCATGTTACCTCACTTGATCTTTCATGCGATCTTATCATATTCCGGTGTCATGTTGACGATCATTTTATTGCATTATTAATGCATTCATTGTGATAAAGCGTGTATGCTCATTATTACATTCCGTAACGTAATCATAATGCGATCTTCATGCGGGATCTATAATTATCATGTGACTTTCCTGCTTCATTATGGATAGAGCTGTAGGGGACGCAGGGGAAGAGGTCGCGGTGCGGGCCGAAACCCGGGATCTCGTGTGAATACCCGCGCGAACGTGAGGTATAACACTAGTTCATCAGGTGGCGATGCTACTCATTCACTGGCAGATAATCATTCACTGTCAGGGAGTCGTACCCAAGATGCAGCTCAATCGGGAGGTGTTCGGGTTGACCCATTCTTGGTGGCTTTCCGTGAAACCCATCGATCGTGATTATGCTTGGAGCGAGTTTAAGACTCTCATGTTAGAGAGGTATTATTCGGTACCACTTCGTGAATCCAAGTTGTCAGAGGTTTTAAACCCCGAATCCATCGAGGACGAGGGTGTTATTCTCATTGCTGAGAAGTTTCAAGGACTTCTTCAGTTTGCTTCGTCTGTTATCCATACTGAGGTGGATAAGATCAAATATTTTAGCAAGAGGATAAACCCGTAGTTGAGGATACAGTTGTTCAATCATAATTGTAATTCACTTGGTGAATTCATTGAGAAGGCTCTTGGAGCAGAGCCTTTGATTAAGGAGATTGCTTGGAAGCACCCTTCAGTTTCTTCTAGTGAGAGGACTAGGATGCCGGTTCATTCTGAGGGACATCGGGCTCCGATGTCTAAGAGGTCATTTTCTATTCGTCTTCATACTGGGAAAGCCTTTTCTTCTCAGGCGACGAGTTCGACTTTTGTTTGCTTTAACTGTGATTCAGCGGGGCATGTTAGCACTCGTTGTACGGTGCCTGCTATTGTTTGTTTTCTGTGTGGGAGGCAGGGACACCTTCAGAAATACTGCAGGAGTTCTAGAGCCAGTAGATATCGAGAGAGCTCGCAAGCCTCGAGAGATTTTGTTACTCCAACCCGTACTTCATCCAAGGGGTTCTATCAAGCTTCGAGAGCCAGGGGCAAGGACATTCATCACCAGTGTTAGATGATTATCGTTCTGTTCGTTGTTGTTCATTCATGCATGTAATTCATTCATAATATATCAATCATATTAAAACTGCTAATTAACAAACTAATCATTCAATTCACGAGGGACGACGGTCCCAATTATTTCATTGAGCTATCATTCATTGCGTCATTATTCACCTCGCTGAGTCATTCTTGATCCTTGCCGGATTTCGATTCATTATCATTCATTGTGATCATTCTTGTTCTTGTGACCTCCCGGGATCATATTGAGCAGTGAGTTCAGATTTGGGTCTCCTTAAATCGATGAGATCGAGGAGATCGATTATCTGGAGGATATCGATGTTGGGTACATTTGAGATGTAACCTTAATTTTGTATTTTCTTTTCTCTGTTTTCGGATTAATGTGTAACTTAATCCGGAATAATGTATCGTGGTTGTGGATCATTTATTGTTGATCTATTTTATAATGATCGTATCTGAGAATCTTGAGATTTGAGTCATTTGATGTGATTTTCTTTCCTTCTGTATTGTACCCAAGATTTCGTGATAATCTGGGTAATTGTTCATTGTGATTTGAGACGTCAAGTCATGGGGACTTGGGCGTGCGATTGATATGGTACCGAGGACTATATGTGCATTGTTGCTTTTCTTTGGAGGTGTGAATCAGTGTTTGTATGGGCATCCGATGCCGATGAGAAGCGAGTTTTTGGTTCTGTTGTATCTCGTTGAGTTTTCCTGGCGGGATATTGCTTCTCACTACTTGTTTTAAGTTTCAGGACGAAACTTCTTTTAAGGAGGGTAATATGTAATATCCGCAATTTTGATTTTCGGTAATTTTATATTTTGTCGTAAGTCCATCTTAGTGACTCTATTGTGATCGTTTCGTCATTCCGAGAATGATTAATTCTACACTTTTCATCATCCGAGTTCGTCTCGGTGTCGTTCTGTTGAGTTCCGTGTTCTTAAGCGACTTTTCCACGTATGAGTTCGACTTTATAAAATCACCAACAATTCTTGGAAATGCCAAAAGTTCTGAATCCTTTCAGTATTATAGAGCATCAAGTTATATTTCCAATAGTTCAAACGGTGAGTAAATCGGAGTCCGAACGAAGGAGTTATTTTCGAAATAGCTAAGACTACACGGTGAGCCATGCGCGGCTGTACTGCGGGCCGCGGCCCTCTGCTGGCCGGACCGCGGCACTAAGATGTCTGGGAGCATTTTTTTTCAGCCGCGGGCCGCGGCACACTTAGTTCGGTCCGCGGCACATGGGTCGGATCACCCTTTTCAGCGGATTTTTGGAGGAAGGAAGCATTTCATCCTCCTCTTCATTTCTCCTCTCCTTGTGCGATTTTTGGGCGAATTCTTGGGCGATTTATCATCATCAATCTCAGAGATTTCATCCTCCTTGAGTTCTTGGTGTGGATTAACAACATCTTTTTGGATTCTTCATCCCAAATCTAAGGTAATTTCTTCAAACCCTAGATTTCGATTTTTCAATGGGAATATGATGATTTGGATGTTGTAATCATGATATGTGAAAAGATATACGTATGATTATGAGTTTTTATAAATTATCATTGGATTGTTGGAGAATTATTCAAGAACATGTTGGATGTTGATTTTGGAATTGGTTTTTTTTTTTAAATCGAAAAAAACGACCAGGGTGGATGGGGGGTTGGGGTGGGACCCACCAACCTGTAGATAAGAAGAAATCAGGAAATACAAAGTATCAGTCCCGAATTATAACCAAAATGGGCCATAATTCGGGTCCAAACATCTAAGAGATCTACGGCCCGCTAAGGAAGTACAAAGTGCACCACAAAACCGTGGGCTAATATGCGGACCCGTAGACCATATAAATCAACTCCGAAGTATGACCGAAAATGGGCCATAATCCGGAACCTAAAATCTAAAGTGCCTACGGCCCGCTAGAACAATACTAGGTGCACCACTAAAACCTTGCGCTAATTTGTAGATCAATAGGCAAACAATCAATCAATCAAAAATAACACCTACCTAAATCTAAATGAAGGATAACCAAGCTGATCCATCCGTATAAGTGACACGTCTTAAGTGTAACTATCGCAAGTGCACGATATCATATCAAGTAGTAAGTGGACTTTTTGAGTCCGGTTTATCGATCCCACCAGGAAGTTAGGTTATATATTGAATTATACACTATTTAACTATTTGTTATATAGGTTTATAAGATTGAAACACACAATTTAAGAGTTTGGTTTTTATTATTGCAAAGAAAATGCATTAATAGTTCTAATTTTCAAGGAAATGAAAGATTACACTAATAAAAGATTAATAAATTATATAATGAAATAGTTGGGATTACAAACTTAGTTCATCATTAGTTATAGAAGATGTATAGGAGATCATAAGATGAATTTACTTAATATGTTGTGTAGATTCGATTTTCCTTAAAAAGACGGTTTCTCTTTCGAACTATAAAACGCCCCTTATATATTGAATCAATCCACTATATTTCTATGTTGATTGGCTTCAATACATAACAATAGGTTTTATGAAAATAACTCAAAGAATCATCTAAGGTCTAGAGGTATATTTCTATCCCCTAGAACAACTTAGAGTGAAGATCATTTGATCTAATCAAACATATTTTCTTTCGAAACATATGAAGACCATAAATATCGTCATTTATTGGCCAAATAAATAAAGATTGGTAAAACAATGAAAATCACACACAATAATAAGTAATTCGTAATAGATCTTTATACAAACTTAAATAACATGACTAACCTTGTTTATAATCCCAACTTAAGTAACTTAGCCCATGAAGGGTTTAATAAACATAATACAAGCTTGAGTGGTCATTATTAGTTGAAAAAGAAAAAGAATTGATCCTAACTCCCTTAGTAGATAAAGGAGAAAGAAGCAATAAACTTCCTTAACAACATATGCTATACCACTATTACACAAGTCACTCAAGAACACAAATGTGTTCTTCACACAAAAAGAAAATATTACAAAAAGTGAAAAAATATATGATGAAGGATGATTAATGATGGATCTAAGGGGTCTATTTATACACCTAAAGTCATCTAATAGCTCCAAAACTCCAGCATTATTACATTAGATCGGATCTGCCAAGAGTTACGGCCATAACATTTAGGAGTTACGGCCGTAACTAGGATGACTTACGGCCGTAACATTCAGTAGTTACGGCCGTAACTAGGCTACGACTTTTTGCTTTGTGTGAGTTACGCCCGTACACGCCCGTATGGAGTTTCAGACTTCATTTTCAACCCAGAATTTCTTAGACTTTGCGTTTTTGCCCCAAATCTTCTTCGGATGATAACTTTTGATATATAACTCTGATTTTGAATCCGCAAAGACTGCCGAACTCGTCTCGGAAAGCCCTACAACATGAATACATAAAAATTCAACAAAGAGAATATTTTATAAACATGTTATTACTTGAGTAAATCAGTAATTCAATCCGATTAGGACTAGATTTACATCTTCATCCGATAAAAAAATTATTAAAAACTAATTAATTAAATGCAAAAACGAGTAGACTAGCTCAATTATGGGTGAAATATATCGATACAAACCATGGATAAGTATATAAAACTGACACTTATCACACCCCCAAACTTGAATTCTTGCTAGTCCCGAGCAAGACTCTTTATTATTCACGCTCAAAATAAAAAAAATAAAAATAAGACACAAAATAAGAAAAATAATACACACACAAATTAAGAAAAATAATTATATATAAAGAGAAAAGGAGATCAAAATGCCATTAATACACAACAACCAGCTTTATACAGTAGATAGAAATGAATCAAGATTCAAAATAAATCTACTAATGATTTTAAAGTTAAAACACGGTTTTATTTTTGTAATTCCAAAATGCAAGGTTCCCCCCCAAAAGGTTGATTATTTCTTTCCCACTCGTAATACACACGACTCCCTTTAATGGTTGCTCTCGATCACTCGTTTATTTTTCGACTCAATATGAAGAAGAATTTCATTGGCGTCATCAAATATTGTGATTTTTCACGAAATTGAGTGTATTGAAATTCAGCCACTAATTAATTCAATCTGATCATAAACTACATCCCTTAGTAATAGATTTCACACCGTTATTTGCTAATGTGTAGCTCTTTTCACGAACACAATTTTCATTTTTTTGTGAGACGGCAGCTACGCACAAACAATGGTTAGTCCTTTATTTTTCGCAAAATTTTAGGACCCCCAAAATTAGGCAGTTGTTGCTGCTCAACACTTCTCTTTTTTTTTTAGGTGATAGCTTTCACACCGTTATTTACTAACGTGTAGCTCTTTTCACCAATGACTCCTTTTTTTAGGGAATAGAATTTTAGCAGAAAATCGTTTATTAGCTAAGCATGAAAAATCAAAAACTCCACAAATTAAGTAAATTTCAGTTCTATTTTTCAGCAACCGACTGATTCTTCTTTTCTCAAGGTAATGAATGACTCGATTTTATATGATAATTACAAGGCTTGGAAATAGAGATTAAGGCTCAAAAATTTTGGAATATACAATTTTTTACCGATTAAAACGATTTTAGAAGCTTGTATATAGCTAATTTATTGGTGTTATGGCCAGATCTAGAAATCTCACAAATCAATGCCAAATAATAAAGATAATCAAAACATACCAAAATAATCAAAGCACACCATACACTACACACCAATAACGTAATCATACGATTTAAACAAAATAAACACCCCAGTTCAAAAACAAACAAAATAAACACAAAAGTTCCAAAACACCCCCAAACTTAAAGATAAAAACTGTCCCGAGTTTTAGAATTGAAAATCAAGTGAGAAAACATAAAACTCCCTGAAATTTTAGATTTTTGATCCTCCAGGTGTGTCGTTAGGGATATTTAGAAAACGGAAAAGCTTTTCAAAGCACTTCTCCGTTTTTAATTGTCGGTCGATTATTTCATTCTGATTTCTCAATATTTCAGCCTGGGATGTCTCTAATCCCCGTACTCTTTCCAGCAAATCTGTCTCAAAAGGCATCAAGTTTTCTCCGGCATCGTCCTCGGGCTCATATTCCTCCTCGGGGCTACTTTCCTCTTCCCGTTCCAAACGTGCCCGTTTGCTCCTTAACTGAGTACTTCGAAAAATACTACTCCGGCCGTTTAGTCGATCCCCATGCGTCAATATATGACCACCTGCCGAAATTTTTACCCTCTGGCTCCTGCAAATACCGGTGATAAGGCAGGGGTAGGGCATCTTTTGCCTAGTAGGGACCATGCCGGCATAGTGACAAATAGTATTATAAATGTGAGTACCCACATCCATTTTAACCCCTCGGCGGATAGCAAATAAACCTCGCAGGTGGCCAATGGAAAATGTCGTCAGAGTCGAAGTCGGGTAAATACTCCCGGCTGCCCACATCCATAAGTACCAAGCATCATCAATGAGGTCCGCCTGGTTGTATCGGGGTTTGATGGTCCCAATACTATCATGGAGCTCGCTCACTAATGCCCATCGTAAAACCCTATCATCCGGCACATCCTCATTAGGTAAGATTGAAATATCCAACGCATTAGTGGAATCAACCCCCAAATACTTGTTAATCACATCTGGTGAGAAATTTATCACTTTCCCATTGACAGTCGTTTGATGATATGTAGGCGACCCTACTTGCCCAATGGATTTGTTGAAAGTATTGTAAAAGTTTAGGGTCAAGGTGGGGTTACCATTTGGGAGTTCGGACACGAATTTTTCCCACCCGTTGTCTATGAACTTTTGGATGAACGGTGAAGTGATAGTGTCGGTAGCCGAATTTCCAATGAAATCATCAAGTTTGAACAACCTTTCCTTAATGCACCATGTGTTTTGAGTTCTTTGCGGTGGTGCCGGTTGTTGAGACGATGAACCGACCTTCTCTTTTCCTTTTGGCGATTTCTTCGGTGCCATCTCTGAAATTAAACAAAAACAACTTCCTTTTCATCACACGACTATAATCATCAAGCAAAACCAACAAAAACATCAAAAAAATTCAAAGATTTTCGTAGTGGCATTTCGTCGGACACCTTGAGTTCATAGTTTTTTAACAAGTTTTTCATTCAAACTCAAATCCACAAAGTCACCACAAATCAATGAATCAAATAATCACACAAATATCAACAATACTAACAACTGAACATGTTTGAAACAACGAATCTTACGAAAATAGGAATCGAAAAACAAATATAAAGTGAGAAACTAAAACCATAAAGAGAAAAAAAAATATAAATTGAAACAAGGATTGAAATAAAAACCTGATGATTTAGGTGTTACTGTTGATAGAAGATTGAATTGTATTGAAGAATTTGTGTTTTTGAAAGTAGGGATTGAGAAGGGGAAAATTTTCGCAACTTTGCCTCTGTGTCCCGCCGGGTTTGTGATTGTGATTCTAAATCCCGTGTTTTTTTATATAGCTGTAGTGTTACGGCCGTAACATACTCAAGTTACGGCCGTATGTAGCATTCGTTTTTTACAGTTTTTTAACATACGGCCGTAACGTACAAGAGTTACGGCCGTATGATAGTTTCATTTTTTCACAATATTTTTGGGTTACGGCCGTAACATACAAGAGTTACGACCGTAAGGTGCTTTCGTAAAAATCATACCTGAACAACATACGGCAGTAAGACTTATAACTTACGGCCTTATCAAACTTTCGTTAAAATTGTACTTTTAAAATAGAAGGGATACGGCCGTAACATATATGTGTATGGCCGTATGGAAGGCGATATGTACGGCCATAAGATTTTGGATACGGCCGTATCTTTTTTTTTTTGGTTTTTTGGTTTTTTTGGTGTTTTAAAAAAAATTATATTTATTATGTGTGTGAGAATAATGAAAGAAAGACTCCCTGGATTTTATGAACGACATGATCCTTTCTCTTGTTGTTGAATCTTTCTATGTTACCCCCAAACTTATTTTGCGAAATAATAGAGATTGGGTTGCCTCCCAATAAGCGCTTTGTTTAACGTCCTTAGCTTGACTTCTCGTCTGATCAATTAGGTATTTCCAGCATTATGATTGACTTTGCTGTCGAGAATTCTCCTCCCAGATATGGCTTTAACCGTTGGCCGTTTACTTTGAAATTCCCATCGGTTGTATTATAAATCTCCACAGCTCGATGAGAAAACACCTCTTTGATTGTGTATGGGCCCGTCCATCGTGATCGCATCTTACCCGGAAACAGACGCAGTCGTGCATTAAAAAGGAGAAGTTGGTCTCCTGCTTTAAAATCTCTTCTTAGAATTCTGTTGTCATGCCATCTTTTTGTTTTTTCTTTGTAGATTTTGGCATTTTCATATGAGTCGAGTCGGATTTCATCCAACTCATTTAAGCTATGACAACCTTTTCTTTCCAACTGTTCGTCAAAGTTTAATTTTTTTATAGTCCAAAAGGCTCGATGTTCAAGTTCTACTGGCAGGTGACAGGCTTTTCCAAAAATCAAACGAAATGGAGACATGCCTATCGGTGTCTTATAAGCTGTTCTGTAAGCCCATAGCGCATCATCTAGCTTTTTCGACCAATCTTTCCGAGATGAGTCGACTGTCATCTCAAGTATACGTTTCAGTTCACGATTGGAGACCTCGACTTGTCCACTGGTTTGTGGGTGATAAGAGGTAGCGACACGGTGTTTTACTCCGAATTTGGTCAGTAGAGCCTTAACATGGTGATTGCAGAAATGAGATCCGCCATCACTGATAATAACTCTCGGAGTTCCGAAGCGAGTGAATATATTTTTCTTTAGAAAATTTACCATGACTCTATCTTCGTTTGTTGGTAATGCAACAGCCTCCACCCATTTAGATACGTAGTCCACAGCTACAAGGATGTATTCATTAGAGAACGATGATGGAAAGGGTCCCATGAAATCAATTCCCCAAACGTCGAAGATTTCAACTTCAAGGATGAAATTCATTGGCATTTCATTTCTTTTTGACATGTTTCCATGTATTTGGCACCGGTCACACTTAGAGACAAGTGTATGTGCATATTTGAACAGAGTGGCCCAATAGAATCCTGCTTCAAGAATTTTTGCTGCTATTTTTGAAGCCCCAAAATGTCCTCCATAGTGAGAGGAATGATATCTTTCTAATACCTTCTCCATTTCTTTTTCCCGTATGCATCTCCGGATGATTTGATCAGGTCCTCATCTTAACAATAGAGGATCTTCCCAGCAATAGTATTTCAACTCGGAGAAGAATTTTTTCGTTTGATGATGGGAAAAATTTGGGTGAATTATTCCACTTACAAGGAAATTAACGATGTCTGCATACCATGGTGCATTTTGTTTTTCCTGCAAATTAGAGATTTGGAACAGTTGTTCATCCGGAAATACTTCATTTATTTCCTTCTCTTGAGCATTGTTTTGGTCTAGTCATGAGAGATGATCCGCCACTTGGTTCTCTGTTCCCTTTCTGTCTCGGATTTCTATGTTGAATTCTTGCATAAGTAGGACCCATCGGATTAGCTGTGACTTAGCATCTTGCTTTGTCATTAAATATTTCAAAGCTGAATGATCAGTGTAGACAATGACTTTCGATCCCAGTAAGTAGGATCGAAATTTATCAAAGGCATAAACCACTGCAATCGTCTCTTTTCAGTTGTTGTGTAGTTCAGCTGTGCATCATTCATAGTCCGGCTAGCATAATGGATCACTTGCATCATTTTGTCCTTCTTCTGGCCCAGCACGTCCCCCACAGCATAATCACTTGCATCGCACATGAGAATGAATGGGATAGCCCAATCTGGAGAAATGATGATTGGAGCTGATGTAAGCTTATCCTTCAAAGTTGCAAAGGCCACGTGGCATTCATTTGTGAAAAGGAATGGTGTATCTTTCTCAAGCAAAGAACAGAGAGGTTTTGCTATTTTTGAGAAATCTTTTATGAACCTCCGATAAAATCCTGCATGCCCGAGAAAACTCCTTACTCCTTTCACCGAAATTGGTGGAGGAAGTTTTGCAATTACTTGGATCTTTGCCTTATCGACTTCTATTCCATATTGTGAGATTCTATGGCCAAGTACGATTCCTTCCTGGACCATGAAGTGACATTTCTCCCAATTGAGAACTAGATTTGTGCCTTCACATCTTTCCAAGACCATGCCTAAGTGATTTAGGCATTTATCAAATGTATCTCCGAAAACCGAGAAATCGTCCATGAAAACTTCAATGAATTTTTCAACCAGGTCTGAGAATATTGACATCATGCATCTCTGAAATGTGGCTGGAGCATTGCACAATCCGAATGGGATTCTTCTATAGGTAAATGTTCCATAAGGGCATGTGAATGTTGTTTTCTCTTGGTCTTCTGGGGCTATGACGATTTGGTTGTACCCTGAATAGCCGTCGAGAAAACAGTAGTTAGAATGTCCCGCCAATCTATCGAGCATTTGATCAATAAATGGGAGTGGAAAATGATCTTTTCTGGTCGTCTTGTTGAGCTTCCTGTAATTAATGCATATTCTCCATCCTGTGATGGGTCGTGTTGGTAAAAGTTCATTGTGCTCGTTCTATATGATTGTGATTCCACTCTTTTTGGACACCATATGTACAGCGCTCACCCATGGACTATCTGAGATTGGATAAATGATTCCTGCGTCAAGTAATTTAAGAATCTCTGCTTTCACAATTTCCTTCATGTTGTTGATGCTTAATTGAAGGTTTGCAGTCATCTTCCATCAAAATTTTGTGTGTGCATATAGAGGGGCTTATTCCTCTAATGTCCGCAATAGTCCATCCAATTGCTCTTTTATGATTCCTCAATACCCTTAGTAATTTCCCTTCTTCAAGTTCGGTCAATATGTTAGATATGATGACCGGAAGTGTAGAGGAAATGCCCAAGTAAGCGTATCTCAAATGTGTGGGTGGAGGTTTGAGATCAAGTATTGGATCTTGTTGTAAAGAAGGGAGGGGTTTAGCGGAGCTTGTCCCCAACTCTTCAAAATGTGAATGCCTTCTTAAGGGCGGTAGTGCTTCTAGATAGTTAACTGTTTCGGCCAAGTGATATTCTTCTTCCATGCTGGTTAGAGAATTTGCTATACATGTCTCAAGAGGATCTTTAGATAAAATCTTATCCAAAGACTTGTTTACCATGGCTTCAATTGCGTCTATTCTTAGACAATAATCATTTGTGGAGGGATGATTCAAAGTTTTTAGGACATCGAAGATGACATGTTCGTCTTCCACTCTGAGAATTAGCTTCCCTTCATAGACGTCAATAAGAGCACGTCCGGTTGCGAGAAATGGTCGTCCCAAAATAATGGGAATATCCTGATCTTCTTCCATGTCAAGGATGATAAAATCCGCTGGAAATATGAATTTATCAACCTTGACGAGCACATCTTCTATTATCCCACGTGGATATTTGATTGACCGATCAGCTGATTGTAGTGAAACTGTTGTTGCTTTTGCTTATCCCAAGTTCAGTTTGTTGAAAATTGACAGGGGCATCAAGTTGATACTTGCCCCTAAATCACAAAGAGCTTTGCCAAAATTCACTTCACCAATTGTACATGGGATTGTGAAAGTTCTCGGATCTTTTAGCTTGGGTGGCAACTTCTTTTGTAGTATTGCGCCACATTCCTCTGTTAGCATGACAGTTTCATATTCTTCAAGCCTTCGTTTGTTGGAAAGAATATCTTTCATAAATTTGGCATGGCTTGGCATTTGTGCTAGAACATCGGCAAAAGGTATGTTGATGTGTAGCTTTTTGAAAATTTCCAAGAATTTCCCGAATTGAGCATCGAGCTTGTGATTCTTCAACCGTTGAGGAAATGGGATAGGTGGAACATAAGATTTTGTAGAAACTGGACCTTTTTGAGATGAAGGTCCTGATTCAGATTCTTTTTCTGATTCTTGATTTTGTTTATTTTTTTGTTTTTCCGGATGATTTTCCACAGAAATTTTGGGAAACTGCACTCCACTTCTTGATGTGATAGCTTGGACATTTTCCCTTGGATTTACCTCAGTATTGCTAGGTAACATGCCATGAGATCTTTCTGAAAGTATTTTGGCCATTTGGCCAACTTGTGTCTCTAGATTTTTAATTGAAGCATCATTGCGTTGTTGATACTTCAGTTGTTGTTCAGCTAGCTTCGTGATTGCTTCTTCCCACCCGGGCTTCTTTTCTTGATGCGTTGGATTCAACACATTGTTGTTGTTTGCATAAGAAAAATTTGGATGATTTTTGTACCCTGGATTGTATGTTGGCCCGTAAGGATTGTATGCTGGCCTTTGGAAATTCTGAGCATACGCCACTTGTTCTGGTGGTGTTGGTGACTGCTCCTGTTGCACTAAGGGACAGATAGTGCTGTTGTGAGTTGCTCCACAAATTTCACAAGAAAAAGCTGAAACTTGTGGAGTTTGCACCGTCTTCACAGATTGAGGAGTTGAAAAAGACATGTCCTCGACTTTCTTTGATAAAGCTTCAATTTTTGCCAACATAAGTGAATAAGAATCCACTTCAAAAACACCATTTGGTTTCTTTTGGATATTTCTGTCTGGCCATCTTGCACTTTGTTCACTTATAACCTCAAAAATATTATAAGCCTCTTTCATAGTTTTATTTCCAAGTGAGCCATTTGATGATGAATCGACATTGGCTCGGCATGTAGGTAAAATTCCAGAATAGAAGTAAGTGACTTGTGCTCCCAAATTGAAACCATGTTTAGGACATTTTCGTAGCATATCTTTGTCTCTCTCCCATGCTTCGTGAAATGACTCTGAATCTTGTTGACGAAATGTAGAGATTTCGTATTTGAGTTTCACCACTTTTATTGGTGGAAAGTATTTAGTGGTGAATTTTTGAACAAATTCGGGCCAATTTGTTATGCTTCGTGGTGGCAATGTATCTAGCCATTCTCTTGCTCTGTCCTTCAAAGTGTGCACGAAAAGTCTCATTTTGATCGCCTCGTCATTTACATTTGGATATTTGAAATTTCCACAAATCTCCACAAAACGGTTAATATGGAGATATGGATTTTCGTCGGTTCTTCCATAGAATGAGTTGTTGTTGGAGAAGACATTGATGACATCGGGGCGAATTTGAAAATTGTCCACTCCAAATGGTGGATATATCACACTTGATTGCACGCTAAAAGATGGGGGGGTTCATGAATTCCCCAAAGAGCATGTTGTCTTCATCTATTTCCGGCATAATAGGATGTCGTTGATGTTGAATGTTTTGAACATTAGGTATTCCCCCTACCGGAGGAATTCTTTCGTTATTGTTTCCTTGGGGGAGACGTGGGTTTAGTTCGTCCGCCATTGATGGTGAAGAGATAATGCTTTTCTTTTGTTCTCTTCGCCTTCTTCTGAATGTGGCTTCGATCTCGGGATCTAGTGAAACTAAATCGCGATTGTACGTCCTTCACATAGACAAGAGAATCTACAACAAAGAAAAAGTTGTATTTATAACAATAGTTAATAATGTAATATTTCAAAATAACACTTATACTTCCCCGGCAACGGCGCCAAAAACTTGACACGTCTTAAGTGTAACTATCGCAAGTGCACGATATCGTATCAAGTAGTAAGTGGACTTTTTGAGTCTGGTTTATCGATCCCACAAGGAAGTTAGGTTATATATTGAATTATACACTATTTAACTATTTGTTATATAGATTTATAAGATTGAAACACACAATTTAAGAGTTTGGTTTTTATTATTGCAAAGAAAATGCAATAATAGTTCTAATTTTCAAGGAAATGAAAGATTACACTAATAAAAGATTAATAAATTATATAATGAAATAGTCGGGATTACAAACTTAGTTCATCATTAGTTATAGAAGATGTTTAGAATATCATAAGATGAATTTACTTATTATGTTGTGTAGATTCGATTTTCCTTAAAAAGACGGTTTCTCTTTCGAACTATAAAACGCCCCTTATATATTGAATCAATCCACTATATTTCTATGTTGATTGACTTCAATACATAGCAATAGGTTTTATGAAAATAACTCAAAGAATCATCTAAGGTCTAGACATATATTTCTATCCCCTAGAACAACTTAGAGTGAAGATCATTTGATCTAATCAAACATATTTTCTTTCGAAACATATGAAGACCATAAATATCGTCATTTATTGGCCAAATAAATAAAGATTGGTAAAAAAATGAAAATCACACACAATAATAAGTAATTCGTAATAGATCTTTATACAAACTTAAATAACATGACTAACATTGTTTATAATTACAACTTAAGTAACTTAGCCCATGAAGGGTTTAATAAACATAATACAAGCTTGAGTGGTCATTATTAGTTGAAAAAGAGAAAGAATTGATCCTAACTCCCTTAGTATATAAAGGAGAAAGAAGCAATAAACTTCCTTAACAACATATGCTATACCACTATTACACAAGTCACTCAAGAACACAAGTGTGTTCTTCACACAAAAAGAAAATATTACAAAAAGTGAAAAAATATATGATGAAGGATGATTAATGATGGATCTAAGGGGTCTATTTATACACCTAAAGTCATCTAATAGCTCCAAAACTCCAGCATTATTACATTAGATCGGATCAATGCCAGCCATCCCCTCAATAATACACCAAAAGTATAAAAAAATTAGGCAATGATCAATAATCTGCCAAGAGTTACGGCCGTAACATTTAGGAGTTACGGCCGTAACTAGGATGACTTACGGCCGTAACATTCAGTAGTTATGGCCGTAACTAGGCTACGGCTTTTTGCTTTGTGTGAGTTACGCCCGTACACGCCCGTATGGAGTTTCAGACTTTATTTTCAGCCCAGAATTTCTTTGACTTTGCGTTTTTGTCCCAAATCTTCTTCGGATGATAACTTTTGATATATAACTCTGATTTTGAATCCGGAAAGACTGCCGAACTCATATCGAAAAGCCCTACAACATGAATACATAAAATTTCAACAAAGAGAATATTTTATAAACATGTTATTTCTGGAGTAAATCAGCAGTTCAATCCGATTAAGACTAGATTTACATCTTCATCCGATAAAAATAAAATTATTAAAAACTAATTAATTAAAAGCAAAAACGAGTAGACTAGCTCAATTATGAGTGAAATATATCAATACAAACCATGTATAAGTGTATAAAACTGACACTTATCAATAAGGGAGAGAAGAAACGTAGGAGCAGTATCGTAAGTATAAGTCTGAATACCGAGGGACGACATGCCGAGCTTATAGAGGTAGTCGGCCGGCCTGTTGCCCTCCCGGAAAATATTAGTGACTCTGAACTGAATATCTCGGAGAATGTGTCGGATACACATAAGAGTGTGACGAACCTGCCAAGAGCCCCGATGGCCAGATGATAGCAGGGTCACCACAGCAGCAGCATCAAGCTCAATCCAAACATGTCTCGATCTCTGGGAAGCTAAAATCAATCCAATCGCCAGCGCCTGGATCTATGCATCAAAACTCGAAGAGTCCTGAAAAGAGGAGTGGAAAGCGAGAAGGAGCTCTCCGTGATGATCTCTAATCAGACCTCCCCCACCCGCAATCTGAGTATCTCTATTAAACGAACCATCCGTGTTCAGCTTGATCCAAAGGGTCTCATGTCGAAGCCAAACCACCGGGACAGGGCGAAGAGTCTGAGCGGGGGAAGATGAGACTCGCTGAAAACGATCAGGCGGCGATCATCCCGCCCAGAACTCATAGGAAATAAGCCCCGCCGCAGCCAATAATGCAACATGGTGCTCCACCTGCACGATAACATGAGAAGAAAGAAAAGTAATCGTCCTATGCTTTGCACTATTCCTTTCTGTCCAGATGAACCAAAGGATCAAAGTCGTGTGCCTAAAGTGTGTGCCGTGTGCAAAAAAACTCAGGAGCTCAAAAATATTCTGAGTATGGGGAAGGGATAAATGTGTCCATATGCCAAAATACTCCCACACGACATGAGCCACATCACTCTCTAGGAAAAGGTGGGCAACGGTCTCGGTATGGTAGGTCTTGGTAAGGGTATGTGAGCAGCACAAACATCTAGAAGCCAATGAAATGCCCCTCCTCTGTAGAATGTCATCAGGTGGGATCCATCGAATGAGAAGTCGCCAAATAAACACCGAAATGGTCGGTGTGAGTAAGGCTATCCAGATGGCCCCGTAAATAAGATTAGCCTGACCCCTCACCCTAATATGAGACCAAACCGACGACAATGAGAACGCACCCGAAGAGGTAAGAGTCCAACACATACAATCCAAGTCCTCCTCGGCGATGGGAATTGCGGAGATCTCCTGGATGAACTGAGGGTTAAATCCTAGCTCCTCTCCAACAATAGACTCCAACCTATCCATGTCCTATGCCCCATCAACCCACAACTCATTAATCCTAAGATGGGGTCTACCAGTAATCTGACAATAAGAAGAAATCTGCCTATCCCCAATCCAAGTATCGTCCCAAAAGCTGACCTCCCCGCAGCCACGACCAAGAGTCCATCGAATGAACTCCTGAGCCTCAATACCCACACGGAGGAGACAGCGCCAAGGGTGACTGGCACGAGCTTTAAGAGCAGTACGCATAGGCGTACAAAGGCCAGCAAAGCAGTTTCTGCAGAGCATAAACTGCGCCCACAGAGATGTACCCGCGCGAAGGCGCCACCAGAGCTTATAACTAAAAGCCCTCGCCATATCCGAAAGGCTACGACTCCCGAGGCCTCCCTCAGAGACCGGATGACAAATCTGCCGCCAACGGACCCAGTGCGTCTTCCTCTTCGGACCAACTATGTCCCAAAAGTATCTCGCAATGATCTGCTCGAGCTCCTGGATAATGTACTATGGAGGGTCCAAAACCTGAAGCAGGTGAAGAGGAATCGTGCAGCGAGTGCTCTTAATAAGAGCCAGGCGTCCCCCAAAAGCAAGGTGGGGATGAGACCAACCAGAGATCCTATCCAACATCCGTTGCTTCACCCCAAATAGCTCTCGTCTCATAAAGGCTTTGTAAAAGGTCACACCTAGATAGGTGATGGGGAGATCTCCCTGGCGAAAGCCAGTAAGATCATGAACTCTCTGATGCCAACGAGGCGCATGCTTGTAGCGAGAATAAAAGTGCTCTTCTGGATACTAACCATCTGGCCCAAAGCCATAGAGTAGTGATCCAGGAGACGCATAAGATCAAAAAGACCATAATCCACAGCCCGTGTGAATATAATGATGTCATCGGCATAGGATAAGTGCGAGACGGGGAAAGACCGTCTGGCCGTCCTATACCTCATCAAAGGATGGTCCCGAATGAATCGATCCAAGCAGCGCGATAAATAATCAGCGGCAAGCACGAAGAGTGACGGAGAAATAGGGTCGCCCTGACGCAAACCCCAGCTAGAGGCAAAATAGCCGGCCGGACTATCGTTCACCAAAATAGAGAACGTGCAACTCTCGACGCAATGATGTATGAACCTAATCCATCTGGCCGGGAATCCCATCCTCACCAGGACCTCACGTAAAAACTGCCAGTGAACCCTATCATACGCCTTAGCCATATCTAGCTTCAGCGCAAAGTTCGGGAAACCATGAATGTCCGCGACGTGGAGGTCGTGAATGAGTTCTTGGGCCAAAAGGATATTATCAGTAATAACCCGCCCGTGAACAAATCCACTCTGGTTCAGAGAGATAATAAGAGGGAGGAGAGGAGCAAGCCGAGTGTTAAGGATTTTAGTAATAATCTTATTGGTCACATTACACAGACTAATAGGCCAGTAATCTGACCAACCGCTCAGAACAGGCTTCTTCAGGATCAAGACGACCGTAGTCGCCGTGAAAGCCGGAGGCATGGGATGACCCTTAAAGAACTCGAGCACAGACCCCTCCACGCCAGAAGATACAATCTCCCAACAATGCTGGAAATACAAAGATGAGAACCCGTCAGACCCAGAAGCGCTGTGAGGATCAATATCAAATACCGCAGCATGAATCTCCTGGGGAGAGGGTGGGACATACAAACTATCAGAATCAAAAGAGGAGGGGATAGAGGGGAAAAAAGTGTCATCTAGGGGGACGAGAACATAACCATCGGATGTAAGCAGAGTCCTAAATAAATTCACAGCGGATGATCGAATGTCCGACTCTACAGCGATCGTCGTACCACCATCCTCAATGTTGTGAATATGCGACTGACAATGCTTCTGCTTCGCAAAATCCTGAAAAAAACTGAGTGTTGCGCTCTCCCTCAGAAACCCAACGAACTGTGGCCTTCTGTTTCCAGAAATCTTCCTCCATAGAGAGACGAAGATGGTACTTAGCACGAAAATGGTGCATAGCGGTTCTATTCTCTGGGGAAGGGTCCGAATCATATCGCCGCTCGGCCTCTTCAGCAGCTCTCAAGGCCTCATCCAACTTCGTATGAAGATTTCCAAAAACAGACCAGTTCCACTGTTTCAGCCTGTGCTTAACCTTGAGGAGTTTGGCCTGTAGATTACACATACCATATAATCCGGTCGGGGTAAGCCAGACCTCCCGAACACTGTCCAGGAATGTGTGATGCCAGATCCGCATACTCTGGAAATGGAATGACGACTTGTGATGATTCGCGGAGAAGCAACACTGGATAAGAAGGGGTGCATGGTCAGACCGAAGTCGAGGCAGGTGAGTGACGGTAGAGACAGCAAACACGTTCAACCATGCTTCATTAAATAAAGCATGATCTAGCCTTTCCCTCAAACCACTGCGCTCCTAAGTGAAAATATCACCCTCGCAGCCCACGTCGATCAACTCACAGTCAGCAATAGCCTGTGCGAAGTCTAGATTCTCTGGAGAACGGTCTGTGGTACTACCCTCGCGCTCATGTGAATGCAGGAATATGTTGAAGTCACAGCTGACAATCCATGGAACCCCTCTACTTCCAAAGTATCGTCCCAAAAGATGACCTCCCCGCAGCCACGACCAAGAGTCCTTCGAATTAAGTCCTGAGCCTCAATACCCACACGGAGGAGACAGCGCCAAGGGTGGCACGAGCTTTAAGAGCAGTACGCATAGGCGTACAAAGGCCAACAAAGCAGTTTCTGCAGAGCATAAACTGCGCCCACAGAGATGTACCCGCGCGAAGGCGCCACCAGAGCTTATAACTAAAAGCCCTCGCCATATCCGAAAGGCTACGAATCCCGAGGCCTCCCTCAGAGACCGGATGACAAATCTGCCGCCAACGGACCCAGTGCGTCTTCCTCTTCGGACCAACTGTGTCCCAAAAGTATCTCGCAATGATCTGCTCGAGCTCCTAGATAATGTACTGTAGAGGGTCCAAAACCTGAAGCAGGTGAAGAGGAATCGTGCAGAGAGTGCTCTTAATAAGAGCCAGGTGTCCCCCAAAAGCTAGGTGGGGATGGGACCAACCAGAGATCCTATCCAACATCCGTTGCTTCACCCCAAAGAGCTCTCGTCTCATAAAGGCTTTGTAAAAGGGCACACCTAGATAGGTGATGGGGAGATCTCCCTGGCGAAAGCCAGTAAGATCATGAACTCTCTGATGCCAACGAGGCGCATGCTTGGTAGCGAGAATAAAAGTGCTCTTCTGGATACTAACCATCTGGCCCAAAGCCATAGAGTAGTGATCCAGGAGACGCATAAGATCAACAAGACCATAATCCACAGCCCGTGTGAATATGATGATGTCATCGGCATAGGATAAGTGCGAGACGGGGAAAGACCGTCTGGCCGTCCTATACCTCATCAATGGATGGTCCCAAATGAATCGATCCAAGCAGCGCGATAAATAATTAGCGGCAAGCACGAAGAGTTATGGAGAAATAGGGTCGCCCTGATGCAAACCCCAGCTAGAGGCAAAATAGCCGGCCGGACTGTCGTTCGCCAAAATAGAGAACGTGCAACTATCGACGCAATGATGTATGAACATAATCCATCTGGCCGGGAATCCCATCCTCACCAGGACCTCACGTAAAAACTGCCAGTGAACCCTATCAGACGCCTTAGCCATATCTAGCTTCAGCGCAAAGTTCGGGACACCATGAATGTCTGCGACGTGGAGGTCGTGAATGAGTTCTTGGGCCAAAAGGATATTATCAGTAATAACCCGCCCGTGAACAAATCCACTCTGGTTCAGAGAGATAATAAGAGGGAGGAGAGGAGCAAGCCGAGCGTTAAGGATTTTAGTAATAATCTTATTGGTCACATTACACAGACTAATAGGCCAGTAATCTGACCAACCGCTCAGAACAGGCTTCTTCAGGATCAAGACGACCGTAGTCGCCGTGAAAGCCGGAGGCATGGGATGACCCTTAAAGAACTCGAGCACAGACCCATCCACGCCAAAAGATACAATCTCCCAACAATGCTGGAAAAACAAAGATGAGAACCCGTCAGACCCAGAAGCGCTGTGAGGATCAATATCAAATACCGCAGCATGAATCTCCTGGGGAGAGGGTGGGACATACAAACTATCAGAATCAAAAGAGGAGGGGATAGAGGGGAAAAAAGTGTCATCTAGGGGGACGAGAACATAACCATCGGATGTAAGCACAGTCCTAAAGAAATTCACAGCGGATGATCCGATGTCCGACTCTACAGCGATCGTCGTACCACCATCCTCAATGTTGTGAATATGCGACTGACAATGCTTCTGCTTCGCAAAATCCTGAAAAAACTGGGTGTTGCGCTCGCCCTCAGAAACCCAACGAACTGTGGCCTTCTGTTTCCAGAAATCTTCCTCCATAGAGAGACGAAGATGGTACTTAGCAAGAAAATGGTGCATAGCGGTTCTATTCTCCGGGGAAGGGTCCGAATCATATAGCCGCTCGGCCTCTTCACCAGCTCTCAAGGCCTCATCCAACTTCGTATGAAGATTTCCAAAAACAGACCAGTTCCACTGTTTCAGCCTGTGCTTAACCTTGAGGAGTTTGGCCTGTAGATTACACATACCATATAATCCATTCGGGGTAAGCCATACCTCGCGAACACTGTCCAGGAATGTGTGATGCCAGATCCGCATACTCTGGAAATGGAATGACGACTTGTGACGATTCGCGGAGAAGCGACACTGGATAAGAAGGGGCGCATGGTCAGACCGAAGTCGAGGCAGGTGAGTGACGGTAGAGATAGCAAACACGTTCAACCATGCTTCATTAAATAAAGCATGATCTAGTCTTTCCCTCAAACCACTGCGCTCCTAAGTGAAAATATCACCCTCGCAGCCCGCGCCGATCAACTCACAGTCAGCAATAGCCTGTGCGAAGTCTAGATTCTCTGGAGAACGGTCTGTGGTACTACCCTCGCGCTCATGTGAATGCAGGAATATGTTGAAGTCACAGCTGACAATCCATGGAACCCCTCTACTTCCAAAGCAATCTCACGGAGGGTATCCCAAAGGGCGTAACGACGAACACAGACAGTGCTGGCATAGACATAGGTGACAAGAATCGACTGAGGAAGAAGGGGGGAAGAAATAGAAAGGTGAAGGACTTGATCAGTATCTAACAAAACCTGATGCTGAAAGTGAGGGGAAGAAAAGAACCAAATTTTGTTAGACCGATTATAAAGTCCCGACGCAAAACCTAAAAACGAATATAAAAATCAAAATTAGCATTGGAACTCATGGGTTCTAAAATGCCAATAAAAGAAAATCTATGAACTTGGTGTAGATGTCGAATACACTTCTGTGCTCCGGTGTTAGCCAGACCACGAACGTTCCATGTAAGAATGGATATCGACATAAACTAACCCACCGACTCAGACGAAGACCTAGGGCACTGACTGGAGCGCCCCCGTCTCCGAGGTGTATCCTACCGGGCAGATGTTCCCCCTTTCAAGGGCGATGAAGATCGCCCCATGGAGGAGGATGAGGGTCCGCGAGAAGCTGCTCTTCCTCGTGTGGAAATCGAGGGGTCAGAAGCAGCTTTGCCCCTAGTCGTGACACCAGGTGCAGCAGAAATAGATATCAGACGTCTCTTAACTGGGGGTTTTGGTGCCGTCAGGAGAGGCGCCATCGCCGAGGAAGAGAGCCTGGAATCATAAATCTCAAATTGAGTGCGGTTAAGATCAAACTCAGTCTGAGATAGAGAGGGAAAATAAGAGGGGGGAGGAGGGGGAGGCTCGTAGACCACCATGGCTAAGGTCTCAGGCTCAATGATGATCAGATCATCGATACAGCCCTGTCCGTCATGGCGGGGGAAGGTAGACTCAAAGAGTCTAGAAAAGTGAGGAACGGTGGAGGACTCTGTGTCGTCTTCTAAAAAACGCTCGTCATGAATATCGTGACCACTACAATCGCTATCCGACACACTATATTTATCACCCACATTAATAATATCATTAATACCAATTAAATCCTCCTCTTCTCTAGCAGAGGAGTCCAAAGATGCAAAGTATGAGTGCTGGACAATAGAAGTTGTGCCCTTGGGAATCATTCCCGTCTCCTTAGGCCCTTTTTTGGCAACTACCTGCCAAATGACAGGCTCCTTGCCCTTAGGGGCTACTTGTGAAGTACTAGCCTAAGTCGCTTTAGGAGGGGCCGGCAGCATCTTCTGCTGTCGAGAAGGGGCCACCTGAGGCTTCTTACGCTGGGGCGGTGGGGGTCGTTCTTTGTTGCCAACTATGTAGCAACTGGACAGCTCGTGCCCCACATGAGAGCAAAGAGAGCAATACAATGGAGCTCTCTCATAAATAATGCGTTGCGTAAGAACTTGATTATCAAACTCAACCTCAATCTCGGGCACTCTGGGCGCCAAAAGGTCAATCTCGACACACACACGAGCGACTAAGAGTCTGGAATGTGTGGCCATCAGGGAATCAACTAAAATGGGATTGCCAAGAGCCTTGGCAATCGTATATAATGCACGTGGATGAAATAAATGCAAAGGTAGACCCGAAAGTCTAATCCAGACCGGACAAATAGAAGTCTCAGTCCTAACCGAAAAACTAGGTGACCACTTAAATACACGGGCAGGTTATCCAGAAAAATTCCAAGTAGATCCTAACCAAATGCATCTAAAGTCCTCATCATTATCAAACCTAACCGCTATATGATAAAAATTTAACCAACTCCAACTATATTTACCCCTTAGTTTTATGTCAGTTAAACCCGAAGACACATCTCGAGGGGTGGGAATAGCATGCGAGAATTTTAGAATCAAATTGCACTCCCATGAAGCAGCTAGAGTAATCATATCAGAAGTAGAAAAGGAAACACGCATCTTCTCATTTACGGAGGAGATAGTACTAAAAGGACATACCTTCGCTCCGTCGAAATTGAAGGATTTCACTGTTGACCCGGACTGTTGGGGGATCTGGGATGTTGTATCGGACCATGTTTATTGGTGATCGTTTGGGCATAGGAAGGCCTCGGCCGAGTGGAATCGGTTGCCGCTGGATCGGAAGGAAGGCTCGGGGCGTGATTGGTTGTATTTGCCGAGTGCGTCAAATTGGCCAAAGTTGAAGCTGCCTGTATGACTGGGTTGAAGAGGACCGGGGCTGCTTTAATTTCATGGGCTGTGATAGTAAGGCTGTTGGGCTATAAGGGTAGTTGGGCCGGTTGTAGGGTGTTAAAGGTCTGTTGGGATGATCCGGCTGGGCCAATAGCCGGGCCAGGGGTGGGATTAGAACGGATGGGCTGGGTTGTTGAAGATTCGGTTTTATTAATCGGTAGGAAATAATTAAATAGGGTATTGGGCTTAGGTAAAGGGTTGGGCTTGTGATATATTGTGTTGAGCGGTTAGGTTTGCGGCGAGGTGAGATTAGGGGAAGTGGGTTGAGTAATAATTTTAGGCTGAGAATTGGGTTGAATTATACTATCAGTTTTTTGGGCTGAAAATAATTGTAAGGGGTTAAAATCAATTGGGTTGGGAATTGTAGTTGGGCTATAGCAGGATTTATAGTTTGGGCTGGACTGCATATAGGCAGTGGGCCAAATGGTGGCTGGCCCAGTGTGATTTGGAATAGTAGGCCTTAGCTTAATTACACTCATTTGGGCGTCCGAAGATGATCCAGCTGATTAGCCTGGAAGTTCTGAACCGTGCATGGGAATTGGCCCAAGGATCAACGGCTCTCCAACGACGATTGAACCCTTTAAATTTTGAACACCATCCGCCACTAGGGTTATGTGAGGCACCAACTGTTCAGCCATTAGGGTTTTTGACGGAGGCGGCTGTGCGACTGCTCAACCAAGGATGGTTGTCGGAGTTTCATATTCGTGAGGACTAGGTCTAGGAATACCGATGCTTTGAGGAGCTGCGATGGAGCTGGAGTTCATAGCATGCGAAACATGCAGCGCCGAAGACGGCGATTTTGATTTTTCATGCGAGTTTTTTTTTCTTGTGGATTTATTTTTTCTTCTTTTAGTGCCGCGGATGGTGATTTTAAATTTCCTTGCGACTTACGTTTTTCTGATGCCGGCGATGGACCCGGACTGTGTTGCGACTTTCCGAGCGTCTGCGACGCCCGTTTTTTTCTTATCATGAAAACAGCACTCCTTAGTTGCCGGGGTGAATGACGACGAACATGCAGATGACAGACCGATGTGTGCGGCTTGTTGCGGTGATGCAGGATCTGTCTGAAGATGAGATACGCGAGGACAGAAACGGCCGAAAAGTGCAGGCGACTGAACGGGCGATTTACACCTTTAGTGTGTGTTAATCGCTGGTCTCTCGGAGCAGGCTGCCTGCGTCGATTCTGGCTGGAGGTTGCAGGCGAGTGTTCGGGGGAGAGGTGAGTCGGATGGTGGGTTGGATGGCCGGAGAAGATGGCCGGGTGGGGTTCGGTTGGAGGTTGAAGTGGCGGTGTGTGTGTGTGTGTGTCCTATTTTGGAATTGGGGGTTTCGATTAGATATTGTTGGAATCTCGAGTTGTGTACTCCTATTGGATTTTTGATTCCATTGCTGATCTTTTGTTGGTTTGAATCACTCATTTGGAGGTTGATTTTCGATATAATTGGGATTAGTTGTAAGCAATGGAAGATTGTTTGCAATGTGTTTGTCTAATTGCCCCAATGAGTTGGGAAGTGTTGTATCAACCTTTCGTTTTGGTTATGACTATGTGGATTTGTATATTAAGCGAATCGTTGGTAATTGTGTTAATCAAGGTTGTTCGAGCGATCGAGAATTCCATAAAGGATGTTGATCGTGGAAGGACTTTCTCGCCGTCGGTTTGAGGCAAGTTTTATACTTGTAATAGTCAGTGAGATTAATGTTATCATATGTGTGTATGAATTGTTGCTACCCAAAATATTATCCGGAGATAGATATTGCTGGAATGGATGGGATAGCAAACAAATACAAGAGCACTTCCGTGAGAAAGATAAATAACAGAAGATTTGCCGGGGTTGTTAGTCCCGGACTTGAATGCTCTCGCGAGATCTTATTAATACTAATATTTGGGGATACAAGTACTAATGTAAAAATACAATTACAATGAGTGTAAAGATTCTTGTTATCTTAGCTAGTGAGCGTGTAGATTGCCGGAAGAACCAGATTTGATGCTCTGTGAGTTCTTGTAACAAGGGAGATGAACAGTCGCGGCGGTGAGGGATCGACAGTCTCTCACGGCGAGTATTAGCGGGATGCTTGAGCTCCTGAGCTTATGAATCTCTTGGAATCTGTCTAGTGGAGACTTCCTGCCTCTGCCGATCGTCTTCTGGACGAGAGATTCGGAGAGAGAAGTCCTGAGATGGATTCCGGCGAGAAAGCTGGGAGCTTGATGGTATGTGTGTTCTACTGTATTTCCGTGAATGAATACGGAATGTAGATGAATGAGTTGTGAACCAATTCGGAACATAAGTGAACGAGTTCTCAACCTTTTTCCAGTAGGAGGAAGTTCTCTATTTATAGGACTTGGATACGCCGGGCGATCGCTTTTTCTGTATTATAATAATCGGGCGATCGTCTTTTAGCACATGGGCTTGTTCCCTTAAAGTCCATGGCTGCTGGCGGCAAAATTGCAGATCCAATGGGAGCTCGCACGCGTCTGAGTTCTTTATCACGGGCGGTCCCACTCACAACTTTCGGCGCGCCTGCCGGTAGGTAAGGTAGATGACAGGCTGTGGTCAAAGGTCTTGTCTGTCAGCAAAGATCTTGTCTGTCAGCGCCTTTTGTGGATCTGCACGTGGGTGCAGTTCTGAGATCCAGTCTTCGATGAATTTGACGGGCGACCATCTCTGTTCGGGGCGTAGGCCGATTGTCCTTAGCCGGACACTAGAGTCGATCGCCAGATGCCAAAGGGCGATCGCCTTGGGAGTCGATCGCTAGGTACCTGATGGTGGTCTGGTTTCTTCGATTAGGCGAGCTAGCCATAGTTTGACTGGTGTTGACTTGGTCGCTTGGCCTTATAGTCGATCGCCTGTCGAGACGAATAAATCTTGACACAACAATTGCCCCCCAGCTCGCTCCTATGTTGGAAACGTGGGGTGAGGTGGTTCTCTTGGCGATCGCTGAACTTTTGACGAGCGACTCTGTGTTTAACTGAACTGGCGATCGTCTTTGAGCTGATATATTCTGAGTTTGGACGACCTGGTTGGCCGCTAAACTGCGCGGGAAAAGTCAATGGGCGTGGAAAAGTCTTCCGCGGACGTGTCGGGCTTCTATTGGAGGATATCAACGGTCATTAATGACTCCTCGGCTGACGCGTCCTTGAAAAGACACGTACGCGGGTCTCGATGGAGTCAATAAATGCGTCGTTTGAGATCCGACCCCTGAGACTTTCCCTTATTGCAAACGAGTCCCTACCATCTCCTATAAAAGGGCGCAGTGTTGCAGTTTCATACTCACGTGCACTTACTGGAGAAAGAAGGACTTGCTGAAGATTTTTCTGAAGATCTTAGTGCCGATCGTCGTTCGATTTCATCTTTGGGTAAGAAAAAATCCTTATCTCCTTTCTTTCTTTGAGAATGGCTGGAACGTCATCATCGCATGGAGTGGGTACCAGTTCTGCCGCCGGGACATCGACTGTCCAGGGAGGACCTTCTTCCGACTTCCACCTGGAGATGGCCGCTGAGGCTATTTGGGCCGGAATCGACCCTGCTGAAATCGAGGCTTTATTTAATGAAGCCGACGTCGTTAAGGAGGTGGCTGCTGAAGATAGACGGTCGCAGATAGAGAGAGATCTGGCGATTAGGGCTTACTGGGAGCAGCATAGCGCTTTCGGCCGGGCCTATAGGCCTTTGTTGAGATAATGGAGAAATTGGCCGGTCCGACTCCGAGATTCGATTTCCGGGGATACTCGGTCGCCTACCCTTATCAGCTTCCCAAACGGTCGCAGTACCGGGTTGCGCAGCGATCTTTGTGGTCGCTTGGCCAAATCCGGAGTTCGACGGCCAGGAAATATCTGGCCGTCTGGAGGACGAGGTTCCACGTTCCTTCAGATGTGGACATGTTCGCGCCGGCGGAGAATGAGCGAGCCGATCAGCCTCCGATTGGTATGGTCGCCGTGAATGAGGCGATTATGGAGGCCGGGCTGCGCTTCCCTCTATCTTTTGCTGTCTCCCACCTGCTGGCCGCTTGGAACGTGGCACCACTTCAGCTGACACCGAACGCTTGGCTCCAAATTATCTGCACTCCCACTCTTTTCGGCGGTCACCGCCTGTACCACCTCCCATCGCCGTTGGAGATGAACCATTTGTTCAAGCTGACGGCTCAGAAAGGGTCGGTCGGCGGTTACCATATTCAGGGCCGATCTGGTCGGGTAATTCACAGAGTCCCGAATAAGATGCGGGGCGATCAAACGAAGTGGTTCTGGGTCGCCGGCAAGTGGAGGGCTTCTGCGAGCGACAATCCTTCGGGCGAGCTGGAGATCCCTTCTGAGTTTCGGGAGAGGAATTCCAGTAAGGGTTTAGACTCTCCCTTCGTTCGGATGCGTTTTGGACTGATCTAATTTGATTTCGGTTTTGCAGGTTTTCACATTCCGGCGGTCGAAGAGCTGCCTTTTGACTTCCTCGTTGTCTGGGAGCGGATAAGGAGCTTATCGGACGACGACCTTGATGCTAATCGGATCAACAAGGAGAGTCGTTGGTTGTCGGCTCGGCTATTCCATTTCCCGAGACATCTCTCGGTACCAGGTATGAGTTTCTGCGACCTTCACTTCCTAGGCGATCGCCTTACTTGAGGAAAGTATCTAACTGTTGATCGATCATCTTAACTGTAGAGGTTCGCTTTCCTCGCTTTTTGGAGCCCCCGCCGGAGATTGCCATGTCGAATCCTGGAGTTCTAGGCCGACTCCGCCAAAAGAGGTCGTCTCGGGCCCCACTCGTTGCGCTGCCAATTGTTCCGGAGGTGGAGCCTCACGTGGAGCCGATCGTGGCCGAGGAGGGAGTTCCGGAGGATGGGCTTCGATCGACTCGCAAAAGGCCGAGGCCGGAAGAAACTCCGGTTTCTGCCCCTGGCAATGAGGTGCCGATCGCCGCGCCTTCGATCACCGTTCTCGCTCCGGAGAATGAGCCGCCCTCGGCGGCTTTCATGTGGGAGATGGCGATCGCTGACGCTGAGACTCCTCGAGGGAAGCCGTATTTCGGTCATGACCCCGAGAGGGCTGAGAGGTAGATTGCATTCTTGTGTTGAAACTTTCAATTGCGTAGGAGTTGTGTTAACTTTGTTGTAATGATGTAGGATCCGTCGCACAGATCCATTCTGCCCACCGATGGTGCTGGATTTCTTAGCCAGCCGATCTCCTCGCCAGTCTTGTGACATCCCTCAATACGTCAGCAAGGCCGCTGCTGCTCTGCCGAAGGCCTGGATGACCGATCTGGATGCGATCGCTCGTCAGCGATCGGGGAGTACAATGCAGGCTGTTCTCGCCCTTTCTCTCCAGACGGCGACCATGGCTGTCCAGGCCGCGCAGGAGTTTGAGGGGCGACCTTCCACTATTCGCCTGCAGGCGGATCTCGAGGCGGCTCGGAAAGAGAATGCCGAGTTTGCTGATAAGATCGTGGCGATGGAGAAGGACTCTCTGGAGGCGGCCAAGCGGGCGAGCCACGAGCTTGAGCTGGCGAAGAAGGAAACCGAGTTGTCTCGTCTGGAGGTTGACCGATTTCGGGACCAGATGCTGAATTCCGTCCGGGCGCAGAAGGTTGCTGAGGAGGAGGCCGATCGCCAGAAGGTGACAATAGCTCGGTTGACTAGCGAGCTGGCGGAGTCGAGGGAGAGGGTATCTGCAAGGGATGTCGAGCTCCAAGGGTCGCAGCAGGCGATGGCGGAGCTGAAAGGAGAGGTAGAGGCGACCAAGGCTGATCCATTTCAAAACTTGGAGTTCGTCAGCGAGTTCACCTATTATTTGGCGTTCGCCGACTCGATCCGAGCAGCTAAGAAGGGAGGTTTGGAGGTCGGGCCTCTTTCTGAGAACTTCAAGGCGTATGCGTTGGAGCATCCTCTCTATCCAGCTTTCTCCTTGCCGATCTTGGATCTTGCGGACATCGGCGTGGATTTGAGCTGGTATCCGACTCCGGCCAATCCTGCTCATCCCGACGCTCCGGAAGATGAGGGGACCGCACCGGATGCTGATGGCGAAGGCTAGGCAGGGGCCTGAGGCACTCTATTTTTGATGTTTTAGCTTATTTCCTTGTAATTTGTAGCTTTCTTTTGTAGCATTTAGGCCTTCGGGCGACCATGTACTCTG
Organism: Orobanche coerulescens; assembly: GCA_033398695.1. Lineage (NCBI taxonomy): Eukaryota > Viridiplantae > Streptophyta > Magnoliopsida > Lamiales > Orobanchaceae > Orobanche > Orobanche coerulescens. Next base: position 67,483,871 of record CM065815.1, read on the forward strand.
ATCTTTTCAAGTAATGAAATGAACGTTTGAATTTCTGACTTATCACTTGAATGATTGTTATTTTTGAGTCTTTGTTTGACTTTGTACAAATGTGTGAGGAGAGATCGTTGCGAGGGTAGTTCCAAATGAATTGATAAACTCATAAAGATAACTTTTACAACAAATTCGATCGCTGCACAACATCTGGAAAAATGACGATCTCCGTATGTGGTTGAATAGCGACGATCGTCGTATAGGTAGTCTGCACTCTTCCCCCTTGTTTTTATTCACTTAGCGGAAGTAAGGGGATGAAAATAATTCGTTGAGTGAGCGGTCTTCAACTTTGTCGAATCCTCAAGGACGGTCGTCCGTCTTGAGGAACCGTGCACGATCGCGGAGTTCGATGGACCGACTCCTTGATCATGTCTTGATGCGCGAAGACATTGAGTGTCTCGTGACTCACTTTATTATGAGGGTTCTCTGTTAGGCTGCGCCTCGCCTCGTATTTAAACGAAGGGCGTGCGGTCTCGGTCTAGAGGAGTCCTTGCGCGGGGCAGCGTCGGATCCGCGGCTTGTTTAGCTCTGCTTCCACCTCGGCCCACCATGAAGATGGCGAACCTCGACGGTGTACGTTGAGATGGGGGTTGTGGCACATCGCATTGTCCGGGTTCACCATGTTAGATGATGAACCTTTGAGGGCGAGCGATCGTGTCCACTGAATAACTTTGGAGGGCCCTCAGACTATGCCGGCCTCGTATTTAAACGAAGGGCGGGCGATCTTGGCCCAAAGGGACCTTGCATGGCCTAAGCAGTCGGTTCCATCGACCACCAGGACCATGGATGCACTCTTCCACCTTAGATCGTCATGTAGATGCCGACCTTCGACGGTGTACGTTGTGCGGGGGAGGCGATCTCGTGCCTTAGTCCACCGTGTTAGATGGTGAACTGTAGATGGCGAGCGAGTCCTCCAGTTTCTTAAATAAGGGGGGAGATCGGGGAGACTTTTGAGGTCCCCTTCTCTTGATTGAATCATGTAGGGACGGTCGCCGAGGTTGGTCCAGGGGTCGGCTCGTATGAGCTTCCCAACCTGTTTTGTGTTCGACTCGGACGATCGTGTATAGAGATTGGTAGGGGCTTCGGCTAAGCCAATAAGCTGTCCAACTTGCCCTCCTCGAACAATCTCCAGAGCTGTTTGAGGAGGTCGCGGCATTGGTTGGTGCTGTGGCCGGGACTCTTATGGTAGGCACAATATTTATTGTTGTCCAGGTGACCGTGGTCCCTTATCGCCTTTGGCTTTTTGAGCTTTTCGTGCCCCTTGATGGCATAGAAAATATGTGCCGGAGTTCGGTTGAACGTATGGAGGAGATGGGCTTCCATGTCCTCGAAGGCCTTGAGATCTCCGGGTGGCTTGGCGATCGCCTTCTTTGCTTTGGCGATCGCTCTATTCTGGAGAGGAGGTGGCGTTTCCTCGCCTAGGTGGAGGGTGAGTAGCCTTTGTCTGGCCAGAAAATTGGCAGCCTTAGCGCGGAAGATCGCGTAGGTTGGGGGAATATCCTTGGTAAGATGTCTAAACATGAGTGAATGACCGTAGAATCCCCCCATGACCGAATAGAGAGCGATCTCGTCACTGATGGGTTCGCCGGTGAGGATGATTTCGTCTACTCGGTCAATGTAATCTGCGTCGGTTTCGTCTTTCCCCTGCCTGATTTTCATCACGCGGTGGGGGCCTTCTGGTCTGGCGATCTTGTTGGCGAAGTATGACGTGAAGTCATTCGCCAGTTTCTTAAAGGAGGTGATTGATCGTGGTGGTAGTGAGGCGTACCACCTATGGGCCAGCTCGCCCAATGTTAACGGGAAGATCCGGCACTTGGTTGCATCAGATGCCCCACACCCAGTCATGTAGATTCGGAATTTACTCAGGTGGGTTTCGGGGTCCGATCTCCCCTCATACAGAGGTGTTTTGGGAGGAGCGATTGTTGGTTGTATGGGGGCAAGCTCGATGTGGACCGCGAGTGGCTCGGTCGGCCCGGTGATCTTTCTTTGGCGCTTGCCCCGGTGTCAAGAGTGCTTTCATCTCGTCAAGGCCAGTATAACGGCCATCGCCGTGCTTTGCTCGCTGACTCGGCGCTCGGAGCGGGTGCCAAGCGATTGAGTGCGATCCACAGCGATCGGGGACGGAGTCGAGATGGCGACTGCGTTCGGCTGTGAGTTGGGTAGGCCGAACTCCTGGTGACGGATTCGGATTTCGTCTTTTCGTGGTTGGAAACAGATTGCCCCGGTCGCCAGGATGGGTCGCGCCCCAAGCGATTGAATATGGATCCGTCCGGTCGTGCGAGAGCCTTTTCTCGCGAATTGAGGCTTTCTGACGATCGCTCGCTCAGTAGCCCGTTGAATTTCCGTTTTCCCATGCGGCGGACGATCGAGGGAGTTATCGCGGGCGACGCGCATGCTCTCCGTCGCTCCTCTAGGATGGCCATAGCCTCCTCAATCTGTTCCTCGGTTTGGAACTGACCGAGTGAGAGGTTGGGGCCATCTCTCGGGTGCGGGATCGAGAGTCTCGCGTTGCTACGGCTTCCCCCTGTCGTCGGCTGGGGTTCGGACTGAACCGGGATATGGTGTCCGGCGGTTCGGAGAGCGGCTTTCTTCGATGTACCGGCGGATGTCATGATTCTGAAGGTTTTCCTTGAAGTGCAGTGAGTGTCACTTCAAGTATATGCCCCGAGAACAGTGAGTGTTCTTCGGGACGGTAGGAATAAAAATTTGAGGGTTAGATGCCCTTCTTCTAGCGCCAATTGTTGCTACCCAAAATATTATCCGGAGATAGATATTGCTGGAGTGGATGGGATAGCAAACAAATGCAAGAGCACTTCCGTGAGAAAGATAAATAACACAAGATTTGCCGGGGTTGTTAGTCCCGGGCTTGAATGCTCTCGCGAGATCTTATTAATACTAATATTCGGTGATACAAGTACTAATGTAAGAATACAATTACAATGAGTGTAAAGATTCTTGTTATCTTAGCTAGTGAGTGTGTAGATTGCCGGAAGAACCAGATTTGATGCTCTGTGAGTTCTTGTAACAAGGGAGATGAACAGTCGCGGCGGCGAGGGATCGACAGTCTCTCACGGCGAGTATTAGCGGGATGCTTGAGCTCCTGAGCTTATGAATCTCTTGGAATTTGTCTAGTGTAGACTTCCTGCCTCTGCCGATCGTCTTCTGGACGAGAGATTCGGAGAGAGAAGTCCTGAGATGGATTCCGGCGAGAAAGCAGGGAGCTTGATGGTATGTGTGTTCTACTGTATTTCCGTGAATGAATTCGGAATGTAGATGAATGAGTTGTGAACCAATTCGGAACGTAAGTGAACGAGTTCTCAACCTTTTTCCAGTTGGAGGAAGTTCTCTATTTATAGGACTTGGATACGCCGGGCGATCGCCTTTTCTGTATTATAATAATCGGGCGATCATCTTTTAGCACATGGGCTTGTTCCCTTAAAGTCTGCATGCTGCTTTGGCGGCCAGTATCTGATCCCAATGGGGAGCTGCACGCGTCTGAGGATTCTTTGTCACGGGCGGTCCCACCGACAAATTTCGGCGCTGCCGGTAGGTGAGGTGAGGTAGGTGACAGTGTGGTCAAAGGTCTTGTCTGGCAAAGATCTTGTCTGTCGGCGCTTTTTGTGGATCTCGCACGTGGGTGCGATTCGAGATCCGCTTCGATGACTTTGACGGGCGACCATCTCTGTTCGGGGCGTAGGCCGATTGTCCTTAGCCGGACACTAGAGTCGATCGCCAGATGCCAAAGGGCGATCGCCTTGGGAGTCGATCGCTAGGTACCTAATGGTGGTCTGGTTTCTTCGATTAGGCTTGCTAGCCATAGTTTGACTGGTGTTGACTTGGTCGCTCGGCCTTATAGTCGATCGCCTGTCGGGACGAATAAATCTTGACACAACATGAATGTGTTGTATATTCCGAGACTTAGTCTCTTCATGAGTTTGTTGATATTAAGGGATCATTTGATACGATACTCTTCGGCAATTATGCCAAATGCTTATTATTGTTTAGTAATGGTCGGTTCAAGGCATGGAGATACTCGTTGTTAATGTCATTGTCGATAGCCGATTTGCGGTATCGATGTATCGATTGTTGTTGTTGATATTGATGTCGACCTAAGACATTGTTGTAATCATTGTTATTGATGTTGGTGTTGTATCATTGATGTTGTATTGGCCGATTGAAGGCATTGGCGTATTCGTTTCTCACCTCCATCGTTGGTAACCGATTAAAGGTGTCGAGACATCCGTTGTATCATTGTTATTGATTTTCCGTTCTACGGCAATTGAGGTATTAAATCATTCATTGTATCATCGTTATCGATTGGCCGTTCTAAGGCAATCGAGGTATTAAATCTTTCATTGTATCATTGTTATCGATTGGTCGTTCTAAGGCAATCGAGGTATTGAATCATTCATTGTATCATTGTTCGCGGTTGGCCATTCTAAGGCAATTGAGGTATTGATTCATCCGCTGTAATCATTGTTATCAATTGGCCATTCTAAGGCAATCGAGGTGTTGAATTGGGACTGTTGAGGATAGTTCCCATCCGTTGTGTCGTTGTTGTCGATTTACCATTCTAAGATAATCGAGGTATTGAATTGGGACCACCGAGGACGGTGCCCATCCGTGAGTCACTATTGTCGTGTTGGCCGACTCAAGGCAGCACACTATCATTTTTGTGAATTCGGTAATCTTTGGATCGTTACCGTTTGTGATTAATTGTGTTTTGGAGGCTAGTCTCGGCTAGTGCTCATCTTGGGTAAGTTTGGGGCTTGAACCTTCACGGTTGGTTCACAATACCTACAACTCAGTAGGTCAAGGTCACTGGGTGATTTCATTATGGGTAAGTTTGGGGCTTGAACCTTCGCGGTTGGTTCCCAACACCTACAATTTAGTAGGTCACGTCCATTGGATGGTTTCATTGTGATACAGATTCGTGCCGTGGCTTCGGCCCTCATAGTGATACGGCTTCGTGCCGTGGCTTCGGCCCTCATTGTGATACGGCTTCGTGCCGTGGCTTCGGCCCTCATTGTGATACGGCTTCGTGCCGTGGCTTCGGCCCTCGTTGTGATACGGCTTCGTGTCGTGGCTTCGGCCCTCATTGTGATACGGCTTCGTGCCGTGGCTTCGGCCCTCATTGTGATACGGCTTCGTGCCGTGGCTTCGGCCCTCATTGGTACAGCTTCGGGCTTTTTGGCTTCGGGCTATCGTGATGATTTACAGATTCGGCTGAATAACTTTCAGGTGATTTTGTTGATTTGCAACTTCGGCTGAGTGACTTTCAGACCTTTGTGCTGTCTTGGTATTTCATTGGAGCCTGCTGACACGTCTTTTGTGTAACTATCGCAAGTGCACGATATCGTATCAGGTAGTAAGTGCAATTTTTGAGTCTGGTTTATCGATCCCACGAGGAAGTTAGGTTATATATACTGAATTATATAGAGATTTATATGATTGAAACACACAATTTAAGACTTTGTTTGACAATTGCAATGAAAATGCAATAATAGTTCTAATATTCAAGGAAATGAAAGATTGCACTAATAATAGATTAATAAAAGATAAAATGAAATAGTTGGGATTACAAACTTAGTTCATCATTATTTATAGAAGATGTATAGGAGATCATAAGATGAATTTACTTATTATATTGTGTAGATTCGATTTTCCTTAAAAAGACGGTTCTTCTTTCGAATGTCAAAACGCCTCTTATATATTGAATCAATCCACTATATTTCTATGTTGATCGGCTTCAATACATAGCATTAGGTTTTATGAAAATAACTCAAAGAATCATCTAAGGCCTAGAGGTATATTTCTATCCCCTAGAAAAACTTAGAGTGAAGATCATTTGATCTAATCAAATATATTTTCTTTCGAAACATATGAAGACCATAAATATCGTCATTTATTGGCCAAATAAATAAAGATTGGTAAAATAATGAAAATCACACACAATAATAAGTAATTCATAATAGATCTTTATACAAACTTAAATAACATGACTAACCTTGTTTATAATCCCAACTTAGGTAACTTAGCCCATTAAGGGTTTATTCAACATATTACAAGCTTTAGTGGTCATTAATAGTTGAAAAATGAAAAGAGTTGATCCTAACTCCCTTAGTAGATAAAGGAGAAAGAAGCAATAAACTCCCTCAACAACATAAGCTAAACCACGCTTACACAAATCACTCAAAAACACAAGTGTGTTCTTCACACAAAAAGAAAAAGTATTACAAAGTGAGAAAATAATAAGATGAATGATCTTAATGATGGATCTAAGGGGTCTATTTATACACCTAAAGTCATCTAATAGCTCCAAAACTCCAGCATTATTACATTAGATCGGATCAATGCCAGCCATCCCCTCAATAATAGACCAAAAGTATAAAAAATTAGACAATGATCAATAATCTGTCAAGAGTTACGGCCGTAACTTGCAGATGTTACGACCGTAACATTGAGGTCTTACGGCCGTAAATTTCAGATGTTACGGCCGTAACATTGCTTCGGCTTTTTGTACACTGGTTGCTTTGTGAGTTACGTTTTCAGCCCAGAATTTCCTAGACTTTGCGTTTTTGCCCCAAATCTTCTTCGGATGATAACTTTTGATATATAACTCTGATTTTGAATCCGGAAAGACTGCCGAACTCATCTCGGAAAGCCCTACAACATGAATACATAAAAATTCATCAAAGATAATATTTTATATACATGTTATTTCTTGAGTAAATTGGTAATTCAATCCGATTAAGACTAAATTTACATCTTCATCCTATAAAAATAAAATTATTAAAAATTAATTAATTCAAAGAAAAAACGAGTAGACTAGCTCATAATTATGGGTGAAATATATCAATACTAATCACAGATAAGTGTATAAAACTGATACTTATCACACCCCCAAACTTGAATTCTTGCTAGTCCCGAGCAAGACTCCTTTTTATTCACACTCAAAATAAAATGAAATAAGACACAAAATAAGAAAAATAATACACACACAAATTAAGAAAAATAATTATATATATAAAGAGGATAATAGATCAAAATACCATTAATACACAATAACCAGCTTTATAGAGTAGATAGAAATGAATCAAGATTCAAAATAAATCTACTAATGATTATGAAGTTAAAACACGGTTTTATTTTTGTAATTCCAAAATGCAAGGTTTTTCCCCCAAAAAGGTTGATTATTTCTTTCCCACTCGTGATACACACGACTCCCTTTAATGGTTGCTCTCGATCACTCGTTTATTTTTCGACTCAATATGAAGAAGAATTTCATCGGCGTCATCAAATATTGTGATTGTTCACGAAATTGAGTGTATTGAAATTCAGCCGCTAATTAATTCAAATCTGCACATAAACTACATCCCTTTTAGTGATAGCTTTCACACTGTTATTTGCTAACGTGTAGCTCTTTTCACCAACACAATTTTTATTTTTTTTAGGTGATAGCATTCATACCGTTATTTGTTAACGTGTAGCTCTTTTCACCAACACAATTTCCATTTTTTTTAGGTGATAGCTTTCACACCGTTATTTGCTAACGTGTAGCTCTTTTCACCAACACAATTTCCATTTTTTTAGGTGATAGCTTTCACACCGTTATTTGCTAACGTGTAGCTCTTTTCACCAATGACTCCCTTTTTTTATTAGGGAATAGAATTTTTGCAGAAAATCATTTATTAGTTAAGCATGAAAAATCAAAAACTCCACAAATTAAGTAAATTTCAGTTCTATTTTTCATCAACTGACTGATTCTTCTTTTCTCAAGGTAACGAATGACTCGATTTTAAATGATAACTACAAGGCTTGGAAAGAGAGATTAAGGCTCAAAATTTTGGAATGTACAAATTTTTAATCGGTTAAAATGATTTTAGAAACTTGTATATAGCTAACTTATTGGTGTTATGGCCAGATCTAGAAATCTCACAAAACAAAATAAATATATATAAACACACTAAAAAAAAAAATCAAAGACAAATAACAAAAATAATCAAAACACACCACAATAATCAAAGCTAAACACACGAAAATATCAAACACACCAAAATAATCAAAACATACCACCCCCAAACTTGAAAAAGAAACTGTCCCGAGTTTTTAGAAATGAAAAGCAAGTGAGAAAAAAGATAATACTCCCTGTTATGAAAGTTGATGCTTGAGCTAACGCCTTTTAGAATCTGCAAGAGAATAAATATACGAGGCAAACAACAAAAGAAAATAAAATATACTCGGAAGTATAACACAATTTTTAAGATGCGCTTCAAGAAAGTCCGAAGAGTCGCCTTACGCGGCCATCAATGCTTTTATAAAAAAACAAACAATAAAAATCACAACAATAAAATAACAATACATAAATCGCGAATAGATGCGCGTCAAGAGTTCAAAAAGAAACTCCTTAAGCTGCCATCATTTAGCACGATTTTTACACACAACAGAAAGTAAAAATACAAGAGGTCCGATATGGGTTATCAAAGGGAGAGGAATGAATCAACTTTTCGTTTTCTCACGGTAAAATCTTCCATCCAGACAATATTAGCTAGAGCTGGATCTGGTTGAGGAACAAATTCAATGAGTTTTTTGATTAGTTCTTCTGGTGTTGTTGCAACGACTATGATTCGTTTAGCACGCTCGGAAATAAAACCCTTTTCAGCAGAGTAGTTGATGAAACATAGTAAACAATCAAAGAAACCATTAACATTAAGCAGACCTATTGGTTTTTGATGAACATTTAGCTGGGCTCTGGTAACCACATGAAAAAGTTCCTCAAGAGTGCCAAAACCACCGGGAAGGGTGATTAGGGCGCCAAAATTATTTATCATGTGAGTTATGCGATCTTGCATATTTATAGCTCTAAACTCATCTCCAATAGTTGCCCCGATGATTTTACTTTCAGCCAGAGGTTTTGGAATTATTCCCAACACTCTTACTCCTTCCATATAGGCAGAAGCAGCAGCTCGTCCCATTAATCCTAGACTTTCTCCTCCGTAAACTACATGAATGCATTTTTCTTCTAAGGTACGACCCAAGTTGTGGGCTGCTTCAGTAAAGCATGCCTCTTTTCCATAACTAGCTCCACAAAAAATGCAGACTGTGCTAAAAATTTTTGTGGAAGATGATGATTTTATTTTTGAAAAGAAATTCATTAGAGAGAAAAAGAGAAAAGTACAAGTTTGAGGGATGAATAAAAGAAACAAGCACAATGCTTAATTATAGAACAAAAATGAGGTAAAATTGTTTAACAAGTTTGTGATTGCGTTGATTGCGCTTCAACTACTCAATAGAATAATGAATGTATTTATTGCGTATCACTTTTTTTTATTCAGAAATCTCACCATACGACAAAAATAAAAGATACTCACGTGTATGTACAGTAGTTGTGTTTGTGGCTCACATCTTCCTCTGATTTTACGTTCAGAAACGGCCTAAACGCCTTCTATGAGTCAGGGAGAAGCTTCCCATCCAATTTTCTTACAAATTGGCAAACAGGGTCTTTTAACGTCAGATTCCCAAGACGTTGTTCATATTCTGGCTTGAATTTATTCCACAATCATCGAATTCCGTAATGTACAGTCCACTAGGATGCGTGTCAAGAGAAATTTCGATATTATCTAAATTCTCTTTATTTAGACCATCCTTAATGAACTAAATTTTATCTTCTCTGTTTGTAGATGGAACTCCTAAAGATCGACATTTTAAATTACAGTTCCATCTAGCACATTTATAGCAAACGGCTATTATCTTTGCTCGTCGTTTCTTGGCATATGAACTTTTTCCAAGCCCTGGTAAAAATCTAGTAGTTATTTCTGTGAATTCACCTACTATTCTCACTTTGGCTTCAATAATGAATCTAATGTCAAAAGGTATTCTTTTATTCATAAGCAACCTCATCCTTTCAAGTCTTGTCTTGTAAATTTTTAAAATTACTTTTTTGCTAAGAAAGGGAAATCTCTTTTAATACTATTCAAAGTTTCTTCCATGATAAAAAAATAAAAAAATAAAAAAATAATAATATCTAAAAATATCAGTTGTTGTGGAAAACTGAAAAATTCGACTTTAATAGACACGGAGTACCGTTATCCGCCACTTGACCGGACAAACACAATTGAGTACTAAGTTACAACGTCGAGAAATTGTATCCTATAACAATAGTTTACAATGTAAGATTTCAAATATAACACTAATACTTCCCCGGCAACGGCCAAAAACTTGACACGTCTTTTGTGTAACTATCGCAAGTGCACGATATCGTATCAAGTAGTAAGTGGACTTTTTGAGTCCGGTTTATCGATCCCACAAGGAAGTTAGGTTATATATTGAATTATACACTATTTAACTATTTGTTATAGAGATTTATATGATTGAAACACACAATTTAAGAGCATGGTTTGACAATTGCAAAGAAAATGCAACAATAGTTCTAATATTCAAGGAAATGAAAGATTGCACTAATAATAGATTAATAAAAGATAAAATGAAATAGTTGGGATTACAAACTTAGTTCATCATTAGTTATAGAACATGTATAGGAGATCATAAGATGAATTTACTTATTATGTTGTGTAGATTCGATTTTCCTTAAAAAGACGGTTCTTCTTTCGAATGTCAAAACGCCCCTTATATATTGAACCAATCCACTATATTTCTATATTGATTGGCTTCAATACATAGCATTAGGTTTTATGAAAATAACTCAAAGAATCATCTAAGGCCTAGAGGTATATTTCTATCCCCTAGAACAACTTAGAGTGAAGATCATTTGATCTAATCAAACATATTTTCTTTCGAAACATATGAAGACCATAAATATCGTCATTTATTGGCCAAATAAATAAAGATTGGTAAAACAATGAAAATCACACACAATAATAAGTAATTCATAATAGATCTTTATACAAACTTAAATAACATGACTAACCCTGTTTATAATCCCAACTTAGGTAACTTAGCTCATTAAGGGTTTATTCAACATATTACAAGCTTTAATGGTCATTAATAGTTGAAAAAGGGAAAGAATTGATCTTAACTCCCTTAGTAGATAAAGGAGAAAGAAGCAATAAACTCCCTCAACAACATAAGCTAAACCACACTTACACAAATCACTCAAAAATACAAGTGTGTTCTTCACACAAAAAGAAAAGGTATTACAAAGTGAGAAAATAATAAGATGAATGATCTTAATGATGGATCTAAGGGGTCTATTTATACACCTAAAGTCATCTAATAGCTCCAAAACTCCAGCATTATTACATTAGATCGGATCAATGCCAGCCATCCCCTCAATAATAGACCAAAAGTATAAAAAATTAGACAATGATCAATAATCTGTCAAGAGTTACGGCCGTATCTTGCAGATGTTACGGCCGTAACATTGAGGTCTTACGGCCGTAACTTTCAGATGTTATGGCCTTAACATTGCTTCGGATTTTTGTATACTGGTTGCTTTGTGAGTTACGTTTTCAGCCCAGAATTTCCTAGACTTTGCGTTTTTGCCCCAAATCTTCTTCGGATGATAACTTTTTATATATAACTCTGATTTTGAATCCGGAAAGACTGCCGAACTCGTCTCGGAAAGCCCTACAACATGAATACATAAAAATTCATCAAAGAGAATATATTATACAAATGTTATTTCTTGAGTAAATCAGTAATTCAATCCGATTAAGACTAAATTTACATCTTCATCCTATAAAAATGAAATTATTAAAAATTAATTAATTCAAAGCAAAAACGAGTAGACTAGCTCATAATTATGGGTGAAATATATCAATACTAATCACAGATAAGTGTATAAAACTGACACTTAGCACCTGCGGGCATTGTGATTCATATCTAATTCAATTCTGGTTTGTTTCATCTTCGTGTAATTCATTGTGGTGTTCTATATCGATGGTTCGCCATTGGACACTTATGTTCTAACATGTTGAGCAGGTATTAATAGTATGCTGTGGGCATAGTGTTTTACGAATGCTCGGTTCTTACCTTGGTTTGTGAGCATCTCGTATTATTATTATACCATTTCATTCTGCCTTTGGATGCATATCATGTTGTATATGTATTTGATATTCATTATCTGGATGACTGACCCCGTGGGAGCGGAACATGTTTTCATGTTTTAGGTGCTTGCGAGGAGAGAGTTGAGATACAGGGGCATGACGTTGGCGATGAGGCATTCGAGCGATACTAGTCCGGGTTGTTCATGTTGGTCAGTCAGTTTGGAGTACTCCAGTTTTGTCAAGTCGTTGTCATTTTATACTATCCGAGCAAGGCTCGTGGGTTTTGTTGTATTTTTTATTTTTTATTTTTGGCCCTGTAGGCCCATCGTTGTCATTGAAAATCCTTATCGGAATATTGTGTCGGATATCGTGGTACGGACTGTGGTTGCCCTTGTTGGTTAATTTGATATAATTTTAGTCGTGTTCGACTGGTGGGTCTCCTGGTGTGGGGTCCATGGCACTGTAATGACCCAATGGGATTTGGGGTTGTTAGACATTACTACGAACTCATAATGTCCATAGCGAGTACGAAAAGCGGTCTTCGAAATGTCAGACTCTCGAATCCTCAGCTGATGGTATCCGGATCTCAAGTCAATCTTAGAAAACACAGCAGCTCCATGAAGATGATCCAATAAATCATCAATACCCGGCAATGGATATTTGTTCTTGATGGTTACCCTGTTCAGCTCGCGGTAATCGATACACAAACGAAGCGATCTGTCTTTCTTTCGTACAAATAACACTGGTGCTCCCCAAGGGGATGCACTAGGTCGAATATAGCCTTTCTCAGTTAACTCCTCAAGCTGGTTCTTCAAATCCTGCATCTCGGTTGGAGCCATACGATATGGTGCTTTCGAAAGCGGGGACGTACCTGGCTCTAATTCAATAGTAAACTCTATCTCTCGATGTGGAGGTAAGCCTGACAACTCGTCTGGAAATACATCTGGGTAGTTCCGAACTACTGGAATATTGGCCAATTCAACTGGTCGATGCGCTGTTTTAGTCATGTAACACCAATAACCAATACACCCTTGATTAAGCAGTTTCATTGCTTTCATAGCACTCATGACTCTACCGGAACGGCTGGGATTATCACCCTGAAAAATACACTCAACACCATCGTCAGATGAGATGGTCACTATCCACTTGCGGACACTAAGTATGGCATCGTAACGATCTATCCAATCGATACCCAAGATTACATCATCTTTAGGCAAATCGACCACAATTAAGTTTGACAACCACTCATGGTCGTTCATGCGAATCGGACAGTTCTGCACTTCACGATTCCCAACAATCCTTCTACCATCGGGTAGACCAATTACATAAGGTTCACAATTGGTAACATGATCTATTTGAAAATGACTCAAACAAAAAGCAGATAAAAAGGAGTGTCAACCACTAGTATCAAAAAGAACATGGATGGGCTGAGATTGGATCTCGAGAGTACCTGCACTCATGCTGGCTTCGGGATCGTCTGCCTTCTTCATCTCGTAAATCCTAGGTTTTGCATCTCTGGCACCAGATGTACCAGCTTGGTTTTCATGGCCCATCCCTCTGTTTGCCCCGGTAGTCTGATAAGAAGCGGACGGAGGCACACGGTCCTGGACAGAAGACTGAACTAGAGCACGAGATGCTACTGGTTCATGTCCCGGTCCATTCCTGCAATAACGAGCACGATGCCCATTCTTCCCACAAGTATGGCATGCGACGGCCGGCTTCGGGAATTTGGAGCTGATGTGCCCCTGGTCCCCACGGTTATAGCACATAACATATGAGTTGACCGCTCGAGAGTGCGACCCGGCTGGCTTTGATGCTATGGGTGGTCGTTCAAAAGGGTTCGGCAATGACTGGGGCTTCCTGAATGTTCCCCGGTTACTGTCAGTCTGGTTCTGGTTCCTGGATCTCTTGTTGTTGGACTGTGGTTGCTTCTTGGAAATCTCATTTGCTGTAAGTTCGTATTCCAGAGCTTTCTCGATGAACTCCAGTAGGGTCGTACAGTGGTGATTCAACAGCTGCATTCTCACTCGAGGTTTATGCCTCTTGAGAAAATATTTGATCTTATCGGCCTCCATTCGGACAATCGACGAGGCAAAAGGAAAAAGTGCCTGAAATTTCTCGGCAACAGATAGTATATCATTGTCTTCAGATAGGTCCGGGTTTAGCAATTCTGACAGCTTAGCCTCGCGTAGTGGCCCTGGATAGTAATAGTCTAATATGAGGTTTTTAAATTCCTCCCAAGTATACACACCATCAGCTGGCCTCACTGAAAGTCACCAGGTGTGGGCGGCCTTGCTAAGATAGTAAGCTGCTACGGAGACACGATTCTCTTCGGGGCAGTCCATCATCTCGAATAATTTCTCAAAGTGATCAATCCTATGTACAATTTCAGCAGGCTCAGAAGAGCCTTCAAAAGTCAGGGTCACTGCCAAGAGATGTCGCTGATGATCCGACTCACTGGCCCGACATGCACAGGAGGTGGAGGATGTGGCCCCTGTTGTTGGTTGGTAGTAGCTCTCTGCATAGCTTCCATTAATTGACCCATCTGGGTCATCTGAGCCATCATGCCCTGCATCACAACGTAAAGACTGGCATACGCATCCTCACGTCCAATGTGGTGCGATTGGTCCCTAGAAGGCGAATCACTGCTTGCGGAACTATGCTCCACATTCGCGCACCTGTCGGCTCGTGGTATTGGGATTCGGCCCCTTCCGCAGCCTCGTCCCCCTCTGCCATGGCCTCTCAGATTTCTTTCCATACTGAAAGAATCAAACCATAATGATAACCATAAGTGCAGTCCAAGATACCAATCAAAATTCATGCTAAGTTAATAGCAACAAGGAATTACATACTCAAGAAAAACAGTTCACAATGAATTATCGACATTACGAGTGTCACACAGAATATCATAGCGACTTCGAGTCGAACAATTTCAATCACATAATCAATCCAGAATTTACCTCGAATTATCAATCAGATAAATCCTGCTACAGAT
The DNA here is from genome assembly GCA_033398695.1 of Orobanche coerulescens. Classification (NCBI taxonomy): domain Eukaryota; kingdom Viridiplantae; phylum Streptophyta; class Magnoliopsida; order Lamiales; family Orobanchaceae; genus Orobanche; species Orobanche coerulescens. Next base: position 67,498,904 of record CM065815.1, read on the forward strand.
TCTCGAAATAACAAGATCAACAAAAAGATCCATTCTGATATCAATATCATGCCAGCAATTAAATCATGACTCGTAAAGTACATACCGTATTTGGCTCGTAGGGTCAGGCGCTTGCATAGGTCACACGTGACATAAAGGTCTCTCGATACTAGTTCATTTCACAATGACTCTTAAAGAGAAAACAACTCTCTGATACCACCTTCTGTAACATCCCAAAAAGGCACCTATTACAGTGCCGTGGACCCCACACTGGGACCCACCAGGCGATACCAAAATACAGATTAAATAAGTATTACTTTATGATACTGAACCACAATAAATAGTCGCTACTCCGATTAGGATTTTATTAATGATATGGCCAACGGCCTTATTATACATAGGATCCGAACTACAAATATAATATGTATGAAGAAGGAATACACTGTGAATATCGATACAATCGGACAATAGTTTAAATAAAGCGGAATAAAGTAACATAACACGGTTTGAACATAACCGGACAACAAAAGACTTGGGCCCCCCGAACTAGTATCCTTTGAACCCTTCGTCGTCACCATGCTCTTCGCGTGCCTTGCCTTTACCTCGACCTAAAATACAACACAAGTATTTCGCCCAAAACACAGGGTCGGATACATGATAAATGATTCTCCAGACATTATACAATTCATATATACATATTATATCTCAAGAAAACATCCCGAATATTGAACATACCCCTCGCGCGTATGAACAATCAGTCACAAATCATCGAACATATCTAATCGTACATGGACTATGAACGATCAAACAATATGGCTCAAGATGGACATCACAGTATGCCCGATCTGGAAATATGTCCGTGTACATGTCAACCCCGTATACGGAATCCAGAATATACATGTGACAATGTACCTAATCAGCCTCACGAACTACGTGTCGTGTGCACAGTCCAATACAGAAACATCTACATATGACTATACATGTGCCTGGCTAAAAATCCTACACAATAACCAATCGGCACGCAGATATGATTCCGGATATGTCACGATACAACATGACAACGAATTAAACAAATCCCATATCCGATTAAGGATCAAGAAACTTACCGAAGTAACAATAAGAATCAACGAGATCAACGATTCAAGGTGACGAACTTGAGAATACAATCCTGTGATGAGAAACACAACATCATCAAGAACAATATCAATTTACGAGTTACAAATTCATAAGCGTTTCATATACATGAAACATATAATCATCACAAGAATCTAATCATCATTATAACCAAGCAAGATAACTTGCCTCAATACGGAGACAAGAATAATCCTCCCTTGTCGAACGAATGGACGGTCCTAGATTAATATCCGTTACGCGAACAATCGACCTTGAATGAAATACACTTCACTCAATAACACATCCATATAATCATTGATACCGAATTCAGGGGGACGACAACCTAAATTCAATTTGAATAGTTCAACTATCTCAAGATATCAAAATTCTATTTCAAGAACTCTATTTCCTCAATTCATTTTTATGATCGGTTTACAAGATATTCTCAAAAATTTGCATGGTTCTTATGAATAAGGATTTATTAAGAACATGTTAAACAATCATTTATGTTTGTTAATATCATCTTATGTTGTTTAAACTTTCCAAGAACATCACAAATGTTGAAAGTGATAATCTGCACAACTTTGTTCGTCACTACAACAAATTTAGATTGAAAGTAGTAAGCTATAATAAGGTTATACTAAATTCATTTAGTTATAAGATTATATCATATTCATGAAGATTATTAACACCATCCTTAAAACCCCTTACTAACCTAGAGAATCCACTATCATCATCTATGAATTCACCTAGCTTAGGTTCAAGAATCATCACACTAATCTTTTAATCATGTCCCGCCCCCACGCCGAAAGTGAGATCAGATAAGATTCCCAAGCATTACGTACGTAACCAACATTACATTACGTATGTAAAGCTAACAATCTAGCGTACGTTAGGTTAAGGACTTAGCGTACGTTAGACACACCAAAAATCTATCCCAAAAATGTAACAATCTCCACCACGTCAAGAAATCAACCACAATGCGAATGGTAGTCATAATCAAGTCTAGACATCAATAAACATTAACTGAATGTATCATGATTACAACAGTGCTCAAATTATCCGAATAATACAATAGTAGATAAGAATTACTGTCGAATATTACAACACTCATGGAAATTACAAAGTGGCCCAAATGTTCAATAATCACGATTACGAGATCAAACACCTCCGGTTGCAAAATGATTCCGACACAATCCGAAAATTACGATAGAACCACAACAACGATCCGGAAGAAGATGAATAATAATAAAACAGGACATACGATTAGCTCGACTTACGCAACGATAAGTTGTACCCGACGAACACCACAACACGGTACATCATGTTGTACCCAACATAGGGGAAAAATCTCAAGTAATCGCCAACAGAACAAAATGACCGGCACAACCGGCGAAAATTCAAAAATAACCAGAACCGAAAATCTCGGGTATTACAATTCAGATATAGATGTTGGTTCCGGATCTTCATTCATGTTATCTGTTTCTCGTGACATGGAATAACAGAACATGTCATCGATATCCTTCATGTCATTTCGATTCCATATTTTTCCATTATTGATATAATTGATGGAGATCTCATGATTTTCTTCTTGATGAAGGTTTTCTTCATCATTATGTGTTCCCTGATTTATTTTTCTTGTGTTTCTTTTGGCACCCATACACTTAATTTGGCTTCATCAGGTTTTCCACATTTATTCTTCTTTCGAGGAATTTTATCTTTGGAACCAACAGGTCTTCCACACTTCAGGCGTGTTTTGGATTCATTCGGCATATTTACATTGGACTGCTCTTTTGGAACCTCAATTCGAGCAGGGGCATTTGCAACGGCTATATGTGACTTTGTCACTCTTTTTGTGTCTGTAAATGCATCTGGTAATTGATTTACAATATCCTGCAAGTGTATGATCTTTTGAACTTCTAGTTCGCGTTGTTTTATGGGAGGATCAAGATGCAATAATGATGACGTACACCACTGAATTTGTTTTTCCACTTGTTTCTCCTTTTCACCTAAGAGTGGAAATTCTTCTTCATTAAAATGACAATCAGCAAAACGAGCAGTGAAAACATCACCTGTTTTTTGTTCAATATATCTCATTATTGAGGGTGAATCATATCCCACATAAATTCCTAATCTTCTTTATGGTCCCATTTTTGTACATTGTGGAGGAGCAATTGGTACATATACAGCACAACCAAAAATTCTAATATGTGAAATATTTGGTTCTTGACCAAATGCCAGCTGTAATAGGGAATATTCATGATATGCACTTGGTCTAATACGAATAAGTATTGCAGCATGCAAGATAGCATGTCCTCATATAGAGATGGGGAGCTTTGTTCTCATTATTACTGGTCTTGCAATAAGTTGGAGACGTTTGATTAACGATTCAGCCAAACTGTTCTGTGTATGAACATAAGCTACTGGATGTTCAACATCGATGCCCACCGCCATACAATAATCATTAAAGGCTTGAGATATAAATCCCCCAGCATTATCAAGTCGAACTCTCTTAATCATGTAATCTGGGGATTGTGCTCTCAATTTGATTAATGGGGCAAGAAATTTGGCAAATACCAAATTACGAGTTGATAAAAGACATATGTGTGACCATCTGCTAGAAGCATCAATTAATATCATAAAGTATCGAAATGGTCCACAAGGTGGATGAATAGATCCACATATATCACCATGAATTCTTTCCAAAAATGTTGGCGATTCATTCCCAACTTTAGTTGGTGATGGTCTTATTATCAATTTACCTCAAGACAAGCAACACAAGATAGTTCATGAGATTGAAAAATCTTCTAGAATTTCATGGATGACCACTAGAATTTCAAATAATTTTCCGCATCATTATCGAACCGGGATGTCATAACCGATCATGCCAAACATTAAATGTTTTAGCAAACTTTAGGTTTACTGTGTTATACGATTCGAATATTTTTATATTAGTATAGTACAACCAAGATGATAGAGCGGGTAATTTTTCCAACATACACTTACTTCCGGAAGTGTTTGAATTAATACAAAGATATTCATCATTAATTTCATCCATGGTTTCTACATGGTATCTGTAATATCCTATTGTAATTCAGTCATTATCATTCAGTAATTTCATTCAGTAATTGTCACTATGTAATTTTTCACTTATTAATAATCATTCATCATCCACATTCATTCATCCGTGTTCACCGTTCGGAATAACTTCGAGTCGTGTATCGATGTATTTCATTGTTTCAATCTTGCTTGGGAATCGAGACAAGAGTACTATCTTGATTGTTGTAATTGATTCATTAGTCGATGTTGACGTTGGAGTTCATGTCATTTCAAATCTCCTCATTGTTCAAATTGTGCTTTTGTTGGGCGAACCCTTGTAATCATTGCTTGGAACCACCGTTTTGGGGTTTCCGCACTTCCATTTCGTGTTATTGTTTCCCAAATATTGATTCATATTGCTTTTAATCTCTTCCCGGGTCATTTTTCATCATTTTAGGACCCAAGGGGTGTGGGCCGCGGCACAAGGGAGTGTGCGCCGCGGCACACACATGTTGCAGTTTTTGGCCGACCCGCCTGTACCGGGGGCCGCGGCTCCTGCCGGCAGGGCCGCGGCACGCTGCCGAGTCACTGCCGCGGCACATTCGGCCAGGCCGCGGCACACTGCCGAGCGTTGGAGGCAGATTTTGGCCCTGTGCCGCGGCACACTCGGCCGGGCAGCGGCACACTCGGCCGGGCCGCGGCACACTCGGCCGGGCCGCGGCACACAGTGTAGGCTGCTCTATAATTTCGTTTTTTGAGAGGAACAAGCTCATTTATTCATTTAACTTCTTCCTCTATTCCTTGGGGTGATTTTTGGGCGATTTTGGGGTGTTTCAAGATCATCAAAACTCAGAGATTTCATCTTCTTCAAGTTGTAGTGTGGATCAATAACATATTTGTGGATTTTTCATCCTAATCTAAGGTAAGTTTCTTCAATCCTTGAATTCGATTTTGAGTTGGAACATGATATTTTGGATGGTATAATCATGACTTGTGATGGATATACGTATGATTATGAGTTTTTACGAGTTATCATAGGATTGTTGGAAGTGTTTCTCAATAACACTTTGAAGGTTGACTTGGAATTGGGTTTTGCAATTTAATGATATCGTAAACTCGATTTGAGCATTTCGTTTGGATTATCGATTGTATTGATGGTGTTTTGGTGGTTTGGATCATTCAATAGAAGTTGGTTTTCAATACAAATGGGTTTAGTTGTTTAAGAAGGGAATTTGTTTTCAAGGTGTTTGTCGAAATGCCCCAATGAACTTGGTTTAATTGTATCGACATCTTGAGTTAGTTATGATCACTTTTGGTTCGTATATTAAGCGAGTTGTTGATATTGTGTTATTCAAGGTTGTTCGATCGACCGACATCTCATTTAGGATGTTGTTCGTGGAAGGACATTCTTCATCGGTGTTAAGTTAATTCTTACTCGATTAAAAGGATATTCATTCCTTTCGTTGTTGTTCATTCATAATTATAGTTCATTCATAATGGATTAACCGTATTGAGACTTGTAATTGTCAATTAATCACTTCAGTCACGAGGAACTACAGTTCCAATCATTTCATTGAGCTATCATTCATTTCACTGTCATTTCATCTCGGTGAGTCATTATTGATTTCGATGTCACTTTTGTTATCTCGTGGCATTCCGGGTCATACTGGCGTGCCGGTTGGTATGTGTAGGATTTTCATGTCGGGCACATATTAAGTCGTGTGTTGGTTGTTGTCCGCACATTGGACGGTGCACACGGGAAGATTACTTCGTGAGACTGATTAGGTACAAGACCACATGTATATTCGATCGATACTCGTTGGTGGCTTGTGCACGGACATATTTCCATCCCGGGCGTAGTGTGGCGCCACCCTTTGAGCCGTACCCTTAGTTGATTCATACAGTATGTTTGATTGCGTATGTTTTCAATAGGATTCGGTTATAATCTGACCGATTCACTTTTGATCGCATGTGTTCGACGGTTTGAGATTTTGCTCGAACTTGTGGTTTATACAGTATATATGATTGTGTTTATTCAACTCTTGAGGATTGTTGTTCTGTGTAACTGACCTCGTTGGGGGATTTTGTTTTCAGGTCATGGCAAGGCAAAAGTACGGGAATAGAACGTTGACGGCGAGGAGTCCCAGTGATACTAGTAGGGGGCCCCAATCATTTCAGTCATTCATGTTGTTGTCATTTATTTTCCGCTGTAGATTTCCATTTGGATACTCCGTTTCGTTCAGTGTTGTGTATTTTATCTTCATATAAAATATACATGTTTCTGTTATTATCTTGGGTGTGTTATAATGAAACTCCTCATCGGAGTAGTTGATGATATAATGTGGTTCGGTACTACATTTACCCTGTGTATTTCATTGATTTTCACCCGCCTGGTGGGTCCCAGTCGGGGGTCCACGACACTGTAATATCCACCTAGTTTGGGGTGTTACAGTATCCATTCATACGAATATCTTTAAAACTTAATAAATTTCTTTGGGACGTGGGTGAAAATAATGCATTTCTTGTTTTGAAGTTCGTGCCTTGTGGCATCAGAAAATTGGCACTTCCAAATCCCTCAATTATTTGTGCACTACCAGAAATGGTTTTAACACTTGCTTTGACAATTCTCAATTGCTGAAAATATTTCTTATCTTTTAGTATAATATATGTAGTAGCACTGTCTGCAAGACATAAGTCATCGTCTTGGATTTTGGATTGAGACATATCTATGATCTATGGAAAAAGAAAGTAATTAAATTGTTGAAAAAGGATTATAAGATATGATATGAAATGCATATTTATAGTATTTCAAACAAACTATTACACATAGAATACTCGTACATAATGAAATTTCACAACACTCTTGCAAACGAAAAATATAGAACTAGTTTATTTTTATGGCAATTTGTTTTCATCTTCAGAATTAATCAATCATTTCCATGGTAGCAACATCAGCCATGTCCATCATATCATCGAGGCCATAATTAGAATCATCGAAATCATTCGTAATGAGATTTGTTTCAACATTTTTCCCTTTATTTTTTCGTGATTCCTGATAGAGGTCAGCAAGATGTTTTGGCGTACGACATATACGCGACCAATGGCCTTTCATACCACAACGGTAACAAATTTCTTCCTTTTTCTTTTCTTCAAACCACCATTATCTTTTTCTTGTTTTTCCTCATTATCTGCCTTATTATAATAAGATTGAATCTTACTATAATAAGGTTGAAAACCTCTCCCCTTCCTTATCCACGGCCACGACCACGACCGAGACCGTAGTTGTGACCAGGTGATGTTGCATTCACTTCAGGGAATGGAACAGATCTAGTAGGACGAGATTCATACTTTCTCATTAACAACTCGTTATTTTGTTTGGCCAAAAGAAGACACGAAATTAGTTCAGAAGATTTTGTAAATCCTCTCTCACGATATTACTGTTGAAGGATTATATTTGAAGCATGAAATGTGGTGAATGTTCTTTCTAGCATATCACCATCAGTGATATTTTCACCACATAATTTTATTTTGAACTGATTCGGAACATTGTCGAACTATATTCGCTGACGGATTTAAAATCCTGTAAACGGAGTTTAGTCCAATCATAACGAGCTTTTGGGAGAATAACTGTTTTCTGATGATCATATCTTTGTTTCAATGATTGCCAAAGATCTGCAGGATCTTTGATAGTGAGGTACTCAATTTTCAGTCCCTCATGGAGGTGGTGACGAAGAAAAATCACAGCCTTTGCTTTTTCTTGTAATGATTCTTCTTTTGAATTGATTATAGTATCACCGAGGCTTTTAGCATCAAGGTGTATCTCAGCATCCAATATCCATGATAATTAATTATTGCCTGTGATATCAAGTGCTTCAAATTCGAGCTTGACAAGATTTGACATATTGAAGAACTATAAGAAAATGAAACATACATGTCATTAATTTCAAGAAACATAAAAGATTTTATTCGGATGTAAAAAGGGTATTATTACATATTAAGATTTATCAGGAGTCCAAACATATGATAAAAGAGAAAGGTCAAAGATTCCTCTTCCGTGTTATACTTTACATAAACAACTAATACAGTATATGCTATGACTAACATAGCCTTGAAAGCCAAAAACAATTGATAAATCATCTTGAAGAACCCTTTTATTTTTGAAAATTTGTAATAAGATGAGAGAAAGTGAGTGAATTGTTGAATGAAATGTGATGTATTTATAGAGTGTAAAATAGCCGTTAACTAGCCGTTGGAAGGGGAGAGAAAATAAAATGTGATGATTATGAATGATTTAGTAAAACATTATTTTTATTTTATATGCAAGATCTAAAATAAGAATTTTATTAAAAATAGTCAACCACAAATAACTTGGCATTTTTGGTGCGCAGTAAATATTTCAATGGTACAATGTATACAGTTTATAGCTTGGGGTTATACCGCTTCAAGCATTAATAATAATATATACGGTACATAGCTTGGGGTCATCCCACTCAAGCATAATAATAGTATATAATATATATAGAATAAAACCATAAAGAAGTTCCTACCGTTGAACTCTTTAGTAAGGATTAGAGACTTCGTGCTGATAACGTGTTATAAAACTGCAATAAGCTAAAGACAATACAAAGAGAATAAAGAGGATATAGAGAAGGTGTTTCTCTTGGAATAATTTTTCATTAAGACCTGAAGCCCTATTTATAGGAAAATTTCAGATGGCTCAAACGTAATTACATAATTCCATCAGGGGCATAATAATCATTCACATGTTATAATATATTATCTCATTACGCACTTCGAAAGTGCCATTTCAACAAATACAACAAATCAATTTCTAAATGAACTAGAGCCAAGACATTCTTTCTTACTCCAGATTTTTATATATCAAGGCTTGAGTCAATTATTTATTGTTGTCTTCGACAATAAAAGAGTGAGAGCAAGCGGTGGAACATATTTAAAGCAAAATCTATATATTTATAATACTTTATATATTTGGAGTATTATATTAACTCTCTATCTTATACGGCATTTGCGAATTTATAAATTTTTACCTATCTATAATTTTTTTATTTCATATTGATTTTGAATAAGACTTCACTAATAAATGAATTAAATTTGGTGCTTAAATCCCTTCCTACTTAAGTCATGTTTCAATACACTTCAGTACTCATATTGCTAGCCGTAGAGTACTGGAATATTCAAATAGCTATATGAATATTAATGTATTCATTTGGCCGGATAGATGAGTACTCGTGTGCTCATCTGGCCGAGTACATGAATACTCATGGACTCATTTGGCCAAATACATGAGTATCGTGGTCCTCTTTTATCGAGTACATGAATGTTCATACACTCATACATATTAGCGTGAGTAAAATGATACCCATATTATATGAGTGTAATAGAACTTATTTGGCCGAGTACATGGGTGTTTGTGTACTCATTTGACCGGATACATAAGTACTGGTGTACTCATTTGTCTGGGTGTATGGGTACTGGAGTGCTCAAAATCCTTAAGCACGGTTTAAGCACAGAAGACTTAAACAGTAGATCCTTTCCCGTATTTCACCATCCAACAATTATTTTGTACCACCAATTTAGTTTCGTCAATATTGAATTGGTCAAATAAATAGTTTTATTTTCATTGGAAGTTTTAATTTGACCAATGATTAAGTTGGCAAAAGAAATTATTTTATTTTTCTTAAAAAATTTAATCTGCTCAATTTATTAACGTCTAAAAATTTGAGAGAAATTGGTTTCTTATTTTTGAAGTTGGATGTATTAATTTAATTTGATAAATTATTAAGTTGGCCAAAAAAATAATTTACTTTTAAAGATTTAATTTGACCAATTATTAATTTAGTCGATTACTAAGTTAGTTAAATAAATAATTTTAATCATTATTGGAACATTAAATGTGGCTATTATTAGTTTGGTCAATTATTGAGTTGAACAAATAAGTCGTTTCATTTTATTGTGAACTAGATCATATAACTATTTATATACTTACATATCGTTACGCATTCGGAGCACCACATTAACTCCCTCTCATAAATATTATTTTTTAATTTATGGAGTTTTATTTATCTACAATCTTGTATCTCATATTGACTTTGGATGATACTCCCACAATTGGATAACTAGATAAATACTTAGAATCAATGTGTATTTTACTATCCACAATTATCTTGTACCACCAATCAAATTTGGTCAATTATTATGTTGGTCAAATGAATATTTTAATTTACTACACATGGACCTCTACGGCCCTATAGACCCTGTAAGTTTCGGAGGTAAGAAATACTGTCTTGTTATTATCGACGACCAAGCAGACGCAAGAATAGTACTAGTCAGTTCCGATCAACGGTGTTCTGTTCTGCTGTTGGTCTACGCTTCAAAAATTAATATTGTTAATTTGACCAAATAAATAGTTTTACTTATGAAAAATCTACTTTTACTAGTTAATAATTTAGTCAACTATTAAGTTAGATAAATAAATAGTTTTATCATTATTGGGAAACTTAATTTGGCTATTATTATGGTTTATGTGTATTTCAACATTGATATTTCAAAATTATCAAGTTGTACAAATTACCAACTCATGAATTATTCAAAAATCCCAATGTATCACTCGGAACAATAATATATTTTCTTTGGAACATTGCAACTAAGGTAGGAATCTTGATGGAAATCATCATGCTCAAGTGACGTACTTTTAGTTTGATATAATATATTACATACACAATATTGTAGTGAAAGAATTAAATATGCAAAATGTGATCGATTCATCTAAAATCTTGAATCTCATATTCTGATACTGATATATAAAGTACAAACAATTTCTTATATTTTTTAATTTTCATATGTATATTTGGAATTTAATTTTTAATCTACTGCCATTTATTTAATATTAATGTTTATTTTGTAATATTTAAATTTTAGTGAGATGGATACCAATTATTGTAGCAACTTATATTTGATTATTTAATACATTATAAATTACAGGTTCAAATAATTAACAATATTACTATGCGGTTTTGGGAGGAAAACGGGTAATAAAGTCACCTTTTGTTTGAGTTTGGGATGAGTACGAGTATGCAGTTTTTAAATGGGTTCGAGTGATTGAAGCATATGCTCATTATTTTCGGTATTACTATGCGGGTTTGGAACAGGAGCAAGTAGTAAATCACCCTTTAGTCGAGCTTGGGATAAGTACGAGTATAAAATTTTTAAAAATGTTCGGTGGCTGAATCTTAGCCTCATCATTTCGTTTGTTCGCCGTTTTGGGAGGAAAACGGGTAATAAAGTCACCTTTTGTTTGAGTTTGGGATGAGTACGAGTATGCAGTTTTTAAATGGGTTCGAGTGATTGAAGCATATGCTCATTATTTTCGGTATTACTATGCGGGTTTTGGAACAGGAGCAAGTAGTAAATCACCCGTTAGTCGAGCTTGGGATAAGTACGAGTATAAAAATTTTAAAAATGTTCGGTGGCTGAATCTTAGCCTCATCATTTCGTTTGTTCGCCATGTTCCGTCGTGATGAACGATTCTGGATGACTGAACCCTAGCCATGAGTCAAATTATTTTTTTAAGTTTGTAAGTATAAACTACAATTTAAAGTAGTTACCCATCAAGTTCGTGTAACACCCCCTATCCACTCTGTAATATTACAGCGCCGCAGACCCCCTCCATGAGGATCTACTAGGCTAGATACCAAAACAAGACATCACATCAAATGCCAACATGGCTAAATACAAACCAGTAGACCAATTTGGTCTTTCATCAATAACGTACAACTTAAACTTCATATACATCTCTATTTCAAAACTCAAACCCGCACAGGGGTCAAAATACAACAATACTTCCATACGACGGGAAAACACTACAACGGATAGGAAAATACAATTCGACCAACAGTACCAAGTATTGGCCCTCATGTGATTAGTATCATTTGTCTTTCATCATCCTTCGTACTGATCCCGTGTTTTGCTCCTCAAGAATTTGCACGTATCTGAATGCAATAATAGACATCCACCCCCGATTACTCGAGGGTTAGCAAACTGGAATTTTTCCAGTGCAAGTATAAAGTGCAATTACGAGCCTTACACATCATATACAAGAATATAATGATATTAAATAATCAACGAATCAACACAACGGAAGACTTACCGAGATATTTCATTTGAGCAAAATAATCCAAAACCACGAAGGGTAGTAATAAAGCAAGTAAACAATTTGTAATGCATTTTACAGATCTTGGGAGTTTTTATAGGAAAACATTAAGGACTAAAGAATCCTTATATTTTAAAAAATCACTCAGAGTCACAACCCAAAGATTTATTTTCCCAAAATACTTATCCAACAATAAATCACGGGGTACACGACCCAAACATCCACAACAATCATATGCCCAAGGATTATTCTCGTTCCATGCTAGCAAGCATGAACCTCGGAGCTTCCTCGTGCATACCCAAGTGAATAAAACAATGGTAAATAAATATAACCACACATCCTCATGACAATAGTCACGCACATAATTCAGAGACTATAGATCCGCAAAATACATATGATATACACTCAAAGTTACCCTGGCATCGTGCTAGCAAGATACGAACCTCGGAGTCTCGCGACGACGTACCCGATTTGGATAACCCCCCATGACGAGTATGTCACATGTTCAAATACACACCCATAAGTTATCCTGGCATCGTGCTAGCAAGCCGCGAACCTCCGAGTCTCCTCGAGACATATACCCAATTTGGATAACCCTACGGTAAGTATGTTACATATCCAAATATATGCCCATAAGTTATCCAGGCATCGTGCTAGCAAGCCACGAACCTCGGAGTCTCCTCGAGACACATCCGGTTTAGATAACCCTACGGTAAAACTCACCCCGTACTAACAAGGATGGATCCCGAAGGTTTCAATGAACCCTACCAGGTAGAACATCACTTTACAAATAATCACATACTATACTTCTCGAACAACACTGAATTGCACCACCTCCTTACAAAGGAGTCAACATACAATACAACACAACATTACACACTCGACAAACAAATACACATTCCAACATAACACCCTTAACAAGGAAAGAGAGCTTTTATAACCACATGACAGAAGAAAATATATTTCAATTCGCAACCACAATACAGCGTATCCGTAAAACTCATCTATTCATAAAGTACTCAAGCGTTTTCAAAGAAAGCCATTAATGAGATTATATCAATCCTTTTTAAAGTTCATTATGAGTACTCAAATAGCACATATAGTCGATTACCATTTATTACATCTAAAAAACACGAAAGGTATGGGCAAGATACTTGCCTCGAAACTCCGAGAAAATGAAACGACGAATGAACGCAACCGAGCAACCACGGAACTTACAAGATCAACGAATATGCGACAACTCCAAAATACTACGAGAATAACTCATCAACGAACTAACAATACTCTTCGAAACCCGACTCTAACTCGTTGCGGAACAAACAACAACGAGGGTTCAAGGATTTTCTCAAGGATGTCAAAATCATGCTCCAAGTGAAATTAAAACAATAAACGAAATTATAATTCATAGATTACAACCAAAACAATAAGAATTATATAATCGATTCATCATAATCGGACCAGAATCGAAATCAAGAGTAAAACCCAAAAAATAGTTGAAAAAGGAATTTCAAAGAATTACCTCAATTCGGATGAATAACGAAGATTAGATGTTGTTAACCAATACCAAAACCATGATGATTATGTCTAAGGATGAAAGATTGATGAACTTTCATGAAGAATCGCCCCGAAATCGTCGAGAGGAAGAGAAAAGATGAAAATGAGCTCAAAACCCGACTATCAAGATTTTATACTACTGCGGGTGATATGGAAGTGTTGGGTTCTGACATGACCGTGTCCATAGGACGACACGGCCGTGTTGGATTATGACACGGCCGTGTCTTTTGTCAGGACCAGATTTTTCAGATAGATAGTTTTTACTAATATGAACATAACTTTCTCATCCGAACTCGGATTGAGTGACCATTTGAACCATCGGAAAGCTAACTTGATGATCTATCATACCGTGTAGTTTCAGAATTTTTGGACTTCCCAAGAATTGACGGTGATTTTACAAAGTCGAAGCTAAATGTGGAAAAGTCGAAATAATATGCCGATTAATCTGAAACAATATCAAAACTCGTTCAAATGACGAAAAGTGATGAACGAAACATGTCCAAAATGTGTCAATTAATACAAGCAAGTCTCCAGAATTGAAAAAAATACAGATATGAAAAATACGAGTATTACATTCTACCCTCCTTAAAAAGGAGTTTCGTCCTCGAAACTTAAAACAACAAAAATAAGGCAACAATATAGCAAGCAACTGACAGACAGCATATCTAAAGAACCTCTCAGAGTCAATCCTGATATCGATGCTGAAGTCCGCACCTCGGAAGACTATGACCAACTCGCAAAACTGGATTCTGTGCCCCTCGAGTCCGCACTTGTAACACGTTACTGGCGAGGAAGGACAATGTGCACGAACATGTCCCGGAACATTACAGTTGAAACACCTCCTGGCTTTACTAGGAGTCAATACTGGTGACTTGGAACTCTCAGTTCTACTCGTCGAGCGATTGAGCTTCATGGCAAAAAGACCACGATGATGCATTTTAGAAACTACAACTCCTGAACTAATAGAAAAATCATCAGACGTCATTTGTTTCTTCGACTGGGGCATATGCTCAGTCGATGATAATGTTAGCTCGAAGGCTAATGCTCGATTTTGATACTCCCTCAACGTAGTGCAAGTGAATCCCGCCATATATTGGCGAATCTCCGGTTTCATCCGCATGTTAAAATGACGGATCTTATCTTCCTCTTTCCACACTTGTTCCCGTACATAGCTGAGTTGTTTGCTATAATCGATGATAGCTTGAGAAACTGATACATCTTTTGGTTTCTCCAAATAAAAATTACGAATTCTCTGCTCTTTGATCAATTCCGGACAAAACTCGGCTTCCATTAATTCATGGAATTCCGCCCACGTGACAACACGATCCCGAGGTTTAACAGTCTCCCACCAATTAGCAGCATCTTTTTCAAGAAGATACTGAGCGATAGGTACTTTCCGTTCTTCGGGATAATCAATTGCCTTGAATATCTTTCCCAACTGGAAAAGCCAACCATCCCAGCCCAATATATTTGCGCACCAGCAAAACGAGGGGGATTCATACGAACCACTTCTCGAATCCATTGGTTTGCGCCGACATTCTGGGTCACATCTGTGTTACGTTGAACCGCCTGGGTCAACTGAGTCATCTGTGTCGCTACTTGTTGCAATATAGTAGCCACACCAATGCCAATGCCATTCCCGACAATATTCTCTTGGTCTCGCATCTGATCTCCATGACCATCTGTACCACAGTCACAACCACGACCTCTATCCCTCGTCAGACTAAACACACACCCACTTAGCGCGATGAAACGCAACATCGCAAATCAATATACTAAAGTGCCAACTCAGCACAACATATCAACATAAGGCAACTAATAGCAACACGATAAGAATATCCACTCTGGATAATTACACGAATACAAGAATTACTACTGTAATAAATGGAACTTCACGGTCGTAACTGACAGATCACATGACCGTATCAAATGAAAAATTCAACCAATACCGACACAAACACGGCCGTAACAAAACTACATATCATTGTAGCCAACAATTGATAGTATCTTATTTAAAATTCCATGAGGTATTCGTTTAAATAATAATATTTTAAGATCCTAGAGTTCGTATAATTTTCCAGAATAAGATTTGAAAATATTTTTGATACCTCGGGTTGTTTTACGAAAACTGTAAACAAAAGATCTTAACTGTCTCATTTTGAAATCATTTGCAAAAAAAATATTCCGGAATATCAAATTTCCTTGTAAACAACCTCATGAAGATAACTATGTCACTATGTATCATCATCACAAAGTAACCACATGTTACCACGCAGCACCATCAGAAATATCAATACATAAGGTAACCTGCGGCCATGACCCTTAGCATCGACTCCCAAAGGTTCTGTTGAACCATTCCTGGGTGGACAAATCATTCATACATGTACTAAACATTCCACCGATCAACAATCATATCGGAATAACATCATACAAACTACAAGGTATATCCAAACCATGCAACATAATATTTGGGTACATAACCAAAATTCTCCAACTCTAGCCGATCGCCTTAAATGATAGATCCATATTACGCACACACTACAATTTATTGCGCGCTAAGTACACAATTAATGTAATATCCGGATTTATTACAGTGTATTTCATCTGTATTCAAACCATGTATTATTTCGGATTGGTGATTTTGATTATTGGAGTATGATATTTCGTGCATTGATATCATTATGCATAAGTATAGAAACTTGGAAAAATTGCTCAAGCAACCTCGTGATAGCGCACGCTAAGAATGTATCTTAACGCGCGCTATCGGGCCATTATTAGCGCACGCTATGAAGATAGGAGTTGCGTGCGCTAAGAACTCAATTATTGAGCAGGACGGCTAACACATGCGCCAGCCGGGACATGGGTCCGGATAAGATTCCCGCTGACGCATCCGGACAAATTCTGAAGTCAACCATTATTAGCGCACGCTAAGGGATGCTTAGTAGCGTGCGCTAACTCGTTAATAATGCAGAATATTATAAATGGGACATCAACCATTTTGGCTTTCATTTCTTTCGCCCTTTCTTCATCTTTGAGAGTTCAGAGAGCTGTAGTAATACTCCTATACACTTAGAACACATATTGTTGGTGTTATACATTGGTTATCACTTGGGAATGTTCATGGAAGTGGAATACCACCTTGGAGTGGCATACAACCAACCGGAGTGGGATTCTACCTTACGGTTCAGTGATTTTCGTCATTTTAAGGTATGTTCAATCTATCTCCAGACTTAGAGTTGGATTCTAACGATTTGTATGATCATGTTAACCAGATATGGATTTTCATAGATGAATTATCCAAGTATATCATGTTTGGAATATTGAGATGAATAAGCCTTAAGTACCTTGATTATAATCATCATGATTCGAATCTTATTACACTGAATATGTGAAGAGAAGCTTCTATCATTGGTAAAGCGAATCTAATAGATGATTTCATAGTAATCTTGGACTAGACGTTAACATCCTTATTGTTAGATAAATCTAAAGGTTTGATCATGGAAGGATTTATCTAGTATATATAGAACGTTTATCAACTTCAGTATGACAATATGGATTGATATAGAGGTGTTGATATCAACCGTTAAGCTTTTCAAATTGTCGTATGAAAATTTGAAGTCGGAATGGAATATGGTTTTATATTGGTATGCATATCCTTGAATCCGAAGTTGTCTTTATCCGTAAAATCATTCATAAGGGTATGAACATGGTATTCATGGAAGTAACATGAATTATCACGCAAGATTTCATTGTCTCGATCATGGCGAGAACAGTTTACTGCTCAGCAGTAAACTGCCATGCATAGATAGCGCACGCTATGTTATGAATATTAACGTGCGCTATCGAACACTAGTTAGCGTGCGCTACGTTTGGTACGTAACGTACGCTAGACCATCAGACGAGTCAGTTGGCTGGTCAGTGAAGTACTGTCCATACATAGTTAGCGTACGCTAGGCTTTGTTGTTTGCGTGCGCTATCGAGCAGACTTAACGCACGCTACACAGAGTACTTAGCGTGCGCTAAGCATTTCAGTCAGATTGCATTTTATGAACTTTTGGCCGTAAATCGAATTGTTAAACATCCGTACGACGTGAGATAAATCCTATATCATTTCTTTTGTTAAGGTTTGATCTTGTTGCGTGATTGATTGAGGAGGACGACTTTCGAGTGTTCGTTTTGTGGAAGTATTGTTCTTGTCTTCAAACCGAGGCAAGTACTCTAATTAGAATTGTTTATATTATGACAATTATGATGTGATTGTATCGTGTAAATATGTTGTGAATATATGTACACCATGCGTTGATCCGACGGGAATCATCATGGGAATCTATAGCTGTGTGCGCTGGATCGTTGGACAGATAATTCCACCATGTGTTGGTCCGACGGGATCATCATGGGAATCTATAGCTGTGTGCGCTGGATCGTTGGAATACCATCAGTATGTTGAAACTTGTTATGATATGAGATGTGTTGTGGATATTCTCGTTGGAGAAACTTGTTATGATATAATTGTTGATTATATCACTGTTGTATGATTATTGTACTTGTACTAGCATCGTTGTGCTAACCCCTTTGGGGGTGAACATTTGTGTATGTTCAGGATCTAGGAGAGCGGGAAAACAACCACTGGAGGTGCATGACGACGAGGGTGCAGAGTGATGTTCCGACCGGGTTTACTGTCTGTTATTTATTGGTTATTTTAATAAGTACTCGAGTACGAAGTCATTTGTGATGATTTGAATTTGGTGATGTATTATTGAGTTCTGTTGAACAATTATACTATTTCTGTAATTGGGTCAGAACTGTTGTACCATAATTTCGTTATTTCCATTCGTTAGTATCTTTTAATGCCTGTTTAAATTCTTCAGCCTTGTAAATCCTTACGTAAAGGATTTACGGCGCTGTAATATTCCTGAATATATCGGGGGTGTTACAGAATATGGTATCGGAGCTAAGATTATGGATATCTTGGCCGTTGGGTTAAAATAGGGGTCATTTATGTCTTTTGGGGTAACCGGCCGTGAATGACATCACTGCACTGCCTACGTCTTCATGCGAACGGTGGTTGTAAGTTCCTAAACTCTATCTCGTTCTTTACATGTTGTGTCTCTTTATACTTGAATATTAGAACGATGTTGTTTCCTGTGTATTAAGTACTTGTGCTTACAGTATGTTGAGAGGCGGACATGGACGTGGTCGCGGTCGTGGACGCGGACGAAGGAATGCTGAAAGGGAGGCGTCGCCTTCTAATCAGGCTAGTCATAGCTCAGGCGAGCCGCAGCAATCCATCAATAACGAATCGGAACCTGGTGTGCCGGAAATCCTTCGTCAAGTCGTAAACCAGATGACTCAGTTCGCTCAGGTCGTGGACCGAATGCAAGTGGCGGCAGGAATTCAGCAGGGAGATGGACAACAAAGGATTCCAGAAATGGGAAATCGAGGTGACCGATGGTTACAAGAAGTGGCAAGGATGCAACCACCCAAATTTGACAGCTTTTCCGAGACTCCCACTTGGGACCATTGGTTGAAGGAACTGGAGAAAATTTTTGCTGGAATTAATTGCCCGGACGACAGGAGAGCTCCTATTGCCCAGTACTTTCTGATAGGGGAAGCATCCGAGTGGTGGGAAGCTATCCGACCTGCAGATCATGATGCCGATTGGACGGAATTTAAAATGATGATGGAAGCTCGATTGCCCTCGCCCCGTGAGGGAAGCCAAAATTGAATTTTTCTCCGCTCAACCATCGACGAACCCGTATCCTGCACGATTAAGACGTTTAACCAAAGTTAGCATTTGTTCGACATCCGTCGAGCAGATGCGGAGATGATGATTCATTTTGAAATGAGGATGAAACCAGAAATCCAGAGGTACATGTCCGGTTTTGAATGTACCACACTCCGCCAATACCAGGATAAGGCATTGGCGTACGAAATAAAAGAAGCAGCAATGGAGAAGTTTATGGAGTCGAAGAAACAGAAAGTCTCTGGTACTTTTACAGAGCACAAGAGCAGTGGGCCCCGCAAGGCCCAGTCTTCCTTTTCTTTCAAGAAGCCCCCGCACCCATCTAAGAGCGGAAAGAATTACGGAACAATGTCAGCCACGACGGATACAGCTAGGAAGTGCTTTAACTGTGGTCGCCCAGGCCACCTTTGGCGTGATTGTTTGCGCACTCCGGTTACATGTTTTGAGTGCGGACAGGAAGGGCACCGTGCGACGTTTTGTAAGGACTCCACTAAGTACAATGGAACCCGTTCATCACAGCCAGTTCAGAAGGAAGCCAGTGTCCAACAGACGCAGCAAAGTGTTCAGATGCCTCAGAATTTTGGCCGTGGGCGAGGCAGATGTAACACCCCAAACTAGGCAGATATTACAGTGCCGTGGACCCCCGACTGGGACCCACCAGGCGGATGAAAATGAATGAATTACACAGGTAAATGTAGTACCGAACCACATTACAACATCAATTACTCCGATGAGGAGTTTAATACAACACACCCAGGATAAAATAGAATACATGTGTATTTTATGTGACGATAAAATACACAACACTGAATGAAATGAGCATTCAAACGGAATATCTGCAGCGGAATAAATAAAGGAAACACAAATGACTGAATAAATGATCAATGCATCGGGGCCCCCTACTAGTATCACTGACTCGTCGCCACAACATGCTCTTCCCGTGCCTTTGCCTTGCCGTGACTGAAAACAAAATCCCCAACGGGCCGCCATACGTAACAACAATCCTCAAGAGTTGAAATTACACAATCATGAATTAAGCGAAGTTATGAAATATTCTTAATTATGAATTACGCCAATAGGAGCATCATAGTACGCCCGTAATGTCCTGTGCAAGTGTACAAGACGAATGTCCGGACACACCCGTCCTTGTACCTAATTAGTCTCACGGAGGTAAGCGTTACCGTGTGCACGGTCCGTTGTATCGGTGAACCCAATACATGACCATCGTGTGCCCGACTAAAAATTCCACACAGCCACACCCGGCCACGCAATATGAACCCGGAAGGTCACATGAACGAGAATGACCGTGATGAATATCAATGAATAATAATTAGACAAGGCCAAGATGACTCACCGATATGATAGTAATAGTGACGTGATTGATAATCCAATGAAATGATTTGGAACCGTCGTTCCTCGTGAATGAAATGATTATTCGACAATTACAAGTCTCGAAATGATTAATATTATGATGAATGAATTATGATTATGAGCAATCAACAACAAAAGGAATGAGTATCCTTTTAACCGAGTAAGATTTAACTTACTCAATACCGATGAAGAATGTCCGACCACGAACAACGTCCTAACCAAGATACCGATCGCTCGAACAACCTTGAATAACAATAATTACCAACAATCGTTCAATACACGTATCAAACAACAAAACACGACTAACCCAAGGGTCGAAACAACGATAAACAAACTCATAGGCATTCCAACGAATACATAACCGACCGCACAACTTCGGAAATATCCAATCCCGAATATGTCGAAACCCACACCAAAATGAGTATTTCGAACTAACAAAACACTTCAATGATATCAATAATCCATTAGGAATCCATAATTCATGATTATAACGACATCAATCGGAAAATCCCCAATTAACCGAAGTCAACCCCAAGGGTTCTTGAAAACAATTCCGAAAATAACCATTAAATACGTAGGGATATATTTATCCAAGTAGATAATCCATAACTTAACATATCCCAATGATAATCCAAGCTTACACGAAGAAATCGGAAGGAAAACCCAAAAATCCGAAATTCAAGATCCAAGAGATTAATACCTTTGATTCGATGTGATGAAGATGATGAAATGATGATCAATCCGAAAGATGAGCTTGAAGATGATGGTTGATGATTACACCTCGAAGAACCCTCTCTGAATCGCTCGAAATCGCCCAAAAATACCGAAGGAGTGAAATGAGATGAACAAATGAAGAAGTCTGACTAACTGTCCAATTTATACTCAGTCCAGGTTAGCGTGCGCTAGCCCTTGTGCATAGCGTGCGCTAACGAGTAATTTGGGTAGTCCAGTACCCCCTGTCCGAACACGGTAGCGCGCGCTACGTACCTCTTTGTAGCGTGCGCTACGGCCATACTACTAGCGTGCGCTAATATCCATTGTTAGCGTGCGCTAGCGAAATATTTAACGCCCAGTACTGGAGTCCAGAAAACCATCTGCCCTCTGATCTAACCTCGATAGCGTGCGCTACAACCATTATTTAGCGTGCGCTAAAATATCGGTTGCGTACGCTAACAACAATGCATAGCGTGCGCTATGAATAAACCCGGTGCAGTCCAGTAGCCACTGGACTCAACCTGATCCGCCCCCTAGCGCGCGCTACTCCACACATATAGCGTGCGCTACTACGACCCGTTAGCGCGCGCTACTTACCACTCGTAGCGTGCGCTACAATTATTCTCACCTGCAGTCCAGTACCTTCCGGATCGCGGCCAAGGTAGCCTTAGCGTGCGCTAAAGCCGAGCGGTAGCGTGCGCTACCTATACCCAATTAGCGTACGCTAAAAGGAGTATGTAGCGTGCGCTACTCCTCAAGCACAGCTTGCAACGAAAATGACAATGATGATAAACACGGCACGAAACTCCAATCAGATTAGTGATGAATGACGATTGATACACGATACGATTACTCTGAATGATGAATACCATGACTGAATATGAGTGACAAATGATCAATGATGAATGAAATTACTGAATGATAAATACTTAATGATAATTACTGAGTGATAATTACTGAATTACAACTGGGTATTACATACACCCCCCCTTAAAAAAGTTTCGTCCCCGAAACTAAGGGTCAAACAACTCGGGATAACTCTCCCGCATACTATCCTCGGTTTCCCAAGTAGCCTCTTCGACTCCGTGTCTAGACCACTGAATTTTAATCAAAGGAATCGTCTTATTCCTCAACTGCTTGATTCGCTGCTCTAAAACTCGTATAGGACGCTCCTCATATGAATGATCGTCGGCGATCTCGATTTCGTCGAACTGAAGTATGTGGCTCGGGTCGGCAACATACTTCCGCAACTGAGAGACATGAAACACATTATGAATTCGGCTCAAAGCCGGAGGTAAAGCCAATCGATAAGCTAACTCGCCCACTCGATCCAAAATCTCAAACGGTCCAATGAATCTCGGACTCAACTTTCCCCTCTTCCCAAAACGGAAGATACCACGACTCGGGGATACCTTGACCAACACATGGTCACCACCTCGAACTCTAATGGTCGGAACGGTTATCTGCATATGATTTACACGACTGAGCGGTCAACAAACGACTCGATCAAAGCTACCTTCTCACGGGCGGCTATAAGCATATCGGGCTCGGTGCGATTGATTCGATAAGTCGTCCCAACACAACGGAGATCGACAACGACGACCATACAAGGCCTCGTAAGGTGCCATCTTGATCGAAGCATGCCAACTATTATTATACGTGAACTCGATCAATGGTAGTTGGGCTTCCCAATCGTCTTTCCAATCGAGGACGCATGCCCTCAACATGTCCTATAATGTCTGAATGGTCCTCTCTGATTGTCCGTCGGACTGAGGATGAAAAGCGGTACTGAGATTAAGCTGAGTTCCCATAGCACGATGAACTGATTTCCAAAAATGCGACAAAAACCGTCCGTCACGATCGGAAACGATACTTTTAGGAGTACCGTGCAGTCTGAATATCTCTTTGATGAACAGTTGAGCAAGTCTCTCGGGACCCCACGTTTCCTTGATCTCAAGGAAATGAGCTGATTTGGTTAAGCGGTCCACGACCACCCAGATCGTGTTCATGCCACGACGACTCGTCGGCAAACTCGTGATGAAATCCATAGAAATGTCTTCCCACTTCCATTCGGGAATAGGAAGAGGTTTCAGATACCACGATCGGCGATGTTCAATCTTAACTTGTTGTGAGTTAAGCATCTCGAAACAAATTCTGCGACTTCTCGCTTCATACTACTCCACCAGTAATTTTGTTTCAAGTCCTTGTACATCTTGCTAGACCCCGGATGAACAGAATAAGGGGTAGCATGAGCTTCTTTCAAAATCGAGTTTTTCAACTCGTCATTCGCCGGTACGCACAACCGATTCTTAAACCTCAAAAGTCCATCCTCGTGGACCACAAATCCAGGGGCTTTCCCCTGAGCCACATCCTCTCGGATACGCAACAATGATGGGTCCGAACCCTGATTCTCTCGGATTGTCTCCTCGAGTGATGATGAAATCTCTAACATACAAAGCTGTCCCTGAACTCGCTGAAGACAGACCTCGATCTCGGGTCTAAGGAATTCCTGCTGAAGCTCCTTCTGAACTGTTAAACGGGCAAGCATCTGCTCCTGAACGGACTTACGACTCAAGGCGTCGGCGACAACGTTCGCCTTGCCCGGGTGGTAGAGGATCTCGATATCATAATCCTTGATTAATTCCAACCACCGTCTCTGACGCATATTTAACTCCTTCTGAGTAAATATATACTTTAAGCTCTTATGATCGGTGAATATCTGACAGGTAACGCCATAAAGATAGTGACGCCAAATTTTCAAAGCGAACACCACTACCGCTAGCTCCGTGTCGTGGGTCGGATAATTAACCTCGTAAGGTCTCAATTGCCGTGAAGCATAGGCAATAACCTTCCGTCGCATGAGCACACATCCGAGACCTGTCCCGACGCATCACTATAGACCACAAATCCTTCCGTCCCTGCGGCAAGGAAAGTACAGTCTTGACATTAACCGACTCTTGAGTTCCTCAAAACTCCGTTGACACGCGTCGGACCACATGTATTTCTTATCCTTCCGCAAAGGTTCGTTAAGGGTTGAGCGATTCGAGAAAATCCCTCTACAAATCGCCGATAATAACCCGCTAATCCGAGGAAACTTGGATTTCCTTAACGTTCTTCGGAGGTAGCCAATCTCGAATAGCCTCCGTCTTCGAGGATCGACACGAACTCCGTCGATGAAATTACATGTCCGAGAAAAGTCACTTCGGACATCCAACTCACATTTAGAAAACTTCCCATAAAGTTGTTCTCGTCTCAACACGTCGAGCACTTGATGAAGGTGAAACTCGTGCTCCTCCGGTCACGAGAATAAATCAAAATGTCATCGATGAAGACAACAACAAACCGATCCAAAAAGTCGATGAAGACCCGATTCATTAACTCCATGAATACCGCAGTGCATTTGTCAATCCGAGCGGCATAACCACAAACTCATAATGACCATAGCGTGTTCGAACGCCGTCCTCGCGATATCCGACTCTCGAATCGATGATATCCAGATCTTAAGTCGATCTTGGAAAATCCGAAGCTCCTGAAGTTGATCTAAGAGATCGTCAATACGGGGTAAGGGATACTTATTCTTGATCGTCACCTGTTCAACTCCCGATAATCAATACATAAGCGGAATGAACCATCCTTCTTCGACAAATAACACCGGTGCTCCCCACGGGACGCACTCGGTCGAATATAACCTTTCTCGAACAACTCTTCAAGTTGGTTCTTTAATTCTGCATTTTCGGGGCCATCCGCAGGCGCGCCGATATCGGGGACGTACAGTGCTCCAACTCAATCGTGAATTCCACATCCCTCTGTGGAGGCAAACCAGGTAACTCGTGCGGAAAACATCGGCATATTCCCTCACCACCGGAATATCCGTTAACATTATCGATGACTTCTCGGTTACGGCCATATAGCACCAATAACCGACACATCCCTCGATTGAGTAACCTTCTTCGCTTTCATTGAATTAATGACCTTACGAGCAATAGGGATTACCTCCTGGAACACACATTCAACTCCATCGTCAAATGATAGTGACCATACGCTTACGGACATTAATGATGGCATCATGACGATCCATCCAATCAATACCCAAGATGACGTCGTCCCTCGGCAAATCTACCACGATTAGGTCCGGCCGCCATACACGACCATGAAACCAGATCGGACAATTCAATCTCACGACACGATAATTCGTCTACCATCGGGTAGTCCAAAGACAAAAGGCTCACATCTAGTAGCTCTACCCAGGCGTTGTCTACTCAAACATGACTCGGAAATGAATGAATGCGATGCACCAGTATCGAAAAGAGTGAACACAGGTTGAGATAGAATATCGAGTGTACCTGAGATCATTCGGGCCTCTGGATCATCGGTCTTCTTCATCTCATAAATCCGGGGCTTGCTAGTCCCGGCACCGGACGCTCCCGTCTGCTGGCTAAAAGCTCCACCTTTAGTCGCTCCCGTCGTTTTAAACGACGCTGATTGAGTGGCCTGATTAAGAAAGGCGGACTTCTTAGGGGCCTGAGATGACGTCTGAGTAGGTTTGGAGTCCCTACGGCAAAAACGGGCCTTATGCCCAGCAATTCCACAATTATGACATGTGATAGTCTGCTTCGGACACTTGGTACTGAGGTGACCAAGTTCCCCGCAGTTATAACAGGTGATGGCCGAACTGGCCGCTCGAGACTGAGATTCCGCGGGTTTAGACGACACCGAAGGTTGCTCAGAAAAAGCAGAGCCCGCACGGGGTTTCTTGAAAGTGGCCTGACTCCCGTCAGACTGATTACGGTTCTTGGACTTCTTGCTAGCAGACGAAGGTTGCTGCTTAGCAATTTCCTTAGCCGTAAGCTCGTAAGTAAGAGCCTTCTCAATGAACTCGGCCAACGTGGTGCAATTATGATTAAATCAAGTCTTATACGGGGTTTTGACCTCTTCTTGAAATACTTGATCTTGTCCGCTTCTGAGTGAATGATAGATGAGGCGAACGGAAGAAGTTCCTGAAATTTCTCGGCAATGGCGAGAACATCCTCGTCTGTTGAGGGGTCGGGGGTGAGCAATTCTGACAGCTTGGCCTCTCTGAGTGGGGCCGGATAATACCTCTCCATCATGAGAGTCTTGAACTGATCCCAAGTACAAGATCCTTCGGTGGGCTTCAACGAAAACCACCAAGAATGTGCGCTCTTACCAAGGTAGTAAGCCGCAACAGAAACTTTGTGTCCCTCGGGACACTCTACCATAGCAAACAGCTTCTCGAAATGCTCGAGCCAATGAATAATATCTGCCGGCTCAGACGAGCCCTCGAAAGTCGGTGGCCTCTGGCGAGAGATGTCGCCGATGATATTGCTCACATTCCTCTCTTGCCTCTGAGGTGGCGGCGGAGAAGCCTGTTGATTCTGAGTAGTGGAGTTATGCATCGTCTCCATCAACTGAGCCATCTGGGTCATTTGGGCCATCATGCCCTGCATAAATGCGAGTGGGTCAACCCGGACACCCTCTGACTGGGCCGTGTCCCGGGTACGACTCCCCGATAGTGAATGATCGCGTCCAGGTGAATGAGTAGCAGCGTCACTGCTCGATGAGTTAGCATTATTCCTGGCATTTGCACGTGTGTTCGCACGAGTTCTCGAGATTCGGCCCGCTCCACGGCCTCGTCCTCCTCGTCCTCTGCCAGCTCTTTCCATACTGAAGTGGAAAGTCATATGATGATTATATATCTCGCATGAGTATCACATTATGATTATATTATGAAATGATGAAAATGAGCATACGCGCTCAAATACAGCGATTACATGAATGATTGATTGACGTGACATGATTATCTGATGAAGTTACTGAAATGATTATCTTGGATGAGTTAACAAGATTAATGATCCGATCTTCGTGATCAACAACTGAACAATGAAATGAATTGACTGATTAATGAGTTAACCTGACCGTCCCTGGTCAAAATGACAATGATGATTGAGGATTGTTAACTGATGAATTATGAATGAATGATTAATGCCAGAAATTATACCATGGCATTAGAAATCTTACAGTTCTTGGTCTGATTGGCTCGGCATTTGCACAGGTCACACGTGACGCGAAAGTCCAATGATACTAGTCCGATGACGATGATTTCAAATGAGACATGACTTGGAGGGTAGTATTCAAAACCACGCTCCGATACCAACTCTGTAACACCCCAAACTAGGCGGATATTACGGTCTGTGGACCCCATCAGGACCCACCAGGCGGATGAAAATGAATGAATTACACAGGTAAATGTAGTACCGAACCACATTACAACATCAATTACTCCGATGAGGAGTTTAATACAACACACCCAGGATAAAATAGAATACATGTGTATTTTATGTGACGATAAAATACACAACACTGAATGAAATGAGCATTCAAACGGAATGTCTGCAGCGGAATAAATAAAGGAAACACAAATGACTGAATAAATGACTGAACAGACTGGGGGCCCCTACTAGTATCACTGGGACTCGTCGCCGTCAACATGCTCTTCCCGTGCCTTTGCCTTGCCGTGACCTGAAAACAAAATCCCCCAACGGGGTCAGTTACACAGAACAACAATCCTCAAGAGTTGAAATTACACAATCATGAATTAACTGAAGTTATGAAATATTCTTAATTATGAATTACGCTGAAGAGGAGCATCATAGTACGCCCGTAATGTCCTGTGCAAGTGTACAAGACGAATGTCCGGACACACCCGTCCTTGTACCTAATTAGTCTCACGGAGGTAAGCGTTACCGTGTGCACGGTCCGTTGTATCGGTGAACCCAATACATGACCATCGTGTGCCCGACTAAAAATTCCACACAGCCACACCCGGCCACGCAATATGAACCCGGAAGGTCACATGAACGAGAATGACCGTGATGAATATCAATGAATAATAATTAGACAAGGCCAAGATGACTCACCGATATGATAGTAATAGTGACGTGATTGATAATCCAATGAAATGATTTGGAACCGTCGTTCCTCGTGAATGAAATGATTATTCGACAATTACAAGTCTCGAAATGATTAATATTATGATGAATGAATTATGATTATGAGCAATCAACAACAAAAGGAATGAGTATCCTTTTAACCGAGTAAGATTTAACTTACTCAATACCGATGAAGAATGTCCGACCACGAACAACGTCCTAACCAAGATACCGATCGCTCGAACAACCTTGAATAACAATAATTACCAACAATCGTTCAATACACGTATCAAACAACAAAACACGACTAACCCAAGGGTCGAAACAACGATAAACAAACTCATAGGCATTCCAACGAATACATAACCGACCGCACAACTTCGGAAATATCCAATCCAGAATATATCGAAACCCACACCAAAATGAGTATTTCGAACTAACAAAACACTTCAATGATATCAATAATCCATTAGGAATCCATAATTCATGATTATAACGACATCAATCGGAAAATCCCCAATTAACCGAAGTCAACCCCAAGGGTTCTTGAAAACAATTCCGAAAATAACCATTAAATCCGTAGGAATATATTTATCCAAGTAGATAATCCATAACTTAACATATCCCACTGATTATCCAAGCTTACACGAAGAAATCGGAAGGAAAACCCAAAAATCCAAATTCTAGATCCAAGAGATTAATACCTTTGATTCGATGTGATGAAGATGATGAAATGATGATCAATCCGAAAGATGAGCTTGAAGATGATGGTTGATGATTACACCTCGAAGAACCCTCTCTGAATCGCTCGAAATCGCCCAAAAATACCGAAGGAGTGAAATGAGATGAACAAATGAAGAAGTCTGACTAAGCCCAATTTATACTCACCGAGTTAGCGTGCGCTAGCCCTTGTGCATAGCGTGCGCTAACGAGTAATTTGGGTAGTCCAGTACCCCCTGTCCGAACACGGTAGCGCGCGCTACGTACCTCTTTGTAGCGTGCGCTACGGCCATACTACTAGCGTGCGCTAATATCCATTGTTAGCGTGCGCTAGCGAAATATTTAACGCCCAGTACTGGAGTCCAGAAAACCATCTGCCCTCTGATCTAACCTCGATAGCGTGCGCTACAACCATTATTTAGCGTGCGCTAAAATATCGGTTGCGTACGCTAACAACAATGCATAGCGTGCGCTATGAATAAACCCGGTGCAGTCCAGTAGCCACTGGACTCAACCTGATCCGCCCCCTAGCGCGCGCTACTCCACACATATAGCGTGCGCTACTACGACCCGTTAGCGCGCGCTACTTACCACTCGTAGCGTGCGCTACAATTATTCTCTCCTGCAGTCCAGTACCTTCTGGACTGCAGCCAAGGTAGCCTTAGCGTGCGCTAAAGCCGAGCGGTAGCGTGCGCTACCTATACCCAATTAGCGTACGCTAAAAGGAGTATGTAGCGTGCGTTACTCCTCAAGCACAGCTTGCAACGAAAATGACAATGATGATAAACACGGCACGAAACTCCAATCAGATTAGTGATGAATGACGATTGATACACGATACGATTACTCTGAATGATGAATACCATGACTGAATATGAGTGACAAATGATCAATGATGAATGAAATTACTGAATGATAAATACTTAATGATAATTACTGAGTGATAATTACTGAATTACAACTGGGTATTACAGCAGAGGACAATGGGACCGAAAGGGGACATCGAGTGCCGGATCTGTTCCCCCACGTTTGTATGAGATGAGGAGGACAGATGATCAGGATGCTGCTGTCGCATCAGGTACTGTCCAAATCCTTTCCCAGCCAGTTAGCGTTTTGTTCGATACAGGAGCTACACATTCTTTCATATATTTGTCTTGTGTAAATCGTTTGAATATTTCCGGTTTTCATGCTTGTGAACCTTATGTTGTTGGTTTACCGAGTGGAGAGAGGATTGTCGGAAATTTAGAAACTAGAAATTTCCTTGTATCATTTGGGGGCAGAGAGTGGCTCTCAAATCTGATCGTGATAGAAATGCAAGGAGATGACCTGATATTCGGAGACGAATGGCTTAATCGGTATGGAGCAATTGTAGACTACCGAAGGAGGAATATTTCACTGATCGCTGATGATGGCTCCGAAGTATTGTTCGAAGGATGGAAACCGGGAAGCTCAGGAAAATTGATCAAGGCGATGAAAGCTGTCAAATTGTTGAAACAGGGCTGTACCGGGTACTGGTGTTACGCAATGAAGAAAGAAGACGAAATTGTGGGACTTTCATCCATTCCTGTTGTGAACGAATTTCCAGATGTATTTCCTGACGAGTTACCAGGACTACCTCCACGAAGGGATGTGGAATTTACCATTGAGTTGGAACCCGGAGCTACACCAATTTCCAAGGCGCCGTATCGTATGGCACCTACTGAGATGTACGAACTGAAGAAGCAGCTAGAGGAGTTACTGGATAAGGGCTATATTCAGCCAAGCATTTCACCCTGGGGAGCGCCAGTTCTTTTCGTCCGAAAGAAGGATGGATCGCTCCGACTGTGTATTGACTATCGAGAGCTGAACAAGATGACGATTAAGAACAAATATCCGTTACCACGAATTGATGATCTGTTTGACCAGCTGCAAGTGGCAACGGTATTTTCTAAAATTGATCTGAGATCAGGATATCATCAGCTAAGGATTAAGGAATCTGACGTTCCGAAATCAATGTTCAGAACTCGCTACGGACATTATGAGTTTGTAGTGATGCCGTTTGGTCTCACTAACGCACCTGCTGTATTTATGCAACTAATGAACCGTGTGTTCATTGAATTTTCGGATAAATTTGTGGTCGTGTTCATTGATGACATTCTGGTGTATTCTAAGAGCCCGGAGGAACATGCGCAGCATTTGCGGATTGTGTTGGAACTTTTGAGAAACGAGCAATTGTACGCCAAACTCTCTAAGTGTGAATTCTGGCTAAAGGAAGTAATGTTCCTCGGCCATGTGGTGTCAGCTAAAGGAGTCCGAGTAGATCCTCAGAAGATCGAAGCAATTATGGATTGGAAGCCTCCTAAGAACGTGAAAGAAGTCCGAAGCTTCTTGGGACTTGCTGGATACTATCGTCGATTCGTGGAAGGGTTTTATAAAATCTCCCGCCCACTTACTCGACTCCTGCAGAAAACTCAAAAGTTTGAGTGGAATGAATTGTGTCAGATTAGCTTTAATGAATTGAAGAAGAGATTGACGACGGCACCGATTCTATCACTTCCGCAGGGAACTGGAGGATTCATAGTTTACAGTGATGCTTCGAACCAAGGACTTGGGTGCGTGTTGATGCAGGATGATAAGGTGATCGCTTATGCGTCGCGACAACTGAAACCTTATGAAGTGAATTACCCGACACATGATTTGGAGCTAGCAGCAGTGGTTTTTGCCTTGAAGATCTGGAGGCATTATCTGTACGGGACTCACTGTCAGATCTTTACGGATCATAAGAGTCTCAAGTACATATTTAGTCAGAAAGAGTTGAACATGCGGCAAAGAAGATGGTTAGAACTGATTAAGGACTATGACTTGGAGATTTTATATCATCCAGGCAAAACGAATGTAGTGGCCAATGCACTTAGCCGCAAGCCTGTCTCTATTCAGATGCTGGAGACGCTGACCTCCCAACTTAGCCTTCAGCGAGAGATGATTCATGAAGGAGTTGAAGTATGGTTACAAAGAGTCCAGGGACAGCTGTGCGTGATGGAGATAACTTCATCACTAACCGAAGAAATCAAATCTAGACAGGCAGATGATCCTCTGATGATTCGGTTACATGATGAAGTGATCCAAGGAAAGGCCCCCGGATTCATAATTCATGACGATGGAGTTTTGAGATTTCAGAACCGACTCTGCGTTCCCGATGTTGATGTTCTGAAACAGACGATTATGAAGGAAGCTCATAGTTCGCCCTATTCTATCCACCCGGGCACCAGTAAAATGTATAAGGACTTGAAGCGGAACTTCTGGTGGGGCAACATGAAAAAAAACGTAGCGGACTATGTTTCGAAATGCTTGACTTGTCAACAGGTTAAGATCGAACATCAACGGCCTGCCGGAATGTTGAATCCGCTCCCGATTCCTGAATGGAAGTGGGAGGATATATCGATGGACTTTATCACTAATATGCCGAAAACCAGGACAAGAATGAACATGATTTGGGTGATAGTTGATCGCTTAACCAAATCGGCTCATTTTCTAGGCATTAAGGATACGTGGGGACCAGAGAGGTTGGCACGAGTCTTTATTTCGGAGATAGTTCGATTGCATGGTACGCCGAAGACCATTGTTTCTGATCGAGACGGCCGTTTTGTGTCTCACTTTTGGAAAGCAGTTCATAAGGCCTTGGGGACCGAATTGAACTGCAGTACAGCTTATCACCCGCAGACTGACGGACAATCTGAGAGAACTATACAAACGGTGGAAGACATGCTAAGGGCCTGTGCCTTAGATTGGTCAAACGATTGGGAAGTTCATCTACCGTTGATTGAATTTACCTACAACAATAGTTGGCATGCTTCTATTAAGATGGCACCGTTTGAGGCATTATACGGAAGGAGATGCAGATCGCCCCTATGCTGGGACGATTCATCGGACTTGATCGGAACAGAACCAGAGTTGATCGAGCAGACTCGAGAGAAGATAGCCTTAATTCGTGAGAGGCTGTTGACTGCCCAGAGTTGCCAGAAATCCTATGCGGACGTACGCCGCCACCCATTGGAGTTCAGTACTGGAGATCACGTACTTTTGAAGGTTTCTCCTACTCGGGGAATCTTTCGTTTCGGAAGGAAAGGAAAGCTGAGTCCGAGATATATCGGACCATTTGAGATCCTCGAGAGAGTTGGGGAGTTGGCATACAGATTAGCATTGCCGCCGTCATTGTGCCATGTTCATAACGTGTTCTACGTATCCCAGTTACGGAGGTATATACCAGATCCCAGTCATATCATTGATTTCAAGTAGATCAAGTCGAGCAGGATGGGACGTTTGAAGAAAGACTACCAAGATACTCGAGAGTCGAGTTAAGCAACTGAGGAACAAGTCAATCGTTTTGGTCAAAGTTCAGTGGTCACGTCACGGAATGCAAGAAGCCACCTGGGAAACGGAAGCTGATATGAAGTCTAGATATCCCGAGTTATTTTCGTCTTGAGTTTCAGGACGAAACTCCTTTTTAGTAGGAGAGTATGTAATATCCGGATTTATTACAGTGTATTTCATCTGTATTCAAACCATGTATTATTTCGGATTGGTGATTTTGATTATTGGAGTATGATATTTCGTGCATTGATATCATTATGTATAAGTATAGAAACTTGCAAAAATTGCTCAAGCAACCTCGTGATAGCGCACGCTAAGAATGTATCTTAACGCGCGCTATCGGGCCATTATTAGCGCACGCTATGAAGATAGGAGTTGCGTGCGCTAAGAACTCAATTATTGAGCGGGACGGCTAACACATGCGCCAGCCGGGACATGGGTCCGGATAAGATTCCCGCTGACGCACCCGGACAAATTCTGAAGTCAACCATTATTAGCGCACGCTAAGGGATGCTTAGTAGCGTGCGCTAACTCGTTAATAATGCAGAATATTATAAATGGGACATCAACCATTTCGGCTTTCATTTCTTTCGCCCTTTCTTCATCCTTGAGAGTTCAGAGAGCTGTAGTAATACTCATATACACTTAGAACACATATTGTTGGTGTTATACATTGGTTATCACTTGGGAATGTTCATGGAAGTGGAATAGCACCTTGGAGTGGCATACAACCAACCGGAGTGGGATTCTACCTTACGGTTCAGTGATTTTCGTCATTTTAAGGTATGTTCAATCTATCTCCAGACTTAGAGTTGGATTCTAACGATTTGTATGATCATGTTAACCAGATATGGATTTTCATAGATGAATTATCCAAGTATATCATGTTTGGAATATTGAGATGAATAAGCCTTAAGTACTTTGATTATAATCATCATGATTCGAATCTTATTACACTGAATATGTGAAGAGAAGCTTCTATCATTGGTAAACCGAATCTAATAGATGATTTCATAGTAATCTTGGACTAGACGTTAACATCCTTATTGTTAGATAAATCTAAAGGTTTGATCATGGAAGGATTTATCTAGTATATATAGGACGTTTATCAACTTCAGTATGACAATATGGATTGATATAGAGGTGTTGATATCAACCGTTAAGCTTTTCAAATTATCGTATGAAGATTTGAAGTCGGAATGGAATATGGTTTTATATTGGTATGCATATTTTTGAATCCGAAGTTGTCTTTATCCGTAAAATCATTCATAAGGGTATGAACATGGTATTCATGGAAGTAACATGAATTATCACGCAAGATTTCATTGTCTCGATCATGGCGAGAATAGCTTTATCGCCAAAGATGAATCGCCATGCATAGATAGCGCACGCTATGTTATGAATATTAACGTGCGCTATCGAACACTAGTTAGCGTGCGCTACGTTTGGTACGTAACGTACGCTAGACCATCAGACGAGTCAGTTGGCTGGTCAGTGAAGTACTGACCATACATAGTTAGCGTACGCTAGGCTTTGTTGTTTGCGTGCGCTATCGAGCAGACTTAACGCACGCTACACAGAGTACTTAGCGTGCGCTAAGCAGTTCAGTCAGATTGCATTTTATGAACTTTTGGCCGTAAATCGAATTGTTAAACATCCGTACGGCGTGAGATAAATCCTATATCATTTCTTTTGTTAAGGTTTGATCTTGTTGCGTGATTGATTGAGGAGGACGACTTTCGAGTGTTCGTTTTGTGGAAGTATTGTTCTTGTCTTTAAACCGAGGCAAGTACTCTAATTAGAATTGTTTATATTATGACAATTATGATGTGATTGTATCGTGTAAATATGTTGTGAATATATGTCCACCATGTGTTGATCCGACGGGAATCATCATGGGAATCTATAGCTGTGTGCGCTGGATCGTTGGACCGGTAGTTCCACCATGTGTTGGTCCGACGGGATCGTCATGGGAATCTATAGCTGTGTGCGCTGGATCGTTGGAATACCATCGGTATGTTGAAACTTGTTATGATATGATATGTGTTGTGGATATTCTCGTTGGAGAAACTTGTTATGATATAATTGTTGATTATATCACTGTTGTATGATTATTGTACTTGTACTAGCATCGTTGTGCTAACCCCTTCGGGGGTGAACATTTGTGTATGTTCAGGATCTAGGAGAGCGGGAAAACAACCACTGGAGGTGCATGACGACGAGGGTTCAGAGTGATGTTCCGAGCGGGTTTACTGTCTGTTATTTATTGGTTATTTTAATAAGTACTCGAGTACGAAGTCATTTGTGATGATTTGAATTTGGTGATGTATTATTGAGTTCTGTTGAACAATTGTACTATTTCTGTAATTGGGTCAGAACTGTTGTACCGTAATTTCGTTATTTCCATTCATTAGTATCTTTTAATGCATGTTTAAATTCTTCAGCCTTGTAAATCCTTACGTAAAGGATTTACGGCGCTGTAATATTCCTGAATATATCGGGGGTGTTACAATTAACGTGCAAGAACGAGTTGTGAAATCACAAGTTCAGTCTGCTCAATCTCGTTAGCGTGTGCTAATGAGGATCCTAGCGTGCGCTCTAACTCAATTCAGTCCACACTTCAATCCAAGTTTGTTAACGAGTGCTAACGATAAGATTAGCGTGCATTAAGTGGTTCAGTATAGAAAATTTTTCCAAATCCGAATTTAAAGTTTAAGACGTGTAAGATTTTTTATCTTTCACTATTTATTCTTGAAAATAAAAAAACATATTTTATTTTGGAATACAAAAATTTTATTGTGTGAAAGATTTTTAAAATTCTATACTCGAGTTATTTCAAAATAAAATCGTTAGGCTAAAACTATTTCTAAAATCCTTTCAAACATAACAACAGATTAACGACAATAACATTTTACAAAAATATCTAAAACACTCCAAAACACGTCTTTCAAATACCGTCGTTGGGTTTCATTTTGAGAATATAAGGACGGCTGCCAAAAATTCAAACAATTTTCAAAATCCGCATGAGACCGCCGTTTAACCGCACCGTCAAAATATTTCCTAAAATTGATTTTCCGCAAACATACTCAAGTCTATGAAATTTTCAAAAGAGTGTTTTCAAACAAGCGCGCAGTAGACATAATTACCGATGGAAATATGTTTATAGCATATAACAACAATTAGCCAAAATAATCAATTCTCAAGCACATGCCTATACGACATTCAAATCACCAATTCAGCAAACACAGCTCATGAACACCAAATACAAACACACGTAAAAACTATCTATCTGAGTTTCTCAACAACTCTACCGTCGATACACTTTCTGGAACACATTAATGTTTAAGGTTTCGTAACACACTACACCACTCGTTGTCCAAATCCATCAATATATCCAACTCATTGTACATGTAACATACCACAAGTATCAAATACGAATTCCATCTCGCGACACGTGTTGGAGTAATATCGGTATTTGCGCCGTTTGTGCAGAAGTGTAAATTAAATGTGGAAATTAAGTGACACGCGGATTTATAGAGGTTTGGCCAAACGTGCCTACGTCCTCTCTCGATGTATCTTTTTCTATAGGTTCAAGATCAAAACCTCTGCACCTCTCTTCTATCAGTCGAGGGATAACCGTTACAAGCTCGTCTTCTATCGGTCCGAGTAAAACCATTTTTCCTTTTCTATTGGATAAGAAATCAACCACTCTAGCTTTCTATTGGTACTAGATAAACCTCACTAAGATAGCGATTGTGATTCTAACAATGCCGGATCCTTGATCCTAATAACACCGAATCCAATCGTATCTTTTCTTTTTCTCACTCGTGTATGATTTTGTGTATAACACTCAATCACTCTCATTTAAGCTCAAGAACAACAACTATAATATTTACAATGATATCTCAAGTGTATATAAATTGCTCAATGTTGTTGTGTGGAATGATACCAACTCATTTGGTATTTATAGCCTTCTTCCACAAACTAGCCGTTACTGCCAGTTATTATTAGCGTGCGCTAGGCTGACTTCCTTAGCATGCGCTATCACATGTTTTTGCCTTTAGCGTACGTTATGATCTGCATGTTACGTACGGTAACGTCTTCCAATTTCAGTCCAGTGGCTACTGTCTCTGACTGTTAGCGTGCCCTAATACTCCTTCTGTAGCGTGCGCTAATCTTGCATCATTGCATGTGTCATATATCCGTTAATGCTTTTTGACTTGTAGCAGATTCTCCCCAATGGATTGATTGACTTGATTCGAACTGATATTTAGCGTGCGCTAAATATCACCTCTTGCGTGCGATAAGCTTACTTCAGTCCTTACGTCATTCTGTGTTTGAATCTCTTCACAACGGTAATATTGGCTCGATAGTGTGCGTTAATCATCACGTGTAGCGTGCGCTATCCTCATCAGGTGACTTCACATCAGGTTACTTCGAACTCGTCTGATCTGCATCCGGGACCCGTTAGCATGCGCTAACTTATATTTCTAGCGTGCGCTAGCTTTGTGTTTTGTACAGCTTTTTGCGTCTTCGATTCCTTCGTCGTTTTGCTTTGCCTTTTTTGTTTTGTTTTGTTTATCGAATTTAATCATCAAAACACTTTTAATTTATGTATGGAACCAAAATATTCCAACAATCTCCCCTTTTTGATGATTACAAAATAAAACTTCGTCAATGGGATTTAGCTGCAAAAATAGAAATATATGTATATGTGTACAGACCAAAGTTTTCGACTTTGTCCGTTTCGTTAGTTTTTCTCCCATTTATTTTTCGACTCCTTCTTTCTTTTCTCCTTTTTTTTTCTCATTTTCAAATTTTTCATCGTCTTTTTCGACGTCTCCTCATTTTTCAAGGTTAATTCCATTTTCGACTTATTTCTCCATTCTCCTATCTCTCCCCCTTTTTGTATTCATCAAAAAGTGCAATAAAATACCAATTGAATAAAAATATGCAATAAATGTAAAATATGCATGATACTAATTTATGATAAATACATGAGTAGGATGGAGTTTATACCTATTTTTCAAAAAATATACTCCCCCTGAAAGTATTATCTCCCCCTTTGTAAAATATCAAAATTCATTTTTGGGGATCCAACCGATAGTTGGATTTTGTTTCGAGACGTAAACAATATTTGAAATAATTGTTCCTTTAGGAACCCAAATTTTCTTAATTTTAATCGTTCGTCTAGGGCTTTTACAATTTGAAATATGATGCCCAAGTTTTAAACATTTTTCGCAATGGGATATTTTGAATTTAACGGATTCGTTTTTCGAACGTGTTTTGAATCCTAACCCCTCTTTATTCAGAGTAAACTTTTGAACACCAAGAATTTGTTCAAATTTCTCGTTTCCGCACAAGAATTTCTTTGTCAAAGATTTAAGCTCGGTTTGAATTTTAGCGAGATCATCCTTTAAAATATTTTCATTTTCAATACACTTTGAATGATCGATTTCAACAAATTTTCTCTTCTCGATAATTTTGGAATTTTTAATTTCCAAAGATTTAATTTTAGACCTAAGGGATTTAATTTCGGATAAAGCGTTTTGAAAATCCGTATGCAGTAATTCAAATGCATCAAAAAGTTCATCACGGGAGGATGTACTTACTTGGCTTTCGACGTCGCTGTCGTTGAACGAACTTCGGGCCATGAGAGCGAGATTATTTTGATCGATAAATTCGTCGTCTTCGTCTTCATCGCTCCATGTTGCCACGAGGACCTCCTTTTTGGATTTAGCACAGCAATGTTTAGCGAAGTGGCCTGGTTTTCCACATTGTTGACAAGAGTTGTCGAATTTCTTCGTCTCGCTCGAGATATCCTTCTTCCTCCGGTTTAATAAGGATTGGAATTTATTAATATTCTTGGCATAATATGCCGCTTCTTCGTCGCTTTCTTCCACCGGGATTTCTTCTTTCTTTTTCGACATCTTAGCCTTCATGGCTAATGATCGTTTCTTCGGCTTTGGCTTGACACTTCGTGATTTTAACACGATCTCATAATTAATTAGCGAACCAACGACGGTGCTAAAATCGATCATATTGAGATCTTTGGATTCCATAATCGTGGTGACGGTGCCGTCCCATTCGCTATGTAGTGATTGTAAAAATTTCTTGACTTTTTCACTACTAGATAATGGTTTTCCGAATGAAGCTAGTCCATTTGTGATAACCGAAAATCGGTCGAGCATGTTGGTGATGGACTCGTCACCTTTCATCATGAATAACTCGTAGTCATGGAGAAGCATATTGATTTTTGTCTCCTTGACTTGAGTCGTCCCTTCGTGTGTGATTTCTAGAATTTTCCATATTTCTTTCGCACTCTCACACGATGAGATTCGATTGACCTCTTCCGGATTTAAGGCACAAAATAAGATTTGAGTAGCCTTACAATTTAGATGGTCATTTTTCCAATCGGCATCGTCGTATTCTTCGAAAGATTTGAGCGTACCGTCGGATTTGAGAGGAATTTTCGGGCCAAGGCAAATAATCTTCCAAATCTCTATATCGTAGGCACGAATAAAGATTGACATCTTTTTCTTCCATGTCAAATAATTTGAGCCATCAAAGAATGGTGGTCGGTTGAGAGCATGGCCTTCGACAGGAGCAAATTGAAACGTCATTGGATCTTTTTCTCCTCGGATGTTAAGACGTGTATTGGAGTACCGCTCCGATACCAATTGTTGGAGTAATATCGGTATTTGCGCCGTTTGTGCGGAAGCATAAATTAAATGCGGAAATTAAGTGACACGCGGATTTATAGAGGTTCGGCCAAACGTGCCTACGTCCTCTCTCGATGTATCTTTTTCCATAGGTTTAAGATCAAAACCTCTGCACCTCTCTTCTATCGGTCGAGGGATAACCGTTACAAGTTCGTCTTCTATCGGTCCGAGTAAAACCATTTTTTCTTTTCTATTGGATAAGGAATCAACCACTCTAGCTTTATATTGGTACTAGATAAACCTCACTAAGATAGCAATTGTGATTCTAACAATGCCGGATCCTTGATCCTAATAACACCGAATCTAATCGTATCTTTTCTATTTCTCACTCGTGTATGATTTTGTGTATAACACTCAATCACTCTAATTTAAACTCAAGAACAACAACTATAATATTTACAATGATATCTCAACTGTATATGAATTGCTCAATGTTGTTGTGTGGAATGATACCAACTCATTTGGTATTTATAGCCTTCTTCCACAAACTAGCTGTTACTGCCAGTTGTTATTAGTGTGCGCTAGGCTGACTTCCTTAGTGTGCGCTATCGCATGTTTTTGCCTTTAGCGTACGTTATGATGTGCATGTTACGTACGTTAACGTCTTCCAGTTTCAGTCCAGTGGCTACTGTCTCTGACTGTTAGCGTGTGTTAATACTCCTTCTGTAGCGTGCGCTAATCTTGCATCATTGCATGCGTCATATATCTGTTAATGCTTTTTGACTTGTAGCAGATTCTCCCCAACGGATTGATTGACTTGATTCAAACTGATATTTAGTGTGCGCTAAATATCACCTCTTGTGTGCGCTAAGCTTACTTCAGTGCATACGTCATTCTGTGTTTGAATCTCTTCACAACGGTAATATTGGCTCGATAGCGTGCGTTAATCATCACGTGTAGCGTGCGCTATCCTCATCAGGTGACTTCACTTCAGGTTACTTCGAACTCGTCTGATCTGCAGCTGGGACCCGTTAGCGTGCGCTAACTTATATTTCTAGCGTGCGCTTGCTTTGTATTTTGTCCAGTTTTTTGCGTCTTCGATTCCTTCGTCGTTTTTCTTTGCCTTTTTTGTTTTGTTTTGTTTTGTTTATCAACTTTAATCATCAAAATACTTTTAATTTATATATGGAACCAAAATGTTCCAACAACACGCATGTAACTAATCACGACCGATACCTCAGACGACGCGTCGCGACACGG
Source organism: Orobanche coerulescens (assembly GCA_033398695.1). Classification (NCBI taxonomy): domain Eukaryota; kingdom Viridiplantae; phylum Streptophyta; class Magnoliopsida; order Lamiales; family Orobanchaceae; genus Orobanche; species Orobanche coerulescens. Next base: position 67,540,526 of record CM065815.1, read on the forward strand.
TCCAGTCAGACACAATCCGACAAGACAAGACTCGACAATATACGACTAGACCTGACAGCCTAGGTTTCCACAACCTAAGCTCTGATACCATATTCTGTAACACCCCAATTCAATCGGGAATATTACAGTGCCGCATACCCTCTCCATACGGATCTACCTAGCTAGATACCAAAACAAGACATCACATCAAATTCCAACATGGCTAAATCGGAATCGGTAGACCGATTTGGCCTTTCATCAATAACATACAACTTAAACTTCATATACATCTATATTTCAAAACTCATACCCGCACAGGGGTCAAAATACAACAACACTCCCATACGACGGAAAAACACTCCAGCGGAAAGGAAAATACAATTTGACTAACAGTACCAACTACTGGCCATCATATGATTAGTATCATTTGTCTTTCATCATCCTTCGTACCGATTCCGTGTTTTGCTCCTCAAGAACCTGCACGTACCTGAATGCAATAACAGACATTCACCCCCGATTACTCGGTGGTTAGCAAATTAGAATTTTGCTAGTGCAAGTATAAAGTGCAATTACGAGCCATGCACATCATATTATAAGAATATAAAATTTTTGAATAATCAACGAATCAACACAATATAAGACTTACCGAGATATTTCATTTGAGCAAAATAACCCAAAACCACGAGGGGTGGTAATAAAGCAAGTAAACAATTTATAATGCATTTTATACATCTCAGGAGTTTTTAGAGGAAAATATTTAGGATTAAAGAATCCTTATCTTTTAAAAAATCACTTAGAGTCACAACCCAAGATTTATTTTCTCAAAATACTTATCCGACAATAAATCACGGGGTCCACGACCCAATCATCCACAACAATCATACGCCCAAGGACTATTCTCATTCCATGCTAGCAAGCATGAACCTCGGAGCTTCCTCGTGCATACCCGAGTGAATAAATCAATGGTAAATAAATATAGTCTCACATCTTCATGACAATACTCACGCACATAATTCAGAGACTAATGATCCGCAAAATATATACACTTATAGTTACCCTGGCATCGTGCTAGGAAGCCATGAACCTCGAAGTCTCGCGACGACATACCCGGTTTGGATAATCCATGAAGAGTATCTCACATGTTTAAATACATACCAATAAGTTATCCTGGCATCGTGCTAGCAAGCCACGAACCTCGGAGTCTCCTCGAGACATACCCGATTTGGATAACCCTATAGTAAGTATATTACATATACAAATATACGCCCATAAGTTATCCAGGCATCGTGCTAGCAAGCCACGAACCTCGAAATCTCCTCGAGACATAACCGGTTTGGATAACTCTATGGTAAAACTCGACCCGTACTGGAACCCAGAGGTTTCAATGAAGCCTGCCCGGTAGAACATCACTTTGTATACAATCACATACCACGAGGAGATATACTTCTCGAACAACACCGAATAGTACCACCTCCTTATAAAAGAGTAAACAAACAATACAACACAACAATACGCACTCAACAAACAAATACACATTCCAAGATAACACCCTTAACAAGGGAAGAGAGCTTTTATAACCACATAACAGAAGACAATATATTTCAATTCACAACCACAATACAATGTATCCGTAAAACTCATCTATTCACAAAGTACTCGAGCGTTTTGAAAGAAAGCCATTAATGAGATTATATCAATCTTTTTGAAAGTTCATTATGAGTACTCAAATAGCACACATAGTCGATTACCAATATCACATCTACGAAATACGAAAGGTATGGGGAAGATATTTGCCTCGAAACCCCGAGCGAACGAAACGATGAACGAACGCAACCGAGCAACCACGAAACTTCCAAGATCAACGAATATGCGAAAACTCCAAAATACTACGATAATAACTCCTCAACGAACTAACAATACTCCTCGAAACCCGACTCTAGCTCGCTGCAGAACAAACAACAATAACGAGGGTTCAAAGGTTTGCTCAAGAAGTCAAAATCATGCTCCGGATGAAACAAAATAACAAAACGATAAACCGAATTATAATACGTAGATTACAACCAAAACAACAAGAATTGCATAACCGAGTAATCGGATCATAATCTAAATCAAGAGTAAAACCCCAAAAATAGTTGAAAAAAGATTTTCAAAGAATTACCTCAATCCAGATGAAGAACAAGGATTAGATGTTGTTAATCAATACCAAAACCTTGACGATTATGTTGAAGGATGCAATATTGATAAACTTTCGTGAAGAATCGCCCCGAAATCGCCGAGAGGAAGAGAAAAGATGAAAAATAAGCTAAAAAACCCGACTGTCAAGTTTTTATACTGTTGCAGGTGACACTTCCGTGTTGGGTTCTGACACGGCTGTGTCCATCGGTAAAACATGCCTGCTGGGCTTATGCCGGGCGACATGGCTGTGTTGGATTCTGACACGGCCGTCTTTTGTCAAGACCAGATTTTTCAGATAGACATTTTTTACTAATATGAATATAACTTTCTCATCCGAATTCGAATTGACTCGTCGTTTGAACCATTGGAAAGTTAACTTGATGCTCTATCATATGGTCGAGATTCAGAATTTTTGTAGTTTCCAAGAATTGATGGTGTTTTATAAAGTCGAACCTAAACGTGGAAAAGTCGAAATAATATACCGATTGATTCAAAACAATATCAAAACTCGCTCAAATGACGAAAAGTGCTGAACAAAATATGTCCAAAATGTTTCAATGAACACAAATGAGTCGTCAAAATCAAAAAAATACAGATATACAAAATACGGATATTATAGTTTCGACGGACTACAAGCTAGTTTCATTTTAATATGGAGACATGACAATATAATTTTACTTTATTTATCTTGAATCACAAGATTGTAGATGATCGAAAATAGAAAGGAAAATATGTCTATTTGCTTATTTCATTGTTGATAATTGATAAACAATCCACAACAGTGGACACGATAAGCCAAAATTTCTCTCATGTAAATATGTCTATTTGCTTATTTCATTGTTGATAATTGATAAACAATCCATAACAGTGGACACGATAAGCCAAAATTTCTCTCATGAATTGTTTCTTTTTTACACTAGTACCAAAATTATGGTATCAGCATGTGGCATCCACATTATGGATATATATGTTGATTGTATAACACACATTAATTTAATAGAAACAAAGAGACCAAATTACAAACTAAAAAGTATAATTGATAGTGAATGATGATTACAATTTATTTATTTTTGAATTTTTTCCAAAAAAATTTAACTTATTTGCAAATTGAAAATTATACAAATTACAACCTACAGTGAATAATTTTTTTTGGCATTTTTTAGGTTCCAAGATTCTTATTCCAATTTTTTTAATAGTTGCATTTTTCAGTTATTTTAATTATTTTGTTAAATATTATGTTTCAATTATATTTCTTTAATTATTTTATTTCAATTATATTTTATTAATTATTATGTTCAATCATTTTGTGCTTGTGGGTTTTCAACTATTTAGAAATTTTTAGTATTTTACTGCAATCGAGCCTTTTATTTTATTTCTAAATTAGAATAACCACATACTAAGAGTATGCCCTTCGGTACATGTAACATTAGTGTGGCGGATATAAGACTGTTATGTAGGCGCCACAGCGTGGTACCATAACTAGATTATGGTACCAAAAGTTAAAGGTGCCCATTCACGGGTTTCCCAGTCCCGGTCCAACCCGTCGGGTTTATGAGTTGGCCCACCAGGACCTGGACCCCACCCGTATATATGAAATGTACGGGTCTGCGGGCTCATGGGTCGGCCATGGATTTGGGTCCGGCCCGCCGGGTCACGAGTCTGACCCGTGGATTTTTTTTTAAAAAAAGTATTTTTAAAATTTTATTTATTTATATACGAATATATAAATAATGAACTAAGTGTTGAAGTAAAAGCAAACGACACAAGAATTAAGAAGATATGTATATTCTCATTGGTGGGACCCTTTAAATAGGGAGAAATTACATATTTTGAAACATTCTAACAGACCTAGTCCTAACTAGGAGAAGCCAATTAACCTGTAGACTAAGACACACATATATGTATTTACTTTAATACTGCCCCTTGTGCCGAGTCTTCAAAGCATGTCAAGTTGCCTCGTTAAAACCTCGTCAAGCAAAAACCACAAGGGAAAAATGCCTTGATCGTAGGAAAAAGAATACAACATCCAAACATATAGGTTGTGCTAATTTCGTTAAGCCAAAACCTCTATTGATCATTTCGTCGATCAATGTGCTCAAGAACGTGATCAGTTCGTCGATCAATGAGCTAAACGTCTAGTTACCTCGTTAAAAATATTTCCAAGTGATAAAAACCCAGTAGGAAAAAAGAATCGTTGGTTAAGGAAAAGAGTATAACTTGCAACGTAGATATAAGACTCCCCCTCAAGTCTACATCTCCCCCTAATTAGTTCATCAATGGAGGAATTTGAAAAACAGTACATATATCGTTGCCTCTTTAAAAACTTCACCAAGTAACAAAACCCATTGGGATAAAATGAACCTCGGTCAAAGAAAAGAGTAAAACGTTTGGTGGGTAAGCTTCGTTATACCTCACTCTCCCATCCGATCCTTACTTTGATCTCGGGAGTTCGGAGATCCTACACATTCCGATGTTTCTCACATGTTTTTCAAATATGGCATTGGGCAATGATTTAGTGAATAAATCAGTCACATTCTCCTCAGACTTCAGTTGCTTAACTTGGATGTTGAGGAGGGCCTGTTGTTGCTGATTGTAGGAAAACCTTGGAGAGATATGCTTCGTATTATATCTCTTGATATACCCAAGCTTCATATGTTCGATGCAAGCGGCATTATCTTCGTATATGCATGTGGTCGCATCAGTGACATTACTTAGTCCATTGTTACTTCAAATATGTAATACAATAGTTCGCAACAATATACACTCGTGTACTGCCTCATGTAGAGTGATAATGTTAGCGTGATTCGAGGAGGTAGCAACAAGGGTTTGATTAGTTATTTTCTCCGATATATCGCGGTGTTCTCAATGGTAAAAGTGTAACCAATCTGGGAGCGATCTTTATATGGGTCCAAGATGTACACAATATCAGCAAATCCTACCAACACATTCGTCGGGGTAGTTTCGTCGGCATTCACACTTACTTTAGTGATTGCACATTCACCAGTAGTTCGTTAGCCTGATAGGGAAATAAAAGTCCCGAGTCAATGGTTCCTTTGAGGTATCAAAAGATGTTCTTGATACCATTCCAATGACGTTGTGTGGGCTCAGAACTATGTCTTGCCAACAAGTTTACTGAGGAAGCTATATCAGGTCGAGTACACTGAGGCAAGTACAATAATGCACCTATTGCACTTTAGATAGGGAATTTCGTCTCCCAAAAGCTCTTCGTCACATTCCTTCAGATGAAATTGATCTTTATTCAAGTCCCAACTACGACCGATCATGGCAGTGATAATCGTATGTGCCTTGTCCATGTTGAAACGCCTGATTTTCTTCTAGACATAGACAGGCGTGTGGGTGAGGATTCCACTAGCTCAGTGTTATATCTCAATGCCTAGACAAGATTAACATCATCTTGCTCTATGCATGAGCAACTATAGATCATCAAAGTGGATGGATGATCAGTCCACACTCTCGTAATTCATCGAGATTTCTTAATTTTCGGAATCATATCAATCTTCGGGGCGTCCCCCTCGTCAAGACTCATGGACATAGTAAAATGAAGTATGATCTCATGAAACGAGTTCATCAATGACTAATATATAAGTTAGTGCCTTACTCTACCTCTTCTTTAGGTGAGTTTAGTCGAACCATGTAGCTTCCACCTCTTCCTTTAGGGAACTATGTCCTAAATAACATCCACCATGTGCGATGGCATCAGTCGATTCGTCGGTGTTGCGCCCCTTACCGAGGACTTTCAACCTTACGTGTTGCAGCTGGTTTATTTGATCTTGTCACTTTCATGACATCGGTAAGCGCATCATGCATCGAATCTGCTATGTTCCGAAGATCAAGAATTTTCACTATCACATAGCGAAATACAGGGATCAAAATGAGACAAAGTAGGAACATACTATAACAATTCATGTCATTCTGTGAGAAATTCGTCTTCTCTCCTCCCCCCAACGACGAGAAGGTTGTCTCATCGAAGTGATAATCTGCATGTTGTTACCCAAAATATTATCCGGAGATGATATACTGGAATGGACGAGTAACAAATAAAATGCGAGAGCACGTCTGTGGGAAAGTAAATAACACAAGATTTGCCGGGGTTGTTAGTCCCGAGATTGAATGATCTCGCGAGATATTATTAATATGAATACTTAGGAGTACAAATATTAATGTTAGAGTACAATTACAATGAGTGTAAAGACCCTAGTTATCTTAGCTCTTGAGTGCTGAAGATTGCCGGAAGAACCAGAGTTGATGCTCTGTGAGTTCTTGTAACAACGATGGAGTGTTGTGTTGACTGTGAGAAATCGACGGTCTCTCACTGTGTGAATTAGCTGAACTCTCGTATGGAAATAATTTCTGAACTTATGAATCTCTCAACCAGTTGCTGAAGGTTTTCTATTTATAGGAGTGGAGGTAGCTGGGCGATCGCCTTTGCTGTATTATAATAAGCGGGCGATCGTCTTTAGCACATGGGTTGGTCTCCTTAGAGTCCGCAGTAGCTGCTGGTAGCCGGATGCACGAACCAATGAGAAGACCACACGCGTCCGGAGTCACTGTCTGGGGAGGCCCCACCTAGGACCTTTCGGTGGGTCTGTCGGTAGGTGAGGCCGTCCTTATCACTGACAGCTGCTGATGGGCTGGAGTAAAGCCTGTTCTTGCAGCGCCTTGAGGTCCCACCTAAGACCTTTCGGCTGTGTCTGTCGGTAGGACAGTTGTTGATGGGCTGGAGTCAAAGATCCTTATTCTGCGGCGTCATTCGCGAATCTGCACGTGAGTCCTCGCTCCGAGATACGGTCCTCGAAGATATGATGGGTGATGGCCTTACACGTGGCATAGGACGGTCGTCCTTGGTCGGGCACTAGAGTCGATCGCTAGGTGCCAAGAGGCGATCGCCCTGGACCTCAATCGCTCGGTACCTGATCTCGGTTAGGACTCTTCGCTTGGCAAGTCTGCCTTGGATTATTTGATGCTGTCTTTGGTCGCTCGGCCCTTATGCCGATCGCCGTTGATGCGTATAAATCGCCGCACAACAATTTCCCCCCAGCTCGCTCCGATGTTGGAGACGTTGGGTGAGGTGGTTCTACTAGCGGTCGCTTAACTTAGATAAGCAACTCAGCATTTTACAGAACAGACGATCGTCTCTCGAACGGACTAACTTTGAATTTAGACGACCTAGTCGATCGCTGAAGTGAGCGGGAAATGACAGCGGTTGTGGAAACGTCACCGGGGCACGTGTGGGGCTCCTGTTGGGGGAGTCCGACGGTTTTGTCAGGCTGTCCTTTGGCTTGCCATCAAAACGACGCGCATGCGGTATTCGAGGACAGCATTAAACGCGGCCTATCTGACAGTTGCACTTCGATCCTCGGGATTCGAGGACAGCATTAAACGAAGCTCCTGCTTATAAAAGGACTAGGGTTACAAGGTTAAAAACCTTATGCATTTGAGCCTGAGGAGAAGACATAGCCGATTTCTCTTGAAGCTCTGTGTGACGATCGTCGTTCGACTCATACCTTAGGTAAGAACAAAAAACTCCTTTTACCTTCTTTCTCTTTGAATATGTCCGGAGGAATACCAGATGTGTATGAGTCAGGTAGCACTTCCGCCGCCGGGGCTTTGACCGCCCAGGATGAACCTTCTGCGGAATTTTATGTGGACACCGCCGTCGAGGCCATTCGTGTTGGGATTGAGCCCGCGGAGATCGAGGAACTTTTTAATGAGGCTGACGCAGCCAAGATGGTGGAGGCCGATCGAATTCATTCACTGAAATGGGAGGAGGCATATGCGACGATGCATAGGGAGCGGGACAATGCACTTGGCAAAGCCTTCACAGATTTTGTCGAACTCATGGAGAGATTGGCCGGCCTACTCCCCAAATTTAACTTTAACGAATATTCGATCGCCCATCCTTATGAACCTGTAAGGAGGACGTTGTTCCGAGCTGCTCGCCGCTCTACGTGGACCCTTGGCCAGATCGGGAGCTCGGCAAACAGGAAGGATCTGGACCGTTTGAAGGTGAGGTTCCATGTTCCTTCTGATGTCAGCCTCCACGTGCCTGCCGAGAACGAGCGAGCCGATCAACCTCCTGAGGGCATGGTCACCGTCAATGAGGCAATAATGGAGGCTGGATTGTGATTCCCGCTGCCGTTCACTGATCCTATTTGCTGACTGCCTGGAACGCGGCGCCGCTTTAATTGACGTCGTACGCCTGGCTGCAGATAATCTGCACCCTCACTCTGTTTGATGGCCATCAGTTGTATCGTCTTCCTTCGTCGTTGGAGATGAACCATCTCTTCAAACTGACGGTTCAAAAAGGTTCCGTCGGTGGCTACCATATCCAAGGGCGCTCAGGTCGGGTGGTTCTTGGAGTCCCGAATAAAGTGAGGGGTGATCCGTCAAAGTGGTTCTGGGTCAGCGACGCTTGGAAGTCAGCAGCGAGCGACAACCCGACCGACGAGTTGGATATTCCTACCGGCTTTTGGGAGAGGAGTCCGAGTAAGGATTTTAGACTCTCCCTTTGTTCGGATACATTTTGAACTGATCTGATTTTGGCCTTCTTTTTGCAGGTGTCATTGTTCCGGCGGTGGGCGACCTCGCTTTTGATTTCGCAATTGTCTGGGAGAAGATACAGAGTCTTCCTGATGACCGTATAGACGCACGCCAAATTAACAACGAAGCCTGCTGGTTGGCTGCTCGGCTATTTCGCTACCCTCGCCATCTAAAGGTTCCAGGTACGAACTTTTGCAATCTTCTTTGACATGTCGATCGCCTTGACCGAGGAGGATTACTAACTTTGTCGATTGTTTTCTTTTGCAGAAATTCATTTCCCTTGTTTCCCAGAGCCTCCTGCTGTGATTGCCATGTCTAATCCGGGGGTCATGAATCGTCTTCGCCAAGGCAAAAAGGTGGGCCGAGCTCCTTCTGCTCCGCCACGACCGACCCCAGAGGCAAGACCTATCTAGGAGCCTGTCGTCGAAGGGCGGGAGCCTCGGGAGGAGGAGCAACTTCGGCTTATCCGTAAGAAACAGAGGACTGTGGAGCCCTCGACCCCTGTTACTGCAGACGAGCCGCCGATCTATGTGCCTCCGATTTCCGCGATTCCTCCGGTGGAGGGTTCCACTCCATCTTCGGCGTTTCTTCAGTCCATTGCGACTGCTGAGACCGAGACTTCGCGTGGTAGGCCGTTCTTCAGCCGTGAACCAGAGAAGGTCGAGAGGTAAGCCTGGTCGTTTTGCCAAGTTATGAAACTTGTGTAGGAAACGCACTTAACTCTTTTGTCATTTATGCAGGGTCCGCCATTCCGACCCGAATTGCTCGCCGATGGTGTTGGACTTCCTGTCGAGCAAAGCTCCTCGCCAGGTCAGCGATATTCCTTCTTACGTTGCTCGGGCTACCGCTTCCCTCCCGAAGGCCTAGACGACCGATCTGGATGCGATCGCGCGCCGGCGATCTGCTGACGCGATGCAGGCTACTTTTGCGTTGGCCCTTCAGACGGCGATGACGGCAGCTCAGGCTGTGAGGGACTACGAGGGGCGGCCGTCCACTGCCCGTCTCCATGTGGACCTCGAAACCGCATGGAGACAAAATATTGAGTTTGTCGACCGGCTTGCAGCCATGGAGAGGAGCTCCGCGGAGGCGGCTAAGCAAGCGAAGCAGGATGTTAACCGGGCGCGGGCGGCGACTGACCGGATGCGGGACCAGATGACGGAAGCCCGCAGGTCGCACGCAGCCGTGCAGAAGGAGGCCGACCAGCTGAAGGTGACCGTCGCCCGACTGACTAGCGAGCTAGCATCCTCGAAGGAAGAGGTGGCCGCCAAAACTGCCGAGCTCGAGGGCGTGAGCCAAACGGTTGTGGAGTTGAAGGAAAAGCTGAAGGTGACTGAGGTCGATCCCTTTGTTAACGTGGAGTACGTCAGCGAATTCGCTTACTATATGGCTTATGCTAACGCGATCCGCGCCGCTAAGAAGGGAGGGCTCGAGGTCGGCCCTTTGGCTGAAAATTTCAAAGCCTATGCGCTGGAGTATCCTCTGCAGCCTGACTTCACCGTGCCGATCCTCGACCTTTCCGCGGATCTTGGTATCGACTTGAGCTGGTACCCGTTGCCGGACAACCTTGTCCATCCGGGTGCCCCAGAGGATGGGGGTTCAGAGCCTGCTGCTGGCGATGGAATGGGCACCGATCCTTGAACTTTTCTGCTTTTTACTTGTAATTTTTGTAGCCTTCGTTGTACTTTTGACTTCGGGCGACCATGTTTGTATTTTTATTCCAAGTGATGAAATAAATATTCGCTTCTCTGATTTCTTGATTGCATGATTTTATACAAGTGTGTAAGGAACGATCGTTCTATGTACAGCTCCAAGTGAATTGATAGACTCATATTGATAACTTTAGAACAAATTCGATCGCTGCATATACATCTGAACAATGCCGATCGTCGTATGTGTATTTGAGTAGAGATGATCGTGATATACATAGCTCCGCCCTTCCCCCTTGTTTTTGTTTACTTAGTGAAAGTAAGGGGATGAAAATAAATCGTTTAGTGAGCGGTCTTCAATTTTGCAGATTCCTCGAGGAAGGCCGACCATCCCGGCCTAGAGGAACCGTGCACAATCGTAGAGTTCGATGGAACCGACCTCTGCGACCATGTATTGTGCGCGAGCGACATTCCATCTGATGGCCAACTTCTCGCGACTCACTTAATTGTGAGGGTCCTCCGTAGGCTGCGCCCGCCTCGTATTTAAACGAATGGCGGGCGGTCTCGGTCTGGAGGATTCCTTGCACGGGGTGTCGTCGGATTAATCGACTCCACGACCGCGGATTGTTAGCACTTTTCTACCTTGGACCGTCATGTTAGATGTCGATCCTCCACGGTATACATTGTGACGGGGGGAGAGACGCGTCGCTTTATTCGGATCCACCATGTTAGGTGATGGATCTTTGAGGGCGGGCGAACGTATCCACAGATCTGTTTTGGAGGGCCCTTTGGCTACGCCCGCGTCGTATTTAAATGAAGGGCGAGCGATCTCTGCCCAAAGGAACCTTGCATGGTCATAGAGAATGGTTCCATCGTCCTCCACAACTATGTCGGCACTTTTCTACCTCAGACTGTCATGTTAGATGGCGATCCTCGATGGGATAGGTTGTGCTGGGGAGGAGATCACCTGCCTAGGTCCATCATGTTAGATGACGAAGTTTAGAGGGCGAGCGAGTCATCCTCTTTTCCGAGGCGTTGCTCAGGCAATAGCCTTTGGTTTGACGTGGGGGGAATCGGGGAAAGACTTCCGAAGTTCCCACCTCTTGATTGAAGCATATAGATCCGGCCGCCGAGGTTGATTGGGGGGTCGACTCGTATGAGTCTTTTGGCCTGTCGTGTTCGACTCTGGCGACCGATTTGGGAAATTGACGGGGCTCCGACTAAGCCAATAAACTGTCCAACTTGCCCTCCTCGAACAATCTCCAGAGTTGTCTGAGGAGGTCGCGACATTGGTTAGTGCTGTGACTGGGACTCTCGTGGTAAGAACAATATTTATTGTGGTCCAGATGATCGTTGTCCCTCATCGCCTTTGGCTTGCTTAGCGGTTCGCGCCCCTTGATGGCATAAAAAATAAGAGCCGGAGTTCGGTTGAACTTGTGGAGGAGATGGGCTTCCACCTCCTCGAAGGCCTTGAAATCACTGGGTGGATTGGAGACCGCCTTGTTTGATTTGGCAATCGCCATATTTTGGACGGGAGGCGGCGTCTCCTCACCTAGGCGAAGGGTGAGGAGCCTTTGCGTGGCCAAAAAATCGGCAGCCTTGGGGCGGAAGATCGCGTAGGTCGGAGGGATGTTCTTCGTGAGGTGCCTAAACATGGGTGAATGACCATAGAATCCCCCAGGACCGAGTAGAGGGCGAGCTCGTCCCTTATGGGCTCGCCGGTGAGGACTATTTCATCCACCCGGTCGTTGTAATCTGCGTCGGACTCGTCTACTCCCTGCCTGATTTTCATCATGCGGTGGGGCCTTCTGGTCTGGCGACCTTGGCGGTGAAGTATGACGTGAAGTCACTCGCTAATTTCTCAAAGGAATTGATTGATCGCGGTGGCAGTGAGATGTACCACCTATGGGACAGTTTGCCCAACGTTAACGGGAATATTCGGCACCTGGTCGCATCCGATGCCCCACACCCGGTCATGTAGATCCAAAATTTGCTCAAGTGGGTCTCGGGGTCCGATCTCCCCTCATACAAAGGTGTTTGAGGAGGAGCGATCCTTGGTTGCACGGGGGCAAGCTCGATGTGGACCGCGAGTGGCTCACTCGGTACGATGATCTTTCTACTGGCACCTACCCCAGTTTCCATGAGCGCTTTCATCTCGTCGAGCTGGCGTTGCATAGCGGCCATCGCCGCGGCCTGGCTGCTCGCGGCTAGGCACTCGGAGCAGGAGCCGAGGCGATTAAGTACTAATCCTCTAGCTTCGTTGTCGATGATGTCCTTGCCACGTGGCTCGATTCTTCGGCGGATGGGGGCCAAACGGCTAACCTGTATTTGGTTGGGAGTTAGGTATGCCGAACTCCTGGTGATGGATTCGGACTCCGTCATCTCGTGGTTGGAGCCAGAATGCCCTGGTCGCCATGATGGATCTCTTCCTAGGTGGCTGAAGATAGAACCGTCCCGCCTCGCGAGATCCTTTTCTCATGAATCGGGGCTTTCTGATGATCGCTCAACCAGTAACCCCTTGAGCTTCTGTTTGCCCGCACGGTGGATGGCTGAGGGGGTTATAGTGGGCGCTGCGCATGCTCTCCGTCGCTCCCTTAGGATAGCCATAGCCTCCTCGATCTGTTCCGCGTTTTGGAACTAGTTGAGCGAGAGGCTGGGGCCGTCCCTCAGGGGCGGGATCGAGAGTCTCGCGTCACCGCAGCTACCCACTGCCGTAGGTTGGGGCTCGGATTGAGCCGGAATATGACGTCCGGTGGATCGGAGAGTGGCTCTCTTCCATGTGGTGGCAGACACCATTATTCTGAAGGTTTTTCTTTGAAGAACATTGAGTGTTTCTTCAAGTATATGCCCCGGAGAACAGTGAGTGTTCTTCGAAATGGTCGGAATGAAAATGAAGGTTTGCGCAACCCCTTCTTCTAGCGCCAATTGTTGTTACCCAAAATATTATCCAGAGATGATATGCTAGAATATACGAGTAACAAACAAAATGCGAGAGCACATCCGTGGGGAAGTAAATAACACAATATTTGCCGGGGTTGTTAGTCCCGTGCTTGAATGCTCTCGCGAGATATTATTAATACGAATACTTGGGAGTACAAATATTAATGTTAGAGTACAATTACAATGAGTGTAAAGACCCTAGTTATCTTAGATCTTGAGTGCTGAAGATTGCCGGAAGAACCAGAGTTGATGCTCTGTGAGTTCTTGTAACAACGATGGAGTGCTGTGTTGACTGTGAGAAATCGACGGTCTCTCATTGTGTGAATTGGCTGAACTCTCGTATGGAAATAATTTCTGAACTTCTAAACCTCTCAACCAGTTGCTGAAGGTTTTCTATTTATAGGAGTGGGGGTAGCTGGGCGATCGCCTCTACTGTATTATACTAAGCGGGCGATCGTCTTTAGCACATGGGTTGGTCTCCATAAAGTCCGCAGCAGCTGCTATAGCCAGATGCACGAACCATTGAGAAGACCACACGCGTCCGGAGTCGCTGTCTTGGGAGGCCCCACCTAGGACCTTTCGGAGGGTATGTCGGTAGTTGAGGTCGTCCTTGTCACTGACAGCTGCTGATGGGCTGGTGTAAAGCCTGTTCTTGCAGCGTCTTGAGGTCCCACCTAAGACCTTTCGGCGGGTCTGTCGGTAGGACAGCTGTTGATGGGCTGGAGTCAAAGATCCTTATTCTGCGGCGCCATTCGCGGATCTACACGTGGGTCCTCGCTCCGAGATCCGGTCCTCGTAGATATGACGGGTGATGGCCTTACACGTGGCATAGGATGGTCGTCCTTGGTCGGGCACTAGAGTCGATCGCTAGGTGCCAAGAGGCGATCGCCCTGGACCTTGATCACTCGGTACCTAATCTCGGTCACGACTCTTCACTTGGCAAGTCTGCCTTGGATTATTTGATGCTGTCTTTCGTTGCTCGGCCCTTATGCCGATCGCCATCGAGCGTATAAATCGCCGCACAACACTGCAATCGAGCGATAAAGAGATCACTTATCGAAGATTCTAAATAGTGGATAACCATTAGGGATTCGTATCCAATGTAACTACTTAATCGTCTTTAAATATCCATATATTGTGGGGGTGCAGAAGGCACAATACTACCTAACCAAATATGCGCAATTGACATTCAAGCTCGTTTGAGTCCAAAATGTAGGCAAAAATCGTTTGGTTAGTAGAGGGTCTAAAATGAGCGAATAAGTAAAGATGTTGTAAGATACATAACTCCAGACAGAAGTAGGCAAATTGGTGCTCATAACCTATGCTCGGGCTACCATCTGATTCGTTTGATGGTTGTCTCTGTTATACCATTTTGCGTATGCTCGTGGGGTATGGGATGATTTTCGTCGCTCCCGATCGACATGTAGTATTTATCAAGTAGTTTAGATGTGAACTCTCCATCATTATAAAGTCTTATAGACCGAACATGGTGGTTAGGGTGGTGAACCCTTAGATAGATAATCTGTGCTAGAAGCTTTGTAAAAGCAGCATTTTTAGTGGACAAGAGGGAGACATGTGACCAGCATGTCGAAACATCAACTAGAACCATAAAATGTCTAAATGATCCGCACTCTGGTTGAATTGGTCCACAAATATCTATTTGAATCCTATGTAAGAAAGAAATTTTCACATCTTTATCGTATGAATGCCTTGCTCCTACTTTGGCTAAAGCGCAGGCATTGCACAAGAGACGAAGTGCATTCGATAGGGTCAAATGTGTAGAACATGCGGATGTCTCTGATGCTTTGGATGATATAACTTGTGGAACACCAACAAGGTTTGTTATATGGGTTCGTTGCCCGCTTCTACTTTGCCCGCGTAAAAAAGGATGTCTGTGTGTATTCTTAAGAATGTGGATCATCATTTCACAACCTAGATGCCCCAGTCGATCATGCCAAATCCTATACGAGTCAGCGTCCCAAAGTTCATTATCGGTAATCGCATAGGATTCAACAACCCTAATTGGAGTGACATACGACTAGATTAACTCGTATGTTTTTCTAAGATGCACTTTCGATCGCATCCATTAGCGGTGATATAAAGATACCGTATTCCATTCTCACAATGGGTTTAAACATGAAAGTTGTTGTAAGGTCCGAGTTAGTCACTCTCAATGCATATAGAGTGTCGATGACTGTAAAACAGTACCAGTAGGCATCAAGAACCAAGGGTACCGCGTCCTCGGATGAAGTGGGATGATCCAATCATCATAGTCACTGATACGTTAATAGGCTATTACCATTAGCCTATCACTCGAGTGTTTCTCGATTCCTTCGTCAACGAGATCACAAGTAATAAAAACTCTGAACCATAAGCATATGAACAATATTCGGTACGTTGAATAAAGTCAATCACTTGCATACCTAAGCAACAATAATATCTTGTTCGAAATCAAGATACATCAGACCATTATTGAATAATATTAAAACGCCTCCCAATAAAATTAGTCATAGAGGGGTGCATCTAATGACTTTCGTACCTATGGTGCAATACTGCCATCGGTATATGTGAAAGTGACATTGGGGGTCATGTCATGATCGTGTTTCTATATATAGTGAGTCTCTTATTCGTCAGAATCTTAGTATCTCTTCTAAATGGCTGTGAAATATCTACTTGCATGATAGTTCGTATACCAATGGCAGCAATCTCAAATTAGGAACCAACTCGTTCTTTGGGAACCAGGAGCATCATCTCTTCTTACTACATTTAGAAGATTGGAAGAGCCTCCACGACCATGACTGCGTGTACGACTGCCACATCCCTTTCCACCATGCGAGTTCGTTCCATGTGGTTTGGGATTGGCACATATGGTCCTCTTTTCGTCGGAATTCTTTCCGTATTTCAGTTTGCCTTTGCTAGCTTCGAGAATTTGCTTTATTCTGCCAGGCCTAGCATTATCATACCTTAGCATATACTGATTCGCTAATATAAGAATATAAGTAGGGAAATCGGAATGTTTTTTCTGGATCATGTCGTCTTTATGAGTTTCATTTCACAAAAGAATGAGACGCGCCTTAAGGCAGAGCATATCTTTATTGAAAAATTATTGACTCGTTATAATAAAAACAAGTGGATTTCTCCTACTCCACGATCAACTCGAGAAATAATATTCCCGAAATGGCCCTTAAGGGCATCCCACAATTCGTTGGGGATTTCATCTAAAGATATTCCTACAATAAGTTGGGGTTGATATTTCGCCTAAGAACATCAATGCGCTTTCTTTCACCTTTTAAAATGGTTCGTCGTCTTTATGAACAGAAAGTGTGGCGCTAACATCTCAGAATCAGAATCTCATCTATGGCACTCAAGTCCTTCTGATTCTAAGATGCTGAATTTTGAACGAGTTGGATTAGCCATTTTCGTAAACAAGAGAACGAAGCGAATATGTTTCACATAATCATGAGTTTGTCCATGATAAATTATTCAATATTGGGATTATTTTGCTTAGAACCAAGATATGGTCATGGTTTCGATGTGATATATGAATACACATGAAGTTTTTATGGTAATTTGTAGGTAATAGAAATTAGGCATTAATATCTAGTAATCATGTAGCCTAAGTGCATGAAATATCTATAAATGTATGCAAAATATTTGTATATCTATAGATATAAACACATAATCCTAGTATATATCTATATACATATTATGCAGTTAAATAAGTTTCTTATGGCGCAATTATGATTTGTTATAAATTCAAGATAATCATGAATTAAACAATTTTAATTCAAATGGTTAATTAATTTGTTGATTTAACTAAACATAATTAAACTAAATAGATTATGTTATGCAGTTAAATCAAATATAGCATATGAAATAGCTTGCGAAGTAGAGAGTAGGGTTCGAATTGTGTACCTTACCGAAAAGATACGATTCTTTTCTAGGATTGTATTTCTCGTTCTAATTTTCCGCTTGAAACGTCAATAAAAATCCTCGATGATACTCTTGATTCCTCTCCATAATGTTAAGG
Organism: Orobanche coerulescens; assembly: GCA_033398695.1. Lineage (NCBI taxonomy): Eukaryota > Viridiplantae > Streptophyta > Magnoliopsida > Lamiales > Orobanchaceae > Orobanche > Orobanche coerulescens. The sequence continues at coordinate 67,557,857 of CM065815.1, forward strand.
ACTTCATCAGCGGCGGTGAATTAGGAGGCTCTCTCTGTGGAGGTGCTACTTCTTTTGGGGCCCTCATAGGTAGAAGCTGTAACACCCCCAGAATCAAACCGGGAATATTACACGCCGCAGACCCTCTCCGTGAGGATCCACCAGGCTAGACATCGAAACCACCCAATAAATTACATACCGACATGATAAAATACCAAATTCGTAGACCAACTTGGTCTTTCGTCACTAATATACAAGTCAAAAATACACATTTCTATCTCGAATCATACCCATGCAAGGGTAAAATACACTCATAAACAAAAAGTACGACAGCAAAAAAGACCATACACGTACTCCGACTAACTGCACCCAAAACTGGCCTTCATGTGATTAATATCATTCGCCTTCCATCATCCTTCGCACCGATCCTGTGTTTTGCCCCCAAACCTGTATGTACCTGGATGCAAAAGCAGACATCCACCCCCGAATACTCGGGGGTTAGCAAAACTCCACTGTTTTGCTAGTACAAGTATAAAGTGCAAATACGAGCCATACATAACACATTCCGAGAATACAGCAAAAGACTTCCCGAGATAATTTGGTTAATCAAAAATAGTTCAAGCCTTGAAAGTAGAAACCAAAACAAGAAAGCACTTTGAAAACATTTCCAAATCTCAGGAGTTTTGAAAATATTTGCGATTGTAAAGTTCTTAATTCTCCAAATCCACTTAGGGTCACCGCCCCAAAGTTCATATTCCAAAATGCAAACCGTTAACAAAACACGGGGTTCATGACGCAACCATTCCGGTCACGAAACACAGGGTCCACGACCTAACTATTCCAGTCACGAAACATAGGGTCCACGACCCAACTATTCTAGTCACAACACACAGGGTCCACGACCCAACCATTCCAGTCACAAAACACAGGGTCCACGACCTAACTATCAACCTCAATTTACTTCCAAAAACTCGTTACACATAACACATTATGTTTATGCCATTTTAGCCAAACACCACGACTCGATATATAATGTCTCTCGACCCCGAGCACCAAGCATTGTGATACTCCAGACATATCACAATTAATCATCAGTACAAACATTCTGGCAATTCTCGCGACCCGGTCCGGCCCTCAAGCCACCAAGTCCCTGTGTGCCTCGTCGAGTAATCCCCAGGTGAGAATGACCACTCGAAGTAACCCTCGCGACCCGGTCCAGCTCCTAAGCCACTAGTTCCCCGTGTGACCCCGTCGAGTCAATCCCCGAGTGAGAGTACCCGAGAAAAACCTTACAACTCTCATCACTTCACAATTTCCAAAACCGAAATCCTCAAGAGTCAATCACAATATATAGTCGAGGTATTTTGCTAGAATGGCCAAATGTCCAACACAAACTCACGACCTAAAGCTTATACAATTAACAAAGAAGCACACCATCTAAATTGCACCAAACGACACAACCAATATCACACAAGTTCACATATTCACACACATCCGCATGACTCCACACGAAATCTTAACAAAATAATTGAACTTTAACTTACCAACAACAAAATCACACATAATGGCATCACTCGAAAATAAGGTGATCATATACTCGACACCAATACGCATAGTCAATTAAGCATATTAATTCACGAACACAAGAACCCTCTTTTAATAAAACCATGACTGTAGATATACCGATTCTTTAGAAAAATGGTTGTAAACAATTCTTTTAGCACGTATCGTCAATTTTCAACCATTATATTCAAAAAACACGTAATGTATGGGCAAGATACTTGCCTCAATAGTTGATACTGGACACTCCGACGAACGTGGCTCTACCGGAAAACCTCGAATGCCCACAACTCTCCGGTGGAAACGACGGTAACACCACTGATCGGGAAACGGAGAACGGAAGGGTTCCGACTCGAGTTCTTTGAAAGGAACCTGATCCCAACATCATACTATGAATAAATTGATGATCGAACGAGAAAGAATAATCGTAGAACGCCCGAACCCCCTTTATGACATTTTATCCAACACTTTCAAGGTGTCGATTAGAAACTCAATAAAACGATGAATCCTCGGCAATCCAACCGTGGAAAAACAAGGGATTCGATATAACACAACTTAATAATCATCAATCCATCACTATTCTAAGTTATAACGAATCAAACGAACGAAATCAACAAAATCCCCAATTTTTCTCAAAACTAGGATTTTAGGAAAACTAACCTTGATTCGCTGGATTGAAGGATGTTATGGGGTGATTAATCGATGATATGAGCTCCCAAACTTCATGGATTCATTGTATAACAACATGCCTTCATGATCTCCAAGGATCCAGTCGCGGAAGAGAAGGAGAGAAATGGGAAAAATGACTGAAACTGGACTACTCGGTCATATTTATACTGGTGCAGCCTAACGTGCGCTAGACTGCCGAGCTAGCGTGCGCTAGCGGGCGGTCATGGTCGAGAATGTTCGGTCGGGACCCGCCATCATGCGCTGAACATGTGCGCTGTCGGCCCGGGCCACAATCTAGAGACTTCCTGGCTCGGCCAGGTAGCTTGCGCAGCCTTCCGGCCGTAGCGTGCGCAGTGTCCAACAGTAGCGTGCGCTGCCTGCCGATCCTCCCGAGTCCAGAACCTTTTTGCCCCTACTATCTCGGTAGACTAGCGCATGCAGCTAACCAGCCATAGCGTGCGTTGCCTCCCGGCCGTAGCGTGCGCTACGCCGGTTACTGCCGCACCCGCCCGGCCAGTGCCTGCACCCGTCCGGCCAGTGCCCGCAACCGTCCGGCCAGTGCCCAACCACCATGATTCGATGACTTGATTTTCCGAAATCGCACGGAACGAACACGACAAAACACTCGGGGAACAACATCATCGATCCGAAATGAAAACAACGGATAATAAATCATCACCTACGGTCATAAACGCCAAAATCAGTTGTCGAGAAAATAATACCGACACTCGACAATCGAGAAATATCCGAAAAAAAAATCTAAAAACCGGAACGAAAATCGTGGGTATTACATTCTATCCCCCTAAAAATAAGTTTCGTCCCGAAACTTAAAACAAAAGCAAGGTGACTCTCGACAACACACCAAAACTCCATGCAGTATAAAGCCACTACGATCCGATTCAATACGCGAGAATGCTTACGAAAAGCAACGAGCATGAATCGTTGCGGTTAATAAAACCGAGCAATACAAAAATCAAATCACGATTCAAACGCTGAAAGGTATGAAATTCCAGTAACTCAAAGATTTGGAAGATCAAATACGAAGACAATTTGCCAACACTTATAGAAATCACAAAATGGCCCAGATGTACAATAATCACGACTACGAGATCAAACTTAGATTGTACAATGACGAACAAATAGCAATGATCGAACAACAACGATCAACTATGAAGTTCACACCTCAAATCAAGACATCAATAAACTTGTAGGAATCACGAGGTGTTAATTTCGAACATGGTTCACAAAAAATCAATCCGAACTTGGAAAGATCACAACGATATACACATCAATTTGGAACAATATCAGAACTCGCTCGAATGACAAAAGTGAGGAACAATACAAGGTCGGAAGCATTAACGAACACAATCGCCTCAATACGGTCGAACGAAACGGAAACGAGAAGAAAAAAAATGTGGGTATTACATCATATCACCTTTAAAAGAGGTTTCGTCCCCGAAACCTAAACAACGAAAACGAAGTGCTTCAATAGCAACCTTCCTGGCCATATCCTCTTGGTCCCGTATCTAATCTCCATAACCAAGTGTACCGCGGTCACGGCCGCTTCCTTTGTCTCTCGGCATACTAAGCGGATTCTCTCTCAATGCGATTGCACCACTTCGCAAAAACAATATGCTAAAGTACCAACTTAGCATGACATATCACATAAGGTAACTAATAACAACTCGAAAAGAAAATCCACGAGGTATCCTTTTAAAGGAAATCTTTTTGAAAATCCTTGGATTTGTATGCTATTCAAAATAAACTTTAAAAGTACTTTTGGTGCCTCGGGTTGTTTCATCAAAACTTGTAAACAACATACTTTAACCGTCTCATTTGAAATCATTTGCCAAAATAATAATTCTGTGTAACCGGCGTTATCAAAATCGTCATGCCTCTACGCATCATCACCACCATTAACAACCAACAAGTTAACCATGCAAGATCATCAAACCATTCTTACATACTCTAACATTTCCAAATCCGAGTTTGAACTTTACATCGAGTGAGATTTTTCATCTTTCACTATATATTTTTGAAAAAGAAATCGTATTGGTTTTTGAAAAAAATTTGTGTGAAAGATTTTTGAAAATCATGTACTCGAATTATTCGAAAATACAATAGTACGTTAAAAGTCATTTCCGAAAATTCTCCCAACACTACACAAGAATCAACGACGGTAATATTTTACAAAATGTTCAAGGTACTTTAAAACAACTCTTTCAATACCGTCGAGGGTTTATTTGAGAATCCTAGGCCGGATCACAAATTTCAAACAATTTCCAAAGTTCATATGAAGCCGCCGACTTAATCGCAATGTCAAATTAGTTTTAAAAATTGATTTCCGTAACTTGCACAAACTTATGAAAGTTTCAGGAAAACATTTTCGAACACACACACAACAGACATTATTTAACAATTCACTGAGCAAAATCAATTATCACCTAGCGCGACGAAAAGTCACAACACACATTCACACAAAACAGTTGTCATCACTGGACAACACATACAGACATCGCCATGTATGACCGATCGAAAGTTAATCCTAACGGCTAAAAATGCGGTTCCACATCCTCTGCCCAGGCTGATTAGCGCACGTTACAACAACATTAGCGTGCGCTACTCATGCCACATTAGCGCGCGCTAGCCTTGTACTTAGCGTGCGCTAACAGCTATAATTCAGCAACATGATTGCGAACAAATACACGACTTTACTAGAATCGATGGTCACAAATAAACAACAACACGTTTGAATCTCAAAGCCATTGATTCGACACTTCATGAGCAACCATCAAAAGACAATTATTATTCAAAAACCTAAATCTCACCTCTTATTAAAGAGAGCTATCTCAATGTACAGAAACCGAACGACTCAGCAATCACATCATAGTTTTAATCTAAAAATGGCTATACTACCCGAACAACAAGAACATCATCACGTATTTGTCGACTAACAACCATAAAACCGATAAGTTGAAAGCGAGAGTCACGTCTTGTCTACATTTTGTAGACTTCACTTGAGTTTAAAAATTGTGTTTTGAAAACTTATAATACAAGATGAAAATAAAATATCAGTAGTTTGAATTCTCCAAAAATTTTGACCTTGAGGTTATCATACGAAAATCAAACTTTTTCCTCCCTTTGAAGGATGTTTTAAAACAAAAATATACGTGTCTCTCCAAAAACATGTAAAGTTTTAAAATATCATATTGATAAATTTTTCTTTGCATAACCACGCCAAGGCCATTACTCTTGTAAAAACGACTTATATCAGGATGTGTGTACATATACATATACGTTGGCACCACTTTATTCTAGCATCATACGAGGATCAAACAACATAAGCCACAAAATCACAAATCACCTTTAAACTCCACATCATAACACAAAATCATACAAGCTCGTATATCACAAGGCATAATATAGTAGGGCGTCTTACATCCACAGGTTGCACGAAGATGATGGCTGCACCTCGATACTAATCACAGCCGACATCACAGACGACGCGTCGCGACACGACTTAGACAGACACAATCTGGCAGGACAAGACACGACAACACCCGACTGGACCCGACAGCCTAGGTTTCCCCAACCTAAAGCTCCGATACCATAAATGTAACACCCCCAGAATCAAACCGGGAATATTACACGCCGCAGACCCTCTCCGTGAGGATCCACCAGGCTAGACATCGAAACCACCAAATAAATTACATACCGACATGATAAAATACCAAATTCGTAGACCAACTTGGTCTTTCGTCACTAATATACAAGTCAAAAATACACATTTCTATCTCGACTCATACCCATGCAAGGGTAAAATACACTCATAAACAAAAAGTACGACAGCGAAAAAGACCATACACGTACTCCGACTAACTGCACCCAAAACTGGCCTTCATGTGATTAGTATTCTTCGCCTTCCATCATCCTTCGCACCGATCCTGTGTTTTGCTCCCAAACCTGCATGTACCTGGATGCAAAAACAGACATCCACCCCCGAATACTCGGGGGTTAGCAAAACTCCACTGTTTTGCTAGTACAAGTATAAAGTGCAAATACGAGCCATACATAACATATTCCGAGAATACAGCAAAAGACTTCCAGAGATAATTTGGTTAATCAAAAATAGTTCAAGCCTCGAAAGTAGAAACCAAAACAAGAGAGCACTTTGAAAACATTTCCAAATCTCAGGAGTTTTGAAAACATTTGCGATTGTAAAGTTCTTAATTCTCCAAATCCACTTAGGGTCATCGCCCCAAAGTTCATTTTCCAAAATGCAAACCGTTAACAAAACACGGGGTTCATGACCCAACCATTCCGATCACGAAACACAGGGTCCACGACCCAACTATTCTGGTCACGAAACACAGGGTCCACGACCCAACTATTCCGATCACGAAACACAGGGTCCACGACCCAACTATTCTTGTCACAACACATAGGGTCCACGAACCAACCATTCCAATCACAAAACATAGGGTCCACGACCTAACTATCAACCTCAATTTACTTCCAAAAACTCGTTACACATAACACATTATTTTTATGCCATTTTAGCCAAACACCACGACTCGATATATAATGTCTCTCGACCCCGAGCACCAAGCATTGTGATACTCTGGACATATCACAATTAATCATCAGTACAAACATTCTGGCAATTCTCGCGACCCGGTCCGGCCCTCAAGCCACCAAGTCCCTGTGTGCCCCGTCGAGCAATCCCCAGGTGATAATGACCACTCGAAGTAACCCTCGCGAACCGGTCCAGCCGCTAAGCCACCAGGTCCCCGTGTGACCCCGTCGAGTCAATCCCCGAGTGAGAGTACCCGAGAACAACCTTACAACTCTCATTACTTCACAATTTCCAAAACCGAAATCCTAAAGAGTCAATCACAATATATATAGTCGAGGTATTTTGCTAGAATGGCCAAATGTCCAACACACACTCACGACCTAAATCTTAAACAATTAAAAAAGAAGCACACCATCTAAACAGCACCAAACGACACAACCAATATCACACAAGTTCACATATTCACACACATCTGCATGACTCCACACGAAATCTTAACAAAATAATTGAACTTTAACTTACCAACAACAAAATCACACATAATGGCATCACTCGAAAATTAGGTGATCATATACTCGACACCAATACACATAGTCAATTAAGCACATTAATTCACGAACACAAGAATCCTCTTTTAATAAAACCATGACTGTAGATATACCGATTCTTTAGAAAAATAGTTGTAAACAATTCTTTTAGCACGTATTGTCAATTTTCAACCATCATATTCAAACAAAACGTAATGTATGGGCAAGATACTTGCCTCAATAGTTGATACTGGACACTCTGACGAACGTGGCTCAATCGGAAAACCTCGAATGCCCACAACTCTCCGGCGGAAACGACGGTAACACCACTGATCGGGAAACGGCGAACGGAAGGGTTCTGACTCGAGTTCTTCGCAAGGAACCTGACCCCAACATCATACTATGAATAAATTGACGATCGAACGAGGAAGAATAATCGTACAACGCCCGAATCTCCTTTGTGACATTTTATCCAACACTTTCAAGGTGTCGATTAGAAATTCAATAAAACTATGAATCCTCGGCAATCCAACCGTGGAAAAACAAGGGATTCGATATAAAACAACTTAATAATCATCAATCCATCACTATTTTAAGTTATAACGAATCAAACGGACGAAATCAACAAAATCCCCAATTTTTCTCAAAACTAGGATTTTAGGGAAACTAACCTTGATTCGCCTGATTGAAGGATGTTATGGGGTGATTAATCGATGATATGAGCTCCCAAACTTCGTGGATTCATTGTATAACAACATGCCTTCATGATCTCCAAGGATCCAGTCGCGGAAGAGAAGGAGAGAAATGGGAAAAATGACTGAAACTGGACTGCTCGGTCATATTTATATTGGTGCAGCCTAGCGTGCGCTAGACTGCCGAGCTAGCGTGCGCTAGCGGGCGGTCATGGTCGAGAATGTTCGGTCGGGACCCGCCATCATGCGCTGAACACGTGCGCTGTCAGCCCGGGCCACAATCCAGAGACTTCCTGGCTCAGTCAGGTAGCGTGTGTAGCCTTCCGGCCGTAGCGTGCGCAGTGTCCGACAGTTGTGTGCGCTACCTGCCGAGCCTCCCGAGTCCAGAACCTTTCTGCCCCTACTGTATCGATCGACTAGCGCGCGCAGCTAACCGGCCATAGCGTGCGCTGCCTCCCGGACGTAGCGTGCGCTACCTTCCGGCCGTAGCGTGCGCTACGCCGGTTCCTGCCGCACCCGCCCGACCAGTGCCTGCACCCGTCCGGCCAGTGCCCGACCACCATGATTCGATGACTCGATTTTCCAAAATCGCACGGAACGAACACGACAAAACACTCGGGGAACAACATCATCGATCCGAAATGAAAACAACGGATAATAAATCATCACCTACGGTCATAAACCCCAAAATCAGTTGTCGAGAAAATAATACTGACACTCGACAACTGGGAAATATCCGAAAAAAATCTAAAATAACCGGAACGAAAATCATGGGTATTACATTCTATCCTCCTAAAAATAAGTTTCGTCCCGAAACTTAAAACAAAAGCGAGGTGACTCTCGACAACACACCAAAACTCCATGCAGTATAAAGCCACTACGATCCGATTCAATACACAAGAATGCTTACGAAAAGCAACGAGCATGAATCGATGCGGTTAATAAAACCGAGCAATACAAAAATCAAATCACGATTCCAACGCTGAAAGGTATGAAATTCCAGTAACTCAAAGATTTGGAAGATCAAATACGAAGACAATTTCCCAACACTTATGGAAATCACAAAATGGCCCAGATGTACAATAATCACGACTACAACATCAAACTTAGATTGTACAACGACGAACAAATAGCAATGATCGAACAACAACGATCAACTATGAAGTTCACACCTCAAATTAAGACATCAATAAACTTGTAGGAATCACGAGGTGTTAATTTCGAACACGGTTCACAAGAAATCAATCCGAACTTGGAAAGATCACAACGATATACACATCAATTTGGAACAATATCAGAACTCGCTCGAATGACAAATGTGAGGAACGATACAAGGTCGGAAGCATTAACGAACACAATCGCCTCAATACGGTCGAACGAAACGGAAACGAGAAGAAAAAAAATGTGGGTATTACATCATATCACCTTTAAAAGAGATTTCGTCCCCGAAACCTAAACAACGAAAACGAAGTGCTTGAATAGCAACCTTCCTGGCCATATCCTCTTGGTCCCGTATCTAATCTCCATAACCAAGTGTACCGCGGTAACGGCCGCTTCCTTTGTCCCTCGGCATACTAAGCGGATTCTCTCTCAATACGATTGCACCACTTCGCAAAAACAATATGCTAAAGTACCAACTTAGCATGACATATCACATAAGGTAACCAATAACAACTCGAAAAGAAAATCCACGAGGTATCCTTTTAAAGGAAATCTTTTTGAAAATCCTTGGATTTGTATGCTATTCAAAATAAACTTTAAAAGTACTTTTGGTACCTCGGGTTGTTTCATCAAAACTTGTAAACAACATACTTTAACCGTCTCATTTGAAATCATTTGCCAAAATAATAATTCTGTGTAACCGGCGTTATTAAAATCGTCATGCCTCTACGCATCATCATCACCGTTAACAACCAACAAGTTAACCATGCAAGATCATCAAACCATTCTTACATACTCTAACATTTCCAAATCCGAGTTTGAACTTTTCATCGAGTGAGATTTTTCATCTTTCACTATATATTTTTGAAAAAGAAATCGTATTGGTTTTTGAAAAAAATTTGTGTGAAAGATTTTTGAAAATCATGTACTCGAATTATTTGAAAATACAATAGTACGTTAAAAGTCATTTCCGAAAATTCTCCCAACACTACACAAGAATCAACGACGGTAACATTTTACAAAATGTTCAAGGTACTTTAAAACAACTCTTTCAATACCGTCGAGGTTTTATTTGAGAATCCTAGGCCGGCTCGCAAATTTCAAACAATTTCCAAAGTTCATACGAAGCCGCCGACTTAATCGCAACGTCAAATTAGTTTTAAAAATTGATTTCCACAACTTGCACAAACTTATAAAAGCTTCAGGAAAACATTTTCGAACACACACACAACAGACATTATTTAACAACTCACTGAGCAAAATCAATTATCACCTAGCGCGACGAAAAGTCACAACACACATTCACACAAAACAGTTGTCATCACTGAACAACACATATAGATTATAGTCACAGATGACTGACTGCAGAAAGTTAATCCTAACGACTAAAAATGCGGTTCCACATCCTCTGCCCAGGCTGATTAGCGCGCGTTACAACAACATTAGCCTGCGCTACTCATGCCACATTAGCGCGCGCTAGCCTTGTACTTAGCGTGCTCTAACAGCTCTAATTCAACAACATGATTGCGAACAAATACACGACTTTACTAGAATCGATGGTCACAAATAAACAACAACACGTTCGAATCTCAAAGCCATTGATTCGACACTTCATGAGCAACCATCAAAAGACAATTGTTATTCAAAAACCGAAATCTCACCTCTTATTAAAGAGAGCTATCTCAATGTACACAAACCGAACGACTCAGCAATCACATCACAGTTTTAATCTAAAACTGGCTATACTGCCCGAACAACAAGAAGATCATCACGTATTTGTCGACTAACAACCATAAAACCGATAAGTTGAAAGCGAGATTCACGTCTTGTCTACATTTTGTAGACTTCACTTGAGTTTAAAAATTGTGTTTTGAAAACTTATAATACAAGATGAAAATAAAATATCAGTAGTTTGAATTCTCCAAAAATTTCGACCTTGAGGTCATCATACGAAAATAAAACTTTTTCATCCCTTTGAAGGATGTTTTAAAACAAAAATATACGTGTCTCTCTAAAAACATGTAAAGTTTTGAAATATCATATTGATAAATTTTTCTTTGCGTAACCACGCCAAGGCCATTACTCTTGTAAAAACGACTTATATCAGGATGTGTGTACATATACATATACGTTGGCACCACTTTATTCTAGCATCATATGAGGCTCAAACAACATAAGCCACAAAATCACAAATCACCTTTAAACTCCACATCATAACACAAAATCATACAAGCTCGTATATCACAAGGCATAATATAGTAGGGAGTCTTACATCCATAGGTCGCACGAAGATGATGGCTGCACCTCGATACTAATCACAGCCGACATCACAGACGACGCGTCGCGACACGACTTAGACAGACACAATCTGGCAGGACAAGACACGACAACACCCGACTGGACCCGACATCCTAGGTTTCCGCAACCTACAGCTCCGATACCATAAATGTAACACCCCCAGAATCAAACTGGGAATATTACACGCCGCAGACCCTCTCCGTGAGGATCCACCAGGCTAGACATCGAAACCACACAATAAATTACATACCGACATGATAAAATACCAAATTCGTAGACCAACTTGGTCTTTCGTCACTAACATACAAGTCAAAAACACACATTTCTATCTCGACTCATACCCATGCAAGGGTAAAATACACTCATAAACAAAAAGTACGACAGCGAAAAAGACCATACACGTACTCCGACTAACTGCATCTAAAACTGGCCTTCATGTGATTAGTATCATTCGCCTTCCATCATCCTTCGCACCGATCCTGAGTTTTGCCCCCAAACCTGCATGTACCTGGATGCAAAAACAGACATCCACCCCCGAATACTCGGGGGTTAGCAAAACTCCACTGTTTTGCTAGTACTAGTATAAAGTGCAAATACGAGCCATACATAACACATTCCGAGAATACAGCAAAAGACTTCCCGAGATAATTTGGTTAATCAAAAATAGTTCAAGCCTTGAAAGTAGAAACCAAAACAAGAGAGCACTTTGAAAACATTTCCAAATCTCAGGAGTTTTGAAAACATTTGCGATTGTAAAGTTCTTAATTCTCCAAATCCACTTAGGGTCACCGCCCCAAAGTTCATTTTCCAAAATGCAAACCGTTAACAAAACACGGGATTCATGACCCAACCATTCCAGTCACGAAACACAGGGTCCACGACCCAACTATTCCGGTCACAAAACACAGGGTCCACGACCAAACTAATCCAGTCACAACACACAGGGTCCACGACCCAACCATTCCAGTCACAAAACACAGGGTCCACGACCCAACTATCAACCTCAATTTACTTCCAAAAACTCGTTACACATAACACATTATTTTTATGCCATTTTAGCCAAACACCACGACTCGATATATAATGTCTCTCTACCCCGAGCACCAAGCATTGTGATACTCCGGACATATCACAATTAATCATCAGTACAAACATTCTGGCAATTCTTGCGACCCGGTCTGGCCCTCAAGCCACCAAGTCCTTGTGTGCCCCGTCGAGCAATCCCCAGGTGAGAATGCCCACTCGAAGTAACCCTCGCGACCCGGTCCAGCCGCTAAGCCACCAAGTCCCCGTGTGACCCCGTCGTGTCAATCCCCGAGTGAGAGTACCCGAGAACAACCTTACAACTCTCATCACTTCACAATTTCCAAAACCGAAATCCTCAAGAGTCAATCACAATATATATAGTCGAGGTATTTTGCTAGAATGGCCAAATGTCCAACACACACTCACAACCTAAAGCTTATACAATTAACAAAGAAGCACACCATCTAAACAGCACCAAACGACACAACCAATATCACACAAGTTCACATATTCACACACATCCGCATGACTCCACACGACATCTTAACAAAATAATTGAACTTTAACGTACCAACAACAAAATCACACATAATGGCATCACTCGAAAATAAGGTGATCATATACTCGACACCAATACGCATAGTTAATTAAGCACATTAAATCACGAACACAAGAATCTTCTTTTAATAAAACCATGACTGTAGATATACCGATTCTTTAGAAAAATGGTTGTAAACAATTCTTTTAGCTCGTATCGTCAATTTTCAACCATCATATTCAAAAAACACGTAATGTATGGGCAAGATACTTGCCTCAATAGTTGATACTGGACACTCCGACAAACGTGGCTCAACCGGAAAACCTCGAATGCCCACAACTCTCTGGCGGAAACGACGGTAACACCACCGATCGGGAAACGGCGAACGGAAGGCTTCCGACTCGAGTTCTTCGTAAGGAACCTGATCCCAACATCATACCATGAATAAATTGACGATCGAACGAGGAAGAATAATCGTAGAATGCCCGAATCCCCTTTGTGACATTTTATCGAACACTTTCAAGGTGTCGATTAGAAACTCAATAAAACGACGAATCCTCGGCAATCCAACCATGGAAAAACAAGGGATTCGATATAACACAACTTAATAATCATCAATCCATCACTATTCTATGTTATAATGAATCAAACGGACGAAATCAACAAAATCCCCAATTTTTCCCAAAACTAGGATTTTAGGAAAACTAACCTTGATTCGCTGGATTGAAGGATGTTATAGGGTGATTAATCGATGATATGAGCTCCTAAACTTCGTGGATTCATTGTATAAAAACATGACTTCATGATCTCCAAGGATCCAGCCGCGGAAGAGAAGGAGAGAAATGGGAAAAATGACTGAAACTGGACTGCTCGGTCATATTCATACTGGTGCAGCCTAGCGTGCGCTAGACTGCCGAGCTAGCGTGCGCTAGCGGGCGGTCATGGTCGAGAATGTTCGGCCGGGACCGACCATCATGCGCTGAACATGTGCGCTGTCGGCCCGGGCCACAATCCAGAGACTTCCTGGCTCGGCCAGGTAGCGTGCGCAGCCTTCCGGCCGTAGCGTGCGCTACCTGCCGGCCGTAGCGTGCGCAGTGTCCGACAGTAGCGTACTCTACCTGCCGATCCTCCCCGTCCAGAACCTTTCTACCCCTACTGTATCGGCCGACTAGCGCGCGCAGCTAACCGGCCGTAGCGTGCACTGCCTCCCGGCCGTAGCGTGCGCTACGCCGGTTCCTGCCGCACCCGCCCGACCAGTGCCTGCACCCGTTCGGCCAGTGCCCGACCACCATGATTCGACGACTCGATTTTCTGAAATCGCACGGAATGAACACGACAAAACACTCGGGGAACAACATCATCGATCCGAAATGAAAACAACGGATAATAAATCATCACCTACAGTCATAAACGCCAAAATCAGTTGTCGAGAAAATAATACCGGCACTCGACAACCGGGAAATATCCGAAAAAAAAATCTAAAATAACCGGAACGAAAATCGTGGGTATTACAGAAGCATCGGCAGCTTGCTTGCGCTTGCGATCCTTTTCCCATAAACACCCGTCCAAGGAAATCAATCTAGAATAAATCTTGTTTCACCTTAGCCTTGGAATTTTCAAGAATATCATAATAGATTGATTTCCATTGGTTAACAATCTCTGCAAGCCATGACTTTGAATCTGAGCTCTGATTTTCTTCTGATGTACGAGTCCGTCGATGCTTCGCCAAATCTACTATTCGCCAAATCTACTACTTGACATTGTCGTTCAACTATCCTCCGCCATATTAGTCTTCTGCTTCCTTTTCTTCCAGTACTCTATATTCTTCATCGTGTTGCACTTTGAGAGCGGTCATAGGCCAGATCTGGTCGCGACGACAGTTGTGGTGTTTAAGGTTGGAGGTCGCGGCGGGGATTAGGGTTTTCGACCGAATTGTTTAAAAAAAATCGAATTTTCTCGCTCTATTAGTAGACTACGTGCTGATAACAAGTTAAAGTAAAAGCAAACAAGACAAGAATTATGACAGAAGATGTGTATATTCTCATTGATGGGGTCCCTTTAAATATGGAGATATTACATATTCTGGAACATTCTAACAGGCCTAATCCTACACTAATTAGGAAAAGCCCATTAACCTGTAGACTAAGGCACACACATATGTATTTACTTTAACACAAAGGAAATAAATGGAAAAAATGAGCTTGTATTTAATTTTAAGTTTTCACTTAAAATTAAATTGCCTACATATCGTCGTGAGGAATTAAAGCCCTACGTAATTCTTTTTACTTAAAAAAATAAAAAAATGGGCTTATACTTAATTTTAAGTTTTTACTTAAATTAAATTGCCTACATATCATCGTGAGGAATCAAAGCCCTATGTAGTTCTTTTACTTACGTGACTTACCTTACTTACCTTTAGTCGGAGTCGATGTCGCCGTTGTCTTGATCATTGGTTTGACTCATTTGACTAGACTCTTCTTCAGTGGTGCCTTCTTAATAGGCTTCTTGGTCCGCTAATAGGTCATCCCACTTATTTTCTTGATCTCGTAACTCGTCTTTTATTGTGCATTTAAGCATCATTTGAGCCTAGAGGGTTTTTGGTGTCATTCGGGATCTCCGCTCGTCCAACATATGACCCCCTTCACTGAAAGCGCTCTCAATGGGGACTGTGGACGTGGGCACTTCAAGAATCTCTTGTACCATAATAAAAAGTATGGGAAATTTGGTTCTCCTTTTCTTCCATCAATCCAACGGATCAAGTGTACATGCATTGTTATCCTCGGGCACAGAACTAGTTGCATAATATCGACTAAGGTTATTTCTTTGACCGACTTTACTATTCCCCCTATTTCTTGCTATATTATAGAATTGTTGTTGAAATGGGTTAGTATGAGTTCTCTCTAGTTCTATGTTAAATTTATTGGTAGTCCCAATTCTTGTTTTTTGAGTTTGAATCCTATCTTCATATTAGCTAAATATTTAACAAAAAGAGTTTTACAACTATTTTCTAAATCTATTTTTACTTGTTGAACATTAGGAATATTTACAAACATAATTTGACTCTCAACATTATCTTCATTATTAGTAATATCCATATTCTTCAGAATATTATAATAAATTTCAAGTAATTGTTGTACTTGAGAATTCAAATCGGAAGATAAAACAGCATTAATCAAGAAACATCATGAATACGATTAAAATACTTTAGCCATTTTCAAAACTAACAGTATTAGAACTAACATTATCAAAACCAATTGTGAAAATTTTATCTTTTAAGCAATGAAAATTTAAAATTTTAATAACTGCTATAGCTATATTGCGTGCAGTAAATTTTTTAAAGGCAAGTAATCTTTTGTTTAAGTTTTAAATATCCTCAATACAGTGTATAGTTATTCCTATATAATCATTTTTTGTTTAAAATCTGCCCACGTATCAGCAGATAAAGAAACTCTATTATTTATAGATTTAAAATATGCTCGTAGTTCAAGTTTATGTTGTTTGGCTAGCTATACTGTAACACCCCGATATATTCGGAATAATTACAGCGCTGTAAATCCTTTGTATAAGAATTTACAAGGCTAAATTTGAAACAAAAAGAAAATCACATCAAAGTGTCAATAAGGTTACAATACGAAACCAGTTTTAAAGATTCGACAAGTTCATCAATATAACCATATCCAAAACATCAATGACATACGCGTACTCGAGTACTAAGAAAACAAAACAACAACAACATTTAACATAACTGAGCCACTTCATCGTCATGGCGGTATTGTGGCTGCTTCCCCGCTCCTCGACTACCTGAACATCAAAACAAATGTCCACCCCTAAGGGGTTAGCAAAACAATGCTAGTACAAGTATCGGAACACATAAATATGCAACAACAATGCATAAAAACATACACAATACGGACTTCCGCTATCGGAATCCAACAATACGAATCCAAAAGATTGAATCAACACAACATGGGTATTCCAACGATCTAGCACCCTCAGCATAGATCCCAAGATGATCCCGTCGGACCAACACGAGGTGGAAAACCCCGTCCAATGATCCAGCGCCCTCAGCATAGATCCCAAGATGATCCCGTCAGACCAACACGAGGTGGACATCCGATCCAGCGCCCTCAGCATAGATCGCTTGATCCCTTCGGATCAACACAACTTACACATAACACAACTTTGCATATACATATGCAAGAAAATCGACATGTTCATTCACACGAATGTACATTAAATCGTTAGCAAATGCCATGACAATTTAATGTAATAATCTCATGTCAACAACACGAATAAACCATATGCATGATCAAATTCATCAATTTTTCCCAAACTTTCAAAAATACGATACTTGCCTCAACAAATGGCGACAAGAATTTCTACTATCAATAGTCTTCAATCCGTTTGGAGAATTATCACTTGATCGGCTCACCGGAATGCAAACCTTCATCGAACAATAATGTCGATAATACTAACGGTTCCGAATAATCGTTTAAATCATCAAATAAATCATCAAAATGCATAATACATCCTATAACGGCGATGGACTATTCTGCCCTAACACAATTTGGTTGAATCGATACTACGCTATTCGTCCTTGAAATATCTCAATAGAATACTTTCTAAGTTCCAACACAATTCCTTCGGTTGATTTATAAAACATAACATGGAATTCATCCTAGGAGGATTCTAATCATGTTCTATTATAACAAGATACCCGAAACTTCGATGAATCATCATAAAGACTTGTTCACTAGTCTCCTTCTACGAATAAATCCTTAAGTTCAATCTGTTAATGCTTCACCGAATGTTCGATCATACCATTTTCATGAACTAAGATAATCTTCGAAAACTAGATATAATTAAGTTTACAACTCAAGATGCACTAATCAATAGTCTAATCACTAGAAGGTTTGCTCAACGATTTCAACAACCAAGAGGAATCGAAAATAATTGAATTTAATCTTCTAAACCATGATGAAAGGCTCCTCAAGAAGATAACTGATTCAGTCTACTCAAAACAGGTCCAAAACATTACTAAGATCATGCTAAATTAGTTGGTGAAGGATCACATACCTCAATAAATTGATGAACAATGAAGGACTTGAATAAACTCTAACACCGGAAGCTTGAACACCACTCTACAAGGCCTAAACTTCCCAAGAATCGTCCCAGAAGATGATATGAAGGTTAAGAGGTGATGAAAGATCTCCAGAACAAGAAAAATCGGCCAAAGGAAAGGTGAGAAATGAAATAAGGTCGAGGTCTATAAATAGAATTTTGGGCATTACGTACGTTATGCAAATAACCTTACGTACGTAACAAACTTAATGTACGTTATACCCTAGCTATAGCGTACGTAGTCGTCTGACCAGAACTCACTGGCCTGATTTTGGCATTTACTTACGTACGTAGTCACAATGGTTTTACGTACGTAATATCCATGTCCTTAGCGTACGTAAAACATGCACCATAGCGTACGTAACACCTATGTCCAGGTTCACGCGGAACATCACACGAATCTTCCCGGCCCCTTCCTCGGCCCCCACACGCCGACCCTTATCCGATCCCAAGTTGACTTAGCTTACGTACGTTAAGCATATCAGATAACGTACGTAATACTGTAGTCTTAGCGTACGTTATGGACGTCTGATAGCGTACGTTAACACGTGCAAAACCATGCATGCAGAATGCTGGAGATACCAAAACGTAAGGGTACGAAATACGGGAAACCAACCTCCGAATAATAACTTCACAAAGTTGAATCTTACAGGATAAATACACAATAATTATCCAGGCATTACATACTACCCCTCTAAAAAGAAGTTTCGGCCCGAAACTTAAATCGCAAACAATTCCGGGTACCTCGACTTCATACTATCTTCCGTCTACCAAGTTGCTTCTTCGACTCCATGTCGAGACCACTGAACTTTTACCAAGGAGATCGGTTTATTCCTCAATTGCTTGACTTGACTCTCAAGTAACTTGATTGGCTTTTCTTCGAACGAGCCATCATTAGCCATTTCAATCTCGCCAAAGTCAATGACATGACTGGGATCTGGTACATACTTCCGCAGTTGGGATACGTGGAAAACATTATGAACATGACTTAACGATGGCGGTAAGCCCAATCTGTATGCCAACTCTCCAACTCTTTCAAGAATTTCGAATGGTCCGATATATCTCGGACTCAGCTTTCCTTTCCTCCCAAAACGGAAGATTCCCTGGGTAGGATAAACCTTCAATAGCACATGATCCCCGGTCTCAAATTCCAGCGGGCGATGGCGCACATCTGCATAAGACTTCTGTCGACTCTGGGCAGTCAATAGCCTTTCACAAATCAAATCTATCTTCTCTTGAGTCTGAACTATTAATTCTGGTACCGTCCCGATCAAGTCCGAAGAATCATCCCAGCACAGGGGTGATCTGCATCTTCTCCCGTATAAAGCTTCAAATGGTGCCATCTTAATAGAAGCATGCCAATTATTGTTATAGGTGAATTCAATTAACGGCAGATGAATCTCCCAATCGGTTGACCAATCTAAGGCACAAGCTCTAAGCATATCCTCTACTGTCTGTATAGTTCTCTCGGACTGTCTGTCCATCTGCGGATGATAAGTCGTGCTAAAGTTCAGCTCGGTTCCCAAAGCCCTGTGAACTGCCTTCCAAAAGTGCGACACGAAGCGACCATCTCGATCCGAAATAATGGTCTTTGGCATTCCATGAAATCGGACTATCTCTGTAATAAACACCCATGCTAATTTCTCGGGTCCCCAAGTGTCTTTAATACCCAGGAAATGAGCCGACTTGGTTAGTCGATCAACTATTACCCAAATCATATTCATTCCCATCTTGGTCCGTGGCATATTAGTGATGAAGTCCATTGATATATCTTCCCACTTCCACTAAGGGATCGGAAGTGGCTTCAACATTCCGGCAGGTCGCTGATGTTCAATCTTAACCTGCTGACAGGTTAAACACTTCGAAATGTATTCTGCTACGTCCTTCTTTATATTTCCCCACCAGAAATTTTGTTTTAGATCCTTATACATCTTACTGGTGCGTGGGTGAATAGAATAGGGCGCGCTGTGAGCTTCCTTCAGAATTGTCTATCTCAAAGCATCCTCATCGGGAACGCAAAGTTGATTATGAAATCTCAGAACTCCATCGTCTTGTACCACGAATCCTGGGGCCTTCCCTTTCTTTACTTCGTCGCATAACCGAAGAATCAGAGAATCATTCAACTGCTTAGATTTGATTTCCTCGACTAATGACGAAGTTAGTTCCATTACGCATAGTTGCCCTTGGACTCCTTGTGACCATACTTCAATACCTTCGCGGATCAGTTCTCGTTGAATGCTGGTTTGGGATGTGAGCGCTTCCAACACTCGAAGAAAAACAGGTTTGCGGCTCAGTACATCAGCTACCACGTTCACTTTGCCTGGATGATAGAGAATCTCCAGATCGTAATCCTTGATTAATTCTAGCCACCTTCTCTGCCTCATATTTAATTCCTTCTGACTGAAAATATACTTGAGGCTCTTATGAACTGTGAAGATCTGACAATGAGTGCCGTACAAGTAATGTCGCCAAATTTTTAGAGCAAAGACTACAGCGGCTAACTCCAGATCATGAGTCGGGTAATTAACCTCGTATGGTTTCAACTGTCGAGAGGCATAGGCAATCACCTTATCCTTCTGCATCAATACACATCCCAGACCCTGATTTGAAGCATCGCTGTATACATGAATCCCTCAGTGCCATCTGGTAACGCTAGTATAGGCGCTGTCGTCAGTCTTCTCTTAAGTTCATCAAAACTCGCCTGGCATTTCTCATTCCACATGAATTTCTGAGTCTTCTGCAGTGGTTGAGTAAGTGGACGAGCGATTTTGGAAAATCCTTCTACAAAACGACGATAATATCCAGCAAGTCCCAAGAAACTTCGGACTTCTTTCACGTTATTAGGAGATTCCCATTCCAAGATTGCCTCGACTTTCTTCGGGTCCACCTGAACTCTGTCAGCTGATATTACATGACCAAGGAAGGTCACCTCCTTAAGCCAGAATTCGCATTTAGAAAGTTTCGCATAAAGCTGTTCATTTCTCAAAGTGCTCAAAACGATACGTAAATGCTCTGCATGTTCCTCTATGTCTTTCGAATAGATCAAGATGTCATCGATGAAGACTACCACAAATTTATCCAAGTATTCTGAGACTACCATAAATACCGCAGGAGCATTGGTGAGTCCAAATGGCATCACCACGAATTCATAGTGCTCGTACCGAGATCTGAAAGCAGATTTCGGTATATCCAATTCCTTAATTCTCAACTGATGGTACCCTGATCGCAAGTCAATCTTCGAGAATACCCTTGCCCCTTGCAGTTGATCAAACAAGTCGTCAATTCGAGGTATAGGATACTTGTTCTTGATCGTCACCTTGTTTAGCTCTCTGTAATCAATACATAGTCAGAGGGATCCATCTTTCATCCGGACAAAGAGAACGGGTGCTCCCCAAGGAGAAACACTAGGTTGAATGTAACCCTTCTGCAATAATTCCTCCAACTGCTTCTTTAATTCATACATCTCGGCTGGCGCCATACGGTATGGTGCTCTGGAAATAGGAGCGGCTCCAGGCTCTAATTCGATATTGAACTCTACTTCTCTTCACGGAGGTAACCCAGGTAGTTCATCAGGAAATACATCTGAGAATTCGTTCACAACTGGAATAGATGAGAGCTCTACTCCTTCTTTCTTCATGGCATAGCACCAAAATCCGTGACAACCCTGCTTTAGAAATTTCACTGCTTTCATGGCTTTGATCAATTTTCCTGAGCTTCCCGGTCTCCATCCTTTGAATAAATGTTCAGATCCGTCATCAGCAATAATAGAAATAACTCTCTTTCGATAATTCAAAATAGCTCCATAACGGTTGAGCCAATCGTCTCCGAGAATTAAATCGTCACCATGGATGTCGACTACAATAAGGTTTGATGGCCAATCTCTCCCTCCTATAGATACTGGAAAATCTCTAGTTTCTAGGGTTCCCATTATTCTCTCTCTGCTCGGCAAAACCACAACATAAGGTTTACAATCAAATAAACACTAGATTTTTAAACGGTGAACACAATTCAATGATATGAAAGAATGTGTAGCTCCTGAATCGAATAAGACACTAACTGGTTGCAAAAGGATCTGAATCGTACCTGATGCAACAGCAGTGTTCTGATCGTCTGACTTCCTCATCTCGTACAGGCGCAGAGGAATGGACCCAGCACTGGATGCCTCTCTTTTCCCAACATTCTGCTGCTGGAAATCACTTTGCTGTGTCTGATTCACACTCATCTCCTTCGGAACTGATACTGGAGTGCGAGTAACAACATATCTAGTTGCAACTCCGCAAAAAGCCGCACGGTGCCCTTCCTGCCCACAATCGAAACAAGTCACAGCAGATGCGGGGCAATCACGTCGAATATGCCCTGCTCGACCACAGTTATAACACTTCTTTGATGCGTCTAAGACCATTGATGATGTCCGGAACTTCTTGCCACATCGAGAAGGATGCGGAGGTTTATTAGATGAATAAAATGAGGACTGGCCCTTGCGGGTCCCACTACTCTTGTTCTCCGTAAAGTTGCCGGATACTTTCTGCTTCTTTGCCTCCATTGATTTCTCTACCGCCGTCTCCTTCATGTCGTAGGCCAGCGCTTTGTCCTGATACTGCCGCAAGGTAGTACACTCGAATCCGGACATGTACTGCTGAATCTCCGGCTTCATCCGCATATCGAAATGAAAAATCTTTTCTGCCTCAGTTCTGACCAAATGCCGCACACAGGTTAGCTGATGATTAAAAGTCTTGATTATATCTGTCACCGATGCCTCCGAACTCTGTGGTGAGAAAAACTCTCGGACTCTAGCCTCTCTGACTGGACGAGGACAATATTGTGCCTCCATCATTAGTTTGAATTCCATCCAGTCAACATTATGATCCTCCGGTCGAACGGTCTCCCACCAGTCAAAAGCCTCTCCAGTCAGAAAATACTGGGCGATCGGAACTTTTCGGTCCTCGGGACAGTTAATCCCCGCAAATATCTTTTCTAAATCCTTCAACCAGTGATCCCAAGTAGGTGCCTCAACAGAACCCTCAAATTTTGGTGGGTGTAATTTGACCACTTCAGTAAGCCATTTGTCCCCTCGGTTATCCTTATTGCGCCGCTGGTCCATCGTCGTCTGCATGCGGTCAACCACCTGAGCAAATTGGTTTATCTGTGTAACCACCTGTTGAAGCACTCCCGGCATGTTAGGATTTGCGTCATTATTTGCTGATCCCTGCTGTCCTCCAGGATGGGAATCGGTTCGACTGGTCGATAATTCAGGGGTAGACGCCGAATCTTCCTGCCTTACATTACCACGTCCGCGTCCACGACCGCGTCCGCGTCCATGACCGCCCCTCAACATACTTTAAACACAATTTACTCAATATTCAGGGTAAAAATTCTAAAAGAAAGTCCGTCAATAATCACAAAGCAGGAATTAAATAAAACGGTAGTATTTGAGATTAGGAGACTTACAACCACGGTCAACACGACGATGCTGGCTCAGCAGTGATGTTACAAAGACCCATAAATCAAATAACGTAAACAGACCCAACTAACCCGATTGCCAAGATATCCATGAATCTTAGCTCCGATACCAAAATCTATAACACCCCGATATATTCGGAATAAGTACAGCGCCGTAAATCCTTTGTATAAGAATTTACAAGGCTAAATTTGGAACAAATAGAAAATCACATCAAATTGTCAATAAGGTTGCAATACGAAACCAGTTTTAAATATTCGACAAGTTCATCAATATAACCATATCCAAAACATCAATGACATATGCGTACTCGAGTACTAAGAAAACAAAACAACAACAACATTTAACATCACTGAGCCACTTCATCGTCATGGCGGTACTGTGGCTGCTTCCCCGCTCCTCGGCTACCTGAACATCAAAACAAATGTCCACCCCCTAAGGGGTTAGCAAAACAATGCTAGTACAAGTATCGGAACACATAAATATGCAACAACAATGCATAAAAACATACACAATACGGACTTCCGCTATCGGAATCCAACAATACGAATCCACAAGATTCAATCAACACAACATGGGTATTCCAACGATCCAGCGCCTTCAGCATAGATCCCAAGATGATCCCGTCGGACCAACACGAGGTGGAAAAACCCGTCCAATGATCCAGCGCCCTCAGCATAGATCCCAATAAGATCCCGTCGGACCAACACGAAGTGGACATTCGATCCAGCGCCCTCAGCATAGATCGCTTGATCCCTTCGGATCAACACAACTTACACATAACACAACTTTGCATATACATATGCAAGAAAATCGACATGTTCATCCACATGAATGTACATTAAATCGATGGCAAATGTCATGACAATTTAATGAAATAATCTCATGTCAACAACACGAATAAACCATATGCATGATCAAATTCATCAATTTTTCCCAAACTTTCAAAAATACGATACTTGACTCAACAAATGGCGACAAGAATTTCTACTATCAATAGTCTTCAATCCGTTTGGGGAATTCTCACTTGATCGGCTCACCGGAATGCAAACCTTCATCAAACAATAATGTCGGTAATACTAACGGTTCCGGATAATCGTTCAAATAATCAGATGAATCATCAAAAGGCATGATACATCCAATAATGGCGATGGACTATTCTGCACTAACACAATTTGGTTGAATCGATACTACGCTATTCGTCCTTGTAATAGCTCAATAGAATACTTTCTAAGTTCCAACACAATTCCTTCGGTTAATTTATAAAACATAACATGGAATTCATCCTATCCTCTCGGCTCTCCACTCCTTCATCACGATTTTGGGCGATTTCATCCGGATATTGCATTCTAACATCTTATAACTCAGAATTGGACATTCTAACATGAATCAATCATCTTCCTTCCGCCATTCCATCGTTGAATTGAGGTAATTGGACATTATACCTAATTTTAGGGTTCTTGGCTATTATTCATTTTTCCTTTTGTTTTTGCTTCGATTCATGATGAATTATAGTTGGGTAATCGTGGTGTTATGTTTTCCTAGAACTTTAGCGGATCAATTCCAAGTTTTTCCATTCGTTCATCGAATTTGAACCTTATGCCTCCGTAGTGTTCGGCGTATTGTCCCTTAGGGTAGAACACCGATTAATTCGTGATTTTTCAGTGGAATTGTAGTTGATTGAGTCTCTATTGTTGTTAGGATCGGATTTGTGAAGATTGTTCGGACCGAAACCTTTTCCTTCCACCGTTCTCTTCGCCTCGTGTTATCCAAGGCAAGTACATGTATTACATTCCGTTATGTGTGTATGATTTTTATGCGAATGATGTAAATGGTATTATTGAACGAATGTGATTGTTGCTCTTCCACCTGGGGATGGCATGTGGCCTCTAGGGGCCGATACTAATGGGTACGGCCACAGAAGTGGACACGGGTGCATGTGTTGATGTTCTTCCACTTGGGGACGGTTCGATGGGACCTCTGGGGGCCGATACTAATGGGTACGGCCGCGGAAGTGGTTTCTCACCTGGGGACGGTTCGATGGGACCTCTGGGGACCGATACTAATGGGTACGGTCGCGAGTTACCAAACGTGTATGGTTTTGGTGCGGAGACTTGAGGATATACTGTTTTTAAATGTAAATGTGATATTCCGGAATATTGATTTCATATGTTTTTCCTAATGGTTTGTTTGCGTTGAATCTCGTATGTATATAATGTTGTGTAATCATGTACTTGCACTAGCTATTCGAATGCTAACCCCTTAAATGGGGGAAATGCGTCGTATGCATTTCAGGTACTGGTCGAGCTGAGGAGCTGGCACGGGATGCGCACGCAAAGGATGGGCTAGCATGATGATGTGGCTCGAGTCTGTATTTTTTATGTTTTGTCATTGCATTTGTTGAGTACTGGAGTTAGACTGATTACTTTTAAACTTGGTTTAAGTCCCCTGCGTGGGCAATGAATTGGTATTTAACTTATGTTTCATGTACTCTGTTAAAATGTTTTAGCCGAGGCCACGGCCTTATTTACTTTTTGAGTACATCTTTTGGGATATGATTGTGGTTTATGTGTCATGAGTTAGCCTGGTAGACCTCACGAGGGTTATACGGCGTGTAATGTCCCATTTGTGAATTGGGATGTTACATTTATGGTATCAGAGCCTTAGGTTTTGTATACCTAGGCTGTCGGTAAATTTTGGGTCTGTCAGTTGCATCATTAGAGTCAGTCGTTGAGCCTAATATCATCATGCTACCGTCTTTTCGTGCGACCCGTGGTTGTAAGTCTCCTTGAACTTTTATACTTCTATAATTCATTTTCTTGCGTTGTTCGGAATTGAGAATTGTGATACCAACCTTGTAGATTGTGAATCTTTCTGATCGTGTTCTTTTCATATTTTCTTCAGTATGTTGAGAGGTCGTGGTAGACCAGCTAGGGGACGCGGCCGAGGCCGTGGACGAGGTGCTGATAATGAAGAGGGCTCACTTTCTCAGTCCTCTGCGGACTCAGCCTCTCACTCAGTGCCGTCGGGTAATAATGCCGACGCCGGGGCTACTGCCGTACTTCAGCAGTTAGTAGCTCAGCTTGCTTAGATAGCTCAGGGTGGACGCCAGAATCCGCCCCCGACACCTGAAGAGGAAGCTAGTAAGTGGCTTCAGACGGTGACTAAGATGCACCCTCCTCGTTTCTCCGGATCTTCTGACTCCCTCGGTTGGGAGAATTGGCTCTTTCAGTTATCCAGGACCTTCGATGTTGTAGCTTGTCCCGAAGACAGGAGGGTACATATTGCCCAATATCTCCTGGATAAGGAAGCTGCGGAATGGTGGGAGGTCGTTGCGCCCAGAGACCGTCGAGCCACTTGGGAGGAGTTCAGGGCTGCTATGGAAGCAGAATATTGTCTGCCGCCAGTCAAAGAACGCAGAATTGTGGATTTATTCACTGCCACACCCCAGGATGTGCCGATTTCTCAGGCCATTATCTCTTACAATCAGCAGTTGGGTTTCGTGAAAGATCAGGTGAGGACGGAGGCTGATAAAATCCGTTACTTCAATATGCGCATGAAACTGCATATCAGGCAGAGTATGGCACCGCTCATGTGTGCTACTTTGAAGGAATACCAGGATCGCGCTCTAGCGATCGAGATGGCCGTCCCGAAATCAGAGTCGGTTTCGGAAGCTAAGAAGCAGAAAACTACTGGCGGATTCTCGGCCGGTAAGGGTGGTCAGTTTTCGAGGTCTCGTTCTGCTCCTACATCTAGGAAGAGGCCATTTCATTAGGCCGGTGGATCTCAGGGTAACCGTTCGGTCCAGTCTGTTGCACCTGGCGGGAGAGTTTGTTTTAATTGCAGTCAGCCCGAGCACGTTATGAAGGATTGCCCATTTCCGTTAGTTACTTGCTTTACTTGCGGACAAACCGGGCATCCAGGCAGCTCATTGTGAGAGGGCCACCAGGGCCGCTAGAGTTCCGACTACCACCGCCGATCAGAGGGAACACAGCACTCCATCTACTCATGTTCCACAGAGTTCGGGTCGTGGTAGGGGTCGAGGTCAGCCGGATCGCCGTACAGTATCGAGTTTGGGTTCAGTTCACCCCCGATTGTATCAGATGAGGCGCACAGAGGAGGCAGACGTTTTGGTGGCGTCAGGTACCACTCACATCCTTACTCATCCAGTTTCAGTACTTTTTGATTTGGGTGCTACCCATTCCTTTATTGCTTCGGATTGTGTGAGTCGTATTGGCTTTGACTGCTTGTTCGAGTGTGAACCGTTTGTAGTGGGTACGCCCAGCGGGGATCATATGGTTTGGGACCGGGAGGTTAGGGATTGCCCAGTGAGGATCGGGAGCCGGGATTAGCCCTCGAATCTCATTTTTATAGACTTTAAGGGTGAGGATTTGATCCTCGGGGATGATTGGTTGGATCGTCACGGTGCTATCATGAACTATCGGACTCGTACCATCTCGATAGTGGCCGAGGACGGAACCGAGCATACTCTCGTCGGTTGTAAGCCGGGTAAATCGGGGAGTGTGATTAGCGCCTTGAAGGCGATGAAACTTCTGAACAAGGGTTGTGTCGGCTACTGGTATTATGCTCTGAAGGCGGAAGATGGTGGAGTTGATTTGTCGTCAATTCCAGTTGTTAGTGATTATCCCGACGTATTTCCGGATGACTTGCCGGGATTACCACCACAGCGAGAGGTGGAGTTTCCTATTGATCTAGAGCCGAATGCGGCCCCTATTTCTCGAGCACCATACCGTATGGCACCGTCGGAGATGTTAGAGTTGAAGAATCAGTTGGGAGAGTTGTTAGATAAAGGGTATATTCGACCGAGCGCATCGCCTTGGGGTGCGCCTGTACTTTTCGTTAAGAAGAAGGATGGATCGCTTCGTTTATGCATCGACTATCGAGAATTAAACAATTTAACCATCAAAAATAAATACCCTTTGCCCCGGATTGACGACCTGTTTGATCAGCTTCAGGGGGCGACAGTCTTTTCGAAGATTGATTTGCGATCGGGCTACTACCAATTGAGGATTTGGGATAATGATATACCGAAAGCTGCCTTTCGGATGATATATGGCCATTACGAGTTTGTGGTTATGCCTTTCGGGCTAACCAATGCCCCAGAAGTGTTCATGCAGTTGATGAACAAAGTTTTTATTGAGTATCTGGACAAATTCGTAGTTGTCTTTATCGATGACATTCTTATCTATTCACGGAGTTGGGAGGAGCACGCCTTACATCTACGGATTGTATTAGACATTTTAAGAGCTGAACAGTTGTATGCGAAGTTCTCTAAGTGTGAGTTTTGGCTCGAGGAAGTGATGTTCCTCGGGCATGTGATTTCAGCAGAGGGAGTTCGGGTAGACCCGTAGAAGATAGAGGCAGTGATGGCTTGGGATCCACCTAAGAATGTGAAGGAGGTGAGGAGTTTTCTGGGTCTTGCCGGCTATTACCGTAGATTTGTTGAGGGATTTTCTAAGATCACTAGACCACTCACTCAGTTGCTCCAGAAGACTCAGAAATTCGAGTGGCCGCAGACCGATAGGGTAGTTTTGACGAGTTGAAGAGATGACTAACTACCACACCCATGTTAGCGTTGCCTCAGGGGAACGAAGATTTCGTGGTATATAGTGATGCTTCGGGCCTCGGGCTCGGATGTGTTTTGATGCAGAGAGATAGGGTTATTGCTTATGCGTCCCGCCAGTTGAAACCTAATGAGGTGAATTACCCCACGCACGATTTGGAGTTAGCTGCGGTCGTTTTCGCATTAAAGATCTGGAGGCATTATCTCTATGGGTCGTCATGTAGGATTTTTACGGATCACAAGAGTTTGAAGTATATATTCAATCAGAAAGAGTTGAATATGAGACAGCGTAGGTGGTTGGAGCTAATTAAAGATTACGACCTCGAGATACTTTATCATCCGGGTAAGGCAAACGTAGTGGCCGATGCGTTGAGCCAAAAGCCGATGGCGCTACAGATGTTAGAGGTACTTACACCACAGAGTAGGATCCAGCGAGATTTTATTTGTCAGAATATCGAGGTTTGGGTTCAGAGAGTTCAGGGTCAGTTATGTGCGTTAGAGATCACTTCGTCCTTGACTGATGATATCAAGGCGAAACAGTATGATGATCCATTTTTGGTCCAGTTGAGGGAGGATGTGAGGAAGGGGAAAGTCCCTGGATTTGTGGTTCAGGATGATGGAGTTTTGAGATTTCGTGGCAGACTATGTGTACCGAGTGTTATTGAGCTGAGACAGAAGATCTTGAGTGAAGCTCATACCACACCTTACTCCATACATCCTGGTACGAGTAAAATGTACAAGGATGTGAGGAGTAACTACTGGTGGAGTAATTTGAAGACAGATGTTAGCGAGTTTGTGTCGAGGTATTTGACCTGTCAGCAGGTTAAGATGGAGCATCAGCGACCTGTGGGGCTTTTGCGACCACTTCCTATCCCGGTGTGGAAATGGGAGGATATTTCTATGTATTTCATTACCAGTATGCCTAAGACTCGGACTGGAATGAACATGATTTAGGTCGTTGTCGATCGACTAACCAAATTAGCTCATTTTCTGGGTATTAAGGACACTTGGGGGCCAGAGAGACTAGCACGAGTGTTTATTGCGGAGATCGTGAGGTTACATGGGACCCCTAAGAGTATTGTTTCGAATCATGATGGCCGGTTTATATCACATTTTTGGCAGGCCATTCATAGAGCTTTGGGGACCGAGTTGAGACTCAGTACATCCTAGCACCCTCAGACAGACGGACAGTCTGAGCGGACGATACAGACGCTGGAGGATATGTTGCGATCCTGTGCTTTAGATTGGAAGGATGATTGGGAATCGCACTTTCCATTGATTGAATTCACGTACAACAATAGTTGGCATGCCTCGATCAAAATGGCACCATTTGAGGCACTGTATGGTAGGAAGTGCAGATTTCCGTTGTGTTGGGATGATACATATGAGCTAATTGGCACCGAGCCTGATCTGGTAGTTGAGACGAGAGAGAAGATTGCTTTGATTCGCGATAGGATGTTGACGGCTCAGAGTCGACAGACGTCTTATGCCGATACACGTCGCTGGCCGTTGGAGTTTGAGGTGGGAGACGATGTTTTGCTTAAGGTGTCACCGACACGGGGAGTTTACCGCTTCGGTCAGAAGGGTAAACTTAGTCCGAGATTTATTGGGCCATTCGAGGTTCTAGAGAGAGTTGGAGAGCTTGCATATCGGTTAGGTTTTCCGCCGTCCCTGAGCCACGTGCATAACGTGTTTCATGTTTCCCAGCTTAGAAGTACGTACTGGACCCTAGCCTTATTATTTATTTTGGAGAGATCGAATTGGGGCCCGACATTACCTTCGAGGAGAGGCCGATTCAGATCTTAGAGCGTCGAGTGAAGCAACTCAGGCACAAAACCATTCCTTTGGTTAAAGTGCAATGGTCGAAGCATGGATCCAAGGAAGCCACGTGGGAGACCAAAGAGAGTATGAGGTCGAGATACCCCGAGTTATTCGCGTTGTAAGTTTCGGGACGAAACTTATTTTTAGGGGGAGAGAATGTATTACCGTGTTTTCTATTTTTGGTAATTTCTATTTTTGTTGTATGTTCGTTTCGGACAACTCGTTTGACACTGTTTTGGATTTCTGAATCTATTTTGTTCTTGGAGTTTCTCCGTTTGGACGAGTTTCGATGATGTTTTTACGTATTTTCGTCTTAAGTTATATTTTATCGCATGTGTATTCGATTCTCATAAAACTCGTTCGATTTCGTCATTTTCCTATTTCCATGAGTTTATATGGTTGAGTGGAGCATGTTGTGAGTTTTGGATTGACGTTGTATCGTAATTTTCGGACGTTTGGGCCATTTCGTAATTTCCTATAAGTTTAGGAAATTTGTTCCTTGTTCGATTATGGTTGTGTAACTCGGACCGTTTCGGGTTATTGGATATTGTTTCTCGTTGTATGTAATTTTCCCAGACCGTTGGGTCGGCATATCGTGTTTTGGTTTATCGTCTTTTTCCATTTTGGTAGCGTCGTCTTGTGTCGAGAGGCTGTCTGGCCTGACCTGTGCAAAACGGCACAAGACACGCGGCATTCTGCACCAGGTCTGTGCGCCGTGTTGCCCAGTGGTGCCCGCTGACTTGCGAAACGGCGCAAGACCTGCGGCATTTTGCACCGTGTGTGTTCGCCGTGTCGCACGAAGTCGCCGGCCCGACCCATGTCTGGCCCGAACACGGCGCCATTTGGGCCGTTTGTTGCGCCGTGTTCTGTCCAGTATATATAGGACAGACACGGGTTTTAACCCCATTTTCACCATTCCTCTCGGCTCTCCACTCCTTCATCACGATTTTTGGCGATTTCATCCGGATATTGCATTCTAGCATCTTATAACTCGGAATTGGACATTCTAACACGAATCAATCATCTTCCTTCTGCCATTCCATCGTTGAATTGAGGTAATTGGACATTATACCTAATTTTAGGGTTCTTGGCTATTATTCATTTTTCCTTTCATTTTTGCTTCGATTCATGATGAATTATAGTTGGGTAATCATGGTGTTATTTTTTCCTAGAACTTTAGCGGATCAATTCCAAGTTTTTCCCCTTTGTTGATCGAATTTGAACCTTATGCCTCCGTAGTGTTCGGCGTATTGTCCCTTAGGGTAGAACTCCGATTAATTCGTGATGTCTCAGTGGAATTGTAATTGATTGAGTCTCTATTGTTGTTAGGATCGGATTTGTGAAGATTGTTCGGACCGAAACCTTTTCCTTCCACCGTTCTCTTCGCCTCGTGTTATCCAAGGCAAGTCCATGTATTACATTCCATTATGTGTGTATGATTTTCATGCGAATGATGTAAATGGTATTATTGAACGAATGTGATTGTTACTCTTCCACCTGGGGATGGCATGTGGCCTCTGGGGGCCGATACTAATGGGTACGGCCACGGAAGTGGACATGGGTGCGTGTGTTGATGTTCTTCCACCTGGGGACAGTTCGACGGGACCTCTGGGGGCCGATACTAATGGGTACGGCCGCGGAAGTGGTTTCTCACCTGGGGATGGTTCGACGGGACCTCTGTGGACCGATACTAATGGGTACGGTCACGAGTTACCAAGCGTGTATGGTTTTGGGGCGGAGACTTGAGGACATACTGTTTTTAAATGTAAATGTGATATTCCGGAATATTGATTTCAAATGTTTTTCCTAATGGTTTGTTTGCGTTGAATCTTGTATGTATATAATATTGTGTAATCGTGTACTTGCACTAGCTATTCGAATGCTAACCCCTTAAATGGGGGAAATGCGTCTTATGCATTTCAGGTACTGGTCGAGCTGAGGAGCTGGCACGGGAAGCGCACGCAAAGGATGGGCTGGCATGATGATGTGGCTCGAGTCTGTATTTTTTATGTTTTGTCATTACATTTGTTTAGTACTGGAGTTAGACTGATTACTTTTAAACTTGGTTTAAGTCCCCTGCGTGGGCAATGAATTGGTATTTAACTTATGTTTCATGTACTCCGTTAAAATGTTTTGGCCGAGGCCACGGCCTTATTTACTTTTTGAGTGCATCTTTTGGGATATAATTGTGGTTTATGTGTCATGAGTTAGCCTGGTAGACCTCACGAGGGTTCTACGGCGTGTAATGTCCCATTTGTGAATTGGGGTGTTACAGTTGCCCAAACAACGTCCGGTTCAAGCCGGATCATACTCTAGAAGATCTAAAGGTAGAAATACAAGGCGATCAAGACGGAAGTAACCAATACTCTTCAAAAGGTAATATCCTATGATCTTGTATCTAGATTAGGATATTTTAATAATCAACATATTTAATTAATAAATAATAAATAATATTTAAATTGCTTATTAGTCTTAATAATTAATTAATTAGCATGCCTAAATAGATCTTATGCTCGTAGATGCGTAAAACGCGATTATCATCTTTCTCAAACTTCGCTTCCGCTGCGTTTTACTTTCCAACAATTGGTATCGGATCCGGATTTTTTGGCTTTTGCTATTTTAATTAATTTTGGTGATTAATTGATAGCAATTTAAATATTCATATATTTTGATGTTGGAATATTTTGCTAGATGTGTTCTTGCAGGTGATATGATCCAATTATCATGGTTTATATGAATGGTGTATTTATTTATTTATTTTTATTAATTATGCAATTGTTGGTTTGGCCCATTTTTTGAGGCATGTAATGGTTTTTCCCGTGAGAAAATTCGCGGGTAGTTCTAGGTGGTTTTATTATTCGTGTAATCTTGATGTAATTTCGATATATTTTATTTCGTATAAAATTGTAATCGAATTCGGAAAAGACGGGATCACGAAGAAATAGAGCGTAAGCAAGGATGTTAGGCGGCGCGGCCAAACAAGCGACAAGCGGTATGCCGAGACACGCTGTCACTGTAGCGGCGGCAACTGCTAGTGCATGCGCAGCTGTCCGGGCCATTGGTCGGGCCGGTCAAATCGATTTTAGTCCGGTCGCTTTTGCCGTTAATTCGTCGTCATTGGAGTCAGGATTTAAGATTAAATTTTTTTTATATAATTAATTTTGCATAAAAGTAAAAATTTTAATTTTGGAAATCCACGGCCCGGCCGGGGAGGAGCGACGAGATGCTTGATTCAGTGGGAGAGAACGAGTCGAAGATTTTTTCGGATTCAACTCAAGGAAGAAGACCATGATAATTAGATAATTTAATTATCCATGCTTTATTTTTGGTTTTTATTATTTTTATGTATGGCATGTATGGATGTATGCGTGATATGTTTCCTTGCATGTTAGGACGAAAAATAAAAATAAAAAATTAAGGATAAAATAACTAAGTGATTAAATTTATTTATTTTTTTAAAAAGAAAATCATATTGGCCTCCATAATTAATTTAAATTGTGAAGGATTAGCATGCGCGTTGACATTAGAGTCTTCCTCCATATCGGATGTGCTAATTATAGGTTCACTAGTTTTAAATTTCAAAATGATAACATAAGGTAAATATTACTTTTTATGATAGGACCTCTCCATCTGTAGGACTATTATTTAAAAGATAATATTTTAAGGATGTTAAATTATGGTGTTCACTTAGGTGTATAAATTAATAAGCTCCCCATCGGAGTCTATGTTAATTAATACATGGCCAAGAGGAACCAACTATTAATTTTACTTGTCATCATGTAATTTGACTAGATAGTAAAATTAAAGACGTAAAACTCTACTTGGAAAATGTGTGTGTAAACGTCCACACGATCGTGGATTGCATGTGCGGATTTTTCGAGGTGTTGGTTGCTAGCATATATATTGTGTTTTGAGGTTTTTCGATATATTTTGCTATGCATTATGTGATGGATGTTTTTAATTTTTATCTCAGATGTCTTTCAATCCACTAGCTGTTATTCTCAAAGAAAATAAACTTGATGGCACTAACTTTGCCGATTGGAAAAGAAATCTTGACATTGTCCTGACGCTGAGGGGCATAAATTTGTCTTAATCGAGAAGAGCTCTCCAGAACCAGAACCGGATGCCACTCCCGAAGAGTTGGCTGAATTCTGAAAATGGAAAAAGTCTGATGAGATGGCTCGATGTTACATTTTGGCTTCACTGACAAATGTATTGCAGCATCAGCATCAGACGATGGGCTCGGCTGCGGAAATGATGAAAAGTCTCACCGAGATGTTTGGTCATCAGAACCGGGTGGCTAGACAAAATGCAATGAGGGTATTGATGACAAGCCAAATGTCTGAAGGGGGACTCCAGTGAGGGATCATGTTCTAAAAATGATGTCCGATTTGAACGAACTAAGCATACTGGGGGCTACTATCGATGCGGAAACGCATGTCGATATTATCTTAGGCAGCTTACCTAGAAGCTTTGAGCAGTTCCGCCTCAACTACAATATGAACCGTAGGACATATAGTTTGGCGGAACTTCTATGAAACTTGATCTGTGAGTCTCTTCAAACAAGGTTATCATCAGATTCTTGCGGCAACCGGTGCTACTTCTTCCAAACCAAAATGGGGAAAGAAGAAGAAGCAGGTTAGCCAGAAGCAAGTGGCAACCATCAAGGTGAAAAGCAAGGCTCCTCACCCCGAGGCAAACAAAAAGCCAAAGGAAAAGTGCTACAAGTGCGGTCAGAGAGGACATTTTAAAGCGGACTGCCCTGCTCTTAAGAAAGGTATGTCTCGTGCACTAGTAGTGAAAACATGTCTGGCAGCTTGTTCTTCCACTTCGTGGATAGTTGATTCAGGCTCCACTAATCATGTTTGCTTTGACTCGCATGGTTTTCAGGTAACCAAGCAGCTTAGTGCGGGCGAGATTACCATCAACTGGGGCGATTATTCCAGGCTTATGGCTGTTGCAGTGGGAGTCGTGCAGTTGAAGATTAATGATAAATTATTAGTTCTCAATAATGTATTATTAGTACCGGATTTTAGAATGAATTTAATTTCGGTTTCTAAATTAAAAAGCGATGGTTATTCAGTTTCTTTTGATGTTGATGCCATTATTAAGAAAAGAAGCGGTGAATATATTTGCAAAGGTACTTTTAATGATAGACTATATGTTGTTAATACTGCACAAACTCCTATGCATAAATCACTTAACTCTTTGTCTAAACCTAAAAATAGAAAAGAACCTTCAAGCATAAACCAAACATATCTGTGGCATTTACGGTTAGGACATGTAAACCTTGGAAGGATTCATCTATTTGATGCGACGTAAGTCTGAAGCCTTTGACAAGTTCAGAGACTTCAAGGCTGAAACGGAGAAGCGTCATGGGAAGAGAATCAAGTCACTACGATCTGATCATGGTGGCGAATACCTTAGTGGAGAGTTTTTTGATTTCTTAGCGAATGAGGGGATTTCGTCCCAGCTCACTGCGCCGGGAACTCCACAACAAAATGGTGTGGCTGAAAGAAGGAATAGGACTCTTTTAGAAATGGTTAGATCAATGATGAGTTATTCAGATTTACCTATTTCGTTTTGGGTAAACGCCTTAGAAACAGCGGCGTACATTATAAACCTGGTGCCTTCGAAATCAGTTCCAAAAACACCCACAGAACTGTGGAGTGGGCGTAAGCCCAGTCTAGGACATTTTCGGATTTGGGGTACTCCAGCACATGTGCTGAATAAGGAAGCTGATAAGTTGGCATCTCGTACAGAAGTACGAGTGTTTGTAGGATACCCTAAGGGAACGAAGGGTGGCTTGTTCTATACTCCCCAGGATCAGAAGGTCATTGTTAGCACCAATGCCCGATTTCTGGAAGAGGATTATATGATTAATCACAAGCCCATGAGCGAGATAATTTTGAAAGAGCTGAGGGGTGAGACTCCATCTATACCAATCGTACAAGCGCCAACTAACACTGCACCACGTATCGATTCTGATACTTTACACCAACTCAATATTTGCCTCGTCGTAGTGGGAGGGTTGTTCGTCAGCCCGAACGATTCATAGTCATGGGAAAGACTTCGGACTCAATCCCAGGCGAAGATGAATCAGATCCCTGGACTTATAAGGAGGCAATCCAAGATAAAGATGCTGACTCCTGGCAAGTAGCAATGGAATCAAAAATGGGATCTATGGATTCCAATCAAGTGTGGGAGCTAGTAGAGCTACCTGATGGTTTACAAGCCATTGGGATTAAATGGGTCTACAAGCGAAAGAAAGGACATGATGGGAGGTTGAAACCTTCAAAGCGAGGCTTGTTGCAAAAGGTTACACTCAGAAAGAGGGTATCGATTATGATGAAACCTTTTTACCGGTAGCCATGCTTAAGTCAATCCGGATTCTTTTAGCTATAGCTGCGCATTTGGATCTGGAGATTTGGCAAATGGATGTCAAGACTGCATTCTTGAATGGGAGTCTAGACAAGGAAATCTATATGCGCCAAGCAGAGGGATTCATTGCTGAAGGAGAATAACACTTGGTGTGCAAACTTAAGAAATCCATTTATGGACTTAAGCAAGCATCTAGATCTTTGAACACTCGTTTTGACGAAGTTGTCCAGTCATATGGATTCATCTAATGTCTGAGTGAGAGTTGTGTGTATAAGAAATGCGATGGAAACGTGTTGGTGTTCTTGTACTGTATGTAGACGATATTCTTCTAATTGTAAACAACGTGAAGGAATTGTTGGATGTACGGGTATGGCAATCTGAGCAGTTCAATATGAAGGATCTAGGAGAAGCAGGACACATCCTTGGAATCAGGATCTTTCGTGATCGGAAGAAGAGGATGTTGTGCTTATCCCAGGCATCCTATATCGATACAGTGCTGAAGCGGTTTAGCATGGAGAATTCCAAGAAAGGTTTTATACCTTACAGACATGGAATTCAACTATCTAAGAACATGTGTTCTAAGACACAAAAGGAGATAGATGACATGAAGATGGTCCCTTATGCATCTGCTATGGGAAGTCTCATGTATGTTATGCTTTGCACTAGACCAGATATCTGTCATGCCGTGGGCATGGCTGCTAGATATCAGTCAAACCCAGGACCAGGACACTGGATTGCTATCAAGCATATACTCAAGTACCTAAGAAGGACTAGGGAGTACATGCTTGTATATCAATCAGACAACCTGTTTCCAGTGGGTTACACTGACTCAGATTTTTCATCGGACAGAGAAAAGTCCAAATCTACTTCGGGTTATGTGTTTAGCCTGGGAGGTGGAGCCATTAGTTAGAGGAGTGTGAAGCAGAAATGCATCTCGGACTCTACCATGGAAGCCGAGTACGTGGCAGCCTCTGAGGCAGCCAAGGAGGCAGTGTGGCTCAAGTACTTCCTGCAGGGCTTAGATGTAATTCCCGATTTGCCAGAGGGTATTACACTTTATTGTGATAATACTGGTGCAGTCGCAAATTCAAGGGAACCACGAGCCCATCAGGTAAGTAAACATATCAACCGCAAGTACCACATCATACGACACTTTGTAAAGGAAGGAGACATAGTTGTATCCAGGGTTGCATCGGAATATAATCTTGCTGACCCTTTCACGAAAGGCCTACCTTCAAAAAATTTTGAAAGGCATGTGGAAGGAATGGGATTACGGTGTATGGCAGCATTGCTTTGAGTATAAGTGGGAGAAATGAGAGACTATGTAATAGAGTAGTATACTTAAAAGCATGCTTTGAGTATAAGTGGGAGATTGTTAGGATTGTATACTGCAAAGCATACTTTATGCTTGTATTCCCTAATTTCCCTGTTACTACCTATGAGAATATTAATTACATTTAATCACATGTTTTGCATATTTATTCACGTTATGGTTATGCAAATGAAATGTTTAATTATTTTATATTGTAGATAATGTGGTGTGTTGGTGTCACACGGAAGATCACATTATCGGTGCCTTATAAAATAATATAATAGTTCACAACCTATATAATTATTAGACAAATTATATAAAAGGTTGTAGTGTATGGTTGAGAATAGTTGGTCTTGACTATTAGCATACATTAGCGTATTTGCATACGTTGAACTGGATCGAGGTGAGATAGTGTCTTCTGTACTGACTGTAAGAAGAGCATAAATCTCGGATAATTATTATTTCTTAATTCTAAGTATATAATATTTAATTGTGTATTTATAATAATTATTGCTTTGATTTATCATAGGTGAGAGTCAAAATGATCGACTCAATAAGCCTCGTATATTGGGCAATAATATTGTTTATACAACAGTTATTATTATTACTACAAATCGTGTCCCGACTCGTGCGGGTTGATGATGTCCCCTTGAGGAGCTCGATAATGATTATTAAATTAAACCTTGCAGGTGGATTTAATTCCGATATAATAATAAGGTTCGAGTGGTACTACTCTTGGATAAGATATTAATTAATTAAAGCTGTTAGTAGCTTATAATTAATTAATGGACATTCGATATCTTAAACACAGGAAATAATATATTTAATAAGGAGCCCAATTTCGTAATTTGGGATTTTGGTAGGAAGTGCAATATCAACTTTTTAGTGGACTAAGTTGATATTAATAGATTCATTATATTAGGAAGAGTCCTAATAAGGTAAGATGAATTTATTAGGGAGTCCTTCCATAATCCTCCTTAAGATCCCTAGTAGTAGTCTAAGAGCCTATAAATAGGACTTATGGGGAGGTTGGCCGAAAATTATTCATTGTCCAAGCTTGAGAGATCTATTTTTCTTCTTCTTGTGTTTAATTGTAGATCTAGACTTGTGTCTTTGATTCTACAATTTAGATAACACAATCAATTTGCTAAGAGTGCTCATACAATACTAGAAAGCAAAGAAAAATAAATCGAGTGATCCCAAGTGAAGGAGTTTCGGCCGATCCCCATAGAAGTCCAAACAAGATCCGGTAGCTCGTTGCCCACACAACGTCCGGTTCAAGGAGGATCATACTCTAGAAGATCTAAAGGTAGAAATACAAGGCGATCAAGACGGAAGTAACCAATACTCTTCAAAAGGTAATATCCTATGATCTTGTATCTAGATTAGGATATTTTAATAACCAACATATATAATTAATAAATAATAAATAATATTTAAATTGCTTATTAGTGTTAGTAATTAATTAGCATGCCTAAATAGATCTTATGCCCGTAGATGCGTAAAACGCGATTATCATCTTTCCCAAACTTCGCTTCCGCTGCGTTTTACTTTCCAACAGTTTCTATCAAAACTCCCGATGGCATTTTAAATCACTTTATATATTGTTTCCCTTGACTTGGGATCTTTCGATTTTGGAAAGCTTTACCTAAACTCTTGCCTCGGGAAGTATTTTCGTTATGTTTAAATCTTTGAGGATTCCTGATTATTATTGTTCTTGCGACTTGTATTGTATGACTCGTATTTTTGCACTTGTACTTGCACTATCAAAACAGTGGAGTTTTGCTAACCCCCGAGTATTCGGTGGGTGGATGTCTGTATTGCATTCAGGTTTTGGAGCATAGCACAGGGTCGGCATGAAGGATGATGAAAGATGAACGATACTAATCACACGAGGACCCGTTTGATGTTATATTGGTTTAGTTGTATTTTATTTCATTGCCGCAAGATTCTTTCCCCGTTGTACGGGAGTGTGTTGTATTCGACCCCTGCGTGGGCAAGTATTGTAATCGAGTTGTATGTTTTTATTGAAAGACCAAATCGGTCTACTGAGTCATCGTAGCCTTAAAGGCATTGTCAAGTTGTTCGTTTGTTGTTACCAGCCTGGTAGATCCTTGAGGAAAGGTTCTACGGCGTGTAATATCCCTGAGCGGATTGGGGGTGTTACAGTATTCATCTTCGGCCTGAAAAACATAAACGACGAGGTGTGAGTACGCGAGCATACTCAGTGAGATTAAACCCTTATAAATTGTCAAAATTATGTTGTGTAATACACATAAAACATTCTTATCTGTGTGAGACTCGTATCGGATTCTTTCATTCTTTCGACCCCTCGCGGATCGTCATGTTACACGACACAACGATGACCATAACATATTAAAACAGTATAACCTCACCTCGTTTGCTGAAATCTTGAAATATCTTCCTTTGAATTTGACTCGGTTGTCCTTATTGGATCCCGGATACGCTGCTCCTAGCACTTGAAAATACTTATTCATATTTCCGGCCATAAATTCTTGATGTAAAATCTGAAATCTCTTTGAGGACTTTTATCAAACACCTTTGAAAAATTGTCAGAAATGAGATATCTGTTTGACCGGGCTTTTTGAGG
Organism: Orobanche coerulescens; assembly: GCA_033398695.1. Classification (NCBI taxonomy): domain Eukaryota; kingdom Viridiplantae; phylum Streptophyta; class Magnoliopsida; order Lamiales; family Orobanchaceae; genus Orobanche; species Orobanche coerulescens. The sequence goes on from CM065815.1 coordinate 67,599,171, forward strand.
CCTTAATTATTTTTGGAAGGCAAATGTGTTACGGGGGTTTTAAAGTAAAGGTTCATAGCTTCAGAATGATATATTATTTGTACAAAAACACATCCGGGAACATGTATAAATAGGGGCTCAAAGTCGGTTGAAAATCAATCTTACCCGGACAGCTGGAAGCCTTATCCGGACAGCTGGCCGAGAAGCTTCTGTCGGTCGTGACTGACCTTATCCAGACAGCTGGACACCCTTATCCGGACAGTTGGCTGAGAAGCTTATGTCGGTCGTGACCGACCTTATCCAGACAGCCTTATCCGGTCACAGTCGAACACGCCTACTGACAGCTGCCGGTCACGACCGACAGAAGCTTCTCAGCCACTATCCAGATAAGAATGTCCAGCTGTCCGAATAAGGTCGATCACGACCGACAGAAGCTTCTCGGCCAGCTGTCCGGATAAGGTCGGTCATGACCGACATAATCTTCTCGGCCAGCTGTCCGGATAAGGCCTCCAAGTGTCCGAGTAAGGTTAATTTTCAGCCGAATTTGGACTCCTATAAATATATGTATACTTAAGTATTTTCCAACAAATAATATACCATTTTGAAGCTGTGATCCTCTACTTTAAAATGCCCGTAACATATTTCCCTTCCAAAAACTTAAATGCCCTCAAAAGGCCCGATCAAATAGATAGCTCAAATCTGACAGTTTTTCAAAGGTGTTTGATAAAAGTCCCCAAAGAGATTTCAGATTCTACATCAAGAATTTATGGCCGGAAATATGAAAAAGTATTTTCAAGTGCTAGGAGCAGCGTACCCGGGATCCAAGAAGGACAACCGAGCTAAATTCAAAGGAAGATATTTCAAGATTTCAGCAAATGAGGTGAGGTTATACTGTTTTAATACGTTACGGTCATCGTTGTGTCGTGTAACATGACGACCCGCGAGGGGTCGAAAGAATGAAAGAAATCCGAGACGAGTCTCAGACAGATAAGAATGTTTTATGTGCATTAGACAACATGATTTTGATGATTTATAAGGGTTTAATCTCACTGAGTATGCTCGCGTACTCACACCTCGACGTTTATGTTTTTCAGGCTAAGAAATCGACGAACGGGACAAGCAGAAGATGAATACATACTCCCAACATGGTGAAGATCTAAATAATAAAAGATGTTGTCGCCGTAATTGTTATTATTTTTACGAAACACTTGATGTTTTTCAACAAATATAATTTCAACGGACTATGTCTGAATATTTGATTTCCCATGTTTTTGTAAAACTGTACTGATATTAGAATAAACGACTTTTATTGGAGATTTACTTACTAAAACGCTTCCGCAAATACTCCAAATTTATATAAAATTTTTAAGGAAAAATTGAGCCGTGTAACGTGCTTTTTAATTAAGAAAGCCAGGGCGTTACATTTGTCGTATTACTATTCACCATTACTCACTGGTCACTTTCGTTCTGGTGGCCTTTTGGGTTCATATTGCGTGGCCGGGTGGGGATGTGTGGAATTTTTAGTCGGGCACATGATAGTCATGTGATCGGGTTTACAGACACAATGGACTGTGCACATGGTAACGTACCTCCGTGAGACTAATTAGGTACAAGGGCGGGTGTGTCCGGACACTCGTCTTGTGCACTTGCACATACCATTACGGGTGTACTATGATGCCTCTCTTCAGCTTAATTTCATAATTAAGATATATAATGATTGTGTTTATTCAACTCTTGAGGATTGTTGTTCTGTATAACTGACCCCGTTGGGGGATGTTGTTTTTAGGTCATGGCAAGGCTAAAGCACGGGAAGAGAACATTGACGGCGAGGAGTCCCAGTGATACTAGTAGGGGGCCCCAGTCCGTTTCAGTCATTCATGTTTTTCTTCATTTTATTTCCGCTGCAGATTTCCATTTTGGATATTCATTTTCATTCAGTGTTGTATATTTTATCTTCATATAAAATATACATGTATTCTGTATTTTTCCTGGGTGTGTTGTACTTGAAACTCCTCATCGGAGTAATAAATGATATAATGTGGTTCGGTACTACAATTATATTATTTGATTCACTAAGTTTCATTCGCCTGGTGGGTCCTAGTTGGGGGTCCACGGCACTGTAATATCCACCTAGTTTGGGGTGTTACAACAACGACACTATGCTTATGAAGCATACATGATTGAAATTCATTATCCTGAAGATAATGTAAACTTTGAATGGTTTATTTGGCACAATTATGCCATTATCTCAATTTGATATAATTTCAGATATTGTCTGATAATCTGTTGATTACTATTGTTGCTACCCAAAATATTATCCGGAGATAGATATTGATGGAATGGACGGACAACAAACAAAGTTGCGGGAGCACGTCCGTGAGAATGGAAATAACACAAGATTTTCCGGGTTTGTTAGGCCCGGTCTTGAATGCTCTCGCGAGATGTTATTAATATGAATACGTTTGAGTACAAATATCAATGAAAGAGTACAGTTACAAGGAATGTAAAGACCCTATGTATCTAGCTGTCGAGTGCTTGCCGGAGGAACTAGAATTGCTCTGAGTTCTTGCTCTCGTTTTTGCCGACCGTCTTAGGATTAAGAGGTTCCGAGAGTGAGAGATAAACAGATGTCTGAAGTGTATAGCGTAGCCAAGAGAGTGAAAGCCAAGTTATGAGCTGAGCTTCTGCACCCTTTTTCCGCTGCTGGGGGCTTCCTATTTATAGGACTGGCCATTGCTGGGCGATCGCCTTTCTTGTGTTATAATAAGGGGGCGATCGTCTTGCAGCACGTGGTTGGTTGCTTTAAAATCATAGCTACTACTGGCAGCCAGCTGTGCGGTCCAATGAGGAGCCTACACGCATCCTGAGTCGCTGTCCCGGGCAGACCCACTTTGCACCTTTCGGCGGATCTGTTTGTAGGTGAGTAGATGCTGACAGGTTGTTGTCAACGATCCATGTCCTGCGGCGCCTACTCTGGATCTGCATGTGGGTCTCTGTTCGTGCATCGTCTTTCGCCGACTTAGACATGCTGGCTTTGCGTGGCAAGAGGCGGTCGTCATTAGCCGGGCACCAGCGTCGGTCGCCAGGTGCCAAGAGACGATCGCCTTAGATGTCGATCGCTCGGCACTGGGACTTGACCTGGGACCTTCGATCGGACAATCTGCCTTGGTGTATTCGACTTTGGCTCGGTCGCTCGATCTCTGTGCCGATCGCCTGTTGAGATGTATAAATATCGACACAACAATTGCCCCCGAGCTTGCTCTGATGTCGAAGACATGGGGTGAGGTGGTTCTTACTGGCGATCGTTGAGGATAAAGACGGGTGATCCGTTGTGCGGACTCTGTCTCGGATTTGGGCGAACTGATCGCTTGGCGAGCTATCTTCGGTCTTGTACCTGCAATTTTCAAATTTGTCGATCCCTCGTGGAAAGCTGATTGTTTCGTCGTTGAGGAAACATGCACAGTCGTGGAGTTCGATGGACCGACCTCCATGGGCGTGTCTTATGCGCGAACGACATTCCAATTGTAGGTTTGTCTCTTGACTCATTTTATTGTGAGGGTCCTCCGTTAGGCTGCGCCTCGCCTCGTATTTAAACGAAGGGCGTACGGTCTTGGTCTGGAGGAGTCCTTGCGCGGGGCATCGTAGGATTAATCGACTCCACGTCCGCGGCTTGTTAGCACTTTTCTACCTCGGATCGTCATGTTAGGTGGCAATCCTCGATGGTATACGTTGTGACGGGGGTAGGGACACGTCGCATTGTCCGGGTCCACCAAGTTAGATGATGAACCTTTGAGGGCGGGCGAGCGTGTCCACTGATTTATTTGGAGGGTCCTTCGGCTACGCCCGCCTCGTATTTAAACGAAGGGCGAGCGATCACAGCCCAAAGGAACCTATCATGGCCGAAGCAGTCGGTTCCATCGACCACCAGGACCATGGCTGCACTCTTCTACCTCGGATCTTCATGTTAGATGTCGACCCTCGACGGTGTACGTTGTGCGGGGGAGGCGATCTCGTGCCTTAGTCCATCATGTTAGATGACGAACTGTAGATGACGAGCGAGTCCTTTATTTTTGCGAGATGTTGTTTGATTCTGGCGATCGGGTTGGAAGACTGGTGATCGTCGTTCGGCCGCCGATCGCGTTACTCATAGGTGGAAAAGTAACCTTTGCCTGGCCAAAAAGTCTGCGGCCTTGGCGCGGAAAATCGCGTACGTCGAGGGGATGTCCTTTATAAGATTCCTGAATATAGGCGAAAGACCATCGAATCCCCCTAGGACCGAGTATAGGGCGATCTCGTCGCTCACGGGCTCGCTGTTGAGGATTATCTCGTCCACCCGGTCGATGTAGTCTGCATCGGACTCATCTTCCCCCTGCCTGATTTTCATCATGCGGTGGGGGCCTTCTGGTCAAGCGACCTTGGCGGCGAAGTACGACGTGAAGTCGTTCGCCAGTTGTTCAAAGGAACAGATGGATCGCGGTGGCAATGAGATGTACCACATGTGGGCCAGGTCGCCCAGCGTCAGCGGGAACATTCGGCATCTGGTCGCGCCTGATGCCCCACATCCGATCATGTAGATCCGGAACTTGCTCAGGTGAGTCTCGGGGTTCGACCTCCCCTCATACAAAGGTGTTTGTGGAGGAGCGATCCTACGCTGCACGGGGGCGAGCTCGATGTGGAGCGCGAGTGGCTCGCTCGGCCCGGCGATCTAGCTATTGGCGCCTGCCCCAGTTTCTAGGAGCGCCTTCATGTCATCGAGCTGGCGTTGCATCGCGGCCATCGCTGTAGCTTGGTCGCTCGTGGCTTGGCTCTCGGAGCGGGTGCCGAGACGATCGTGTACCGATCTCCTGGCTTCGCGGTAGGCGATGAGGTCATCGCCGCCGATCTTGGTTCTTCGGTGAGGAGTCATATGGTCGGCCTGTCTTCTGGGAGTTGGGTATGCCGAACTCCTGGTGATGGATTCGGGCTCCATCGTCTCATGGATGGGGCCAGAATACCCCGGTCGCCATGATGGGTCGCTTCCTAGGCGACTGAAGACAGAGGTGTCCCGCCTTCTGAGCACCTTTTCTTGCGAATCGGGGCCTCCTGGCGATCGTTCGGCCAGTAACCCCTTGAACTTCCGTTTGCTCACGCGGCGGATGGCCGAGGGGGTTATAGTGGGCGCATTGAATGCTCTCCGTCACTCTCGTAGGATGGCCATGGCCTCTTCGATCTGTTCCGCATTTTGGAATTGATCGAGCGAGAGGCTTGGGCCGTCCCTCGGGGACGGGATCGAGAGTCTCGGGTCACCGCGGCTACCCTCCGCCATAGACTGGGGCTCAGATTGAGACGGAATGAGGCGTCTGGCGGATCGGCCAGTGGCTTTCTTCAATGTGGAAGCGGAAGTCATGATTCTGAAAGCTTTCTTTGAAGAGCAGTGAGTGTCTCTTCAAGTATATGCCCCGGAGAACAGTGAGTGTTTTTCGAGACGGTAGGAATAAAAATGAAGGTTTAGATTCCCCTTCTTCTAGCGCCAATTGTTGCTACCCAAAATATTATCCGGATATAGATATTGCTGGAATGGACGGACAACAAACAAAGTTGCGGGAGCACGTCCGTGAGAATGGAAATAACACAAGATTTGCCGGGTTTGTTAGGCCCGTGCTTGAATGCTCTTGCGAGATATTATTAATATGAATACGTTTGAGTACAAATATCAATGAAAGAGTACAGTTACAAGGAATGTAAAGACCCTATGTATCTAGCTGTCGAGTGCTTGCCGGAGGAACTAGAATTGCTCTGAGTTCTTGCTCTCGTTTCTGCCGATCGTCTTAGGATTAAGAGGTTCTGAGAGTGAGACATAAACAGATGTCCGAAGTGTATAGCGTAGCCAAGAGAGTGAAAGCCAAGTTATGAGATGAGCTTCTGCACCCTTTTTCCGCTGCTGGGGGCTTCCTATTTATAGGACTGGCCATTGCTGGGCGATTGCCTTTCTTGTGTTATAATAAGGGGGCGATCGTCTTGCAGCACGTGGGTTGGTTGCTTTACAATCCGCAGCTGCTGCTGGCAGCCAGCTGTGCGGTCCAATGAGGAGCCTGCACGCGTCCTGAGTTGCTGTCCCGGGCGGACCCACTTTACACCTTTCGGCGGACCTGTCGGTAGGTGAGTAGATGCTGACAGGCTATGGTCAACGATCCATGTCCTGCGGTGCCTTTTCCAGATCTGCATGTGGGTCTCTGTTCGAGCTTCGTCTTTCGCCGACTTAGACATGCTGGCTTTGCGTGGCAAGAGGCGGTCGTCATTGGCCGGGCACCAGAGTCGGTCGCCAGGTGCCAAGAGATGATCGCCTTAGATGTCGATTGCTCGGCACTGGGACTTGACCTGGGACCTTCGATCGGCCAATCTGCCTTGGTCTATTCGACTTTGGCTCGGTCGCCCGGTCTCTGCGCCGATCGCCTGTTGAGATGTATAAATCTCGACACAACAACTATGGTTATAGGATAATCTCATACTTAACAAATTAATGTATGCATGATTGATTTCAAATATGCATATGCACGTTTAGCCATCAATTTGTTAAGAGGTCATGTTACAGCCAAGCTAGTATTATTTAATGGTGCTCACTTTATCAATAATGAGACCATATATTTTCCACGTTCCAGAAGAACATTGTTTAAGATAATCAAGTAGAAATGTTATCAACTTGAAACCACTAAATGAAAAGGTACTGAATACCTTTGAGTAATAATATAAAATGTACATCAAGAAGCGTACATCAGTCAAGTTATACGGCCAGAAGCGTATATTACTTGAATCTATAGCCAGAAGCATACAATACTTAAATTGTATAGCCAAAAGCATACAATACTTAAACTACATAGCAATAAGCATATAGTACTTAAATGGGGCAGCCAGAAGCGTACGTTACTGAAATTGTACGGCCAGAACGTACATTAGATTAGTGGTATTATTAAAATTATGTCAGTCAAGTTAAATATAACCGTTAGCTAGCAGCTGCCTATATATTAATTTATAATGATTTGGGGATTCCAAACTAATGACCTTGATATGTATTGCATGCTCTGTCCAGCTTGCTAAATCGGGAAATTAAATACTATATTATTGTATGTACAAGGAAATATAAATGTTGTACTCATCCAGCAGATGGTGTGTGGAAACAAATGTGGACCTATCCAACCACCATACAGAGTTTCATGGTTAACGATTGATGTGTCGATTGAATGGTCACATTATATTTTGTTTATCCACATATATGTTGCATCTCAGTAACTAATTTGAGGGTCATCACCCTAAGTAATGTCGTTGAGTATAAATCAGTCGTTTGAATCATTTTATGCCTAAAAAAATTGATGTTGAATATCTATGACCCTATATGTATGTTTACATTGGTCATAAATAGGGAAATACTAAAAGACTGATTGATTGCATGTTAAATCTCCATTCCCACTAGAGCTACAATAGTTCTGTTGAGACCCAACTCCACCCAATAGTATTAGTGTTACAGTCAGTAAATTGGATACGAACATGAGTTTCGGTATTTACACTTATTTAGGTGTGTAGTCTATGTGCCGATTGTGCCGCCAAACGTACCAAAATGGGCTCTCAACATTAGATGGGCATATACATTGATTCTTTGAAATGCCATCTATATTAAAATCTTGATTGCGAATAATCACTCTAATGAGACAATATTCCCACCGTTAGGGGGAGATAAGAACGTAACCATTCCAGAAGAACGACGTGAATTTATGTGAAATGTTTCCACTATGTCTCATATGATCCACAAATGCACAATCTGAAATTACTGTGCACATGATATGCCAGAACGCATTTGTAATCAAGTCAGAGTGAAACGAACTTTTATTATTGTTGCAATGCCTGTAAGGATAGATGTCTCTGTATGATGCACATAAATCCCTGAATGATGTGTTAGTACGACTATAGCGACTAGCCAGTTTGGTGTCCCTGCTCAGAAGAGAAGATGACCAATAGATTCAATAGATTCATGTCACTGGAAGGGGACTATTTAGGCACAACCGAATCCATCAAATATCACAATCTATTCTGACTAGTCTCATGAGACGATCTCAGATCACGGCTCATCCCAGAAGAGATGATATTGGGGGTCGCTCCCCCAGCAATACCTGATCTTGAGAATATAAAAGTATCAATAAATTATGCATGCTTAAATGAGATTTGGAATCATAATGAGATAATCATCGATGATATACTTGTATTTACGGTGGCCACCGAAATCATAACTAGCGATGGAATCGAACCTTACTCATTTGTTTGAATGTCAACAATGAGATTACTGGTAAAAAGGAAACAAACAATCCAGGTTGAATTTAATTCCTTAATTAAGAGAAAGGTATTTGGTCCTGAAGTTCCTACACCTCCTCATATTAAAATTGTAGAATTCTATGGATATAAGTATGATGAGAAAAAAGAGATATAAATCTCGCGTAGTTGAATATATTTTCTCTCACAACCTTGAGATTGATGAGGATGATGTTAGGAGTATGCCCTCGAATGCCACTCAGAGGATGTTGAGTGAGGGTTGTACTTGTTATTATGTAAATCATTAATATAGGGCAATTGATGTTTCTTTATTTACTGGTAGTTACTGGCGTTCCTAAATTGTAAATAGATATATATAGAAAATAGTCCATGTATTTGAGAGCAAAAACATTTCACTCCTTATTGGATAGGGGGATAGGCACTGGAAAGGTTTATAGCTCAAATACTTAATAGTTCGCAAGTCGATGAAACTTGACTGGGCATTAAGTTTATGTGAAGACTTGTATGACGTGTTCTTTGACATGGATAGTGCCTGTCGAACACTAATGGTTAGTGGGAGCACACGTTATAGGTATGCTAATTGGATTAGTATACTCGAACCGACTCACCATCAATTCGTCACACGGATTTCACTCTGGGACAGTCAATGACAGAATCGAAAGGTTGTGATAGGTATTTGTGAACCTTCGACTTGAGGATTTGGTAGGAATGTGCTTGTGACGTTAAGATTTTCATTAGAGTAGTTCGACCCTATAAACTGGAAGGCGGGGGTCAACCTCGACGTGCATCTTGATGGGCAAGTAGCAGGTCCTACTGAATACCAAGATAGAATTCTTTCTCCTGTTAGTGAACGGGTTATATGTCCTATGCAGTTATTGGCAGATGAGATCATAAGTCTTTGGCCAAATCATTGGAGCTAGTTGTATTTGATACACAAGAGCTCGATGATCTCGATTTGCATTAACGCATGCATAGCGTCAAGTACAAATAGGGTTTGACTGGCCGTGACCCTATAACTTGATCGGGATATTTGAAAAAAGGGTTTATACGTATACTAGTATTCACGTCAGAATGGTTCTTGAATGATCCCAAATCATTCGTTCTCAGTTGGGGTATAGTGTAGGCCGCCAGGCTGGCTAGGTGGTGCTACTACTCTTTGGTTCCTCCCATTGCTGACTGAGACGCACTACTACAAAAACAAGCAAAGAGATCCAGACTAAAAGACCCGTTGATAAAGATAACGGGTCTCTTTAATATAAGAGACCTGATATTATAGACAACAGGTCTCTTATATGTCAAATGGGCCCGCCATTTTTTTGTGAGAGACTTAAGAGACTCGTTGTTTTTATTGACGGGTCTCTAATGTATAAGAAATAAGAGACCCGTTGCTTTTGTTGACGGGTCTCTAAAGTGTAAAAACTTAAGAGACATGTTGTTTAACCCAACCGGTCTCTTCTTTTCTTCTTCAGATTAGGGCACTAAGTACTCTCTAATCTCTCCATCTCTCCATCTCTCTCCCGTCTGTAATCGATCCCTTGGCGGCGATCTTTGCCACTGCGGTTTTCTCCCCGTCTGTAATCGATCCCACTTTGCCATCTCAATTTATTTTATCTCAATACTCATCACCGTGGTTTCTTCCAGCGGCAGCAAGAAAACCATTCTTGAAAGCCCAAAGGTCAGCGCTGTGATTTGCCCAAAGCTTGGATTATCTTCAAAACCCTTCTTCATTACCACAGGTTCGTGATTTCTTCATCCTTGCGCTGTGATTACCGTAGGTTCGTGATTTCTTTATCTTCAAAAACCCTTCTTCAAAAACTACTCCTGACGCCTTATCTTCTTCGGTCGTTCAAAACAAACATTGTGTCTCCGTTTCTTCTTGAATGCATACAGATCATCTTCTTCGGTTTTCCTTCGATAATCTTCTCTTCTACCTCGCCTTCAAATCTCGCAATATATTTCAAGCGCTGTCCCAGCCTTTTCTTCAGGTCAAAACTCTGAATGTTTTCTTATGACTTTCCGTTGGTTGGTTTTTTGATAATGTGTCAAAATTGGTTGAAAAATTGTCTGCTCGGGTTTTATGTGTTTTCAGTTTCGTTGGTAATCTGCACAAAATAGTAAAAGCATCATACATTCCACACTAGGCGTCAAATTCATTGAATTTTGTGTTTTTTCTATGGTCTCTTTTGTCGTTTATATTTGATTCTACATTTCTACACTAGTTTTGATTTTGTTACATGATTAAATTTTTGAATTGTAAGGTTTTTGATTCCGACTATGATGATTGAATTGATTGATAAATTCGTTGGCCTTGATTTGATTGAAATTTGAAATGCCAGGTTCTTCATTCTTCTGTGTATTTGGATTTTTTTAAAAGTTTTTGTGCTTTGTTCACTATTACAAAGATGAGATTCTCGGATAATCGCACGCAACTTGACTTTGATTGACACTCCCCAATCAATTAAAGAAATAAAAAAGTGAGAGGATAGTGACTTACTTGATGTTGTTTTCTTTGGTATCAAGTTTGATTCAGACATGATAATCAACTGGTACATAATTTCTGTGATTCTAACAAATAAACAAACACTACATAAATATACTCTGTTAAGACAAGAAATAGTTTAAATTTCGACACTAATATTACTGAGTTCAATGTAATCACACAACTAACTTGTGTGTGTGTGTGTAGTTTTGAAGTGATTGAATTTAGGGAGAGTTTGTATTTAATAACAAAAATCCGACTTCTTATCTTCTAAAATCTACAAATATCCTTAAGGTTTGTATTTACCTTACAAATGCCCACCTCTTGAGTGCATGGTTGTAAGATATAAACAAATGTCAGGGGCTATTGAAATTTTAAGGATATCCTTTTTTTCTCTTTTAGGTAAACCTCAGGACCTCTTGATAATTATCCAACTTTGCTATATGTTTTCACTTTTCACTGTCTTTGCTTTCTAGTTTAGCTAGTTTAAGACTAACCTTTCATAGTCTTGTTGTGAAAATGAGTCGATCTGGCCTGGATGGTTTGTCGAGTTGACTTGGTATTAATTTGAATTGAGATCATAACCTCTTACTATTTTAATTATGTGCTCCACTTTATTCTCATACTTTTTCTTCCTCAAACCACAAAAAGAGTACTTCCACCTAGCATATTAATATCTAACGATCTCTTCTATGGTACTAAGAAGCTGTAGAAATTTGTTCATCCTGTGTATTATTTATGTTGGTAGGGATGGGATTCCAATAGGTTTAGTCAGATCCCGTTAAGACTAACCTTTCATAGTCTTGTTGTGAAAATGAGTCGATCTGGCCTGGAAGGTTTGTCGAGTTGACTTGGTATTAATTTGAATTGAGATCATAACCTCTTACTATTTTAATTATGTGCTCCACTTTATTCTCATACTTTTTCTTCCTCAAACCACAAAAAGAGTACTTCCACCTAGCATATTAATATCTAACGAACTCTTCTATGGTACTAAGAAGCTGTAGAAATTTGTTCATCCTGTGTATTATTTACTTTGGTAGGGATGGGATTCCAATAGGTTTAGTCAGATCCCGACTAGATAAGATCCTTTGTATTATCTTCTTGTGTTGATATTCTATGAAAATTATGACTGATCCCTTCCGCTGCTGATTGCTTTTGTGTCATATATGAAATGTTTGTTTTTTCTGTCCTATTTGAGTTGGTATACAAATTTCATATTAGAGTAAAAAGTTGAGGTTTTTGGGTAAATCTTACTTTTGGGTATCTTTAAGTTCTGCTAAAGTCGCATTGTTAGTTTTACACGAGTTAGCACGTCTAGAAAGAATAATATGTAATAGGAAAATGAGATTCATATTTTAGCATTCTAAAAAGGAAATTGGAACCTATAATTTGCATATGAACTGTTTTCCGAAGCTGGCTATATATATATGATTTTAAGGTGAACCTCACCTAAGATTCAGTGTTATTAGTGATGTACAACTGGTCATATTACTGTAACATGTAAATAGTGTCGAAATGTACTCCAGCACCTCCAATGATACTATTTCACCAGTTTCACCTGACATGAAGTTGAAGTTAGGAGGATAATTGACAAAGGATTTCTTCATCCTTGCACTGTGATTATCAAAGGTTATCATATTTAGCAAAAAAAAAAAAAAAAACCCTTCTTCATCGCTGCGCTGTGATTTCTTATGTCCGCATGTTTGAAAGTCGTTTTTTTTATTTTTTGTATGTTTTTTTTATTACGCTTTGTTACCGTGTGTATGATGTTCTGTGTTCGTTTTCATTTTTTCTTATTTTTTCTCAATAAATAAAATAATTAGTTGATTTTCGGTTCTGTTGATGTGCGAGTTGTTTCTCCTTTTCCATTTTATGTTGTTGAATTCGGAAATATTGGTAATTTTCTGCTTCTGCAATGCGGTTTTTTACAAGATTTTGGGGGATTTTGCTATAAATTAATAATAAACCCCAATTTATGTTTTGAGCCTTCTTGTGTGTGTTTCGTTGGAGGATGCATGTGTTCTTACAGCTTTAAATGCAGTATAATGATATTTTTTTTCAAAAAATAATATTATTTTTAATTTATGATTTTATTCTGTGTTTATGATCATGATAATGGTGCAACAGAAAACTGTTTTTCATAGTGTTACTTTCATGTGTTAAATTTCGACATCGAAATTTGAATTAAAAAAATACAGGAAGCCCTTTTATTTCTTACTTACGTTCTTCTTAATTAACCGTCCGTCTGTTGTATAACTTTCTTCTTCATCATTCCTTGACGAGCTAGGGAAAATATCCTGCTGACCGCATTCCAGCAGACCGACCTCAGTCCGGTAGGCCAACCGACGAATTACCCACCTGGCCACCCCATCACCGGTGATACGAGTTTTTTTAGTAGTTATATTTCCTATTTTTCGTTCGATTTTGTTTAGTTGAATGGATATTAGGTTGCCGATTTTTGTTTTAGAATAATTTTGTCAATACCTATATCCGTTGCCACTTCCCATAATTCTTGTCAAGAGTTGCAACTTTAGGTCTATGATATCATGTAATTTAATGTTGATTTTTCTCTTCTTTACAGGTAATTGATTTATTTCTTGACAACCATTTTTGTTCTTTTTTTATTATCTCAGTTTTAGTTTCATTTTTAGAATTTAATTTATCGATTTTTGATATTTTCATGTGATGTTTTTTGTAGGATATGTTGAACCTAAGGTTGCGCCATTGAATAGCCGATACCTTAAGAAAGCGCTGAAATCGCAGTGCACCAACGTTCTTCTCAAGGATATTTTTTTATATGTATTTCCTGCATTTTCTGTGCATATGAGATCTGGATTTTCATTACAAAATTATTTTTTTTGTTTAGTTTTGGCTCATTTTGTTATGTGATCCAGTTAAATAAAGGATTTTCTGTAACGTATCGAAGTAAATGTCTCTTATTTATGTTTATATTTAACATGCAGAAGACTTCTATTCCAATTACCAAACCTGACAATTTTTCAGCTTTTTTGTTACATTTTGTTTAATGGTTTTCCTTTCGTTTCTAAAAATTATCATGTGTTTTGTTCGTGTTTATAATGATAAGTGTTCGTCTTGTGTCAGACAACTGGTCAGAAATAATGCACACAGACCTGATTCTGCGTAAAGTCTGTGTAAATTTCATGATTCTGCATAACAGACCTAATTCTATGTAAAGTCTGTGTAAATTTCATGATTATGCATAACAGGCCTGATTCTGTGTAAACTTCATTTAAGCTTAGTCTTAGTTATTTCTATTTTTACTTAATTTCATGATTAGTGTGAATGAGTTTTGTGTAAATGAGTTTTGTGTAAATTCTGTGTAAAGTCTGTGTAAATTTCATGATTCTACATAACAGACCTGATTCTGTGTAAAATTCATTTAAACTACATAACAGACCTGATTCTGTGTAAATTTCATGATTCTGCATAACCTTTTTTTTTTTGGTTAAATTGTTATCAGGTTGCAATTAATCACTTGGTAGCTTGAAGTTGATTTGTTCAGAGATTTGGGTTAGAATCATCCATGTTTAGTTAAAATGTATGGCGAAAATTTGTCTAAAAACTGGATTTGGAGAGAATTTTAGTTTAACTCCATGTAATCAACCAAGTACCAAACCAGATCTTGTGGTGTTGAGTAGGTATTATTTTGCATCGTTAGTTGTTTTAGCGATATTATTTCGTTAACATGATTATTGATTATTATCTTACGCTTTTTGTCAGAGAAACTTACTCATCGGAAAAAGTTGATGAGGTTAGAGATATTTGGGCTGAATATTTGCTCAAGCAAGAGAATGAAGCGGACGAAGAAAACAAAGATGATGGTATGCAAGTTACTCAATGAATTTTAGTCCCAATTATTCTGAATGATTAGACTTCGGGGTATTATTTTTTCGTTTTTCCATTTGGATATTGCAATAGATGTAATGGTATTACGTTTTTGGAGATTGCAATAGATTTAAAGATATCATTATAGTGTTGTTTTGTGTTGTTTTATGTTTTCGGGAACGAGTAGGTTTATGATGTTTTTATGTAATGGTGAGTGTTGTTTTGTGTTTTATTTTTTTGGTACGAGCAGGATTATTATGTTTTTTTTTTAAAATATGATAAAGAGACCTGTTAAACTTGAAATCGGGTCTCTCAGAATATTAAAAAAATCAAAGAGACCCGTTAGATATGAAATCGGCTCTCTCAGTTTCACGATTGGAAATATTAAAAATAAATAAAGAGACCCAGTGAGTATGAAATCGGATCTCTTAGGTTATACAAAAAAAAAATATTTAAACAATCAAAGAGACCCGTTATGTATAAAAACCGGCCTCTCAGGTTTTAAAATAAAAATATTAAAAAAATCAAAGAGACCCGTTAGGTGTAAAATGGGCTCTCTTAGGTTAGACAAAAAAAATATTAAAAAAATCACAGAGACCCGTTAGGTGTAAAATGGGCTCTCTTAGGCTAGACAAAAAAAATATTAAAAAAATCAAAGAGACTCGTTAGGTGTAAAATAAGCTCTCTTAGGCTAGACAAAAAAAATATTAAAAAAATCAAAGAGACCTCATATCTCAGATAACAGGTCTCTTACCCGTTTAAATTAGTTTCCTCCCACTTGCATAACAGACCTGATTTCTTAGATATCAGGTCTCTTATATCTCAAAAACAGACCCCCCCCCCCCCATGAGGCGGTCTCTTTAACAAAGAAACCGCTGAGATAGAGACCCGTCCAGAGGCGGTCTCTTAGGCTTATTTGGACGGGTCTCTTTGCCTATTTTTGTAGTTGTGCCGGACCTACCGAGTCGCACAATAAGATTGACGACGGAATGAATCGAGCTTATTCTCTCATTATGAATATTATATATTGGATATCTAATTTGGGACATTGGATGTCTAAATTGATTTATTGGATAAATTAATTTACGGCCTAATGAATTAAATAAATTACTGGGTGATTAATTTAATTCATAAATATAATTATTTCTTGGAGAAATTAATTATGTTATTTTTGTATTTGATATGATTAATTAATTGGATTAATTAGTTAATATAAATACATCGGAACGGAATTGGAGTTTATCTGTTTGGACTCACGGGAGTCCGAAATAAACGGAACTCGTCCGATTCCGTCAAGAGGCTGCCCCATTTCCACCCAGCTTCCTTTAGTCTTTGTCTCCAATTTTAAATGGAAGACAAAGACTTAAGAGATATAGTATCTCTTATTATAATGTAAAGGTGTTGTCTTTAGGTGGATTTTGGGAATATAATTAGAAGTAAAGACTTCATCTCTCAAGACCAACTTTGTGCATTTGACACGGCTCATTGATATTCAAGAGAGAGAAAATAGTTTTCTCAATTGTCTTCATCTTCTTCTTCATTTCTTCTTGGTTGTTCTTGGAGAAAAAAAATCAAGAAATCAAAGAAAGATAGTGAGTTATACACTTAGAGTGCTATAATCACAATTGAAAGCTTCATCATCCTAGCTCTACCGTATCCTTGGAGGATAGCAAGGTGATCGTCGTTTCATTCATTTCTTCGGTGCGTGGCAAGTAGAGATGCGGTACTTTCGGCATTGGATCATCCAAGAGCTTGGAGCGGATTGGATCGTAGGGAAATCAATTAAAGCTTGGGGAATCACTCAAGAGAAGGACACCATTTAATCAACGGACTACAAGGGTATGTTTCTTGTATCATCTTATGCTTCGTTTAATATTCGTATATACGTAGCTCGATCGATTCTCGTAGGAATTCGGATCGAATTAATTTTCATTTTACCGCTTCCGCTGGGCCCTCGTTTTAGACACTAAATCCCAACAGATGAATATTCCCTCATAATGTATGTCATAAACGTTCCTACCTTTTCAGTTTGGTAGTTTCCGAATAACTGAATATGCAGCTCATAAATGTGGTAACTGTTTATCTCTTTGGGGATATTAACACAAGAGATATACAGTAGAAGTTCCTGAAGAACTTAAGTACCCTATATAATTGGTTCTTGTTCACTTCAAATAATCACTTTAATGATTGAAACAATCCAGAAGAATATTGTAAATAATTTGATTGAGAAATATGAACCTAATTGGTGCTCATGAAGAGACCAAAGAGATACCTATATTCCTGAAGCGTGTATATATATATTCTAAGAACCATTTCGTCCAGATGACGATACTGAAGAGATATATGGATGTTATTCATACAATCTCCACGATAATTTTTCTCACACTGCCAATATATTGTGATATGAGAAATATTCTTCTTTTTGTGTTGCATAAAATATTTGGGCAAGAAGAGGAAATTTTACTTTCCATGTGAGCTCCATAAGAGCAAGTCATAATATAGCAGATTTATTCACTAAATCTCCCCATGTATGAAAAATATATTCATGATATTGGAATACAAGATTGTTATCTTGCGGGGGAGATACATGATTGTTATCTCTATGTTCATATTATCCCCAATTTTATGAATGAATATTATTAAAATTCACATACCTCTTACAAGATTGTTATCTCTATGTTCATTCATATACCTGAAAGACTATTGTCTTCAGGGGGAGTGTCAACATCGAAAGAATCTTATAGATTGGATCCTGAAGATCAATGATGGTACTCTTTTTTCCTTTGACTAAGTTTATCCCTCTTGATTTTTCTATCGAGGTTCTCGTTCAGCATGAACATTAAAGCGTAATATCCAAGGGGGAGTGTTGTAAATATATTATTTTATGGACATTACTTGCAGGATAAGACACTTAATGGGCTAAGATGCATAGTGGGCTTTTAGGGTTACATCCCTATTTATTAGTATAAATATATCTCTTTTAATTGTATTCTTGTACTCAAAAACACAAAAATTATAGTGAATACTCTCCTCGCTTGGTATTCCCCCAGATGTAGTCATTATTGATGAACTGGGTCTGTAACACCCCCAATCCACTCAGTGATATTACACGTCGTAGACCCCTTTCTACAAGGAGCTACCAGGCGGGAGACTACAAACAAAACCCACATACAGTCAACTTGACCAAAACATAATACCGTAGACCGATTAGGTCTCTCAAAACACAGCATAACCGAAAAATTTGATAAACCAAAATACAACCCGATCACATAATACATAAAATGTCCATCCCCTCAAGGATGACAAGAACTCAAACCGACAGATCACTAACGGACAACAGACTACAACTGTGACTAGTAGCGCTGCTTTGCATCACCCTCCGAGCCAATCCTGTGGTTGCTCACTCTCCAGTCAGAACACCTGGAATAAATAACAAAATCCCCAACGAGGGGTTAGTGATGGAATCACTAGCAAGTAACCAAGCTATAAAGTTATACATCAAGAATATAATCGTTATGAAAATAACCTTTCGACAAGGTAGTTACACGATCCCCGAGTCCAAAGTCTTTTCGAAAAACATTTCCCTCAAGGGAGGATCATAGAAACAACTTCAAAACACGTTTGAAAGAATAAAGGAGGACGTCGGGGGTCTCAGTGTAAAATCATGAAAAGATTTGTAATTCTCCTATTCAAAAGGATTTTCTTTCAAAAACATGAAGACAATTCAATTCTCAAACAGGCCTCAAATGAAGAAACACAAACACCAAAATAACCGGAATCCAGGATTCACACAATCACAACTCAGAAATATCCAGTCAAAAAAATACTCAAACCACCTCCGTGGCCTCGATGGGACCCATCCCGGATTAGTTACCGAAAAACAAGCTCAAACCCACCCATAAGTTATCTTGACATCGTACTCGCAAGTAACGATTCTCGGAGCCCTCTCCAAACCTACCCGATTAGATAACCTTATGGTCAATCATATCAATGTAATACCCGAGATTCTAATGTGTATTTTGAATATTGTGATATTGTTTATGTTGTATTTGATCTGAGTATTATCCAGCATACTTCATGATCCAGTGTTGTTGAGCGTATGATTTCATGAATGTGTTCAAAATTGTAATTTTACACTTGTAGCGCACGCTAACGACTAGGCGTAGCGTACGCTAATTGGGTTTCATAGCGCACGCTGTGTATGAACCTTAGCGCGCGCTATACGTAGTCAACTTGATTAAGACAGGGTGGTAGGTGAGATCAGCCATGGATCTTGGTCGGGACATGTCGGGATGAATCTGGACGGCTTTTGGAAAAGTCGAGTCAACGGTGCTTAGCGCACGCTAATGTTATGTGGCTAGCGCACGCTAAAGTTGAGTACAGTGAGGTCAGTGAAGCTTCGTATGGCCATTAGCGCACGCTATATGAGTGGTAGTGTACACTAATTTCTGTACTTAGCGCGCGTAAAGGATGTTAGCGTACGCTAAGCCAAGATCAGGCAGAAACAGTAGACTGCAAGCCCGTTAGCGCACGCTATGGATATGGCCGTAGCACGCGCTAATAACCATTTTCTATATATAGGATAGCACCCTCCTTCATTTTTTAGACTTCCACTTCAACCCACACTCGAATTTTGCGACTTTGAGAGTTACCCTCTCCATCTTCAACCTTCATTTCAGCCTCCTAACACATCATTAAAGGCAAAGGGGCTTTGAGGATTGGTGTTCTATATTTTGGGCATATAGTTCATCAAGTTATTCCAACTTTTCCTTCCATTTATGGTATGTTACGATTCACCAAGCTACAATTTATGTTCTTAGCTATGCTTTGAGATTGCTTCGGAAATCATTGGACTAGTTAAAGATCTTATGAGTCCAGCACCATATGTTTGAAGATTAGAACCCGATTATACCTTGTTTTTCCCTCGTTGTTAAGAGTGTTGATCGAGCCTTGATGGATAAAAACCTTAGGGTGTAGTATCCTAAGTTTGATTTGAATTATGAGCATGATTTTAGTAAGATTCTAAGAATTACCATGATGTTCCACCGATGATAATTCATGTTTTATAGAGGTGTTTGATTTTACAAGGTTCTTCATGTTCATGCTTGTAATGAATCGGCTATGTCAATGAAATCAACCCGGATCACCGTAGTACCGTTTCCTTGCGTAGTACGTTTGGTATGCTTGTATCTTGAGTCACACTTGTGGTATGAATCGTAAGAGCCAAACATATGGGAGTCGGGAATTGAAAACAATATTGAAGTCTAGATTTTGATGACTTGTTTATCCTTGAATCCTTAGACATCGGTATGTCGCCTCCGATGTGATCATTCGACTCATATGAAGTGTATCACTATTTCCGGCTCAGCTTTCATCAAGCATACTAACCGCGAACCGGCCTTACGTCATTACGTGAATTTAATTTAGAATATTCGGTGATCATATGTTAGTTTCGAGTAGTATGTTAAGTTCCTTATATCTCTTTTGAACAAGGTCCGAACCTTGCATAGGGGTCAATCGAGGGGCGGTGGCCTACGGACGCGTGACATTCGTTGGAGTATTTTATTCTTGCCATTTTGAGGCAAGTATCGTATTTTGAAATTTTGGTTTATATTGGAATGTTGATCATGCATACGATTTATTCATGTTGTTGAACATGAGATTAATTTCTTTGAATTGTCATGGTATTCATTATTGATTCCTTGATTGTTCACGTCGATGGACGTATTGATTTGCATGTGTATGCATAATTGCACGGTTTATGTTGTAAATGATCCAAGGGGATCATGAGGATCTATGCTGAGGGCGCTGGATCGGATGTCCACCATGTGTTGGTCCGACGGGATCATCATGGGGATCTATGCTGAGGGTGCTGGATCGTTGGACGGGTTTTCCACCATGCGTTGGTCCGACGGGATCATCATGGGGATCTATACTGAGGGTGTTGGATCGTTGGATTACCCTGTGTTGTGTTGATGGAATCGTGAGGATTCGCATCGTTGGATTCCGGTGACGGAAGTCCGTTTTGTGTGTTTTATGATGCACTGTTGATTGATGTATTATGATACTTGTACTAGCATCATTTTGCTAACCCCTTCGGGGGTGGACATTTGTTTTTATGTTCAGGTAGCCGAGGAGCGGGGAAGCAACCACAATACCGACATGATGATGAAGTGGCGCAGTGATGTAATTTGATATTGTCTCGTTTTCCAATTATTTTTCAGTACTCGAGTACGCGTATTTTGTTGGTATTTGGAATGATTGTAATAATGAAATCATTGTTGAACTGGTTTTGAATTTTAATCTCAAAGCACTTTAGTATTATTGTCTGTATTTCTCAAATTAGCCTTGTAAATTTTTATATAAAGGATTTACGGTGCTCTAAATATTCCGAATATATCAGGGTGTTACAGAATATGGTATCAGAGCTAAGATTCATGGATATCTTGGCAGTCGGGTTAGTTGGGTCTGTTTACGTTATTTGATTTATGGGTCGTTTGTAACATCACTGCGGAGCCAGCATCTTCGTGTGGACCGTGGTTGTAAGTCTCCTAATCTCAAATACTACCATTTTATTTAATTCCTGTTTTGTAAATATTGACGGACTTTCTTTTAGAAATTTTTGCCCTGGATATTGAGTATTTATGTTTACAGTATGTTGAGGGGAGGTTGTGGATGCGGACGTGGTCGTGGACGCGGACGTGGTAATGCGAGACAGGAGGATTCGGCGTCTACCCCAGAATTATCGGCTAGTCGAACCGATTCCCATTCTGGAGGACAGCAGGGATCAGCAAATGATAACGCAAATCCTAACATGCCGGGTGTAATACCCGGTTGTAATTCAGTCATTTATCATTCAGTAATTTCATTCGGTAATTGTCACCATGTAATTTTTTCACTTGTTAATAATCATTCATCCGTGTTCATCGTTCGGAATAACTTCGAGTTGTGTATCGATATTGTTCATTGTTTCAACCTTACTCGGAAATCGAGACAAGAGTATTATCTTGATTGTTATAATTGATTCATTAGTCAATGTTGACGTTGGAGTTCATGTCATTTCTAATCTCCTCATTGTTCAAATTGTGTTTTGTTGGGCGAACCCTTGTAATCATTGCTTGGAACCACCGTTTTGGGGTTTCCGTACTTCCATTTCGTGTTATTGTTTCCCAAATATTGATTCCTATTGCTTTTATTCTCTTCCTGGATCATTTTTCATCATTTTTGGACCCAAGGGGGGGTGGGCCGCGGCACAAGGAGTGTGTGCCGCGGCACACACATTTTCCAGTTTTTGGCCGAGCACTTTGTACCTTGTGCCGCGGCACATGCCGGCAGGGCCGCGGCACACTCCCGAGTCACTGCTGCGGCACACCCGTCCGGGCCGCGGCACACTCGTGTTGCATTTTCGGCCAAACCCGTCTGTACCTTGTGCCGCGGTACATGCCAATGGGGCCGCGGCACACTGCCGAGTCACTGCCGACAGATTTGGCCCTGTGCCGCGGCATACTTAGGCTGGGCCGCGGCACACAGGGCAGTCAACTCTATAATTGTGTTTTTCGAGCGAGATTCAGCTCATTTCTTCCATCTTCTTCAACCTTTGAGAGAGAGAGAGCTTGAGGGGAGATATTTTTCATCATCCATCACTTGAGGGTTTGATTTTCTTCATTTCTGTTCGATCGTGAAGCCTGGATAGTCGATCTAACGCGTGTTCTTCGGATCAAAGTGCTTGGATCTTCAAGAGGTAATTTCTTCAACATCTTGGATTTCGATTTTGTGTTGAGATATGATGTTTTTGATGTTAAGATCATGTTGTATGAAGTGATATACGCATGATTATGGATATGTTTGATTATTCATTGGATTATTGAAGGATTATTCAAGAACACTTTGAATGTTGAGTTGGATTTGGGGGTTTTCGATTAATTGTTGTTGAAATCACGATTTTGGATATTCATAATGGATTATTGATCGTATTGAAGATGTTTTGTTGGTTTGAAACACTTCTTGGGGTTTTGATGTTGGTATTATTGAGGTTTGGTTATAAACAATCGAAGTTTGTCCACAAAGTGTTCGATATAATGCCCCAATGTACTTGGTTTAATCGTATCGACGTTTTGAGTTCGTTATATTCGTGTTTGAATCATATATTGAATGGATTGTTGGTAATTGTATTATTCAAGGTTGTTCGAGCGACCGATATCTCAATTAGGACGTTATTCATGGAAGTTTTATTCTTGTCAACGAACCGAGGCAAGTACTCTAATTAGAATTGTTTATATTATGACAGTTATGATGTGATTGTATTGTGTAAATGTGTTGTGATTATATGTCCACCATGCGTTGACCCGACGGGAATCATCATGGGAATCTATAGCTGTGTGCGCTGGATCATTGGACAGGTAGTTCCACCATGTGTTGGTCCGACGGGATCATCATGGGAATCTATAGCTGTGTGCGCTGGATCGTTGGAATACCATCAGTATGTTGGAAACTGTTATGATATGATATGTGTTGTTGATATTTTCTCGTTGGAGAAACTTGTTACGATATAATTGTTGATTATATCACTGTTGTATGATTATTGTACTTGTACTAGCATCGTTGTGCTAACCCCTACGGGGGTGAACATTTGTTTATGTTCAGGATCCAGGAGAGCGGGGAAACAACCAATGGAGCTGTGTGACGACGAGGGTGCAGAGTGATGTTCCGGCCGGGTTTTATTGTCTGTTGTTTGTTGGTTATTTCAATAAGCACTCGAGTGCGTCGTCAGTTTAAGACGTTTGGATTTTGGTGATGTATTAATAACCCTTCATTGGATAATTGTATTCTCGGTATTGAACAAGACTGTTGTATTTTATTTCAGTAATTTCATAAGTTGGTATTTGGTATTGTCATTTCGCTTCTTCAGCCTTGTAAATTCTTACGTAAAGGATTTACGGTGCTGTAATATTCCTGAATATATCGGGGGTGTTATAGAATATGGTATCGGAGCTAAGATTATGGATATCTTGGCCATTGGGTTCAAATAGGGGTCATTTACGTCTTTTGAGGTAACCGGCCGTGAATGACATCACTGTACTGCCTACGTCTTCATGCGAAAGGTGGTTGTAAGTTCCTAAACTCTATCTCGTTATTTACATGTTGTATCTCCTTATACTTAAACATTAGAACGATGTTGTTTCCTGTATATTGAGTATTTATACTTACAGTATGTTGAGAGGCGGACGTGGACGTGGTCGCGGTCGTGGACGCGGACGAAGGAATACTGAAAGGGAAGCGTCACCTTCTAATCAGGCCAGTCATAGCTCAGGCGAGCCGCAACGATCTATCAATAACGAACCGGAACCTGCTGTACCAGAAATCCTTCGTCAAGTTGTGAACCAGATGACTCAGTTCGCTCAGGTCGTGGACCGAATGCAAGTGGCGGCGGGATTTCAACAGGAAGATGGACAACAAAGGATTCCAGAAATAGGAAATCGAGGTGACCGATGGTTACAAGAGGTGGCAAAGATGCAACCACCCAAATTTGACGGTTTTTTCGAAACTCCCACATGGGACCATTGGTTGAAGGAACTGGAGAAAAATTTTGCTGGAATAAATTGCCCAGACGATAGAAGAGCTCCTATTGCTCAGTACTTTTTGATAGGGGAAGCATCCGAGTGGTGGGAAGCTATCCGACCTGCAGATCATGATGCTGATTGGACAGAATTTAAAATGATGATGGAAGCTCAGTACTGCCCTCGTCCTGTGAGGGAAGCCAAAGTTCGGGAGATTTTTCTCCGCTCAGCCATCAGACGACCCGTATCCCAGACTATTAAGACGTTTAATCAGCAGTTAGCGTTTGTTCGACATCTGGTCAGAACAGATGCACAGATGATGATTCACTTTGAAATGAGGATGAAACCAGAAATCCAGAGGTACATGTCCGGTTTTGAATGTACCACTCTCCATGAATACCAGGATAAGGCATTGGCATACGAAATCAAAGAAGCAGCAATGGAGAAGTTTATGGAGTCAAAGAAGCAGAAAGTCTCTGGTACTTTTACAGAGCACAAGAACAATGGGCCTCGCAAAGCCCAGTCATCATTTTATTCTTTAAAGAAACCTTCGCACCCATCTAAGAGCGGAAAGAGTTTCAGAACAATGTCAGCCACGACGGATACAGCTAGGAAGTGCTTTAACTGTGGTCGCCCAGGCCACCTTTGGCGTGATTGTTTGCGCACCCCAATTACATGTTTTGGTTGCGGATAGGAAGGGCACCGTGCAATGTTTTGCAAGGATTCCACCAAGTACCATGGAACCCGTACATCACAGCTAGTTCAGAAGGAAGCTAGTATCCAACAGACGCAACAAAGTGTTCAGATGCCTCAAAATTTTGGCCGCGGACGAGGCAGAGGACAGTGGGACCGAAGGGGTACATCGAGTGCCGGATCTACTCCCCCACGTCTGTACGAGATGAGGAGGACAGACGACCGGAGATCTTCTTTGTCGCATCAGTCTTGCTCGAATCCTTTCCCGGCCGTTAAGCGTTTCATTCGATACGGGAGCTACACATTCATTTATATCCTCATCTTGTGTAAATCGTTTGAATATTTCTGGTTTTCATTACTGTGAACCTTATGTTGTTGGCTTACCGAGTGGAGAGAGGATTGTTGGGAATTTAGAGACTAGAGATTTCCCTGTATCATTTGGAGGCAGAGAGTGGCTCTCAAATCTAATTGTAATAGAATGCAAGGAGACGACCTCACACTGGGAGATGATTGGCTTAATCGTTATGGAGCTATTGTAAACGACCGAAGGAGGAATATTTCGCTGATCGCTGACGATGGTTCCGAAATACAGTTTGAGGGATGGAAACCGGGAAGCTCAGGAAAGTTGATCAAAGCGATGAAATCTATCAAATTGCTGTACCGGATACTGGTGCTATGCAATGAAGAAAGAAGACGAAATTGTGGAACTTTCATCCATTCCTGTTGTGAACGAATTTCCAGATGTATTTCCTGACGAGTTACCTGGACTACCTCCACGAAGGGATGTAGAATTTACCATTGAGCTGGAACCCGGAGCCACACCAATTTCTAAGGCGCCGTATCGTATGGCACCTACTGAGATGTATGAACTGAAAAAGCAGCTGAAGGAGTTACTGGACAAAAGCTATATCCAGCCAAGCGTTTCGCCCTGGGGAGCGCCAGTTCTTTTTGTCCGAAAGAAGGATGGATCGCTTCGATTGTGCATCGACTATCGAGAACTGAACAAGATGACGATTAAGAACAAGTATCCGTTGCCACGAATTGATGATCTATTTGACAAGTTGCAAGGAGCAACAGTGTTTTCTAAAATCGATCTGAGATCAGGATACCATCAGCTGAGGATTAAGGAATCTGATGTTCTGAAATCAGCGTTCAGAACTCGCTACGGACATTATGAGTTTGTAGTGATGCCGTTTGGTCTCACTAACGCACCTGCTGTATTCATGCAATTGATGAACTGAGTGTTCATCGAATATTTGGATAAATTTGTGGTCGTGTTCATTGATGACATTCTGGTGTATTCTAAGAGCCCGGAAGAGCATGCGCAGCATTTGCGGATTGTATTAGAACTTTTGAGAAGCGAGCAACTGTACGCCAAACTCTCTAAGTGTGAATTCTGGCTAAAGGAAGTAATGTTCCTCGGTCATGTGGTATCAGCTGAAGGAGTCCAAGTAGATACTCAGAAGATCGAAGCGATTTTGGATTGGAAGCCTCCAAAGAACGCGAAAGAAGTCCGAAGTTTCTTAGGACTTGCTGGGTATTATCGTCGGTTCGTGGAAGGGTTTTCCAAAATCTCCTGCCCACTTACTCGACTCCTGCAGAAAACTCAAAAGTTTGAGTGGAACGAGTCGTGTCAGATTAGTTTTGATGAATTGAAGGAGAGATTGACGACAGCACCAATTTTATCACTTCCACAGGGGACTGGAGGATTCATAGTTTACAGTGATGCTTCGAACCAAGGACTCGGATGCATATTGATGCAGAATGATAAGGTGATCGCTTATGCTTCACGACAGCTGAAACCTTATGAAGTAAATTACCCAACACATGATTTAGAGCTAGCGGCAGTAGTTTTTGCTTTGAAGATCTGGAGACATTACTTGTACGGGACTCACTGTCAGATCTTTACTGATCACAAGAGTCTCAAATACATCTTCAGTCAGAAAGAGCTAAACATGCGTCAAAGAATATGGTTAGAGCTGATTAAGGACTACGACTTGGAGATTTTGTATCATCCAGGCAAAGTGAATGTGGTGGCAGATGCACTTAGCCGCAAGCCTGTTTCTATTCAGATGCTGGAGACTCTGACTTCCCAACTTAGCCTTCAACGAGAGATGATTAGAGAAGGAATTGAAGTGTGGATACAAAGAGTCCAAGGACAACTGTGCGTGATGGAATTAACTTCGTCATTAACCGAAGAAATCAAATTTAGTCAGGCAGATGATCCTCTGATGATTCGGTTACGTGATGAAGTGATCAAGGGAAAGGCCCCCGGATTCCTAATTCATGATGATGGAGTTTTGAGATTTCAGAACCGACTCTGCATTCCTGATGTCGATGTTCTGAAACAGACGATTATGAAGGAAGCTCACAGCTCGCCCTATTCTATCCACCTGGGCACCAGTAATATGTATAAGGACTTGAAACAAAATTTCTGGTGGGGCAACATGAAGAAAGATGTAGCAGACTATGTTTCGAAATGCTTGACTTGTCAGCAGGTTAAGATCGAGCATCAACGACCTGCCGGGATGTTGAAGCCGCTTCCGATTCCTGAATGGAAGTGGGAAGACATATCGATGGACTTTATTACTAGTATGTCGAGAACCAAGACAGGAATGAACATGATTTGGGTGATAGTTGATCGTTTAACCAAACCAGCTCATTTTCTAGGCATTAAGGATACGTGGGGACCGGAGAGGTTGGCACGAGTATTTATTTCGGAGATAGTTCGATTGCATGGTACACCGAAGACCATTATTTCTGATCGAGACGGCCGTTTTGTGTCTCATTTTTGGAAAGCAGTTCATAAGGCCTTGGGGACCGAATTGAACTTCAGTACAGCTTATCACCCGCAGACTGACGGACAATCCGAAAGGACCATTCAAACGGTGGAAGACATGCTAAGGGCCTGTGCCTTAGATTGGTCAAACGATTGGGAAATTCATCTACCGTTGATTGAATTTACTTACAACAATAGTTGGCATGCTTCCATTAAGATGGCACCGTTTGAGGCATTATACGGGAGGAGATGTAGATCGCCCCTATGTTGGGATGATTCATCAGACTTAATCGGGACAGAACCAGAGTTGATCGTACAGACTCGAGAGAAGATAGCCTTGATTCTTGAAAGGTTGTTGACCGCCCAGAGTCGCCAGAAATCTTATGCGGTACGTCGCCCCTTTGGAGTTCAAGACGGAGACCACGTGCTTTTAAAGGTTTCCCCTACTCGAGGAATCTTTCGTTTCGGAAGGAAAGGAAAGCTGAGTCCGAGATATATCGGACCATTTGAAATCCTTGAGAGAGTTGGAGAGTTGGCATACAGATTGGCATTGCCGCCGTCATTGTGCCATGTTCATAACGTGTTCCACGTATCCCAGTTACGGAGATATATACCAGACCCTAGTCATGTCATTGATTTCGGGGAGATCGAAGTCGCTCAGGATGGGATGTTTGAAGAAAGACCGGTCAAGATACTTGAAAGTCGAGTTAAACAGTTGAGGAACAAACCAATTATCTTGGTCAAAATTCAGTGGTCTAGACACGGAGTCGAAGAGGCTACTTGGGAAACCGAGAATAGTATGCGGGAGAGTTATCCCGAGTTGTTTGACCCTTAGTTTCGGGGACGAGACTCTTTTAAGGGGGGGGTGTATGTAATACCCGGTTGTAATTCAGTCATTTATCATTCAGTAATATCATTCGGTAATTGTCACCATGTAAATTTTTCACTTGTTAATAATCAGTCACCCGTGTTCACCGTTTGGAATAATTTCGAGTTATGTATCGATATTGTTCATTGTTTCAACCTTACTCGGGAATCGAGACAAGAGTATTATCTTGATTCTTATAATTGATTCATTAGTCGATGTTGACGTTGGAGTTCATGTCATTTCTAATATCCTCATTGTTCAAATTGTGTTTTGTTGGGCGAACCCTTGTAATCATTGCTTGGAACCACCGTTTTGGGGTTTTCGTACTTCCATTTCGTGTTATTGTTTCCCAAATATTGATTTCTATTGCTTTTATTCTCTTCCCGGATCATTTTTCATCATTTTTGGACCCAGGGGGGTGGGCCGCGGCACAAGGAGTGTGCGCCGCGGCACACACATTTTCCAGTTTTTGGCCGAGCACTTTGTACCTTGTACCGCGGCACATGCTGGCAAGACCGCGGCACACTGCCGAGTCACTGCCGCGGCACACCCGTCCGGGCCGCGGCACACTCGTGTTGCATTTTCGGCCAAACCCGTCTGTACCTTGTGTCGCGGCACATGCCGACGGGGCCACGGCACACTGCTGAGTCACTGCCGGCAGATTTGGCCTTATGCCGCGGCACACTTAGGCTGGGCCGCGGCACACAGGGCAGTCAACTCTATAATTGTGTTTTTTGAGCGAGATTCAGCTCATTTCTTCCATCTTCTTCAAGCTTTGAGAGAGAGAGAGCTTGAGGAGAGATATTTTTCATCATCCATCAATTGAGGGTTTGATTTTCTTCATTTTCGTTCGATCGTGAAGCCCGGATAGTCGATCTAACGCGTGTTCTTCGGATCAAAGTGCTTGGATATTCAAGAGGTAATTTCTTCAACATCTTGGATTTCGATTTTGTGTTGAGATATGATGTTTTGGATGTTAAGATCATGTTGTATGAAGTGATATACCCATGATTATGTATATGTTTCATTATTCATTGGATTATTGAAGGATTATTCAAGAACACTTTGAATGTTGAGTTGGATTTGGGGGTTTTCGATTAATTGTTGTTGAAATCATGATTTTGGATATTCATAATGGATTATTGATCGTATTCAAGATGTTTTGTTGGTTTGAAACACTTCTTGGGGTTTTGATGTTGGTATTATTGAGGTTTGGTTATAAACAATCGAAGTTTGGCCACAAAGTGTTCGATATAATGCCCCAATGAACTTGGTTTAATCGTATAGACGTTTTGAGTTCGTTATATTCATGTTTGAATCGTATATTGAATGGATTGTTGGTAATTGTATTATTCAAGGTTGTTCGAGCGACCGATATCTCAATTAGGACGTTATTCGTGGAAGTTTTATTCTTGTCAACGAACCGAGGCAAGTACTCTAATTAGAATTGTTTATATTATGACAGTTATGATGTGATTGTATTGTGTAAATGTGTTGTGATTATATGTCCACCATGCGTTGATCCAACGGGAATCATCATGGGAATCTATAGTGTGTCTTGTTGGATCATTGGATGTAGTTCCACCATGTGTTGGTCCGACGGATCATCATGGGAATCTATAAATGTGTCTTGCTTGGATCGTTGGAATACCATCAATATGTTGGAAACTGTTATGATATGATATGTGTTGTTGAAATTTTCTCGTTGGAGAAACTTGTTACGATATAATTGTTGATTATATCACTGTTGTATGATTATTGTACTTGTACTAGCATCGTTGTGCTAACCCCTGCGGGGGTGAACATTTGTTTATGTTCAGGATCCAGGAGAGCGGGGAAACAACCACTGGAGATGCATGACGACGAGGGTGCAGAGTGATGTTCCGGCCGGGTTTTATTGTCTGTTGTTTGTTGGTTATTTCAATAAGTACTCGAGTGCGTCGTCTGTAATACCCGAGATTTCTGATATGTATTTGGAACTTGTGATATTGTAATTATTGCACTTTGATCTGAGTATTATTCTCCGTATTTCATAGTCCGGTGTTGTTGAGCGTATGATTTCAAGAATATGATTTAAAAATTGTGATTCTGCGCATGTAGTGCACGCTATCGTCTATGTGTAGCGTACGCTAACTTGGATCCATAGCGCACGCTACAAAGGAACCTTAGCGCACGCTATACGTGGTCAATATGATTGAGACGTGTTGGTAGGTGAGATCAGGCCGGGGATCTTGGTCGGATTGTGTCGGGATGAACCTGGACGGCTTTCGGGAAAAAGCCAAGTCAACGCGTTAGCGCACACTACTCATATGAGGATAGCGCACGCTAAAGGCTGAATACAGTGAAATCAGTAACGTTTCATATAGCCGTTAGCGCACGCTATGAATATGGACTAGCGCGCGCTAATAACCATTTTCTATATATAGGACAACATCCTTTTTCATATTTTCAGATTTTTCACTCCCGCATCCAAATTCTTGAACTTAGACAGACACTCTCTTCATCCTAAACACTTCTTGCCGGCATCCTAGCTCGTGTTGAAGATTGTAGTTCATTGGGGATTGGTGTTCAAGCTTTCGGCGTTGGATTGCTTCGAATTTCCTCCTTGTTCTTCACTACTTTGAGGTAGGTGATTCTTCACCAATATTAGTAGTATTCTGAAGGACGTTTTTGATCATGTTTTGGGATTTACCTAATCAGTTAGATTCATAAGTAGTCGAACATCATGTGTTAGAAGGATATTTTGACGTTTCGGCACTTATTCATCGTATGAACCATTGAACCTTCTTAGTATATGGACTCTTAAGCATATTCATGTATCTTCAAAACCGATCATGACCAGTATATGGAGATTACCTAGTTCTTATGTTTTACGTAAGGAATCATATGTTTTGGGACTTGAAATGAATTGAACTTAGAATATTTTCTTGAAGATCAAGATGAATTATGGTGTAGTAATGATGATACGTATCCTTGTGTCTCGTAGTCATTTAATCCATAAAGATCTTTCATAAACCGTATGAGCATGATATGCACGGAGTTGGCATGTATTAACACTGAGGATTTCGTGAGTTTTCATCACCTTTAGCTCAAGTTTTTACCCAGTAGTGACTGCCATGCACGATTAGCGCACGCTAAGATGTATATATTAACGTGCGCTATCGGGAATGAGTAACGTACGCTACGTTGGGTACGTAACGTACATTATATCATCAGGCAGGGCAGTCGGCTGTTCAGAGAAGACTGTCAGTACACAGCTAGCGCACGCTAAACTTGGTTATTTGCGTACGTTAACGGGCAGGCTTAGCGCACGTTACGTAGAGTACGTAGCGTGCGCTAAGTAGTTCAGGCAGAATTCATTTTTAGAGCTTGCGGCCGTAAACCGGATCATTAGACGTTAAATGCGACTTGAGAGGAATTCTTTATTATTTCTTAGGTCCGAGCCTTGCATAGGGGACGATCGAGGGGCGGTGACATACGGACGCGTGTCATTTGTTGGAGTATTTCCATTCTTGCCATTTTCGAGGCAAGTATCATATGTTGAGTTTGATTTATATTGAAACTTTGATCATGCTTATGGTTTTGTTCATGTTGTCGAATATGAGATGTATTTCTGTAATTTCTCGTGGTATTCGTTGTTAATTGTTCGTATTAATGAACATATTGAAATGCATATATGTATGCATAATTGATTGGTTTATGGTATAAATGATCTGAGGGGATCATGAGGATCTATGCTGAGGGCGCTGGATCGAATGTCCACCATGTGTTGGTCCGATGGGATCATCATGGGGATCTATGCTGAGGGCGCTGGATCACTGGACGGGTTTTCCACCATGCGTTGGTCCGACGGGATCATCATGGGGATCTATACCAAGGGCGCTGGATCGCTGGATTACCCTGTATTGTGTTGATGGAATCGTGAGGATTCACATCGTTGGATTCCGATGACGGAAGTCCGTTTTGCATGTTTTATGATGCACTGATGATTTATGTATTATGATACTTGTACTAGTATTGTTTTGCTAACCCCTTCGGGGGTGGACATTGTTTTGATGTTCAGGTAGCTGAGGAGCGGGGAAGCAACCACAGTACCGACAGGACGATGAAATGGCTCAGTGATGTGGTTCATGTTTATTGTGATTGTGATTTGTCTTCTTGGTTCATTTAGTACTCGAGTATGTATGTTTTAATAATGTTATTTTCAATATGGTTGTATAAGTTAACTCATTGGATCAGTTGAACCAAATCTGTATTTCGAACTTCAGTTGTACTATTGGATTATATTTACATTTCTTTTAAAATTAGCCTTGTAAATCCTCCAAAAAGGGTTTACGACGCTGTAATTATTCCGAATATCTCGGGGTGTTACAGATTATGGTATCAGAGCTAAGATTCATGGATATCTTGGCAGTCGGGTTAGTTGGGTCTGTTTACGTTATTTGATTATTGGTCGTTTGTAACATCACTACTGAGCCAGCATCGTCATGTGGACCGTGGTTGTAAGTTTCCTAATCTCAAATACTATTGTTTTATTTAATTCATGTTTTGTGAACATTGATAGACTTACTTTTAGAAAGATTGCCATGGATATTGAGTATCTGTGTTTACAGTATGTTGAGGGGAGGTCGTGGACGCGGACGCGGTCGTGGACGCGGACGTGGAAATGCGAGACAAGAAGATTCGGTGTCTACCCCAGAAATAACCGCTAGCCGAACGGATTCCCATTCCGGGGGACAACAGGGATCAGCAAATAATAATGCAGATCCTAACGTGCCGGGAGTGCTTCAGCAGGTGGTTGCTCAGATAAACCAGTTTGCTCAAGTTGTGGATCGCATGTAGACGGCGATGGGAAAGCAGCATAACGTGGATAATCGGGGAGATAAATGGCTTACTGATGTGATCAAATTGCATCCTCCGAAATTTGTGGTTCTGCTGAGACGCTTTCTTGGGATCACTGGCTGAAGGAGTTAGAGAAGATTTTTGCGGGGATAAACTGTCCCAACGACAGAAAGGTTCCGGTCACCCAATATCTTCTGACGGGGGAGGCTTTCGACTGGTGGGAGGCCATTCGACCTGAGGAGCATAATGTCGACTGGACGGAGTTCAAATTAATGATGGAAGCGCAGTATTGTCCTCGCCCAGTTAGAGAGGCCCGAGTCCGGGAGTTTTTCTCACCACAAAATTCAGAGGCATCAGTGACAGACGTGATTAAGACCTTTAATCACCAGCTGACTTATGTGCGCCACTTGGTCAGGACCGAGGCGGAGAGGATTTTTCATTTTGACATGCGTATGAAGCCGGAAATTCAGCAATATATGTCCGGATTTGAATGTACCACTTTGCGACAGTATCAGGACAAGGTGCTGGCCTATGATATGAAAGAGGTGGCAGTAGAGAAATCAACGGAAGCAAAGAAGCAGAAAGTGGATGGCAACTTCACGGAGAATAAGAGTAGTGGGCCTCGCAGGGGCCAGTCCTCTTTTCATTCATCCAGGAGATCTCCGCATCCTTCTCGACGAGGAAAGAAGTTTCGGGCAGCACCAACCGTTTCAGACGCAGTGAAGAAATGTTATAATTGTGGCAAAGCGGGACATGTTTGACGTGACTGTTTCGCGCCTGCTGTGACCTGTTTCGAGTGTGGACAGGAAGGGCATCGCGCAACATTTTGTGGGAATGCGACTAGATCTTTTGTCACTCGTACTCCTGTACCGGTTCCGAAGGACACTAGTGTAAACCAGACGCAACAAAGCGGTTTCCAGCAGCAGAATGTTGGGAAAAGAGAAGCATCTAGCGCCGGGTCCGTCCCTCCACGTATTTACGAAATGAAGAAGTCAGACGATCAGAACACAACTGTTGCATCAGGTACGATTCAGATCCTTTTGCAACCAGTTAGTGTCTTATTCGATTCGGGGGCTACGCATTCTTTTATATCTTTGAACTGTGTTAATCGTTTGAAAATCTCGTGCTTGTATGATTGTGAACCTTATGTTGTGGGTTTACCTAGCAGAGAGAAAATTGTGGGAACCCTAGAAGCTAGAGATTTTCCAGTGTCTATAGGAGGGAGAGATTGGCCATCGAATCTTATTGTAGTTGACATCTACGGTGACGATTTAATTCTCGGAGACGATTGGCTCAACCGTTATGGAGCTATTCTAAATTACCGAAAGAGAGTCATTTCTATCATTGCGGATGACGGATCTGAACACTCATTCCAAGGATGGAGACCGGGAAGCTCGGGAAAAATGATCAAAGCAATGAAAGCCGTAAAATTACTGAAGCAGGGATGTCATGGACTTTGGTGCTATGCTATGAGGAAAGAGGAAGGAGTAGAGCTCTCGTCTATTTCAGTTGTGAATGAGTTCTCAGATGTATTTCCTGACGAACTACCTGGGTTACCTCCGCAGAGAGAAGTGGAGTTCACTATCGAATTAGAGCCTGGAGCAGCTCCTATTTCCAGAGCACCATACCGTATGGCGCCAACCGAGATGTATGAACTCAAGAAGCAACTGGAGGAATTGTTACAGAAGGGTTATATTTAACCTAGCGTTTCTCCTTGGGGAGCGCCCGTTCTCTTTGTCCGGAAGAAAGACGGATCCCTCCGACTGTGTATTGATTACAGGGAGCTCAACAAGATGACGATCAAGAATAAGTATCCTATACCTCGGATCGATGACTTGTTTGATCAACTGCAAGGGGCAAGGGTATTCTCGAAGATTGACTTGCGATCAGGATACCATCAGTTGAGAATTAAGGAATCGGATATACCAAAGTCTGCTTTCAGGTCCCGGTACGGGCATTATGAATTTGTAGTGATGTCATTTGGACTTACCAATGCTCCTGCGGTATTCATGCAATTGATGAATCGGGTATTCTTAGAATACTTGGATAAATTTGTGGTCGTCTTCATTGATGACATCTTGATATATTCGAAGGACGCAGAGGAGCATGCCGAACATTTGTGTGTGGTTTTGAGCACCTTGAGGAAGGAAGAGCTGTATGCACAGCTTTCCAAATGCGAGTTCTGGCTTAGGGAACCAACTTTCCTTGGGCATGTGATATCAGCTGACGGAGTTCAGGTGGACCCGAAGAAAGTCGAAGCAATCTTGGAATGGGATGCTCCTAATAACGTGAAGGAAGTCTGAGTTTCTTAGGAGTTGCTGGATATTATCGCCGTTTTGTAGAGGGATTTTCCAAAATTGCTCGTCCGCTCACTCAGCTATTACAGAAAACTCAAAAGTTCACGTGGGATGAGAGATGCCAGGCTGGTTTTGACGAACTTAAGAGGAGACTGACGACAGCACCTATATTAGCATTACCAGATGGGACTGATGGATTCATGGTATCTGGACGCTTCAAATCGAGTGCAGGATGTGTGTTGATGCAAAGGGATAAGGTGATTGCCTATGCTTCTCGGCAATTGAAACCGTACGAGGTTAATTACCCGACTCATGATCTGGAGCTAGCAGCTGTAGTCTTTGCATTGAAAATTTGGAGACATTATTTGTATGGCACTCATTGTCAGATCTTTACAGATCATAAGAGCCTCAAGTACATTTTCAGCCAGAAGGAATTAATCATGAGGCAGAGAAGGTGGCTGGAATTGATCAAGGATTACGACTTGGAGATTCTCTACCATCCGGGTAAAGCAAACGTAGTAGCCGATGCTTTGAGCCGTAAACCTGTCTCTCTTCGAGTGTTGGAAGCACTTACATCCCAAACCAGCATTCAATGGGAACTTATCCGCGAAGGGATTGAAGTATGGGCACCAGGAATCCAAGGGCAACTATATGTGATGGAACTGACTTCATCACTAGTCGAGGAGATCAAATCTAAGCAGTTAAACAATTCTATGATCCTTCGGTTATGTGACGAAGTAAAGAAAGGAAAGGCCCCAGGATTCGTGATACAAGATGATGGAGTTCTGAGAGTTCAGAGTCGACTTTGCGTTCCCGATAATGAGGAATTGAGACGGAAAATTCTGAAGGAAGCTCACAGCGCGCCCTATTCTATTCACCCGGGCAGCAGTAAAATGTATAAGGATCTAAAACAAAACTTCTGGTGGGGGAATATGAAAAAGGACATAGCAGAGTACGTTTCGAAGTGTTTGACTTGTCAGCAGGTTAAGATTGAACATCAGTGACCTGCCGGAATGTTAAAGCCGCTTCCGATCCCTGAGTGGAAGTGGGAGGACATCGCGATGGATTTCATCACCAGTATGCCAAGGACCAAAATGGGAATGAACATGATTTGGGTTATAGTTGATCGACTAACCAAGTCGGATCATTTCCTAGGAATTAAAGATACTTGGGGACCCGAGAGATTGGCGCAAGTATTCATTGCAGAGGTAGTCAGATTGCATGGGACGCCAAAGACCATTATTTCAGATCGAGATGGTCGCTTCGTGTCGCACTTCTGGAAGGCAGTTCACAGGGCTTTGGGGACTGAGCTCAACTTTAGCACGGCTTACCATCCCCAAACGGACGGTCAGTCCGAAAGGACTATACAAACAGTAGAGGACATGCTTAGAGCTTGTGCCTTGGATTGGTCGACTGATTGGGAAGTTCATTTGCCGTTGATTGAATTCACCTACAATAATAGTTGGCATGCTTCTATTAAGATGGCACCATTTGAAGCTTTGTACGGGAGAAGATGCCGATCACCCCTGTGCTGGGATGATTCTTAGGATTTGATCAGGACGGAACCGGAATTGATAGTTCAAACTCAAGAGAAGATAGCTTTGATTCGAGAGAGACTGGTGACTGCCCAGAGTCGACAGAAGTCTTATGCAGACGTACGTCGTCGCCCTCTAGAGTTCGACGTTGGGGACCATGTACTATTGAAGGTGTCTCCCACATGAGGGATTTTCTATTTTGGGAGGAAAGGTAAGCTAAGTTCGAGATATATCGGGCCATTTGAGGTCCTCGAGAGAGTTGGGGATTTAGCATACAGGTTGGCCTTACCGCCATCGCTGAGTCACGTTCACAATGTGTTTCACGTATCCCAATTGCGGAAGTAGGTACCGGACCCCAGTCATGTCATTGATTTCAACGAGATCGAGATAGCTAATGACGGCACTTTCGAAGAGAGACCAATCAAGATACTTGAGAGTCGGATCAAACAATTGAGGAATAAACTAATACACTTGGTTAAAGTACAATGGTCACGACATGGAGCTGAAGAGGCCACTTGGGAAACAGAGGACAGTATGAAGGCTAGATATCCAGAGTTGTTTTCATCTTAAGTTTCGGGACGAAACTTCTTTTTAGGGAGGAAGGATGTAATACCCGAGATTTCTGATATGTATTTGGAACTTGTGATATTGTAATTGTTGCACTTTGATCTGAGTATTATTCTCCGTATTTCATAGTCCGGTGTTGTTGAGCGTATGATTTCATGAATGTGATTTAAAAATTGTGATTCTGCGCATGTAGCGCACGCTATCGTCTATGTGTAGCGTACGGTAACTTGGATCCATAGCGCATGCTACAAAGGAACCTTAGCGCATGCTATACGTGGTCAATATGATTGAGATGTGTTGGTAGGTGAGATCAGGCCGGGGATCTTGGTCGGATTGTGTCGGGATGAACTTAGACAGCTTTCGAGAAAAAGCCAAGTCAACGCATTAGCGCACGCTACTCATATGAGGATAGCGCACGCTAAAGGCTGAGTACAGTGAAATCAGTAACGTTTCATATAGCCGTTAGCGCACGCTATGAATATGGACTAGCGCGCGCTAATAACCATTTTCTATATATAGGACAACATCCTTTTTCATATTTTCAGATTTTTCACTCCCCCATCCGAATTCTTGAACTTAGACAGACACTCTCTTCATCCTAAACACTTCTTGCCGGCATCCTAGCTCGTGTTGAAGATTGTAGTTCATTGGGGATTGGTGTTCAAGCCTTCAGCGTTGGATTGCTTCGAATTTCCTCCTTGTTCTTCACTACTTTGAGGTAGGTGATTCTTCATCAATATTAGTAGTATTCTGAAGGATGTTTTTGATCATGTTTTGGGATTTACCTAATCAGTTAGATTCATAAGTAGTCGAACATCATGTGTTAGAAGGATATTTTGACGTTTCGGCACTTATTCATCGTATGAACCATTGAACCTTCTTAGTATATGGACTCCTAAGCATATTCATGTATCTTCAAAACCGATTATGACCAGTATATGGAGATTACCTAGTTCTTATGTTTTACGTAAGGAATCATATGTTTTGGGACTTGAAATGAATTGAACTTAGAATATTTTCTTGAAGATCAAGATGAATTATGGTGTAGTAATGATGATACGTATCCTTGTGTCTCGTAGTCATTTAATCCATAAAGATCTTTCATAAACCGTATGAGCATGATATGCACGGAGTTGGCATGTATTAACACTGAGGATTTCGTGAGTTTTCATCACCTTTAGCTCAAGTTTTTACCCAGTAGTGACTGCCATGCACGATTAGCGCACGCTAAGATGTATATATTAACGTGCGCTATCGGGAATGAGTAACGTACGCTACGTTGGGTACGTAACGTACGTTATATCATCGAGCGAGGCGATGGTGTACATTGAAGAAAACTCGATACCACAGCTAGCGCACGCTAAACTTGGTTATTTGCGTATGTTAACGGGCAGGCTTAGCGCACGTTACGTAGAGTACGTAGCGCGCGCTAAGTAGTTCAGGCAGAATTCATTTTTAGAGCTTGCGGCCGTAAACCGGACTGTTAGACGTTCGTACGACTTGAGAGGAATTCTTTATTATTTCTTAGGTCCGAGCCTTGCATAGGGGACGATCGAGGGGCGGTGACATACGGACGCGTGTCATTTGTTGGAGTATTTCCATTCTTGCCATTTTCGAGGCAAGTATCATATGTTGAGTTTGATTTATATTGAAACTTTGATCATGCTTATGGTTTTGTTCATGTTGTCGAATATGAGATGTATTTATGTAATTTCTCGTGGTATTCGTTGTTAATTGTTCGTATTGATGAACATATTGAAATGCATATATGTATGCATAATTGATTGGTTTATGGTATAAATGATCTGAGGGGATCATGAGGATCTATCTTGAGGCGGCTGGATCGAATGTCCACCATGCGTTGGTCGATGGGATCATCATGGGGATCTATCTTTGAGGGCGGGATCGGCTGACGGGTTTTCCACCATGTGTTGGTCCGACGGGATCATCATGGGGATCTATACCAAGTCTTGTTGGATCATTTGGATTACCTCAGTATTGTGTTGATGGAATCGTGAGGATTCACATCGTTGGATTCCGATGACGGAAGTCCGTTTTGCATGTTTTATGATGCACTGATGATTTATGTATTATGATACTTGTACTAGCATTGTTTTACTAACCCCTTCGGGGGTGGACATTGTTT
Source organism: Orobanche coerulescens (assembly GCA_033398695.1). NCBI lineage: Eukaryota > Viridiplantae > Streptophyta > Magnoliopsida > Lamiales > Orobanchaceae > Orobanche > Orobanche coerulescens. The sequence goes on from CM065815.1 coordinate 67,639,060, forward strand.
TGATGTTCGTAGGCGAGAGCGGGAAGCAACCACGATGCAAGCGGAGACGATGAAATGGCTCAGTGATGTGGTTCATGTTTATTGTGATTGTGATTTGTCTTCTTGGTTCATTTAGTACTCGAGTACGTATGTTTTAATAATGTCATTTTCAATATGGTTGTATAAGTTAACTCATTGGATCAGTTGAACCAAATCTGTATTTCGAACTTCAGTTGTACTATTGGATTATATTTACATTTCTTTTAAAATTAGCCTTGTAAATCCTCCAAAAAGGGTCTACGGCGCTGTAATTATTCCGAATATCTCGGGGTGTTACATCGTCAGTTTAAGACGTTTGGATTTTGGTGATGTATTAATAACCCTTCATTGGATAATTGTATTCTCGGTATTGAACAAGACTGTTGTATTTTATTTCAGTAATTTCATAAGTTGGTATTTGTTATTGTCATTTCGCTTCTTCAGCCTTGTAAATTCTTACGTAAAGGATTTACGACGCTGTAATATTCCTGAATATATTGGGGGTGTTACACCGGGAGTGCTTCAACAGGTGGTTGCTCAGATAAACCAATTTGCTTAGGTAGTTGACCGCATGCAGACGGCAATGGGACAGCAGCATAACGAGGATAATCGGGGAGACAAATGGCTTAATGAGGTGGTCAAATTGCACCCTCCAAAATTTGACGGTTCTGCTGAGACACTTACTTGGGATCACTGGCTGAAGGAGTTAGAGAAGATCTTTGCAGGCATTAACTGTCCCGACGACCGAAAGATTCCGATCGCCCAGTATCTTCTGACTGGGGAGGCTTTCGACTGGTGAGAGGCCATTCGACCTTAGGATCATAATGCTGACTGGACGGAATTCAAATTAATGATGGAAGCGCAATATTGTCCTCGCCAAGTTAGAGAGGCCCGAGTCCGGGAGTTTTTCTCACCACAAAATTTAGAGGCATCTGTGACAGACGTGATTAAGACTTTTAATCACCAGCTGACTTATGTGCGCCACTTGGTCAGGACCGAGGCGGAGAGGATTTTCCATTTTGACATGCGGATGAAGCCGGAGATTCAGCAATATATGTCCAGATTTGAATGTACCACCTTGAGACAGTATCAGGACAAAGCACTGGCCTACGATATGAAAGAGGCGGCAGTAGAGAAATCAATGGAAGCAAAGAAGCAGAAAGTGTCTGGAAACTTCACGGAGAACAAGAGTAGTGGGCCCCGCAAGGGCCAGTCCTCATTTCATTCATCCAGGAGACCTCCGCATCCTTCTCGAGGTGGAAAAAAGTTCCGGGCAGCATCAACTGTGGCAAAACAGGGCATGTTCGATGTGATTGTTACGCACCTGCTGTGACCTGCTTCGAGTGTCGACAGGAAGGACATCGCGCAACATTTTGTGGAAATGCGACTCGATCTTTTGGTACTCGCACTCCTGCACCGGTTCCGAAGGATACAAGTGTGAACCAAATGCAGCAGAGTGCTTTCCAGCAGCAGAATGTTGGGAAAAGAGATGCATCTAGTGCTGGGTCCGTTCCTCCGCGCATTTACGAGATGAGGAAGTCAGAACACTGCTGTTGCATCAGGTATGATTCAGATCCTTTTGCAACCAGTTAGTGTCTTATTCGATTTAGGAGCTACGCATTCTTTCATATCTTTGAACTGTGTTAATCGTTTGAAAATCTCGTGCTTATATGATTCTGAACCTTATGTTGTGGGATTACCGAGCGGAGAGAAAATTGTGGGAACCCTAGAAACTAGAGATTTTCCAGTAAGTATAGGAGTGAGAGATTGGCCATCAAATCTTATTGTAGTCGACATCCATGGTGACGATTTAATTCTCGGAGATGATTGGCTCAACCGTTATGGAGCTATTTTGAATTACAGAAAGAGAGTCATTTCTATCATTGCTGATAACGGATCTGAACATTTATTTAAAGGATGGAGACCGGGAAGCTCAGGAAAATTGATTAAGGCCATGAAAGTAGTTAAATTGATAAAGCAGGGTTGTTACGGATTTTGGTGTTACGCCATGAAGAAAGAAGAAGGAGTAGAGCTCGTATCTATTCCAATGGTAAATGAATTCTCAGACGTATTCCCTGACGAACTACCCGGGTTACCTCCGCAGAGAGAAGTAGAGTTCAATATCAAAGTAGAGCCGGGAGCCGCACCTATTTCCAGGGCACCATACCGTATGGCGCCAACCGAGATGTATGAATTAAAGAAGCAGATTGAAGAATTATTGCAGAAGGGTTACATTCAACCTAGTGTCTCTCCTTGGGGAGCACCCGTTCTCTTTGTCCGGAAAAAAGATGGATCCCTCCGATTATTTATTGATTACAGGGAGCTAAACAAGGTGACAATCAAGAACAAGTATCCTATACCTCGGATCGACGACTTGTTTGATCAAATGCAAGGGGCAAGGGTATTCTCGAAGATTGACTTGCGATCAGGATACCATCAGTTGAGAATTAAGGAATCGGATATACCGAAATCTGCTTTCAGATCCCGGTACGGACACTATGAATTCGTGGTGATGCCATTCGGACTCATCAATGCTCCTGTGGTATTTATGCAATTAATTAATCGGGTATTCTTAGAATACTTGGATAAATTTGTGGTAGTCTTCATCGATGATATCTTGATGTATTCGAAAGACACAGAGGAGCATGCTGAGCATTTGCGTATTGTTTTGAGCACCTTGAGGAATGAACAGCTTTATGCGAAACTTTTAAATGCGAATTATGGCTTAAGGAGGTGACCTTTATTGGGCATGTGATATCAGCTAATGGAGTTCAGGTAGACCCGAAGAAAGTCGAAGCAATCTTGGAATGGGAATCTCCTAATAACGTGAAAGAAGTCCAAAGTTTCTTAGGACTTGCTGGATATTATCGCCGTTTTGTAGAAGGATTTTCCAAAATTGCTCATCCGTTTACTCAGCTGTTGCAAAAGACTCAAAAATTCGTGTGGAATGAGAAATGCCAGGCTTTAATGAACTTAAAAGAAGACTGACGACAGCACATATACTAGCGTTACCAGAGGGAACTTAGGGATTCATGGTATACAGCGACGCTTCAAATCACGGTCTGGGATGTGTGTTGATGCAAAAGGATAGGGTGATTGCCTATGCCTCTCGACAGTTGAAACCGTACGAAGTTAATTACCCGACTCATGATCTGGAGTTAGCAGCTGTGGTCTTTGCTTTGAAAATTTGGCGACATTATTTATATGGCACTCATTGTCAGATCTTTACGGATCATAAGATCCCAAGTATATTTTCAGTTAGAAGGAATTAAACATGAGGCAGAGAAGGTGGCTGGAATTGATCAAGGATTACGATTTGGAAATCCTCTATCATCCAGGCAAAGCAAACGTGGTAGCTGATGCACTGAGCCGTAAACCTGTTTTTCTTTGAGTGTGGGAAGCACTTACGTCCCAAACCAGCATTTAACGAGAACTGATTCATGAAGGAATCGAAGTGTGGTCGCAGGGAGTCCAAGGGCAATTGTGTGTAATGGAACTAAATTCGTCGTTGGTTGAAGAAATCAAATCTAAGTAGTTGGATGATTCTCTGATTCTTCGATTATGTGACGAAGTGAACAAAGGGAAGGCCCCAGGATTCGTGATACAGGATGATGGAGTTCTGAGATTTCAAAGTCGACTTTGCATTCCCGATGATGATGTTTTGAGACAGACAATTCTGAAGGAAGCTCACAGCGCCCTATTCTATTCACCCGGGCACCAGTAAGATGTATAAGGATCTAAAACAAAATTTCTGGTGGGGGAATATGAAGAAGGACGTAGCGGAATACGTTTCGAAATGTTTAACATGTCAGCAGGTTAAGATTGAACATCAGCGACCTGCCGGAATTTTGAAGCCACTTCCAATTCCTGTGTGGAAGTGGTAGGATATATCGATGGACTTTATCACCAGTATTCCGAGGACTAGGGCAAGGATGAACATGATTTGGGTGATAGTTGATCGACTAACCAAGTCGGCTCATTTCCTAGGTATTAAAGACACTTGGGGACCCGAGAAATTGGCACGAGTATTTATTGCGGAGATAGTCCGATTGCATGAAATGCCGAAGACCATTATTTCGGATCGAGATGGTCGCTTTGTGTCGCACTTTTGGAAGGCAGTTCACAAGGCTTTGGAAACCAAACTGAACTTTAGCATGGCTTATCATCCTCAGATGGATGGCCAGTCCGAACAGACTATACAGACAGTAGAGGATATGCTTAGAGCTTGTGCCTTAGATTGGTCAACCGATTGGGAGGTTCATTTACCCTTGATTGAATTCACCTACAATAATAGTTGGCACGCTTCCATTAAGATGGCACCGTTTGAAGCGTTGTACGGAAGAAGATGCATATCACCCCTATGTTGGGATGACTCTTATGACTTGATCGGGACAGAACCAGAGTTGATGGTTCAGACCCAAGAGAAGGTAGCCCTGATTCGCAAAAGATTGTTAACTGCCCAGAGTCGACAGAAGTCTTATGCAGATGTGCGCCGTCGCCCGTTGGAGTTTGAGATTGGGCATCATGTACTATTTAAGGTTTCTCTTACCCGGGGAATTTTCCGTTTTGGGAGGAACGGAAAGCTGAGTCCAAGATATATCGGGCCATTCGAGATCCTTGAGAGAATTGGGGAGTTGGCGTACAGGTTGGCCTTACCGCCATCACTTAGTCAAGTTCATAATGTATTTCACGTATCCCAGTTACGGAAATATGTACCACATCCCAGTCATATCATTGATTTTGGCAAAATCGAGATAGCTAATGACGGCACCTTCGAAGAGAGACCAATTAAAATACTCGAAAGTCGGATCAAGCAATTGAGGAATAAAACAATATCCTTGGTTAAAGTGCAATGGTCATGACACTGAGTCGACGAGGCCACGTGGGAAACGTAGGATGGTATGAAGACTAGATACCTGGTGTTATTTTCATCTTAAGTTTCGGGACGAGACTTCTTTTTAGGGAGAAAGGATGTAATACCCGAGATTCTAATGAGTATTTTGAACATTGTGACATTGTTTATGTTATATTTGATCTGAGTATTATCCAGCATATTTCATGATCCGGTGTTGTTGAGCGTATGATTTCATGAATGTGTTCAAAATTGTAATTTTGCACTTGTAGCGCACACTAACGACTAGGCGTAGCGTACTCTAATTGGGTTTCGTAGCGCATGCTGTGTATGAACCTTAGCGCGCGCTATATGTAGTCAACTTGATTAAGACAGGGTGGTAGGTGAGATCAGCCACGGATCTTGGTCGGGACATGTTGGGATGAACCTAGACGGATTTTGGAAAAGTCGAGTCAACGATGCTTAGCGCACGCTAATGTTATGAGGCTAGCGCACGCTAAAGTTGAGTACAGTGAGGTGAGTGACGCTTTGTATGGCCGTTAGTGCACGCTAATTTCTGTACTTAGCGCGCGTAAAGGATGTTAGCGTACGCTAAGCCAAGACTAGGCAGAAACAGTAGACTGCAAGCCCGTTTAGCGCACGCTATGGATATGGTCGTAGCGCGCGCTAATAACCATTTTCTATATATAGGACAGCACCCTCCTTCATTTTTCAGACTTCCACTTCAACCCACACTCCAATTTCGCGACTTTGAGAGTTACCCTCTCCATCTTCAACCTTCATTTCAGCCTCCTAACACATCATTGAAGGCAAAGGGGCTTTGAGGATTGGTGTTCTAGCTTTTGGGCATAGAGTTCATCAAGTTATTCCAACTTTTCCTTCCGTTTAAGGTATGTTACGATTCACCAAGCTAGAATTTATGTTCTTAGCTATGGTTTGAGCTTGCTTCGGAAATCATTGGACTAGTTAAAGATCTTATGAGTCCAGCACCATATTTTTAAAGATTAGAACCCGATTATACCTTGTTTTTACCTCGTTGTTAAGAGTGTTGATCGAACCTTGATGGATAAAAACCTTAGGGTGTAGTATCCTAAGTTTGTTTTGAATTATGAGCATGATTTTAGTAAGATTCTAAGAATTACTATGATGTTCCACCGATGATAATTCATGTTTTATAGAGGTGTTTGATTTGACAAGGTTCTTCATGTTCATGCTTGTAATGAATCGGCTATGTCAATGAAATCAACCCGGATCACCGTAGTATCGTTTCCTTGCATAGTACGTTTGGTATGCTTGTATCTTGAGTCACACTTGTGGTATGAATCGTAAGAGCCAAACATATGGGAGTCGGGAATTGAAAACAATATTGAAGTCTAGATTTTGATGACTTGTTTATCCTTGAATCCTTAAACATCGGTATGTCGCCTCCGATGTGATCATTCGACTCATATGAAGTGTATCACTATTTTCGGCTCAGCTTTCATCAAGCATACTAACCGCGAACTGGCCTTACGTCATTATTACGTGAATTTAATTTAGAATATTCGGTGATCATACGTTAGTTTCGAGTAGTATGTTAAGTTCCTTGTATCTCTTTTTGAACAAGGTCCGAGCCTTGCATAGGGGTCGATCGAGGGGCGGTGGCCTACGGACGCGTGACATTCGTTGGAGTATTTTATTCTTGCCATTTTGAGGCAAGTATCGTATTTTGAAATTTTGGTTTATATTGGAATGTTGATCATGCATACGATTTATTCATGTTGTTGAACATGAGATTAATTTCTTTGAATTGTCATGGTATTCGTTATTGATTCCTTGATTGTTCACGTCGATGGACGTATTGATTTGCATGTGTATGCATAATTGCACGGTTTATGTTGTAAATGATCCAAGGGGATCATGAGGATCTATGCTGAGGGCGCTGGATCGGATGTCCACCATGTGTTGGTCCGACGGGATCATCATGGGGATCTATGCTGAGGGTGCTGGATCGTTGGACGGGTTTTCCACCATGCGTTGGTCCGACGGGATCATCATGGGGATCTATACTGAGGGTGTTGGATCGTTGGATTACCCTGTATTGTGTTGATGGAATCGTGAGGATTCGCATCGTTGGATTCCGGTGACGGAAGTCCGTTTTGTGTGTTTTATGATGCATTGTTGATTGATGTATTATGATACTTGTACTAGCATCGTTTTGCTAAAACCTTTGGGGGTGGACATTTATTTTGATGTTCAGGTAGCCGAGGAGCGGGGAAGCAACCACAGTACCGACATGACAATGAAGTGGCGCAGTGATGTAATTTGATGTTGCCTTGTTTTCCATTTATTTTTCAGTACTCGAGTACGCGTATTTTGTTGGTATTTGGAATGATTGTAATAATGAACTCATTGTTGAACTGGTTTTGAATTTTAATCTCAAAAGAACTTTAATATTATTTTCTGTTTCTCAAATTAGCCTTGTAAATTCTTATATAAAAGGATTTACGGCGCTGTAATTATTCCGAATATATCAGGGTGTTAGAATCAACTGGCCGTACTCGCAAGTAACGCGCCGTCAGAGGCCTCATGGGTCGCTACCCAGTTAACATCATTCAAATATGCCCATAAGTTATCTTGACATCGTACTCGCAAGTAACGATTCTCGGAGCCCTCTCCAGACCTACCCGATTAGATAAACTTATGGTCAAATCATATCAACTGGCCGTACTCGCAAGTAACGCTCCACCGGAGGCCTCACAGGTCCCTACCCGGTAATATCTCAATCACCGATTACACAACAACAAGGTATAATATTTGCCACACACATGAAATTAAGAGTTAATGCAACAAACACCTTCACAAAGCGTAACATTCACGTCACACCGTCATCTAGTACACCTTCTAACAAGTGAACAATACAAATATTCCACAATTCCTCAGATAACTACTCACTTCAAAATATCCATCTCGAACATAATACAACATGAGATGATGGTTGTCATTCTCCAAGAATTTCAAGTTTACGCTCGTATTTACTTTCATAGAATCACATATTCATTTAGAAGTGAGTTATGGTTAAACGTTTAATAACTAACAAGTCCACGTTAAATTCACGACACGTCACATTATCAAAGTATAAAGATTATAGACGAGATACTCGCCTCAAGTCCAAAGCACGCGAAGAAACGGGAAGGCTCGACCGGAAATCCTTGATGAGGATGACGACGAACGGAAGGGTTCGGTATGATCTCTTCGCAAGGAACTCGACCCTAGCATCATATCATTAATAAATCAATGACCGAACGATGAATAATAATCATAGAACGACCGAATCCCTCTATGACATTCTACCAGACACCTTCAAGGTGTCGATTAGGAACCCAACAAAACGACGAATCCTCGGCAATCAAACCATGGAACAACAAGGAAATTGATATAATACGGCTCAATAATCATTAATCCATCACTAATCTAAGTTACTACGGATTAAATGGATGAAATCAAACAAAATCCCCAATTTTCCCAAAATTAGATTTTTAGGAAATCTAACCTTGATTCGGTCGATCGGAGGATGTTATGTGATGATTAATCGATGTTAGAAACTCAAGAACTTCATGGATTAGAGTTGAACAACATGTCTTCGTGATCTCATAGTATCGGCCGCGGAGGAGATGAATTGAGTGAGAAAATGAGTGAAGAAGTAGCTTGCCCGACCAATATATACTGCCCAACACTGGCTTAGTTCCGCGGCCCAGCCAGCAGGGGTCGCGGCCCGCGATACAGCCCGCTACAGCATCAAAAGGCACATGGTACAGTCTTTGCTATTTCGACCATAACTCCTTCGTCCGGACTCCGATTGACTCACCATTTGAACCATTGGAAAGCTAACTTGATGCTATATAATAATGGAAAGATTCAAAAGTTTTGGAGTCTCCAAGAATTTTTGTTTATTTTATAAAATCAAACTCATACTTGGAAAAGTCGCTTAAGAACACGGAACTCAACAAAACGACACCGAAATGAACTCGGATGACAAAAAGTGTCGAATTAATCATTATCGGAATGACGAAACGATCATAATAGAGTCGCTAAGATGGACTTCCGTCAAAAAAATAAAATTACCAGAAATCGAAATTGCGGATATTACATATGGACCTAATGCACCTAATGCTACGACGACTCGGATACACTAATGCACCTGCTATGATTCAACACAATAACGAGCCAACCACGAAATGTAACATGCCACAACCCAAGCACACATTTAATCAAAGAAACACCGGCGACACAAGTCTCACACGACGAACTTTACAACAGAACACATCAATACATCATAAAAAAAAATATCCCACATAATCATAACCAAACAAAGTAACCGGAACTAAACAACAATTAATTATGCGCACCTTGAAAGTAAAAATCTCGGGTATTACATTCTACCCCTCTAAAAAGAAGTTTCGTTCCAAAACTTAAAAAGAAGGGTGAAGTAAGCAAAAGGAACGAACAAATAAGTCTCAGGGATCCACACGAGTCGATCCCGACAAGGGTGCTGAAGCTCGATTCTGGGAAATCTCATGGAATAATTCACAATACTGAATCCTGTGGCCCTCGAGTCCACAGTTATAACAAGTAATCGATGGCGAAGGACAATTGGCCTGCACATGGCCCACAACGTTGCAATTGAAACACCTCCCAGTCTGACTAGGAGTCAAAGAAGATAACTTGGAACTCTTGGTTCCACCAAACGAAGAAAGGGAAGGTTTTGCCGCATGACTACGCGAAACTTGATTAGAAGAATTTCCAATTTTCACACCATCCAAAAAATCTTCAAACGTCCTCTGCCTCTTCGGCTCATGCGAAGGCCCAGAAGACAACGATGCCATCTCGTACGCCATGGCTCGATCCTGGTACTCTCTCAATGTAGCACAAGTGAAACCCGACATATACTGTCGAATCTCTGGTCTCATCCGCATGCCGAAATGACAGATTTTGTCTTTCTCGGTCCTCACTTGCCTCTTCACGTAAGCGAGCTGTCGACTATAATCGATAATAGCCTGCGACACGGGTATATCCTGCGGCTCTGCTAGGTAAAAATCTCGGATCCTCTTATCTCAGATCGGCTTCGGGCAGAACTCCGCTTCCATCAACTTCTTAAACTCTTCCCAAGAAACAGCATGATCATGAGGCTCAACGACCTCCCACCAATTAGCAGCGTCACCAACGAGAAGGAACTGAGCGATAGGAATTCTTCGCTCCTCGAAACAAGCAACCGCCTTGAAGATCTTCTCCAATTGGAAAAGCCAACCGTCCCAGCCCAAAGTATCACCCGCGCCCGCAAAGCGAGGAGGATGCATACGAACCACTTCTCTAAGCCACTAAGTCGACCCGACATCCTCATTCACGACATTGTTACGCTGAACCGTCTGAGACAAATTAGTCATCTGGTCTGCCACCTGCTGGAGTATAGTAGCAACACCGATACTAATGCCATTACCGGTAGCATGATCCTGATCACTCGACTGATTACCACGACCCCGACCTCTCGGCATACTGAACGGACAACCGTTCAGAAGGACAAAACAAACACCACATAATCAATATAGGGCAAACAATAGTAGCACAATAAAATACTCATTCTGAGTGATAACACGAATACACGAACTATCACCGCAACGATAGAATTTAAATTCATAAATCATTTACTTAGCTATGTCAACACAACGTACGACCTGTACCAAAGCAATCACGGTAAAAATCACAAACACACCGTCGCGGTCAAATATGGGTAATATTTAAAAACAAAATATTCCGAGGCACTTGATGAAATGATAGCATTTTAAAATTCCTGAATTTGAAAATTTTTGCTAAAATAGATTTTTGAAAAGAATTGTTTTTAATACCTCGGTCATTTGATCAAAACTATGAACCCATTATCATATCTGTTTCGTTTGAAAATCATTTGCAAAACGTCTTGAAACACCAGTGTATTCGATAAACGATATCATCAAAATAACCTTGTCAATGTATATGATCATTACTATCAATCAACTACCACATCCAGATAATGTCAAAGAATAATATAATTTAACCGAACTATGAAATCATAACATCCGGGCGTACACCCATAACTTGCTAAGAAGAACGGTAACAACTTATAATATATCAATAATATCCACACAGGATAAGCAACTAGATGCAATACTGATACCGCAGTCAGAGTTGACAATCGTCACAGACGGACCATATGACTAGGTAGATAAGGATTAAATGACAGATAATGAGTATAGGGAGAATTGTAACAACAAAGGTACTGCCACGACAGTCAGAAGCTTATAGTCGTAACACTAACTGTAAGATGGAAATAATCAACTCAACATTTTCAAAATGGCTCCGAAGGTTAATGATCGACTCCTAACAATGTATCTCAACACTTAGAAAGTATGGTGAAAGTTTTACGACGGGCATAACAGCATAACAAACACATAAGGTTTTAAATTTTGAAACCCAAGGTCGTTGGCAAAATAGAATTTTTCAAAATTCTTTTGATCACAATCGAAGATGACGGTAATATTTTGCAGTACCCGAAATACATTAAAATACATTTTTCCAAATACCATGTAGTTTGAAAATACCAGATCAATTTGACAAAACCCAACTGATTTCAAAATTCATAAAGGTCGTTGTTTAATCGCACCATCAAAATATAAAATAAAAATTCGATTTTCACAAAATGCTTAGAACCTTAAAGAACCTCAGAAACACGTTCTCAAACCTACCCGCAGCGGCACAATTACGACAGTCCAAACAAAAATAATCGAACTTAAAACCACATGCCCAGACGGCAAACAGAATCATAAATTCAACCAAATACATCTCGTGCGCATCAAGTTTAAACATACAACAAAACCATTCATCTGAGTTTCTCACCGACTCTAACGTCGGTGCCCTTTTCGAAACACATCATGGTTCATCGATTTCACATCATACCACCCCTCACGGCGATTCAAAGTCAAGACATTAATACGTCCAGCTGTATACACATACAGTACATCACAAGTATCGAATACAACTCTATTACACAACACCGTGCAAATAAAATCGTGTACCATAATTAATTCGCACAGATGGAATCATGAAATACAAATACCTCGCATAAAAGAGGAGACTTACGTCCACAGGATGCACAGAGATGATAGCTGCACCACGATACTAATCACAACTTAACACAATTGATCACAACGGATCACCACGATCACACTTGTACACAATTGCTCACCCGGGTGACATGACAAGACATGACTCGACAAGACCCAACTAGACCCAACTGCCAAGGTTTTCGCAAATCTAAGCTCCGATACCATTTATGTAACACCCCCAATCCACTCAGGGATATTACACGCCGCAGACCCCTTTCCACAAGGAGCTACCAGGCGGGAGACGACAAAACAAACCCAACATGCGGCCAACTTGACCAAAACATAATACCATAGACCGATTAGGTCTCTCAAAACACAGCATAACCGAAAAATATGATAAACCAAAATACAACTCAATCACATAATACATAAAATGTCCATCCCCTCAAGGATGACAAGAACTCAAACCGACAGATCACTGATGGACAACAGACTACAACTGTGACTAGTATCGCTGCTTTGCATCATCCTCCGACCCAATCCTGTGGTTGCTCACTCTCCAGTCAGAACACCTGGAATAAATAACAAAATCCCCAACGAGGGGTTAGCGATGGAATCGCTAGCAAGTAACCAAGCTATAAAGTTATACATCAAGAATACAACCGTTATGAAAATAACCTTTGGACAAGGTAGTAACACGATCCCCGAGTCTAAAGTCTTTTCGACAAACATTTCCCTCAAGGGAGGATCATAGAAACAACTTCAAAATACGTTTGAAAGAATAAAGGAGGATGTCGGGGGTCTTAATGTAAAATCATGAAAAGATTTGTAATTCTCCTATTCAAAAGGGTTTTCTTTCAAAAACATGAAGACGATTCAATTCTCAAATAAGCCTCAAAGGAAGAAACACAAACACCAAAATAACCGGAATCCAGGATTCACACAATCACAATTCAGAAATGTCCAGTCAAAAAAATACTCAAATCACCTCCGTGGCCTCGATGGGACCCATCCCGGATTAGTTACCGAAAAACAAGCTCAAACCAACCCATAAGTTATCTTGACATCGTACTCGCAAGTAACGATTCTCGGAGCCCTCTCCAGACCTACCCGATTAGATAACCTTATGGTCAAATCATATCAACTGGCCGTACTCGCAAGTAACGCGCCGTCGGAGGCCTCATGGGTCCCTACCCGGTTAACATCATTCAAACACGCCCATAAGTTATCTTGACATTGTACTCGCAAGTAACGATTCTCGGAGCCCTCTCCAGACCTACCCGATTAGATAAACTTATGGTCAAATCATATCAACTGGTCGTACTCGCAAGTAATGCTCCACCGGAGGCCTCACGGGTCCCTACCCGGTAATATCTCAATCACCGATTACAAAACAACAAGGTATAATATTTGCCACACACATGAAATTAAGAGATAATACAACAAACACTTTCACAAAGCGTAACATTCACGTCACATCGTCATCTAGTACACCTTCTAACTAGTGAACAATACAAATATTCCACAATTCCTCGGATAACTACTCACTTCAAAATATCCATCTCGAACATAATATAACATGAGATGACGGTTGTCATTCTCCAAGAATTTCAAGTCTATGCTCGTATTTACTTTCATAAAATCACATATTCATTTAGAAGTGAGTTATGGTTAAACGTTCAATCACTAACAAGTCCACGTTAAATTCACGACACGTCACATTCTCAAAGTATAAAGATTATAGATGAGATACTCGCCTCAAGTCCAAAGCACGCGAAGAAATGGGAAGGCTCGACCGGAAATCCTTGATGAGGACGACGACGAACGGAAGGGTTCGGTATGAGCTCTTCGCAAGGAACTCGACCCTAGCATCATATCATTAATAAATCAATGACCGAACGATGGAATAATAATCATAGAACGCCCGAATCCCTCTATGACATTCTACCGGGCACCTTCAAGGTGTCGATTAGGAACCCAACAAAACGACGAATCCTCGCCAATCAAACCATGGAACAACAAGGAAATCGATAAAATACGGCTCAATAATCATTAATCCATCACTAATCTAAGTTACTACAGATTAAATGGATGAAATCAAACAATATCCCCAATTTTCCCAAAACTAGATTTTTAGGAAATCTAACCTTGATTCGGTTGATCGGAGGATGTTATGTGATGATTACTCGACGTTAGAAACTCAAGAACTTCATGTATTGGTAGTTGAACAACATGTCTTCGTGATCTCAGAATATCGGCCGCGGAGGAGATGAATTGAGTGAGAAAATGAGTGAAGAAGTAGCCTGCCCGACCAATATATACTGACCAACACTGACTTAGTGCCGCGGCCCAGCTAGCAGGGGCCGCGGCCCGCGGTACAGCCCGCTATAGCATCAAAAGGCACATGGTGCAGTCTTAGCTATTTCGACCATAACTCCTTCGTTCGGACTCCGATTGACTCACCGTTTGAACCATTGGAAAGCTAACTTGATACTCTATAATAATAGAAATATTTAGAATTTTTGGAGCTCAAAGAATTTATGGTGATTTTACAAAGTCAAACTCATACTTGGAAAAGTCGCTTAAGAACACGGAACTCAACAAAACGACACCGAAATGAACTCGGATGACAAAAAGTGTATAATTAATCATTATCGGAATGACGAAACGGTCACAATAGAGTCGCTAAGATGGACTTCCATCAAAAAAAATTACTGGAAATTGAAATTGCGAATATTACATATGGACCTAATGCATCTAATGCTACGACGACTCGGATACACTAATGCACCTGCTATGATTCAACACAATAACGAGCCAACCACGAAATATAACATGCCACAACCCAAGCACACATTTAATCAAAGAAACGTCGGCGACACAAGTCTCACACGACGAACTTTACAACAGAAGACATCAATACATCATAAAAAAAATATCCCACATAATCATAACCAAACAAAGTAACCGGAACCAAACAGCAATTAATTCTGCGCAACTTGAAAGTAAAAATCTCGGGTATTACAGGGTCAACAAATCTATTCTTTTATTTTTATATTTTATAATATTTTGGAATTTTTCAGAATACTTTGGATCAATTTTTTGGCTCGATCGGTAGAGTACATGCTAATTAACGTGTTTAAGGGAAAATAACTAAGACAGAAAAATAAGGCAAAAGATAATGTATTCTCATTAATGATACCCCTATATATAGGGAGGGATTACAATGTAGGAAAGCTTAATCCTATGATAAGTAGGAAAGCCCATAAATTGTAGATTAAGTCACACACAATATTATTCTTTTAACAATAACTTTTAATTATTTTTGACAAAAAGTTATTAATTAATCATGTTTTCATGATTTACAATTTAAGATGAATATTACATATCTAAAAATATAATTAAAAATTAATTAATTTAAGAGAAATGAAATTACGTCCAGGTATTAGAACCAGTATAATTGTACACACCATTAGTATAATCTCTCCATATAAGCATTATACTCAAGACTCGTTTGTTTTATTTCATGAGATAACGAATGATACAAAATATATGGATCTATTATCTATTACTACATATCAATACTATATTTTAATATTATATATAATGTTCCGGGAATTATTATTTCCGTGATGTGTCTTACCTAATACTGGTTGTAGATACATAGATGGAAGGTTCTAGATCCTTCTAGAGGTAGTAGGATCCTATTAGATGTCTTGTCTTATCCAGGAATCCTATGTATGGAACGACTCTCATTGTAATGCCTATATAAAGGCTGCTCTATCAGTGTTATGAATACAATTGATTGACTCTATTTACAGTCTTTTTACTTTCTCCTGAAACACGTTATCAGCACGTAGTTCCCAACTGAGCAAAACAAAAAAATCCCTCCCGAAAAATCCCGAAAAAAAAATGAAAAATTTTTTCTGCAGAAAACCCTAGCCGCCACCCCACGACCGACGACCGGTCATCGTTTCCGCCCCCACGACCGATGCCCCCCTGCACCGAGAACCACCGGGACCAGTCACCTTCCTCAACCGACCGTCGCACCCTCACCCTCTTCTCCCAACGTCCGACGTCGCACAACCCCCCCCTCCCCCCCCCCGAAGCCGCCGCCGACCGCAATATCTCCGCTGCTCTGGTTCGCCGCTAATCGCACAACTTGCTCTGCTAGCCGTCGCCATCGCCACTCAGTCGGCCGCCGCCAAAAATAAGAAACCAGCCCAAACCCGAAGAAATCAGATGCGTTGATCAATCGGGCAAAGGCGCCAATTCGTGGAGCTGCGCCGATTCTGAACCAGATTAGAAAATTCGCGAGCAGCCGTCATACGTTTGTCAATTTTGATTGGACGGCCACACAAACTTCGTCGGTCGGGGACTTAGAATATTACTTAGACGGAGAAAGTGCGTATAGTGACTGGGAGGAGGGAGATTAATTTGTGGAGAGGATAGGGACGGCTCTGCTTAAGCCTCTTCAATTGGAGGTGCAGTCGAGACAAAATTTATCGAAATCGAAAAAAACGAGAGACAAGGATTTCCGTGTATAAATTTTCTACACAGCGCAGTCTTACCAAAATCAGGTTTCTCGATTCGTTAACCGTCGGATCGGTGTAAAATTTTGACAGCAACTTCCCAACACAAATATCTGTATATTCAATAGTGGAGATCAGATTTCGAGTAGTATTGCAAACTGAATATGCTGCCGAACAGAAGCAGATTTTTACGAGGAAATTTGGAGATCCGACCTCATCCAATACCGAGCTTCTGCATCGCCGCGCTCGAGTCCTTTTTCGGCCGAATTATCGAGCCCAGTAGCCCTACCCGGGCGTTTATCAACTCTCCATCTTTTCCTAATTAATGATTCATTTGTTCATTGATTTGTACACTTATGAATCTTAACATGTTTATGTTTTACGTGCATATAGGAAAATACGTTGCTCATAATGATGTGTACGCTATGGAGAGAAGCCATATTTATTATCCCATTCAAGGATCAAAGTAAATATAGAATGGAGTACCCACGGAAATATGTTGCTCATATGGAGAGAAGCTCCCGTTCAAGGACCAAAGCAAATATGGAACCAAGTACCCGTAAGATTTTATTAAAGTTCCCATTTTTCAATTCCTCTCTTTTGGGATTTTTTTTTTTTTGGGAATTGGGTATTTGAGTTCTTTATCTCCCACGCTACTTTGCGGTGGATGAGACTATGAGAGGTGGTATCACTCTCGTATGTCGAAGTAAACTGTGTGATGGTCCTGGGGGAGTCACGGATAATTTTTGAAAGTCGATATTTGTGGTTGTTCCATACACGACAGTTTGGGTGCGATTTGACGTCACCGTTTTGTCAATTTTAAACCAACAATTGAAAAAAAAAATGAACACTGTCGGTAATGGTAAAGTTATGACTTGTTCATGATTAGTCACGGAATTGTGACGTACAAATGGGACAAACATCGATTGCGACGGATATGTCGTGGTTAAAATCGATTTGTGATGGATTTGTCGCGATGAATTGAGCGACCACCACGTTAGTCTTGACCCAATCCCATACTTGGAAAACTCCATTTTTCATCCTATTAAAATAAAATATTGCATGTGGGTGTAGTCATGTACCATCTCCTTGCAATATAATATATGAAAGAGTGTAAGAGTAATTCTCATGAATTTTAGCATGTAAAGCAATGGCATATTGCGGTAAATATATGATTTCATTGACCTCGATTATAGTTCGTATGACTATAGGTCCGAATACTTTTCCGAGTATTTGTAAAGGCATGTGCCTTATACATTTGACTATGTTTAGTCAATCTTAATGGATGGTCATGACGAGTTGGTTATGGTATATTCATTATGTCTCATGGTTCAAAATGCTTAATATTGATGCACCGCGTTGCATCCATATAACATGGCTATTATGACGTATACTTGCAAATTGAGAATCAAAATTCTTGGTTGATTTGATGCATTTTGGTGGATTTTGTCTACACTTTGATCATGACTAGGCGCATCCTCCTTGGTATTTATTTATGCTTTGAAAGTTCAAACGGAATCAGTGGTTTTTAAACAGCCTTAGCTGTACCGACATTCCTACTTTCTCTGCAAGTTTACCAAGTTGGAGTTACCGAAAGGATCATCAGTCGAGATAAGAAATCGAACACCCTACTGCGTTTAAACGCACCTACGGCTGTCATTGCCATGTTTTTGCATCAACACTTATGCCATTGGATATGGTCTCAACCTTGTTTTCTCACTAAACTTGGGAAATACTAAAGCATCCAATTAAAACATGCACTATGATCTGAGTTTAATGATATGTGTGGTTCACAATATATGGATAGAAATATGCGGAAGTCTAGTTTCCAGAACATCTGACCAGTCATTCATAGCGTTCCTAACAAGGGAGTTATAGCTGTTTTAGTGAACAAAGGTCAAACTGCACGGAATTTTATTTCCAGCGATTGTGCTAACTTTTGTCCCAACTAACTTGGTTCCCATCTTAAATTTGCAAGTGGTCTTATGACACATATTTTTCAACCTCTTTTTGGCCAAATTTGCCGTAGATGATGCAGTTTTTGGTATGCGTTGTACGCTAAACTATCATCTTTCAAATGTTGAAAAACAGTTTCCTTGGGGAAGCCCAAAATACCCACCCTTATAAGAAGGTAGAGCGTGTGCATGGTAGTGTTACACCATACTTGTGTTGTAATTTTGCCCCTTAGGCATATAACCTTGCCATGTTATGCACTCAATATGATAGATCATTTTGATCGTATCAGGAATAAAATCTCTATGTTGTTAGAGTGTTCGCTATGCTCATGTTTGTAAAATTTTGCAAGCGAAATTGAGTGCGTATTAAGCTATTTTCAAGGAACACGATATTTTTGGATTTTGATTTATAAATCCATTGTGACTATGATGAATATATCATCACAATTAATGAGCGGTATAATGCTCAAGTTGTTGAATGCCGAATGGCGTTTTCTAGTCACATATGTTCCGTAACAATTGAACCATGTTATGGCTCGATGATACATATGCCAAAGTGTATCACTCATAGAATCTCATTATGATTTGTGAGAAATAAAATCTTATGCATCACGCGTATTGGATATGTGAAAAGAAAAATATTCATGAGTCAATATGGTCCAGCTTGCATCGGTTTTTGTAACCAGAAGATGTATTGGGACATTGACACATTTAGGCTTTAATAGTCCGGAGTTTAGACAGTTTGATGGTCCATATACCACGGTATTGCCATGGACGTCATTTTTTCTTTGAACAAAAAAGATAGCTAGATCAAAGACACCAAAGTACGTTGGTGGAGTCGTGAGCAGGGCTCATGACCGATGATGATATTTATGTCATTCGCGTCTTGTTTTCATAAACATGTGTGACGCCAAAGACCCCCCCAATGATCCTTCTTAGCCATGTTCATTGATTTAAGCCTATTCTTTGGCACGATTAGGAGATGACACCCTCCTATGCTAAAGAGAATAATGTAGTGACTCGCATAAGCATGGTGCTGAGTCCTCCCTTTTCACCGACTTCTTATACATAATTGATCATAAGTATTAGCCTGGGTGGCTTATGATGCTATGATGGTGTTCACAAATGGTCATACTCAAGTGATAACATTTATATATTATGTTGTTCCTTTGACAATGATTGATAAGTTGATGAAACTTGAGTTATGGTTGTCCAACTTGCAGACCAGTCATTGTAAAGGTCGGTTCACCCACTTTTTAGACCAAGTCTTAAAGTGGAATTTTAACAAGTACTTCCTAACATCCAAGGCTACCTTCTCACAAATTTTGATGCCATTTGGAAACTTGGAAGGAGGTGAACCACTTAAATGAAGTTTTCACATACCACCAGCCATCCTATCAACCAGTTCGATATCATTTCGACCGGTTTTTAACCACAAGGTTGATGGTTTTGGAATCCTAAACACCCATTTATACATGCTCACGAAAATTTGAGGTGTTCAGGGCTGGTGAAGGGAGTGAACTCTTCAAGAAAGCACTAGAGGTTCGATAAAACCAATGGCCTATCATCGGTTCAATCGTTTCTTTATGTTCGATCCCGGTGGTGCATGGTGGCGGTTTTGTTGGATTCTCAAGACCAGTAGCTACGGCTATATAGGATAGGTCAACATGTCCTATTCACCTACACCTATCATCATTCAAATGCTTAGTTACAAGTGTAACCATATGCATTTTGTTAACTGGATTGTGTTAACAATGAAAACCTTTATCGTCCACATGTTCATGTGCCAAAGTGCGTCACCACAACGCATTATGACGGGTTATAAATGATGAGTATGACATGCGCTTTCACTCATAGTCCACTTAAAATATACCTTGGTAGACAATCTCGTAAGTCACTTTGATGAGACAGTCTTCCAGTCGTTAGGGGGAGATGCAAACGATCATGTTCGAGTAGAACGACTTGGAATTATCATAGTTTGTCCCTACTGTGCCTCACCAAGTTCTCTAAAGTGACGAGATTAAATACATGCTGCAAACATGTCTGCAAGGATTGTGTCCGGTCATGGATGTTCATCACCTATAAATGGTGATATGGTAACACCACAAATTGTGGTAGATGGTGTTACTAGGTCGTGGATCTCATGGAGTATTGGGATGCCATTTGGTTCGATAAATACTCTCGCTAATAATGTATGCGAGCTTGGTACATGAAACTTAATCATATGATCAAATGAACTCATCCGTCTCATGTGATTCTGGATTATAGTCATCATTGGGGGACGCCTCAATGAATGCCAATCCATAAAGAGTACTCTATGAATAAAGCCGGTTCATGAGGACATGGAATGTGAGTTTAATCGAACCAAACTTTGTTGAAAATCTACAACGTTGTAGCCTTGGCCTAAAATGGAAATATATGCGACTCCAGTATGAACAAAGTGATAGCCCTTTGTTGAAGTGGTGCCGACACTCCAAAGATAAGATCTATTTGTATACTTTGTTAAAGCGAGTTAGAGAAGGAGTTAAACTCACCTCATGGCGCGAGGTTTCTCATGAATGCACTGGAATCGACTACGATGACACGGAACTTAGTTGTGCTATGGTAATGGATGTTATAGCATCCACTATCTTTTCAGTTAGATAGTTTCCCAAAAACTGACGTGCAGCTTGTGGTTAAATCTTATCTTAGTAGGGAACTAAGATAAAAAGGATCTCGTGGTGGATCAGACTCAAATAAAGTGGCTCCTAACCACGGAGCGCGACGACAAGTGATTGTCGGGAACGCATACTAAGTATATACTTGATTTGGAAGAAATATGAAACTTTTGCGTGTAAAACTAAGGGTTTATAGTGATGTACTCTTGTGAGACTAAGAGATTCTGCTAAATCCAAAGTTAAGAATGAAAGGATCTTGGGGACACTTGATGATGCGTATTCATCAATCGGTTTAAGGCAACCTAAGGGACGATTTCCCTAACAGACGATAAAGTAATGCCTATATGATTCCCAATGATTATTCGAAGTCATAATTATGACTTGGCTCACTTAAGTGATGATGCAGTCTTAAGAGAAAAGTACGGTATTATGTACTCATGTTTGAATCGATGTACTCGTTCGTAATCCGGTAAAGCCACTGCGATGATGGCCTAGGATGCGCTCACGCAATGTCTGTGATTGACAAGAAGCTTGAAGCTCGCTCTATCTCGATAAAAAGGACACTTGAAAACTGATACCCGAATCTGCCCAGAATGTGTTGGTCTATCTCCCATATGAACTACAGGGCAGCTCACTTGCTGGAAAATGGTGAAATTGGTACCATTGGAAAAGTTTGTGTCTACTTTCCAAGAAAACTAACCATTTGATCACATCCATCATGTTGAGTGACATATGACTATTGTTGCAAAGTAGGACAGGATATGTCCGGTAATTTGCTAAGTCAACTTCGATAGAGCTTTGTGATCTGCTCAAGTCGATCTAGGTTACGTACTGTATGTGAATGAAAAGCTATATGTGTCTAGTTTTCATAAGTTCTTACAGTTTCGTTGATACCTATTGAATCGAAGAATTTATGACTGATTTAGTGCATGGAGGTCAAGACTTTAGAAAACTTGATAAGTCTTTAGCGACTCTGCACTTTGGATGTGTCGCGCTCTTTTTGTCCTTAGACCAAGGTTTGTTTTTTCCCATTGGGTTTTCACTTGGTAAGGTTTTTAACGAGACGACCTATGAGAACATCCATACAATGATGCGTTGTACTTCTGTTCAACTTAGACCAAGAGGTATTTTTCCCACTGGGTTTTTCCTTGGTATAGTTGTGAGGGCAACTTGGCATCCGACTCCTATGATTTGAGGTACTCATCAGGGGGAGTCGTTATGTATACATCAGGCGGAGTATACAAGACATGTTATATTGGTGCGTTGCAATCTTTCCTCATCAGGCCTTTATTTTTCCCATGGGGTTTTGTTTTGGCTTGGAATAGGTTTTTTTTTTGAATTGAATGTAAAATTTATTCAAGAACAAAAAAACTGTTTTACAACTAGTGCAGCTTTACTATAGAAAGATTGATACATAAGAAAAAGAGCTTATATACTTCTAGATGCAAACCAAGTCTGCAATAGGATGCTGAAGCTTTGATCATTTGGATCTCGAATGGATAAGACGCGGTTCCGAACTTGTTTATCAAGGAATCTGATCAGTTGGGAGGTGGGAGTAGGCACATTGCCATGGCGTCGTGCATTCCTTTCTCGCCAGATTGTGTGGAGCGTCGCCTGAAAGAGATAACGAAGCAGAAACAGAGTTTTGCTGTCAAGACTTGTGTCTAGGATAAGGAGCATAATCAGATTCCAGTCTGCAGTGAATTGGTTGTGAAGCAATCCTTGAGCCAACGTCAATCCTTGGAATAGGTTTTTACGAAGGCAACATCTTCTGCACCATTGTTGTATTAGTGCTCGACACATGGGGAGTGTTCCGGGAATTATTATTTCCGTGATGTGTCTTACCTAATACTGGTTGTAGATACATAGATGAAAGGTTCTAGATCCTTCTAGAGGTAGTATGATCCTATTAGATGTCTTACCTTATCCAGGAATCCTATGTATGGAAGGACTCTCATTGTAATGCCTATATAAAGGCCCCTCTATCAGTGTTATGAATACAATTGATTGACTCTATTTACAGTCTTTTTACTTTCTCCTGAAACATACAATGATATTTTGATTGTTTTAACCTTCATTATTTTTAACTAAAAATATTATCAATGGCCTAGAAATTAGAATTATGTATTCCACTATATTGTTTTCTATTTTCAGTATGATAATAAAATTCGAGTTTTTAAGGTTTGAGTTTTATTCAAAAATAGAACATATAAATTCAAAAAAATAACACTAGATCAACTAAAGCTAGTCAATTATTTGGAAAGTATCGAGTTTAATATATATTGAATACTACTTTCAAAATCATAGATGATGTTATTCGATTAATTTAGATGTTACCTAATTAGTGGGTCAATTTATCTTTAGTTAAGAAAATTTTATTTTTTATCGGGAAAACTACATTTTTGGTCAATCTACTTTGTAAAGTTATCAAATAGTCTTTTGTAGATCATGCATTGTTAGTCTCTCTACTAGTGCGCTGTTTGTTAAATCAATCTTCACACCATTCTTATTGGACATAGAACTAATTTGATAAACGACACAATAGTAGATAGACTAAATGCGTATAATTTATAATACACAAGACTGTTGGTTAACTGTACAAAATAGAGAGGTCAAAAAAATCATTTTTGTTATAAAATCATCAATAATGATATGTGGGATCAACAATCAATAATTCAATTAATTATTAGATTGAAATATCTAATATAAAGACAATTGTGTTGTATAATAAATAATATTAATTTGTTGTATAGCATGTAAACTTGAGCTATAAATAGACCTCTTTGATAGAGCTTTGGAGATTTAATTCATTCTAATAAAAATTCAATTTCTCCATCTTCTTTCATCCTCCTTTATGCTTATATTGTAGTAATATATATTACAATATATATAATATATATTGTGAAGTGATAAAAATATCCGATTTTACAACAC
This sequence comes from Orobanche coerulescens, assembly GCA_033398695.1. NCBI lineage: Eukaryota > Viridiplantae > Streptophyta > Magnoliopsida > Lamiales > Orobanchaceae > Orobanche > Orobanche coerulescens. The sequence continues at coordinate 67,663,126 of CM065815.1, forward strand.
GTTATCAGCACGAGCTCTACCGATTTAATCCCATTCCGCAGCCGGACTCGATATATTGGTACATCATCCTTAAATTCTAAAGGTATGTAATTAACTTTATATATATTTAATTTATGTAATAATAATATTTAGATATGGTATTAATATAATATCATTATTGATGATAATTAATATATTTAAGCAAATATAATAATTATGTAAATATCATCAATTTAAATTTATATGCGTAAGGACCTAAGCTCAATCTTATTTTTAAGATGATTCTTGGACTATGGACTAATTATATGTAGGACCTAAATAATAATGAATATGTGTGAAGTGTAAAATCTTCACCTATTTTTATTTGAAGAGTTCCATTTATTAGTGAAGAGTTGAATCTTCATCTATACGAGGCGTTACGAACCCGTGCGATGTACCGGCTGTGCTTTTGGTTGAATATCTACGTGTTTTGTACGTAATGTTTGTGCAGATGTTTATAAACTTTATATCAAGGTTGCGTTAATGTGTGTAATATAAGTTATATCACTATGTAACGCCCCGACTTTCTAGGGGTAATTATTGGGGAAAATAAATAAAAGGTAAATTTGACGAAGAATAACGCCTACAAAGTTGAGTCGCTACACTGACATAAATTAAATACCTTTAATTAAGGCAATAACACGTCATAGATACGAAATAAAATTGGCGTCGGAAGAATAAATTATAAATTGTTAATTTCTAACAAAAGTTACCCCAAAAGAATTTCGAAACATTTGACATAAGGAAAATATCATTTAATAAATTTCATTCATATTGCCTCTCGGCTCGCTCCTTCGTTCATCCGGCTCGGTTTAACCTGCGGGATCAATAAAGGTGGGGGTGAGCTTCCTCCAGCTCGTGGAAATCTCACTTATCATAGTAATATATAATCTCATGGAAAGCATAAAATGAATAATCTATCATATCTTTTTCTCAACATGAATACATACACACAATTACGTATAGCATGAATCTAGCACGCATAACACGAATATTGAGGTTGCACATGTGTCCCCGCAACAACATGAAACATACACAAAATACCACATATAACATGAATCGAGCACGCATGTGAATATTGAGGTTGCGCAGGTGTCCCCGCAGAGTTGTGTTATACACCCCTAAAATTGGTCCCAACATATGTACGGAATGACACGTGTCGTGTTTTATTCGCGGGACTCATATTTATACATGAGGGGTCCAATTAGAATCCATCAAATTAAGATGTTGGGGGAAATTAGGGACTTGTAGAGTGGGTAGTATAGCATTTTCCGTCCCCGCAACAATATATATCTTAAGATAGCCTCTTTACACGTATACATGTGAGTCTGATTCACAACATGTATCGTCAATTTTTAAACATGAATTGAATATCACATATACAATCCAATTAAAGCAATTAAAGTGATAGTAAAAATTCCCACGAATAAATGATGCTGTCTGACTTGAATATGGAGATGCTCGACTCACAGTCCTAACCCCGTAAATCCTCGATAAATTCTACATGTAATAATATTTTAATCATTATAAAATATTACGATATAATGACGGAAATTAAAATATATGCATAAAGTCGGACTAATTATTAATATTAATTGAAAGGTCAACATTTTAATGTCTTGGTTAAAATGGGACTGAATTGGAGGTTTTAAAGTTGAGTGTGGTCAAATTGTAAGAGTTGAGAAGCTGACTGGGTTAAAATCGAAGAATCATAAATCAAAACGGGTTTAAATTGAAGTATACAGAATTTATGTGGTTAAATTGAAAGTTGCAGGAAAATGTGAGGGCTAAATTACAAAACTCTAATAAATATTTCAAAATTGATGTCATTAATACTCCCCAATCATTTTTAGGACTCAATCTTTCATTATATATGATTTTGTAAAGAATTACTAATGGAGGAATACAAAATCACCACGAAAGATTTTATAATCGAATAGTGATATTTTTATTTTTAGTAGTCATGAAAAATTTTATAATCGAGTAGTGATATTTTTATTTTTAGTAGTTATGAAAGATTTTATAAATGAATTTTCATTCCCCAAACTCTAATTACCAACGGTTAGTTCATTAAAATGTATAAGAACATATTCACCAATTTTAATTAACAATAAAATAAAAAAAAAATCTTCTTTTCTCCAACGGTCATAAACGGCCATATTTCAAAAATCAAATCTATAAATACTCATATTATACTCCACACTTATTAATCATCTCCAAAATATCTACCTATTTTTACAAAATGAGTAAATATTTTATGACTTTCCTCACTCTTATTATATTTTTCAATTTCATCATTTGCTACACTCAAGTCGATTGCTTTAGTTAGACATATGTGATCATCATTATGATGGTCACGATTCTTCTTTTAATTTTTACTTGGTTTGTTGTGTTTAATATTTAAGCATGAATGGTATTTGTATTGAGTAATAATTTCAATTATACTTTTTTTTAGGTGACATCATTAAATGTAATAGCTATGTGTTAATTATATTTCAATCTTATGTTTTGTAATAGATAACCATGTCCAATCTTAAGCTCGATTTCGCTCCCTTGAATCTTAATGGAGACAATTATATGTCTTGGACAAATGATGTGAAGACACATCTCATATGCAAAGGACTCGAAAATATTCTAACAAATAATGTGCCAGATGCTACGAAAGAAAAAGAGGTAGATGAAAAAGAGCTTTCTATGAATAAAGCAAAAGCATTAAAATGCATGAGGCAACATCTTGATGAAGGATTAAAACTAGAGTACATGAACGTGGATGATCCCAAAATTTTATGGCACAACCTTAAGAAAAGATTTGGGTATCAAAAGCAAGTGTTATTACCCGCAGTAGTTGATGAATGGAACAAGTTAAGATTCCAAGATTTTAAAAGTGTGAGCGAGTATAATTCTGCTATGTTCAGAATTGTATCACAACTAGAGTTTTGTGGTAAAATCATAACAGAAGGTGAAAAACTGGAAAAGACGTATGCTACATTCCATACGTCACATCTAATACTGCAACAACAATACAGAATGCGGGAATATACCGAATACTCTGAATTAATTGCAGCTCTCTTACTTGCTGAAAAGAATAATGATCTGTTGTTAAAGAATCACCAGTCTCGTCCTACAGGGGTGATAGTGATTCCTGAAGCAAATGCCACAACTACTAATCAAGGACGTGGTGGTCATGGTTGGTTTAGAGGTCGAGGTCGGGAACGCGGTCGCGGCCACTTTCGTGGTCGAGGTCGAGGTCGTGGCCGTGATTATGGAAATTACTTTAGGCCTCCCAAAAATGAAATGATTAATAAAAACCAACAAGACAAAGATAAGTATGTCCAAGAAGTTCATCCAATTAAAATAAAAATTCTTGTTTCAGATGCGGGAAAAAGGGACATTGGGCTAAGGCATGTAGAACGCCAGGCCATATTTGTAAAATGTATAAGGCATCTCTGAAAAATAAAGAAAAGGAAGTCAATTTTCATGAACATGAACCTAAGGACGACTCAACTTACCTAGAAGCTGCAGATTTTACTGAGGATGCAAACGTGGACATGGACATGGAATAAAATAAATAAATAAATAAATATGTGATTTCCATGTTTGTTGCATCTTTATTGTACTTGTTTGTATTCTCTTATTTGTATTCTCTTGTTTGAAATGTGTATGATCTCATTTGAAGTTTGTATGAAGTACTTAATAAATGTTATTATATTAAGCTAACTTACCATCTTTTAGTCTTATATTCTTATTCATTAAGGAGTTTGAGTATGGAAGGTATTGGAGACATTTGCATCCCGGACAGTGGCACAACTCATACAATCCTCAAAAATAAGAAATATTTTACTGAGGTACAATCTACAAAAGCAGTAATAAATATAATTTCAGGTCTCACGGACTTGATTGAAGGAACAGGTAATGCTAAATTCATATTACCAAATGGAACAAAATTTGTCATTAATAATGCTTTATTTTCTACAAAATCTAAGAGAAACTTGTTGAGCTTTAATGACATATACCATCAAGGATATGATACTGAAACAGTAACTGAAGGTAATATGAAATATATGTATATTACTGCTAATATTTTGGGAAAGAAACAAATACTGAAAAAACTACCACAATTATCTCGTGGATTACATTATACACATATTCATGAAATTGAATGTAATTTGATAATAAAAGAGGATCCCAAAATATTGACATTATGGCATGAACGCCTAGGTCATGCTGGCTCCATGATGATGAGAATAATAATTAATAGTACACATGGTCACCCAATGAAAGGTATAAAACTCATAAATAATAGACTATGTGAAGCTTGTTCTCTTGGAAAGTTTATAACAAGGCATTCACTAGGCAGACTTGAAAAGGAATCACCTACATTTCTCGAAAGAATTCAAGGTGACATATGTGGACCTATTGATCCACCATCAGGACCTTTCAAGTATTTTATGATTTTAATTGATGCATCTAGTAGATGGTCACACGTTTGTTTATTGTCAAGTCTTGATATGGCATTTGCAAGATTCCTTGCACAAATAATCAAACTAAAGACACAATTTCCTGATTATCTTTGTAACACCCTCAAGATATTCGAGGTATATTACAGCGCCGTGAATCCCTATATGGGACCCACCAGGCTGAACAGCATCATACTCATCGACTCACGTAAACGACAAACCAAAACCATGTCATAAAGACGCAAAACAGAATAATCCACCCGGTTTACCGGTCAAACATAACATCATCAATCAACACAAACATATAGGCAACAATACAACCCGGACGGACAAGAACTCTTAAGTACTCGAGTACAACCATTAGTTCAAAAGCCACAAAAGACGAAAAGACACAAAAAGACACTAAAACATCACTCGTGCACAATCATCACGCACGGCCATCATCCGTGTCTTGGTCAATACCCGCTCGTCTCGATGAACCCGACCAAATTCATAAAACGAATTTCCCCGAAACGGGTCCCCAGAGGGGTTAGCAATTACGCTAGTACAAGTAACCAGATGAACAACTTACATCTTACACATATAGTAATGCATGCAATAAAGAAAACCGTTCGAAAACACTCATTTCCGAAAATGCCAATATCAAATCACATTTGTAAAATGCACCACAATTAACCGTCGATCCACACCTCCGTGGACCCCTACCGAGACCCCGTCGGATCTAACCCGTAGTGGTTAAAAGCAAAGCTCGTCGATCCACACCTCCGTGGACCCCTACCGAGACCCCGTCGAGTCTAACCCGTAGTGAGCATACACACACACACAATTTCTCATACAAAACTACTATGCCAAGATTGTAAGTTCATAAGGATACTTGCCTCGATTAATAGACGGTGACTCGAACGGAACGGAAGAATCAAGCACGACCGTGAGGAACCGACGGATGAACCTAACGATTCGAACAACACAATCACAACCAACTCTAGACGATTACGGAAAAGGAATACACCCGGAAACCCGCCTCACGATTCATGTATATTCATACAAAAATAACAACGAGGGCGGACCACAACCAAACCCTCTCGATTCCATAAAAATCCACAAAATATCCATGAATCCGTAGGAAAACTAAAGATACTAATAATATCAATCGTATACATCATGAATCCACCAACGAAACGGAACGAATCGGAAGAAAAACCCAAAACCCCCAAATTAATCGAAATAGGGTTTTAGAGCATTACCTTGGAAGATTCGAGTACTAAGATCCGTAGAACGCGTTAGATTGATTTCCCGAGCTTCACAACCGAAGAGAAATGATGAAAATCGACCCCGGATGAAGAACTCTCCCCTCTATACCCTCTCTCTCGCGACGCAGATGAAAATGGGGATGGAAATGGCCGATTTCGCCTAATAAAGACGAAGCACTGATTGGCCGCTCCGTGCCGCGGCAGCCAAAGTGTGCCGCGGCACAGCCGAAAATCTACGCCTGTGTTTCGCGTTGTGCCGCGGCAAGACTGCGCGGCGCCGCGCACACTGCAGTCGGGTTTTGGTCGCGGAAGACACACGAGTGTGCCGCGGCACGGATAGGTGTGCCGCGGCACTGGCCTGGCACCGTGCCGCGGCACCGTATGGGTGTGCCGCGGCACACGCATGATTGTCCGACCAACATTTGGAGAAATTTGTGTGCCGCGGCGCACGCACCTTGTGCCGCGCCCACACCCCATTTTGGGTCCCAAAATGATAAAAATGATCCTAAAGAGAATAAAACGATGGGAATCAATATTTGGGGACCAACAACACGCAATGGATCCATGGCAACCCCAAACGGCGGTTCCGCACAACAACAACGAGGATACGATTCAACAGCTTTGACAGAAGGACACGCCGAAAAGATACACGAGGTCACTACGACCGAGAAATACACCAAAACGAAAATACAAGGAAAAGAAAAATACGGATATTACATTCTACCCTCTAAAAATAAGTTTCGTCCCGAAACTTAAGAAACAAACAACTCCGGGTACCTAGCACGCATGCTATCCTCGGTTTCCCAAGTTGCTTCCTCGACACCGTGTCTCGACCACTGCACCTTGACCAAAGGTATGGTCTTATGCCTCAATCGTTTCTCACGATGCTCCAAAATCTTCAAAGGACGCTCCTCAAAAGTAATATCTTGAATATCAATCTCGCCATAATCGATGACGTGACTAGGATCCTAACATATTTCCTCAATCGGGAAACATGAAAATGCTATGAACATGACTCAAGGCCGGAGGTAACGCCAAACGGTATGCCAACCCACCTACTCGCTCGAGGATCTCAAAGGGGCCGATAAATCTCGGACTCAACTTTCCTTTCTTCCCAAAACGAAAAACTCCCTTCGTCGGCGACACCTTTAGCAAAACGTGGTCTCCCACCTCGAATTCCAAAGGTCGACGACGGACGTCGGCATACGACTTCTGTCGACTCTGGGCAGTCAACATCCGTTCCCGAATTAATTCTATCTTCCGCCTCATCTCTAAAACGACATCCGGCTCGGTCCCGACCAAATCGGACGCCTCATTCCAACAAATCGGTGATCGACATCGTCGCCCATAAAGTGCCTCATACGGTGCCATCCGAATCGACGCGTGCCAACTATTGTTATACGTGAATTCGATCAAGCAAATGTTCCTCCCACTACTACTCCAATCGAGAGCAGCACGCAATAAGTCCTCGAACGTCTGGATAGTGCGTTCCGACCGTCCATCTGTCTGGGATGAAAAGAGGTGCTCAAACGCAACCGGTACCTAACGCCTTATGCATCGCCTGCCAAGTGCGATACAAAACGGCCGTCACGATCCGAAACAATAGACTTCGAGTACCGTGAAGTCTCACGATTTGCGCAATAAACACACGAGCTAACTTCTCCGGCCCCAAGTGTCCTTGATGCCCGTAAAATGTGCCGACTTGGTCAGCGATCAACAATCACCCATACCATATTCATGCCCGACCTCGATCTCGGCAAACTCGTAACGAAATCCATCGATATATCTTCCCATTTCCATTCCTAACGAAGTGATCGCAATAACTCAATGGTCACGATGCTCGATCTTGACCTGCCGACAAGTCAAACATCTCGCTACAAACTGTGCGACCTCATCCTTCATATCATTCCACCGTAAATTCCTTCTCAAGTCCTTGTACATCTTACTCGAACCAGATGAACGGAGTAAGGTGTAGCATGGGCCTCCGTAAAATATTCTGTCTCAACTCGAGTCGTTCGGCACACAAAGCCGGCTCGAATCTCAAAACACCATCCTCGTGAATCACAAATCCAGAGACTTTCCTTTAAGAACGTTCTCTCGGATTTGAGTAATCATCGGATCCTCTAATCGCTTGACTTAATTTCATCGATCAAAGACGACGAAACCTCTAGCACGAAGTTGCCCGATGGCTCCGTGCAACAAAACTTCAACATCTAACTCGATTAAAGATCGCCAAGCTCGGATCGAGACGTAAGGATCTCAAGCGATCGCAGCTGCAATCGGTTTCGGCTCAAGGCGTCGGCCACGACGTTCGCCTTGCCCGGATGATAAAGGATTTCGAGGTCATAATCCTTAATCAACTCCAACCACCTCCTCTGCCTCATATTCAACTCCCGAGTAAATATGTATTTCAGACTTTTATGATCGGTAAAAATCGACATGCAGAGCCGAAAGATAATGACGCCAAATCTTGAGCGCAAAACGATCGCCGCTAACTCCAAATCATGAGTAGGGTAGTTAAGCTCATACGGCCTCAATCGTCTCGACGCAAAGGCAATGGTCTTACCGTCTTTGCATTAATACGCACCCGAGACCACGACCCGAAGCATCGCTATAAACGGCAAAACCCTCGTTGCCACATGGCAACGCCAAAATCTGAAGTCAAACGCTTCTTGACTCCTCAAAACTCGACCGCCTCTCGTCATTCCGGATGAACTTCCTGATTTCTGGAGCAAGCGTGTAAGTGGTCGAGCCGGTTTGAGAAACCTCGACGAACCTACGGTAGTAGCCACTAAACCCAAGAAACTACGGAGCTCCTTCACATTCTTGGCGGTGCCCAATCCAACACGGCCTCAATCTTCTGCGGATCCACACGAACCCCCTACCGAAATCACGTGACCTAAAAATATCACTTCCTTCAGCCAGAACTCACATTTCGAGAACTTTGCATAGAGTTGCTCGGTCCTCAAAATGTTTAATACTACCCGCAAATGATAGGCATGCTCTTCCTCATTCTTCGAATAAATAAGAATATCGTCAATAAAGACGACGACGCACTTATCCAAATACTCGATAAAAACTTTGTTCATCAACTGCATGAACACCGCCGGCGCATTAGTTAACCCGAAAGGCATAACTACAAACTCATAATGTCCGTATCTCAACCGAAAAGCTGTCTTCGGCACATCGGACTCTCTCACCCGGAGCTGATAGTACCCCGATTTCAGATCAATTTTCGAGAATACCGTAGCTCCCTGCAACTGATCGAACAAGTCATCAATTCTCGGTAAAGGATACTTGTTCTTGATGGTCACCTTGTTTAGTTCGCGATAGTCGATACACAAACGTAGTGAACCATCCTTCTTCCGCACAAACAGGACCGGTGCGCCCCAAGGCGAGGCACTCGGTCGAACATACCCCGACTCAAGAAGCTCACTCAACTGCTTCTTCAACTCGGACATCTCTGAAGGTGCCATGCGATAGGGTGCCTTTGAAATAGGAGCCGCACCCGGCTCTAACTCTATAGCGAACTCGACCTCACGATCCGGTGGCAATCCCAGTAACTCGTCAGGAAAAACATCAGGAAATTCATTAACGACTGGAATCGACGAAAGCTCGACTCCACCATCCCCCGCCTTCAAGGCATATCACCAATAACCGGTACATCCCTTACGCAGGAGTTTCATCGCCTTCAAGGCGTTAATAACGAGTTTCTGGCTTCCCCTCTTTCGCCCCGCGAAAGAGTGCTCGGTGCCGTCCTCGGCTAACATAGTGATGACTCTCGTGCGGTAGTTCATGATCGCACCATGCCGCTCGAGCTACCATCACCAAGGATCAAATCCTCACCCTCGATACTCACAACAATAAGATTAGAGGGCCAAGTCCTCTCACAAATAAGCCTGAGCAGTCTCGAACCTCCCGATCACCAACGATTCTATCACCGCTAGGAAGCTTAACGATGAAGGGCTCACAAGGTGTCAAAGCGGTCGAGACTCAAGCGGCACACAATCCGAGAGATATAAACGAATGCGTAGCACCGAATCGAAAAGCACACCGACAGGATGAGAAAGAATATAAACGGTACTGCCGCTACGCAGTAGCCGGATCATCGGCTCTCCGCATCTCATAGACACGCGGGTGGGCGGAGCCAACACTAGAAGCTCCCCCCTTAGAGGGCTGACCCGACCTCTCCCCCGACTAGCACTCGGCGGAGACTGAGGAGCAAACGATCCCTGATTCACACTTGGTTCCCTAGGCGCTGGAATGGAAGCCCGGGCACCAAGAATTTTCTCCCTCTCGGCCTGACAGCAGGCCTTGTGGCGGTCCACTGCGGATTACACGTCAGCAAAGGGCTCAAACAAGTACGACTGATGTGGCCCGTACGACCACAATTGAAACACTTCACATCACGAAAAGGAGCACTGGTAGTTCCACGAGGACCCCCAGCGGAACGAGCTGGACCACCGCCGGCGGGGAAGGTAGCAGATTGGGATCTCTGCTGACCCCCACTCTTGTGGCCCGAAAAGTTCCCAGCGGACTTCTGCTTCTTACTCTCGCGGGCCGCCTCACTTGCCGTCACCGACATATCATAAGCAAGGTCCCTACTCTGATAATCCTTCAATGTAGTGCATACGAGCCCCGACATATAGTCCCGAATCGGCAACTTCATCCGTTTGGAGAAATGGAAAATCTTGTCACTCTCCTCGACAACTTGGGTCTTCACATAACCCAACTCCTTATTAAAATCGACAATAGCTTGAGCTACGGGGATATCCCGTGGTTGAGCATCATAAAAAGCATGTACCCGAGGCACATCGGCCGGCACGGCAATATTCATCTCCATCAACTCCCGAAACTCGGCCCACGGCGGCATGGTCTTTGGGCCCAACGGCCTCCCACCAATCATGGCGTCCCCGTGAGAAAGTATTGAGCAATAGGGACTCTCGTTCCTCGGGACGATTAGTGGCAACGAAGACCTTAGATATCTCCTTAATCCACCCTTCCCGGCCCATCGGGTCGAAGCTCCCGAACCGAGGAGGATGCATCTTGATGACATCTTGGAGCCAACGGTCCGCTCGCCCGATTAGCATGGGCTCGATCCGGCCTCAACCGCCGAGCTATTGCCGCCATTTGGTTCACCATTTGTTGCATTACGGCCGCAATACCAAGATCGGCACGCTCCCGAGAAGAAGCATGGCTATGACGGTCGCCCGATCGCCCGGCTCCGAAGATCGTGACGTGGCCGCCCCACCGGCCCCACGTCCCGGCGCGTCCACGACCACGACCGCGACCACGACCTCTTCCAGCATCCATACGGAGTTAAATAAGTAGCAAAAGCCATACGAGGGTAAGTACGAGAGAAGAACAATCACAAGTCGAGAATCAAAGGTACGATGCAAGGAAATAATGAACAGAGGAAGGAAAACTTACGGACACTGGTAGTACCGGAATCATGGCGCGTGACGATGATGTGCAAAACAAACACCACAAGACCCAATAAACCGACAAGCCTAGGTATCCATAAACCTAGAGCTCGATACCATTTTCTCGTAACACCCTCAAGATATTCGAGGTATATTACAGCGCCGTGAATCCTATATGGGACCCACCAGCCGAACAAAGATCATACTCATCGACTCACGTAACGACAAACCAAAACCATGTCATAAAGACGCAAAACAGAATAATCCACCCGGTTTAATGGCCAAACATAACATCATCAATCAACACAAACATATAGGCAACAATACAACCGGACGGACAAGAACTCTTAAGTACTCGAGTACAACCATTAGTTCAAAAGCCACAAAAGACGAAAAGACACAAAAAGACACTAAAACATCACTCGTGCACAATCATCACGCACGGCCATCATCCGTCTTGGTCCAGCCGCTCGTCTCGATGAACCCGACTGAAATTCATAAAACGAATTTCCCAAACGGGTCCCAGAGGGGTTAGCAATTACGCTAGTACAAGTAACCCGGATGAACAACTTACATCTTACACATATAGTAATGCATGCAATAAAGAAAACCGTTCGAAAACACTCATTTCCTAAATGCCAATATCAAATCACATTTGTAAAATGCACCACAATTAACCGTCGATCCACACCTCCGTGGACCCCTACCGAGACCCGTCGGATCTAACCCGTAGTGGTTAAAAGCAAAGCTCGTCGATCCACACCTCCGTGGACCCCTACCGAGACCCCGTCGAGTCTAACCCGTAGTGAGCATACACACACACACAATTTCTCATACAAAACTACTATGGCAAGATTGTAAGTTCATAAGGATACTTGCCTCGATTAATAGACGGTGACGCGAACGGAACGGAAGAATCAAGCACGACCGTGAGGAACCGACGGATGAACCTAACGATTCGAACAACACAATCACAACCAACTCTAGACGATTACGGAAAAGGAATACACCCGGAAACCCGCCTACGATTCATGTATATTCATACAAAAATAACAACGAGGGCGGACCACAACCAAACCCTCTCGATTCCATAAAAATCCACAAAATATCCATGAATCCGTAGGAAAACTAAAGATACTAACAATATCAATCGTATACATCATGAATCCACCAACGAAACGGAACGAATCGGAAGAAAAACCCAAAACCCCCAAATTAATCGAAATAGGGTTTTAGAGCATTACCTTGGAAGATTCGAGTACTAAGATCCGTAGAACGCGTTAGATTGATTTCCGAGCTTCACAACCGAAGAGAAATGATGAAAATCGACCCGGATGAAGATCTCTGCCCCTCTATTCCATCTCTCTAGCGACGCAGATGAAATATGGGGATGGAATTGGCCGATTTTGCCTAATAATGACGAACTGCACAGTTGAACGCTCCGTGTGCCGCGGCACGCCAAAGTGTGCCGCGGCACAGCCGAAAATCTACGCCCGGGTTTCGCGTTGTGCAGATAGCCACAGCTGCGTGCGCCGCGGCACACGGTTTTGGTCGCGGAAGACACACGAGTGTGCGCGGCACCGGATAGGTGTGCCGCGGCCTCGGCACACCGTGCCGCGGCACGGATGGGTGTGCCGCGGCACAGTCTGGTGTCCGACCAACATTTGGAGAAATTTGTGTGCCGCGGCGCACGCACCTTGTGCCGCGGCCCACACCCCATTTTGGGTCCCAAAATGATAAAAATGATCCGGAAAGAGAATAAAACGATGGGAATCAATATTTGGGGACCAACAACACGCAATGGATCCATGGCAACCCCGAAACGGCGGTTCCGCACAACAACAACGAGGATACAGTTCAACAGTTTGACAGGAAGGACACGCTGAAAAGATACACGAGGGTCACTACGACCGAGAAATACACCAAAAACGAAAATACAAGGAAAAGAAAAATACGGATATTACAATCTTTACGGAGTGTGAGACTTGACAATGCTAGTGAATTCACATCACAAGTATTTAATGATTATTGTATGTCAATTGGAATTACAGTCGAACATCCTGTTCCGCATGTGCATACACAAAATGGTTTAGCTGAATCATTAATTAAACGCCTTCAATATATTGCTAGATCACTAATAATGAGAACAAATCTACCAGTTACTGTTTGGGGTCATGCAATTTTACATGCTGCTTCACTAATAAGGTTAAGACCAAGTGATAATCATAAATATACTCCATATTAACTTGCACTTAGTCAGGAGCCAGATGTTTCCCATCTAAAAATTTTTGGTTGTGCAGTATATGTACCAATAGCTACCCCACAAAGAAAAAAAATGGGACCTCAAAGAAGGATGGAAATATATGTTGGGTTTGACTCACCATCTATTATTAGATATCTTGAACCTCTAACAGGTGATGTTTTTCATGCAAGATTTGTTGATTGTCATTTTGATGAGACAGGATTCCCAACCTTAGGGGGAGGTAATAAACAGCTGGAAAAGGACATAATATGGTATGTACCATCATTATTATATTTGGATCCATATACAAAATCATGGGAAGAAAATGCGAGAAAAATTGTACATTTACAAGGTTTGGTAAATGAATTGTCAGATGCATTTACTGATATGAAAAGAGTGACAAAGTCACATGTGCCAGCTATTAATACTCCTGCTCGGGTTGAAGTTCCAAAATAAAATAAAAATAGAAGTACATCTAAAGCACGCTTAAAGCGTGGAAGGCCTGTTGGTTCCAAAGACAAAAATCCCCGGAAAAAAAAGTAGCCAATATAAATGAATGTGCTAAAGAAGCACAAAATGATGAAAAATATGATCATGTTGAAACACAAGCTGAGGCAAATAAGGAAGTCATTGAAAATGAAACTGAAAATACAAATGATCTCGAGATATCCATTAATTATATTAACACGGGGAATTTATGGAACAGGAGAAATAATCACATTGATGAGATATTTGCATACTCCATTGCGTGTGATATAATAATTAGAGATGACGATCCTGAACCCATATCTATTTTCGAATGTCAAAATAGACCTGATTGGCCAAAATGGAAAGATGCAATAGATGCCGAACTAAATTCTCTTAGAAAACGAAAAGTGTTTGGACCGATTGTTATCACACCCAGTAATGTGACACCTGTTGGGTATAAATGGGTCTTTGTAAGGAAACGAAATGAGAAATACCAGATTGTAACATACAAGGCTCGTCTTGTTGCACAAGGTTTTTCACAAAGACATGTGATTGATTATGGGGTAACATATTCCCCTGTTATGGATGCCATTACTTTTCGTTATTTAATTAGTTTATCGGTATCTTATAATCTTAATATGCATCTTATGGATGTTGTTACAACATATTTATATGGATCACTTGATGCTGATATATATATATATATATAAATTCCTGAAGGATTTAAGTTGCCTGAAGCATCGAAATCCAGAGAAATTTATACAATTAAATTACAGAGATCTTTATATGGGTTAAAACAATCTGGACTCATGTGGTATAACAGATTAAGTGAATATTTGATTAAAGAAGGCTATGTGAATAAACCTATTTGCCCTTGTGTTTTTATAAGAAAAACAACATCCGGATTTGTAATCATTGCTGTCTATATTGATGATTTGAATATCATTGGAACTAATGCAGAAATTTTGGAAGCAATGAATTATTTAAAGAAAGAATTTGAAATGAAAGATTTGGGAAAAACAAAATTCTGTCTTGGTCTACAAATAGAACATAGTAAAAATGGAATATTAGTACACCAATCAAATTATACAGAAAGGGTATTGAAAAGATTCCACATGGACAAATCAATACCTTTGAGTACCCCAATGGTCGGCAGAACACTTAATATTGAAAAGGATCCATTCAGACCAAAGGAAGAAAATGAAGAGGAAGTTGGTCCTGAAATACCATACCTTAGCGCAATTGGAGCCCTAATGTATCTTGCTAATTGTACACGGCCGGATATGGCTTATGCAGTAAATTTACTAGCAAGATTCAGTTCATGTCCCACAAAGAGGCATTGGAACGGAATAAAACATATATTCAGATATCTACGAGGTACGATTGATCCTGGTTTGTTTTATTCTAACAATGCAAAACCAGTTTTGATTGGCTATGCAGATGCAGGTCATCTATCTGATCCACATAATTGTAAGTCACAAACTGGATATGTATTCACATATGGAGGCACTGCAATATCCTGGAGATCTAAAAAACAGACAATCGTGACTACTTCCTCAAACTATACTGAGATAATAGCTCTTCATGAAGCAAGTAAGGAATGTAGATGGTTAAGATCAGTAACACAACATATTCAAGAAACATCAGGCTTGCCACTCGATAACGACCCAACAATAGTATACGAGGACAACTCTGCATGTGTTACTTAAATGAAGGAAGGCTACATCAAAAACGATAAAACCAAGCATATCCCCCCAAAGTTCTTCGCATTCACTCATGAACTTGAAAGAAATAAAGAGACCGACATCCAATATATTCGATCTTGTGATAATGCGGCAGATCTCTTCACAAAATCACTCCCTACGAATGTTTTCAAGAAACACATTCAGAATATTGGAATGCATCATCTTCGAGACCTTTAAAGAAGAACTACCCATGCTGGATTGAGGGGGAGCATACAACTGTACTCTTTTTCCCTTATTAAGTTTTTATCCACTGGATTTTTCTTAATAAGGTTTTTAACGAGGCAGCTTGTGATGCTCCCAAATGAGATATCATGATATAAGATATTTCAAAGGGGGGTGTTATAATATCATCAATAATGATATGTGGGATCAACAATCAATAATTGAATCAATTATTGGATTGAAATATCTAATATAAAGACAATTGTGTTGTATAATAAATAATATTAATTTGTTGTATAGCATGTAAACTTGAGCTATAAATAGACCTCTTTGGTAGAGCTTTAGAGATATAATTCATTCTAATAAAAGCTCAATTTCTTCATCTTCTTTCATCCTCCTTTATGCTTATAATGTAGAAATATATATTACAATATATGTAATATATATATATATATATATATATATATATATATATTGTGAAGTGATAAAAATATCCGATTTTACAACAATTTTCTCTTTATTATTCAAACTACCTTCTTGGTGATTTCAATACAATAAGCTTACTAAGAATATTTTTATTACGAGCCATTTGTATTTTATAAATTAAATTCTTTATCAATTTAATATACTTTTTATTTTATAAGGTATTTGCAATGAATTATATGACTAAAATCTCATCATCCCCCGATATACTACTTGTGAAACTAATTTGATAAATGTCAAAAAATCGAATGTCCATAGTCCATGCCATAATCTATAATCAAACCACAGAATTGTTACACATCATTCTTTTTTACCACATATAATCAATTTATTTATAATTTATAATATTTGTGATTGAAATTAAAAATAGAACTTAATCTATGGATGAAAATCTTATCATAGTTACTAAATATAAAAAATACCAAATAATATATTTTAATCACTTTGTCCGAAAATACTAATTTACCAAAATCATATTTCGAAAATATAATATATTTGTACTTTAAGTTGAAATTGAACGTATTGGCGTTTATACATATTTTCATGTTCAATGTCAATCTTACTAGTTAAAGGATCAATCTTTTCTTAGTAAAATAGAAAGTTTAATTGAGGCCATTTTTAATATTTTGTAGTAAATATTTTTTAGTAAATAGAAAGATTAATATTTAATTTTTAATTTAACTCTAACTAATTAGTAATTTATAACTATAATATATAGTTATTAAACTTTTTATTTTTATTTTTTAATATGATTAATTAATGATTAATTTTAGATTTTATATTTCATAATTAAAGAATTTTAAAAAGAACCACCATAATAATAAATTTGCAATATTCAGATATATATGATAAATTCATAAAAATTATACATTAATATTCTCATATCCATACTTATATTCAAACTTTCAACTGAGAATTATTTCAAGTCATTCAACACTATAGTTAGAGCGACAAATATTATACATTTATTAAATATGTAACAACTATACAATTGAGTAAACTTTAGATCTCCGAGAAGCCTCAATTAGTGGAAGAGATAATAATTTAATAAAATTGAACTGAGATGAAAATATGTAGTAAAATTATCTTTTAAATTTGATTTAGTATGAATAAATGTATATAAACTTTAATATTCTCATATCCATACATATATTCAAACTTTATACTCATCGTTTAAAACAGAATAGGTAGTACAGTCATTTTTAAATTGGGTTTGAGATGGGTATTATTCTAAATGACTTATGTGGCCGAACCTAGCCTCATATTTCGATTCATCTCCATTTACCGCAAAAAATGATTTTGCTTGATTGAACTCTAACAAAATATCAATTTATTTATTATGTTTATATTTATAAATTATAACATAATATGATTCCCATTGAATTTCGATGGGTTAAGTACTAGTTATATGGATAAAAGGGATTTCTTTTGTCCATATTAAATTAAAATGAATTTTGGACAATATAAAGATTATTTATAAATTAACTTAAAATTAAATATTCTAATAAACCAATTATAATTAATATTGTAACTAATACGTATCCCATATATATTATTGAATTTTTGAGATTAAACTTAAAAGAAAATAATTATTGTCAATTAAAAGAATGTAAGTATGAAGATACAAATTTGGAAACCCTAATCAGATGAATTTTTTTATAAATGTCTCTTTTGATATATTTTTTCCTTTAGTTTAGTCATTTTAAAGATTGACTTTTATAAAATATACAATTTAGGTTTTAATTTAAGTCTAACGAGCTGGCGAATCATTATTTATATTTATAGTTTTTATAGATACATTTATAAGTTAGTATTAGTATATTGTTATTTAAAGTTTAATAAAAAAGTAAAATTAAAAAACCACTATATAAAAACAACCAAAAATTAAAAAAATTATGTATCTTAAATCGTGAATAGTATCCACTAGTACAATAGTATTTTAAATTGTTCTCTTTGTAAAATGCACTTAGTTCAAACAAGTTTATTTGTAAATTAAAAGTATGTGAAATAAATACGTAACAGAAAACATAAAAATTGGATACTCCAGATTAAAACTAGACACAAACAAATAAATTCATATATTTTATTGCAAAAACTCATATGAGACGGGTCTCACGGGAGTGTAAATTTTAGTTTAGAATAATAATTCTTTTTTAGTTTTTTCTTAATTTTTAGTTCCTTTAATTTTTCTTAGATATTCTTGAATTTGAGGATTTCTAAGATATCTTTTATATCTCAAGTATAACATTTATTTCTAGTTTTTAATATTTATTTTCTAGTATTTTAGTTAGTTTAGTTTTTTTTAAAAGATTTTACATTTTTGTATATATTATCGAGAGTGAGACAGTTCTACAAATAGACTTACTCAAATTTAGTTGTTTCTAATTCGTCATAGTAGGGTAGACTCTGTCCATTTTTTTCGTTTCTCTCTCTCTTTTTTTTTTTTTTTTTTTTTTTTTAATATTTTACATTTTTGTATATTTGATCTTAAACCAGTTGTTATATCTTAGCTTTATTGGATTATTAAAATGAACCCTAATAGTTTTCTGTCCAGCAAAGCAATATTGGAATCCCTGGTGGTCAATTTTGTCATTTAACTCGACACGCAGTTTATTTATACGAAGTCGTCTTTTTTCACCTCATCGTTCCCCGAAACCCACGAATTCCAAACCAAATTCGATTTTTTCCCAAATCGCAATGATATGGAAAACGGCTTCGAACCACCGGCCGGCTTCAAGCTCTGCGGTTATCTCTTTGCTGTGCTTGCTCCTCCAAGAGACGCCTCTATCCAACTCAACTCGGTTTGCCGCGTCGCAGGCGTTCCTCCAGACGTTTACTTCGTGACCCAAAACGACGCCCGCTTGACCCCCATTGGCAGGCCAGATGCTCTCGATTCCAAAGCCACGCCGTCCTCGAAGAAGCGCTGGAGCAGAATTGGAATGGTCCACGGATCAATTAGCGTGGTGCATCAATTGCAAGCCCTCGTGGCTCACAAATGCTTGAGAATCGTGGCGAGGATCGTGAATGTTTCGCTGCTCGAGGGCGGATTCGAAGGTGGAAGTAGGGAAATCAGGGTTGTAGTGCTAGTGGATGTGTACTTGCCGATGTCATTGTGGTCCGGGTGGCAATTCCCGCGTTCAAGTTCCACAGCCGCTGCCCTGTTCAAACACTTGAGGTGCGCTTTTACTATGTATTTTTCTTTTTTGCTCCGCCTGATCCGGTTTCTTTAATAGGATTGAGATTTATCTGGCAGGTAGATTTATGTACAGTTAAATGAGTTCGTTTGTTTGATTTAATTTTCTCGGATGTTTAGGTAGTGGTCTTTGTTTTGTTAGTTGTGAAACCGTGATGGTAGATTGGACGCAGTTACAAGCTCTTGCATTCCTGGAAAAGTTTTTTTGGTTAAGAACTAGGGCTAGCATCTGTGACACAACACAGTGACAGTACCATGATATCACGACCCAACATGTCAATTAGAAACATGAATTGCAGAGACAAATAACGAGATAAGGTACATGCTTCCAACACTGAACATAACCGAAACATGAGTTCTAAAAATTTAGTTAAAAATCATAATTATAATTATATTTATGTTTATGAGACAAATGAACAATACCAAAGACGAGTGTGTAGCATGAACATCAGTAAATAACACAAATTCACACCCCTCTTAGAATTGAACTAACTACTTAAGTTAGAACTAATTTAAATATCTTATAAAAATGTTTCATATAGTTCTAATAGAGCTGGCACATCATGTTATTTAGTGGTGTTCGTGCTATACTATCTTGTTCTGTTTAATGATACTAATCATCATCGAATGTACCTTAATTTGAACCAGTGTTACCTAATTCTCTACCCTCCTCGTCCCACGAACCGGAACGCACGTACCAGTGGGAGAAAAAAGAAAACGCGTTTGACTAAGGGCCCTTAATCTCAACCAGTGTTACCTAATTCGCGTATTGGCTCTCCATATCTGGCGACCCCAAATATGTAGGCTTTCTCCATATCTGGTGGACTGGACTTGGAGAAGGAAGACAACAGTGGGAGAAAAAAGAAAACGCGTCTGACTAAGAGCTCAATCTCTTTTTATTTTTTTCCTTTTTTCCTTAAAAAATGCAAACAACTCAATTTCGAGAACAAATCAGTTCATTTTGTTACCTTTTTAATTAACTATTTCCTTGCTTTTAACTTGTTCCTTTTATATATTATGGTTTATGTGCTCAAATTTTTTAATGAACTTACACTAATGTATATTTTTGTTTGTAAAATTTGGATGATATTTATATGATTACAAGGAAATATATATAATTATAACATGACTTAATATATAAGTGATCAAATATATATAATAAAAAAATATAAAAAATAAGTACTAGCGTACTGTGAAGAATGAATTCGCGTACCGCATCCTAAAAAAGCTTCCCGGCTAAGCCTACCCCCAATGTGCCGCGTTCCGATCTATGTAGCGTACTATGTTCCGGTGTGTTCTGTGTACTGAAACGTACCGCGAACCAGGTAACATTGATCTCAACTATGTTGCGATCGGTGGCATGAAGATTATTGTGTCAATTAATGGTCTGAAATTAGTTAACACTACAAATTCATGCATTAGGGAAAATGATACTGATAAGAGTTTCACACTGGCTCTTGATTTTCTTGCTAAAAAGTGGGTATGTTATTGGACGTTGTTGACTTATGGGAAGTTTTCTTGGTTTACCTATTTAGATACCTTTTAGAGTGAGGCAGTCCCACAGTTCTATAACATAGATACTTATGAATTGGAGTTCTGAATCTGTAAGGATCAGGTGCATCTTAAGGTCTACCTGATGTTAGGGGTGGTGAAAAACACTCACCCTTGTGATATATTTATTTTGTGTTGGACCGAGTGTGATGCACCCTGTCCAATATAGACATTACCGTTGGGAGTTGGGACACACGATGTTTGTGTACATCATGAAATCTGTGCTCACAAGATGATCAGTGAAAGGCATCTCTTGTGAAATGTTTGTGTTGATTGAAGACATTAATTAAGGTCAATTTTCCAATATTTTCACATAAAATGACTGAGATGATGGGATTGGGAGTTGTTGGCATCACCAATTGATATATCAGAATTCAATACAACAACATCTAAGCCTTAATTCCAAAATGATTTGGGGTCCACTAACATGAATCAAACTTTGAAACTGTCAATGATCGTTACATAAATAACATAAAAGAAAAAAAGAGGGAAAAAAGTAGAGAAAAAAGCAAATAAAAAAAGAGAATGAATGTTAAAAAAAAAGAAAAAAAACAAAAAATCTTGAAAAATAAATTAAAAGGTAACATAAAATAAAAGAAAATAGGAACAAAATACAGATAAAAAAAAGAATCAGATTCCATCCACCATCCGTATTCCTTCCCGCCACATTTGCCTCTCCATCGCCATACTTTCTCCAATTCCAAGAAACCGCATATCATTTTCAATCATCTTTATCCAAGTTTTCTTGGGTCTTCCTCTACCTTTCACAATATTACTTGTTCCCCAACTTTCTAGCCTCCTCACTTGAGCATCAACATGTCTTCTTCTCACATGACCAAACTATCGTAATCGATTCTCCATCATCTTGTCTTCTATAGACGCAACTCTTACCTTCTCTCTAATCCCTCATTTCTGAGCCGATCCTTTTTTGTATGACCACACATTCATCGTAGCATACGCATCTCCGCCACATTCATCTTTTGAACGTGATATTGTTTTACAGCCCAACACTCGGTGTCATATAATAGTGCAAAGCTTGATTGCCGTGCGGTAAAATTTACCCTTTAATCTATGAGGCATGTCAGGATCACATAAAACCCCCGTGGCACTTTTCCACTCCAACCACCATGCCTTTATTCTGTGAGCCACATCGCCATCTAGTTCTCCATTCTTTTGGATAATAGATCCAAGATACCGAAAGAAAGTGGATCCATGAACAATTTTTCTATCAAATGTGATCATCCCTGCCTCTCTATCCCTGTTTTCGCTAAACCTACACTCCATATATTCAGTCTTACTTCTGCTCAGCCTAAAGCCTCGAGCTTCCAAAGTAATACAATATCATCTGCGATCAATTGTTTTCTACAAATGCCAAAGTAATACACTGTTATCGCTAAACCTTCACTCCAGATATTGTGTTCCAATTTCTGTTGCACTCCAATCTTCGTTTCATCAAATCAACACAATATCATCTGCGATCATCATGCACCACGGAACGTCAATTTGAATTTCTCTTGTCAATTCGTCCATGACTATGGGAAAGAGAAAAAGACTAAATGCAGATCCTTGATGCACCCCAATCGTAATAGGGAATTCTTCTGTCCTCCCAACATTAGTACGTACACTTGTACTAGCTCCCTCATACATGTCCATTATAATGTCAATATATTTCCGCGATACACCCTTCTTTGTTAAGGCCCACCAAAGTACTTCCCTTGGTACTTTATCATATGCCTTCTCTAAATTAATAAAAACCGTATGTAGATTTTTTTTTTATCTCGATAATGTTCCATCAACTGCCGGATAAGATAAATTGCTTCCATGGTCGATCTTCCAGTCATAAATCCAAACTGATTTTCTGTTATCTTCACACATTTCCTAATCCTTTGTTCAATCACTCGTTCCCACAACTTCATGGTATTACTCATTAGTTTTATTCCGCGATAATTAGAACAATCTTGAACATCACCTTTGTTCTTATACAAAGGGACGAGAATACTTTTCCTCCATGCTGATGGCTTCTTATTGCTTCTCCAAATCTTATTGAAAATCATAGTTACCCATTCGATCCCTCTCTCCCCCAAACACCTCCAAACTTCAATAGGTATACCATCTGGTCCTTCGGCTTTCTTTGACCCCATCTTCTTCAATGCCATTGTTACTTCACCCTTTTGAATTCTCCTTTTAAACTCTCGGTTAACCATACTTGAGGGGATGTTTAAATTCCCAATATCTTGTTCTTGAACCATACTTGAGGGGATGTTTAAATTCCCAATATCTTGTTCTTGATGGCCATTGAATAGGGTATCAAAGTATGACCTCCATCTCTCTTTTATCTCTTTATCTTGAACCAAAACTTTTTGGCCAGTATTTTTACACATTTAACTTTTTCAATATCTCGCGTCTTCTTCTCTCTCATTCGAGCAAGTTTATAGATATTTTTTCCCCTTCTTTTGTATCTAATCTTGCATATAATTCTTGATTGACCTTTGATCGGGCATTTCGCACTGCCTTTTTAGCTTCTGTTTGAGCTTTCTTGTATTTCTCATAATTCTCATCGCTCAAGCATTTACCGAGTACCTTATAACATGCACGTTTGGTCTTTATCACTTGCTTAACTTTATCATTCCACCAAGATGTGTCCTTACTTCATGGTCTATTTTCTTTAGATTCTCCTAGGACTTCTTTTGCAACTTCCTTTATGTTATGCTCCAACAAGTTCCACATCGAATCTATATCCATCTCAGTGCAACCAGACCAAATACCACTATCAACAATCTTAGCCACAAAAGTATGTCGACACTCACTCCCCTTGGAGCTTCCACCACTTAACTCGAGGGTCAACTTGTGGTCTTCTCTTTCTTAAGTGCCTCTTACCTCGAAAGTCAAGCACCACAACCCTATGCTGCGTTGCAGCACTCTCACCGGGTATCACCTTGCAATTAGTAAAACTTTTCCTCCAAACATTCTTTACTAAAAAGAAATCAATGTGACTTGCATTACCTCCGTTTCTATATGTCACCAAATGAGAGTCCCTTTTCTCGAACCTAGTGTTCATAATACCCTAGTCATGAGCTAATGCGAAATCCAATATACCATTTCCTGCTTCATTCCTATCCCCAAAATCAAAGCTACCATGAATGCTCTCAAAGCCATCTCTGCTAACACCGTCATGCCCATTGAGGGCACCACCAATGATCAATTTCTCACCCATAGGAATTCGTTCAACAATCTCTTCCAAATCTTCCCAAAATTCTTGTTTGATCGATGCATCCAATCCTACTTGTGGTGCATAAGCACTTATGATAGTTAGAAACTCATCCCCTATCACAAGCTTAATACTCATTATTCTATCGCTCTTTCTTGACACTTCCACCACATCATCAATGATTTCTTTATCAATGACGATACCACTCCATTTCTACTTCTATACTTTCCAGAGCACCAAAGCTTGTAACCCCAAGGAGCTAACACTCTTGCCTTTTCGCCAACCCACTTAGTCTCATGTAGACACATTATGTGAATCCTCCTCCTTTTCATAACCTCCCCCACTTCTGCTGATCTCCCCGTTAAAGAGCCAACGTTCCAAGTTCCAAACCACACCTTACTACCCTTACTAGCCGCATGAACTAACTTCTCTGTCTGTTCCCGTCCACGCTGCAAGGATCCTTGCACATTTGACACCACACCCATACTTCGAGGTGGCGCGCCGCTTCCGGGCGACGACCTAGCAACCCTTGCATATTTTCCACTACACCCGGGCCTATGAAGTGTAGCGCATCCTTGTTCATTTAACACCACTCTCAGATGTAAAGGTGGCGCGCCGCTTCTGGGCGACGACCTAGCAACCCTTGCATACTACTGCACCCGGGCCTATGAAATGCAGCGCGTCGCTTCTGAGGAGATGCCCCAACGATTTTCAAAGTTTGATTCATGTCCATGGAATGTGACGAGTTTTATGCTGGCTGCCACTAAGCTACCGCAATCCTCCTCTTTTATCCGGGCTTGGGACCGACAATGAATGTCAAGAAGACACCCACAGGCAGACTTATATATCAGAATTAAATATATATATAGAAATTTCAAAGTTTTGTTATCTGTCTTGGAAACATTAACCTGTTTGTTTACATTCTTGAATTCTGATTTGACAGTTTTCTGTAGCTTGAGTGACGTTGTAAGATGAGTCTGATCTGCTTTTTTTCCTGCATCTTTGGCTGAATGTTTCTTATGTATAAACTTAAACCCCAAGATTATCTTGGAGTAATGGGTTCTACTATTCAACTGATCTATTGGTTTTAAATGTTGCTGGCAGTTGTGATTGGGAAGTTAGAAGCTTAATGCTCACATCTGGCAAAGTGGATTGCTGTAATTATTATAACATTTGGAATTTAACAGACTGTCACGTCCTTGGCTGTATACGGCGTTGTAGTGCTCCTGACAATTCCAAGAAAAAAAAGCTTTTTGAACTGCAGGAAATTTTTGAGAGTTTACCCTGCGTGACAAAGAAAGTAGACTGTGACAGTACAGTAGTAAAACCAGCAGAATCATCCTACGAATCCGGTATCTGGGTGCTGTCAGATGACATTTTGATTAATATTTTAACTGCACTAAGCCCAGTTGACCTTGTTAAGATTTCGTTGACATGCCATCATTTAAGATATTTGGCAGCATCCATCATGCCATGTATGAAACTTAAACTGTTTCCTCATCAGCAGGCTGCAGTTGAGTGGATGTTACAGCGTGAAAGGGATCCTAAAGTCTTAAAACATCCTCTATATATGGATTTTAGAACTGAAGATGGATTTGACTTTAATATCAATATGGTTTCCGGTGAAATTGTTGCAGGTGTAGCTTCTACCATTATGGATTTTCGTGGGGGAATGTTCTGTGATGAACCTGGACTGGGTAAGACTATTACTGCCCTTTCACTTATTCTGAAGACGCAAGGAACTTTGGCAGAACCCTCAGATACTGTACAAGTGATCTGGTGTATGCATGATGGGAAACATAGGTGTGGTTATTATGAAGTCAACTCGGACAATGTAACCCGGGGTAATTCGTCAAATACTGACAAAAGTGTGGTTAAGAAAGTTCGCAGGGGAAGATTATCACTAGATGAACTGACACCAAGCGAGATTTGCAGTGGCACTGCTTCAAATTCCCACAGGCCTCTTGGTTCCGCTGAGAAAATGCCTGAATCCTCTTATTTACGTTCCAATAAACGGGTGAAAATGCATACACCCGAACGCTCAACACCTGCAGCTGTCACTGTGCAGTCCAGCAGGGGCTGGACTAATGCAAAAAGAAATCTTCTGGATGCATATGAGGCGACGCCCTCTACTTCTGAAAAATGTTCTAAGAAATTAAAGCATGTCTCTAAGGGCCGTAAACGAAAAATTTTGGGCAACCAAGTTGCTCTATCCCGTGGTATATCGCTCACTATGAAAAGGGATAAGGAGACGGTGACAGATGATACAGAATGTAACGAAACTTGGGTCCAGTGTGATGCTTGTAGCAAGTGGCGGAAGGTTGCAAATGGAGATGTAGCAAGTACTTCTACAGTGTGGTTCTGTAGTATGAATAGTGACCCATTGTATCAGAGTTGTAATATTCCTGAAGAATCTTGGGATTTTAGGGAGTCTATTACATACCTACCAGGGTTTCATACCAAGGGATCCTCTGGGGTCAAGGAAGAAAATATATCATTTTTTACTAGTGTGCTAAAGGAACACTGCACATTGATCAATTCTGAGACAAAGAAAGCCTTGACTTGGCTAGCTAAACTTTCCCCAGATAAACTTGCAGAAATGGAAACAACTGGGTTGGTGAGCCCAACCGTAGGAACCTCTATATTTGATACTAGGGTTGCTCGTAAATATCACAAAATCTTTCAGGCATTTGGGCTTATAAAAAGAGTAGAAAAGGGTGCTATGAGGTGGTACTATCCAACAAATCTTAGGAACCTTGCGTTTGATTTGGATTCCCTTCGGATTGCGCTATGCGAGCCATTAGATTCACTTAGATTGTATCTCTCAAGTTCAACTTTGATTATTGTCCCCTCAAATCTAGTTGAGCATTGGAAAACTCAGATGGAAAGGCATGTTAGGCCAGGTCAGTTGAGAGTCTATATATGGGGTGATCAAAAGAAAAAGCCTTCTGCCCACAGTTTGGCTTGGGATTATGATGTTGTAATAACTACCTTTAGTCGATTGAGTGCTGAGTGGGGTCCTCGTAAAAAAAGTGTGCTAATGCAAGTTCACTGGCTTAGAGTAATGTTGGATGAAGGGCATACTCTTGGCTCAAGTCTCAGTTTGACAAATAAACTGCAAATGGCTGTGTCGTTGACTGCCACTAATCGGTGGTTGTTGACAGGTACTCCAACTCCCATCACTCCTAACAGTCAGCTATCGTATCTCCAACCAATGCTAAAGTTCCTCAAGGAAGAGACATATGGGCAGAATCAGAAATCGTGGGAAGCAGGTATTCTCAGGCCATTTGAGGCAGAAATGGAAGAGGGCAGGTCACGCTTGCTTAAATTACTTAACAGATGCATGATTAGTGCAAGGAAGAAAGATCTTAAAGCAATACCACCGTGCATAAAAAGAGTAACTTTTGTGGATTTCTCTGAAGAGCATGCAAAAAGTTATAATGAATTGGTGGAAACAGTTCAACGTAATATTTTAATGGCGGACTGGAATGATCCATCTCATGTTGAGAGTTTATTGAACCCAAAACAATGGAAGTTCCGTGCTACAACAATAAAAAATGTAAGGTTATCCTGCTGCGTGGCCGGACATGTCCGAGTAACGGATGCTGGGCAAGATATTCAAGAAACTATGGATATCTTAGTAGAGAAGGGTCTGGATCCTATGTCGCAGGAACATGCTCGGATCAAGTATAATCTCTCATATGGTGGCAATTGCATGAGGTAGTTGACCTTTTAGCTTTTACTTCTTATTAATTTCTTTCACTGTAGGAAACATAATGATTTATGCTTGTATTTATACTGTTAGGTGCAGTGAATGGTGTCGTTTACCTGTCATTACACCTTGTAGGCACCTTTTATGCCTTGGTTGTGTTGCTTTAGACAGTGAAAGGTGTACATTTCCTGGTTGTGGTAACACATACGAAATGCAGAGTCCGAAAGAATTAGCCCGTCCAGAGAATCCTAATCCTAAGTGGCCTGTGCCAAAGGATCTCATTGAGCTACAACCTTCTTATAAACAGGTACATTAAAGTTAGATAACTGTATTGAGCATAATTTGGAATAACCTCTTTTTATTCTATTTGTCTGTATTAGAAATACGCATTTGTTGTATTCATGTTTTCCAATTAATTGCCATTTGGCAAGGAATAATCTTTTCATTTATAGTTTTCCACATTGTAGATGGGAAAAAATGTTTCTGTCCCCGATGTGGTTATTCTCTGCAGCTGCCTGTATCAATAGAACCACGTAAAATTGACTGTCAACTTTGTCTCTAACTCTAAGCCATCTTGTTCTTCTTTTTGATTGATCCTGAGAACAAATCACTTGCTTCGAGGAAAGCATCACTGATTAATATGTGGAGGCAATATGTAACTCACATCTGGCTCATAGGTATAAAGATCAATTATTTTGTGGTTGCTTCAGGTGTAACAGTGCTTTCTTAGCCACTTTGCTTGAATAAGGGCGTGATGCTAGAGTGGTTTTGTGCGTTGTCTTTGATGGAAATGTTAAAGTTTACTTCGCTAATCATTATTTGATCATATATTTCTTATATTCCATGTTCATCTTTTGTTTAAGTACCCTTTGGTGGCTAACTTGATCGTTTTTGTTTGTGTCTCTGTTTATGTCTTTAATCTTCTTCTTGCGACATTTCAAAAGATGCCCCTGTTTTGATGCAGGACGACTGGAATCCTGACTGGCAGTCAACATCTAGCAGCAAAGTTACATATTTAGTTCGACAGTTAAAGGAATTGCAAGAAACTAATAGGAGGATGATTGGATACCCCATTGGGAATAGTGATGTTATGTCTAATGAATTTAGTTTCTCCTCCAATAGGAGCATACCGGTAGATCAGGAGGCTTCCCTCAAGTTAAGAAATGAGTGGAGCCAGATTCCTTTGGAGAAAGTTATTGTTTTTTCGCAGTTCCTTGAACATATACATATCATTGAACAACAGGTAACTTTTGATCAAAACATACACATGCTTCTCCTGATTTTATCTTTTCAACTGATGAGTTTATTTCTTCAACATTTCCCAGTTAAGTATTGCAGGTATTCAATTTGTTGGCATGTACAGTCCGATGCACTCTGGCAATAAGGTAGATACTCATTTTTTTTTTTTTTTTTTTTTTTGTGATTGTGTGGTTTCAAAATTTGATGCTTTTTAGTTGCTAATGGGATCTTATGGAATTCAGATGAAATCAGTAGCAGCTTTCCAGCGTGATGCAAATTGTATGGTTCTCTTGATGGATGGAAGTGCTGCATTAGGTCTTGATTTAAGCTTTGCGACTCATGTCTATCTGATGGAACCTATATGGGATAGAAGGTAATAGATAGGTTTGCATGTCTGCACATATATAACTAATTTTACAAATAATTAAAATCAAGTTAGGTCGTACTTTGACAAATTTCTTAAAATCATGTTCAAGTCTTCTTGAGACAGCTCTTCAAGCATAACTGCTTCTCCTTGCTTATTGTGTAATGTTTATCTCCTTGGCTTTTTTGTGAACTAAGACTGATATTTTGGAAGCAGTTTGAACGTGTTTTGGAGAGATTAAACTGTTCTATAAATTTTTATTTATATATTGACTGGATTTTGTTATAAAAATTGATTAGTATGGAGGAGCAGGTTATTAGTCGTGCTCATCGAATGGGTGCTGCACGTCCTATTCATGTGGACACACTAGCAATGAGTGGCACAATTGAGGAGCAGATGTTGAAATTTTTACAGGTGCCGTGCTCCTTCCCATTTTTCCTTTTAAATGATTATGTGCTATGGGGTCTCGCTACTCGAGGGTTTGAAGATGGTATATTTACTTGGGTATAAAAACAAACTACTCATTGCCCGGCCCTCAGTAGTTTGGGACATCTCTTTAATCTCTAAAACAAGGCGGACTTATTTCATGCTGGACCACTTGTCTATTTCATCTTCATATCTGGAAGAATAGGCAGATCTAATAGATTCCTTTGTGTCCACCTCTGCCAGTAACACGTGGGTGTCTAAGAAATTCTGTCAACTACTTAAACCGATAATTGGTAGGCTATCAAAGAACTCCATTTCTACAGAATGTATTCACCGCCATATCACTGGAATTTTGAAAGAAGCGAGTCATTGCAGTTTGGTGAAGACGTTCTAGTGATTTCTCATTCTGCCAATGAACAAATTTAGCTCGTATGGGAGAACTTGAAGACACTGTTTTAGAGGACACTTACTTTTTCATCTTCAGTGCTCTCCCCACCCACATGAGAAAGCTTTATGCTTCAAAAAACAAAGCTTAGGATAAAGCTTGTTAGATATTTTCTCCCTCTCGTAAGAAGAACTCTCGAAAGGAAGAAGTTGCTACACATAGAATGAGTTCTAAGAGCAGTGACACAGATACTTGGCCCAAAATTCTTGAGTAAATTTCTGTTAGAACTTTTGTGCACATTGATATTATAATCATTGCATTTGCCTTGAGGAGTTTTTAGAAGTGGTATTGATAGTTTCAATGAACATGCAAAATCTGTATGAAAGATGGAATTTTTATTCTAACTTGGGTATCCAAGTATATCGGTGAGCCATTTTATGTGCGAGTAATGACTTTCCAACTCTGTTCATCATCATGAAGTACCCTACTCATTATATACAGAATGTATGAATCTTGAGCTGCCTCACTTTGGCAAAGATTTTGCGTGCCTGCTTAGCGGGACACTGCCAATATGATGTCTTGATGTTGGTTCTAGTCCTTTGATTGTGTTTATGCTGATGATCAATTAGTTTGGGTTCCTCCTCAGAATATAGGTGCATTAATCATTTATGTAATTTCTACAATCAACTAAAAAAGTGTGCACACTCCTTTTAGGATGGCGATGAATGCAGGAGGCTTTTGAAGGATGAGTTTGGTACGAAGGATCTTGAGGGCGCACGATCATTTCGCACATTACATGATTTTGCCGAGAGCAATTACTTGGCCCACCTTAGATTCGTGCGAACTAATTCGAGGACAGAGAAGGTTCAGGTATTGTACTCATGACCCTTTGCTTCTTTACTGCTTGATTTTCACCAGTTAAATTTGTACAATGGGGACTCCAAGATTTCTAGTTCAGTGATTCTAAAGCACCATAACTACTCTTATCATATTTTTCTAGTGGGACAAAAAGTTTTTTTACCCTATTGTTTAAAATTCTACATATTTACCAAGAGAATATAGATAGAACAGCAACGTCAATCCTTTGCTGCTGGAATAACAGATTCTCAGCTATCATTTTTTGACATGTAAACTTCATGCTATTGATTTCCACTATGTGGAGGGAAGGTAGTATGAAATATTGCTCTGTTTGGTATTTACCACAAGATAGGTCCAGTTAGTGCGAAATGACGTTTGCAACATTACCTTTATTCGAAACATCTTGATTGAGAAGTCCAATTTCTAGAAGCAGACTGGAGCAATTCTCATGTTATCTTGTCCGTTTAGCTTGATTTCCTTGTCTGAGAATTTCTTTACAAAAGAATGACTCTCTCTTCCTTTTTTTTCCCTTGAAGGAGTAAACCGTGAATGCTCAGATCGTTAAGTGCTGTGGATGATTTTCGACTCTTGAGTTATTTAGTGTACAGGGGTACTGGATGTCAACGATAGTTTTTTGGCTGCTTGCATTCACGATAAATTCTGGATTTTTTTTTTAATTTCGTTGCTACCAATGCTAGAAAAGAGCTTCAACATTAGTTTATTACTAATTACCAATACTCCCTCTTTCCCAAAATGGTTGTCATGTTTTAACTTATTTTGTAATTTAAGAGGTTTTGACTTCTTCTGTTATTATAACCTAATTATAATGTTAAAAAATAACTAAAATATGACACTATTTTGAGAATTTTGAAAAAAATAAATAAACCTGCCAACCATTTTGGGGAAGTGGGAGTAATTTTTTTCATCAATCATGATATTGGTTCTTTGTTAGTTGTGTATACATTGGTTTGATATGTGACATTATTATCATGTGTTTCCTTGAACCAGCAACAAGGTTATAAATAATATTCAAGTGAATTAAAATCTTGAAGATAAAAGATGCCAATTTTTAGTGAATTGGTAACAGAATTTATCGAAAATAATAAAATTGGAGATTACTATAGTAAATATCATTAAGAAACACTCCTAGCTAAGACATCAGTCGATTGTGGTTTAGCAGAGTTTCTTGTTGGGTACTAATGATCAAGTCATATCCACTCCACGGTGGGAGTTACAAATGGATTTGTGTTCATCTATTGAACTCGAAAGTTTCGTTAGATTTATGTGAGATACTATAGGGATAGATAAAGTTATCGAATGGGGACTGAAAGATAAAACTCTCATTAAAAATCATAAATTTAATACCATATTTTACATAGATGTATAATTAGTTTTATATTTTTTTTTAGGGACATAGCTGTTTTTGAGATGGGCTTGAAGGGGGAGTGAGAAAATTAGCCCCCTCTTATTACGATAGGGTCTGATCAATTTTTAAGAAATATGTAAATAAGAACAAAATGAACTTTGACATAACAAATATACTAAACAACGCAAAAATACATCACAACTTATATGTTTTGCAAGTTAAGAAGTATCTGAAACAATCACATATAATACTATCCGCCTAGTTGTCTTCGAGGCAAAAATACTTATCAGTTATGTATAATTTAGTTGTTCGGCTATTTTTTTCTCAATCTTAGAGATGGCTAGTCCACTAAGTCTGTTCTGTGATATTGTTGATTAAAGATAATTGTTGATTAATTTTAACCTCGAGAAGCTTCTTTTTGCTGATAAGCAACATAAGTATTTAGGAATAAATCATTCAGTTCTGCCAAATTGTGTAATATATTAGTGGCTCTTTTCTCGCTTTGTTAAATAGCATCTTATAACCATTAACTTTGCATATAACTCATCGCCATTAATATTTGAGTGCCCATCATGAGTCAAAACTTCCTCAAGCTTCATACAGGACTCCATCCAATTATGTAACGACTCATTCTTCAACATATCCAGATTCAACAAAAATCCAAACTTCTTTTAATATTGTTTAAACTGCTCAAACCGAACTTGAAGAGAAGATCGAGCTTGATCAATTATAAAAAGAAAGTTCGACTCTAAAAGATTCTTCACCTGATTTTGTAACATCAACACGTCTACTTTCATCAAATGGCTTCTTTCTTCGAATAGTGCATTTCTCTTGGAATTTTTTATACAAGCAATCTTTTTTGTCCTCCTTTGTGTCTCCCACTCATATTAGATATGTTGTCATAGCATTGTCCTCTTACATCAATGTCAAGTCCAAGTTTAGTTAACGCATTTAGAAGTTCACTTGACAACCCAAAATCGGATGTATCATCTATCTTGATAATCTCAACTCGATATTCTACTACTTTCGGTGTCTCTTTCGAATCATCCACACATCGAAACTAAAGATATTTGTTCTTGATAACTTGTATCCAGAGTATAGTCTATCATGAAAAATATTTTGCATGTTTAACTTTTGCGGCTTTTTTTTCACTTCATTTGCCAAAGTCGCAATTAATTCATTTTGAATTTGCGGAATTAAATATGTATATTGAGATTCTCTTGTTTGACAACGTCTAACATGCTCCTCCATTACTGTATCAAACTCAACAATTATTTCTATCATTTGCAGAAATAGTCCGTTGTTCTCCAAATAAAGCTTCTCATCATCTCCTCAAAATACCAACAATTTTTGGCAAGTCTTTTCATAATAGGGATTATTCTTGTCAGCACATACATCCAATGTTGCTTTCTTTGTTATTTGAATTTCCACACTTTCATCAATTGTTTTACCCTTTTGCATCCTCTTTCCCAAGCACACATGCAATCCATATGGTCTCTACTAGTTTCATGATTTTTAAAACTCATATGCATATTACGACAATCTTTGTATCCTTCATTACCCAAATTTCCAATTTTCCTCGTCATTTGATTGATCTTAAGCAAATTGCAACAAAAACAAAATATCCTATCCAAGAAAATAGAACATACCAACTATTTTCTATCATATGTCTACTCATTTGTCATTACCCTTGTATAAGCCGATGAATAAATGCCTATTTGGGCCCATTTCTACCAAGTAGTCTCTTATTCTTTGACTAATGTTGTTCCAATTTTGAGGATCTTCCAAAATATCTTCTTCATCCCCTTCACCTATATTGGCTTCTTCATTCAATGAACCCAAATTAACTTTTGATTCCCCTAAATTGAGTTATTCATTCATGTCATCAAATCGACGCCCTCATTTACTTTATCATTTTCATTATGAGTTTGTTGTTCTTTAATTATCAAATCATCCATCATTTTCTCTCCTTGTGTTGTATTACTTCTAATTGAGTATCTATTAATATCTCCGACTTGATTTTGAATTAGTGCCAGTTTCTTTTATTTTTTTTCTTTCAAGCTCCAAAAAAATATTTAGGAGGCATATTTTTTGTGTTATTGTATCTACAAGTTAATAAAAATAAATAATTATAAAATTCTCATTTTTTTTTGAGAGTTATAGATTTATGCACTTGGAGGAACTGGGTTTTCACGAGGTTCCAGGTGATAAACAAGAGACCGACCCGCGACCAATGACCTAGCAATGATGGATGCAGACTCCATGAAATGGATTGTAGCAGTCTTCATGTAGTTGGGACCTTCGTCTTGACGAGACAGTCAAAGAGTTTGACTTTGTGCAAAATGAAGAGGAACCTTGTGTATGCAAGAGGGTTAGTGGGAGCAAGATCACATTCTTAGTATTATATGCAGATGACATTCTACTAATAGGAAATGATGTGGGAGTGCTCAGTTATGTGAAAGCTTGGCTTTCGAGTAATTTCTCCATGAAAGACCTGGGAGAAGAAACCTATATTCTTGGGATTCGACTCTACTGGGATAGATCGAAGAGAATGATACGTGTTTCCCAAGCCCTCTATATAGATTAGATCTTAAAGAGGGTTCCTTTCGATGCGACATGCAATAAAACTCACCTTGAAGATGTGTCCTCATAGTGAGGAACAATGAAAGGAAATGAGTTATATACCATATGCTTTGGCAGTGGGTAGCCTTACATATGCTTTATTGTGTACGAGACCTGACATAGCGCATGCTGGGAGCGTGGTAAATAGGTTTCGGGCTAACCCAGTTCGGGAACATTAGACCGCCATAAAGAACGTTCTCAAGTACTTTAGAAGGACTAGAGATCTGGTTCTTATATATGGTGGTGGAGAACTGAATGTGATGGGATTCACTGTATTGGACTTCCAAGGAGAGAAAGACGATTCTATGTCTACTTCTGGCTACATTTACTCTTAATGGAGGAGTAGTATCTTGGCATAGTGCCAAGTATAGCGCGATTGCTGGTTCCACCTGTTAGACTGAGTATAAAGCGGCCACGGAGGCCTCCAAAGGAAGGGTTAAGAAGTTACTAGGTAAACTTCTCGTGACACCTTGTGTTGTGCTGCCAGAGTGGTAGCACAGGCCCAGGAGCCGAGGTTTCACAACAGTACCAAATATATTGAGAGAGTATCATCTCGTAAGAGTATTTGTTCGCAAAGAGATACATTGTGCTGCATAGAGTAGAGTCAGTCGACTACGTAACTGATCCACTGACCAAGCCACATTCTCAGATTAGCTTGGAGCATAATCTAGAAAACATGGGTATTAGATACCATAGTATGTGGCATTGAGTGCAAGTGGGAGATTGTTGGGAGTATGCCCTCGAATGCCACTCAGAGGATGTTGAGTGAGGGCATTGTACTTGTAATTATGTAAATCATTAATATAAAGCAATGGGAGTTTCTTTATTTAGTGGTAGTTACTGGCATTCCTAACTCGTAAATATATATATATATATATATAAACTAGTCCGTGTATTTGAGAGCAAAACGTTCCACTCCTTATTGGATAAGGGGGTCGGCACTGGAAAGGTTTATAGCTTAAATACT
This sequence comes from Orobanche coerulescens, assembly GCA_033398695.1. Classification (NCBI taxonomy): domain Eukaryota; kingdom Viridiplantae; phylum Streptophyta; class Magnoliopsida; order Lamiales; family Orobanchaceae; genus Orobanche; species Orobanche coerulescens. The sequence continues at coordinate 67,699,265 of CM065815.1, forward strand.
TAAACGTTCGCAAGTCGATGAAACTTGACTGGGCGTTAAGTTTATGTGAAGACTTGTATGACGTGTTCTTTGACATGTAGAGTGCTTGTCGAACACTAATGGTTAGTGGGAGCACACGTTATAGGTATGCTAATTGGATTAGTATACTCGAACTGACTCACCCTCGATTCGTCACACGGATTTCACTCCGGGACAGTCAATGACGGAATCGAAAGGTTGTGATAGGTATTCGTGAACCTTCGACTTGAGGATTTCGTAGGGATGTGCTTGTGACGTCAAGATTTTCATTAGAGTAGTTCGACCCTGTAAACTGGAAGTCGGGGGTCAACCTCGACGTGCATCTTGACGGGCAAGTAGCAGGTCCTACTGAATACCAAGATAGAATTCTTTCTCCCGTTAGTGAGCGGTTTATATGTCCTATGTGGTTATTGGGAGATGAGATCATAAGTCTTTGGCCAAAGCATTGGAGCTAGTTGTATTGGATACACGAGAGCTCGATGATCTCGATTTGTATTAACGCATGCATAGAGTCAAGGACAGATAGGGTTTGACTGACCGTGACCCTATAACTTGATCGGGACATGTGAAAGAAGGGTTTATACGTTTACTGATATTCACGACAGAATTGTTCTTGAATGATCCCACTCATTCGTTCTCAGTTGGGAGTGCAGGTGTAGCGCATTTGGCTAGGTGGTGCTACTACTCTTTGGTTCCTCCCATTGTTGACTGAGACGAACCTACCGAGTCGCGCAATAGGATTGACGACGGAATGAATCGAGCTTATTCTCTCATTATGAATATCAGATATTAGATATCTAATTTGGGACATTGGATGTCTGAATCGATTTATTGGATAAATTGATTTACGGCCAAATGAATTAAATATATTACTGGGTGATTAATTTAATTCATGAATATAATTATTTCTTGGAGAAATTAATTGTGTCATTATGTATTTGATATGATAAATTAATTGGATTAATTAATCGATATAAATACATTGTAACGGAATAGGACTTTATCTCTTTGGACTCTCGGGAGGCCAAAACGAACAGAATTCGTCCGACTCCTTCTAGATTGGCCGCCCCCTCACTTTCCATCCACCTTCCCATCTTGTTCTTTTGTGTCCATTTTATAATGGATGAAAATGACTTGTAAGGAATCTCATGTGCATGAGATGTACATGTGAGTGGAAAGTAGAATAAGATAAGAAGACTTTCACTCTCACCATAATTGAATTCATCCTCAACGTGAGATAGAGAAAGAAGAGAGAGAAAAAGAACTTAGAGTTCATTTCATGGTCTTCAAATTCATCTTCATCTTCTTCATTATTTTATTCAATTTTCTTAGAGAAATAGTGAGAGAAAAATAGAGAGAAAAAGATTAAACACTTAGAGTGTAATAATCTTTATATTCAAGCTCCTATAATCTTGTTCTAGTCGTATCCTTGGAGAATAACGAGATTTAGTCATTTCGGTCGTTTCTCCGACGCGTGGCAAGTAGAGACGCGGTACTTTCGGCGTTGGATCATCCAAGGGCTTGGAGCGGATTGGATTCGTAGAGATCAATCTAAAGCTTGGGGAATAACTCAAGGGAAGGAATCCATTTAATCAACGGACTACAAGGGTGAGTTTCTATATCTCTTGTGTTTTCGTTTAATATCCGTATATACGTAGCTCGATCGATCCTCGTAGGGATTCATATCGAATTAATTTTCGTTTTACCGCTTTCGCTGGGCCTTCGTTTTAGGCACCGAATCCCAACAGTGGTATCGGAGCGTTAGTCTTGCGATCGTATATACGATATTGGCATTTGGAATGCTCGATTAGATGGTGAATGATTTGGAATCATTTTAGACATAATCGTGATGTATGTTTTTTGTTCGTAATAATTGTATTTTTCGTAAGTTTATGTTTAAATATAAATCTTAAATTTCTGGGAAATATGATTTATATTGAAGATATGAAAGTCGGAAAATATTGATATTGGATATCCGGTCAAAAATCTAGCCCCGAATCGTCGTCGCGGATGACTTTTTGGTCAAAAGGTGCATTCTAGCCGAGAGTGACTCGACCGTGTCCTGGGTGACTCGGTCGTTCCGTGATCTGGCCAGCCGCTGCACTGACCGGCCGTGTCGGGCGACACGGGTCGTGTCTGGCCGCAAGCTTCAGTGACTCGACCGTGTCGTGCCACACTACCGTGTCCGCAGAATGTTCTGACATTGCACGACCCGACCTTGTCAGGCGACACGGGCCATGTCTGGCCGGCAGTGACTCGGCCATGGCAGGCCATTTTCGCCCCGGCTCGATTTTTCGTGTATTCTTAAAAATTAATCTCCCGCATGTTAAATTGGATTTAATATGATTAAAATGATTTATGGTATTTCATTTTATAAGGGAAATTCGATTAATTGGAATAATATGGTCGACCAAATTATTTTGAACGTTATCATATTACCGATTGTGTGAATCGATTGGATCAGTTCGTATTGGTGATTGGATCAATGTATCTCTACGCTTTCCATTTATATAGTATTTATTGAATGAATGCTTTTGAATGGGGATGTGGTTCGTGGACTTAGTTTTGAATCATTTGTTTTATTTTATTGGGTTGTAAAGGCCGTTTTGAGCCTATTTATTTTACTAGAAATGTTTGTATCTAGGATGTAATTTTCCATGTAAAATTTACATGTAATGACGAAGACCGGAGGAAGATCCATTTCGAGAAGACAAAGATTCAAGACGAAGACTTGTAATTAGATTACGAAGTTTTTGTTTTCTAGGAACGGTCCATGAACCACATGTTGGTAGCAACTAGGTTGTGAATGGTTGTTTCATATTGTATGAATGCCACAAATGCGCTTAAATGATTAATGTGCAAAGTGTAACGTTAATCGCGAAAATTCTCCCACGACAAATTATTAAGTTTATAAGGTTTCAAGATTTTCCTTCCTGTTGTTACCCAAAATATTATCCGGAGATGGTATGCTGGAATGGACGAGTAACAAACAAAATGCGAGAGCACGTCCATGGGGAAGTAAATAACGCAAGATTTGCCAGGGTTGTTAGTCCCGGGCTTGAATGCTCTCGCAAGATATTATTAATACGAATAATAGAGAGTATAAATATTAATGTTAGAGTACAATTACAATGAGTGTAAAGACCCTAGTTATCTTAGCTCTTGAGTGCTGAAGATTGCCGGAAGAACCAGAGTAGAAGCTCTATGAGTTCTTGTTACAAAGATGAGGTGTTAAGTTCTTTAGCTGAATGTCTCCTCGTGTTAGCGTTGTCACCCCCTATTTATAGGAGAAGAGGTTGCTGGGATGTCTCTGTCTCCCACGGACGATCGCCATTCCTGCATTAAATAATGCGGGCGATCGTCCCAGCATGTGGTACTGTTTCCTTAAAGTCCGCAGCTGCTGCTGGCAGCCAGATGCGCGAACCAATGAGGAGGTGACAGGTGCCTCACGTCGCTGTCTTGGGAGGTCCCACCTAGGACCTTTCGGCGGGTCTGTCGGTAGGTGAGGCCGTCCTTGTCACTGACAGCTGCTGATGGGCTGGAGTAAAGCCTGCTCTTGCGGCGCCTTTTGCGGACCTGCACGTGGGCCTTCATCCTGAGGTTCGGTCTTCGCAGACTTTGACGGGTGTCGGATTCACACGTGGCATGGGACGGTCATCCCCAGTCGGATATTAGAGGCGATCGCCAGGTGCCAATAGACGATCGCCTTGGACGTCGACCGCTAGGCACTTGCCCAACATCTGTCTTCTTTGGTTGGCTTCTGACCATTATGCCAATCGCCATCGAGGTGTATAAATCGCCGCACAACAATTGCCCCCCAGCTCGCTCCGATGTTGAAGACGTGGGGTGAGGTGGCTCTGCTGGCGATCGCTTGTTTTAGACGAGCGACTCGTCTACTTATAAAGCAGACGATCGTCTCCCGAGCAAACTAATTTCGAATTTGGACGACCTCCCCGGACGCTGAAAAGAGCGGGAAGTGGAAACGGGCTTTGAAACGTCACTGGGGCACGTGTCACGCTCCCGTTGGGGGAGTCCGACGGTTTTGTCAGACTTATCGTCTGGCGTGCCCTCGAAATGACGCATACGCGGATTTCGAGGGTGGCATTAAATGCGACTTATCCGACGGTTGCACTTCAGCCCTCGAGATTCCGCTTATTTGCCCAGAAGTCCCTTCTCTCGCTTATAAAAGGGGTTAGGGCTACTGGGGTTAGATCTTTATGCGCTTTTGCCTGAGAAGAAGACATAGCTGAAATTACTTGAAGCTTTGTGTGCCGATCGACGTTCGACTCAGTCTCTAGGTAAGAACAAAAACTTTTCTCCCCCTTTCTCTTTGAATATGTATGGAGGAGGATTCACCGTGTATGAGGCGGGTAGCACTTCCGCCGCCGTGACTTCGACTGCCCGGGATGAAGCCTCGCGGATTTTCACGTGGAGATGGCCGTCGAGGCCATTCGCGCTGGGATTGAACCCGCGAAGGTTGAAGAACTCTTCAATGAGGCTGACGCAGCGAGGTCGGCAGCGGCGGAGCAGAAGCGCTCGCCGGCCGACGAGGATGAGGCAGTGAGACTGTACTGGGAGCAGAAGAGTGTGTTCGGCCAAGCCTTTATGGAATTTGCCGAGCTCATGGAGAGACTTGCCGGACCACGTCCTAAGTTTGATTTTCACGCATATTCGGTCGCCCACCCCTATGAACCCGTAAAGCGGACGTCATTTCGGGCCGCGGACCGCTCCCCGTGGACCCTCGACCAGATTAAGAGTTCGACGACTAAGAATGATTTGAGTCGTTGGAGGGCAGAGTTCCATGTCCCCTCTGACGTTTCACTGTATGTGCCCGCCGAGAACAAACGCGCCGACCAACCTCCCGAGGGTATGGTCGCCGTTAACGAGTTGATCATGGGGGCCGGATTGCGGTTCCCATTACCGTTCGTCGTGTCATATCTGCTGGCCGCCTGGAATGTGGCGCCGCTCCAACTGACGCCGAACGCCTAGTTGCAGATCGTCAGCACTTTGACTCTATTTGGCGGTCACCGGCTGTTCCGTGTTCCTTCTGCGCTGGAAATGAACTACCTCTTTATGCTGACGGCGCAGAAGGGTTCTGTTGGCGGCTACCACATTCAGGGTCGCATGGGCCGAGTGGTCCTTGGGGTGCCGAACAAGGTCCGGGGCGACCTGACAAAATGGTGTTGGGTCGGCGGAACGTGGAAATCGGCCGCGAGCGACAAACCCGAGGATGAGTTGGATATCCCCACCGGCTTTCGGGAGAGGAATCCGAGTAAGGGTTTTAACTCTCCCTTCGTTCGGATACACCTTGAACTGATCTAATTTGGTTTTCTTTTTGTAGGCTCCCTTGTTCCAGCAGCCGGTGACCTACCATTTGACTTTTCGATCGTCTGGGAGTGAATCCGTGGTCTTCCGGATAGTTACATCGACGCTCGCGTGATCAACAACGAAGCTCATTGGTTGGGCGCTTGGTTGTTTCGCTTTCCTCGCCACTTAAGGGTCCCAGGTACAAATGTTTACGATCCCCTTTTTGCTTGACGATCGCCTTTGATTGAAGAAGACGTCTAACCTGGTTGATTGTCTTCTTTGACAGAGATCTACTTCCCCTGCTACTCCGAGCCGCCGAGAGAAATCGCCATGTCGAACCCTGGTCTTATGAATCGTCTCCGCCAAGGGAAGAAGGCGGGCTGTGCCCCTGCGGTGACGACCCATCTATCCCAGAGGCCAGACCTCTCATGGGGCCGATCGTCGTCGTGCTGGAGACTCGGGAAGAGGAGCAGCTCCAGCGCAACTGCAAGAGGCGGAGGCCGGAGGAGCCCTTGCCAACTGTTGCTGCTGAGGCGCCCGTAGTGGTGCCGCCGGTCGCCGTGCCTCCAATTTCTGCAGTTCCAATGGCGGAGGGGCCTACGCACTCCTCGGCCTTCCTACAGGCCATGGATACCGCTGACGCCCAGACCCCGCGGGGCAAGCCTTTTTTTGTCCGAGACCCCGAGAAGGTCGAAAGGTAAGTTTGGTTGATCAGCTGAGTTAATTCACTTGTGTAGGGGACATACTAACTCCTTTGTTCTTGGTGCAGGGTCCGTCTTGCCGACCTGAACTGCTCGCCGATGGTGTTGGACTTCCTCGCGAGCAGATCTCCCCGTGAGCCTAGCGACGTCCCTCATTATGTCTCTTGGGCTATCACCATCTTGCCGAAGGCTTGGACAACCGATCTGGATGCGATCGCGCGCCGGCGGTCCGGAGACGCAATGCAGGTGACTCTTTCTCTGACCCTCCAAGCAGCGACGATGGCCGCTCAAGCTGTGAAGGATTATGAGGGGCGACCTCTACTGCCCGTCTCCATTCGGACCTCGAGGATGCTCGGAATCGGAACGCCGAGTTTGCCGATAGGATCGCGGCAATGGATAAGGAGTACGTGGAGACGGCCAAGCGGGCTAAGCAGGATCTCGACCGGATGAGGCAGGATCTCGACCGGGCCCGGGCGGCGACCGACCGGATGCGCGATCAAATGACAGAAGCCCGTCGGTTGCATGTGGCCTCGCATGAGGAGGCGACCGGGCTGAAGGCGGTGGTGGACCGGTTAAATGGCGAGCTGGAGTTGTTGAAGGGGGAGCTGGCCGCCAAGGTTGCCGAGCTCCAAGGTGCGGATCAAACAATCGCGGGGCTGAAGGAGAAGTTGGAGGCGACCGAGGCCGATCTCTTCCTCAACGTGGAGTATGTTGGCGAGTTTGCCTATTACATGGCTTACGCTGACGCCATCCGCGATGCCAAGAAGGGAGGGCTCGAGGTCGGCCCTATGATTGATAACTTCAAAGCCTATGTGCTTGAGCATCCTCTACAGCCGGCCTTCTTTGTTCCGATCCTTGACCTTCCTGACCTCGGAATCGACCTGAGTTGGTATCCGTCGCCAGACAAACTCGTTCATCCGGATACCGGCGACGAAGCGCACACCGATCCAACAGACGGAGGCGAAGGCCAGGCGGGGGCAACATGAGTTAGACCGCTTTCATTTTGTTTTCACTTGTAATTTTTCAGTTTCATTGTGTTTTGCCTTTCAGGCGCTTGTACAAATATTCCGAATGAAATGAAATACCTAATTGCATCTGATTCCTTGCTTGTACGATCGTCTGTCTGAATCTTTCGCATTTGACTTCACACAAGTGTTTGAGGAGCGGTCGTTGTATGTATAGCTCCGAATGTATTGGCATACTTAAAATTCTTACTTGTAAATTTCTGAACAAAACCGATCGTCATATGTGTATTTGAACAAAGCCGATTGTATGTGGTTCCATCCTCCTGATCTCATGTATGGCACCGTTCTGCCCCTTGTTTTTGTTTACTTGGTGAAAGTAAGAGAACGAAAATAATTTGTTTAGCAAGCTATCTTTAGTTTGGTTCTTGCGATCTTTGATTTTGTTGATTCCTCGAGGGAGACCGAACGTCCCGGCCTAGAAAGACTTCGCACAGTCGCGGGGTTCAATGGAACTCACCTTTACGACTATGTCATGTGCGCGAGCAACATTCCGTCTGATGGTTAACTTTTTGCGACTCACTTAATTGTGAGGGTCCTCCGTAGGCTACGTTTTGCCTCGCAATGTAGCAATGGGGCGGACGATCTCTGCCTGGAGGAGTCCTTGCACGGGGCGCCGTCGGATAAATCGATCGCCACCGTGGCTTGTTAGCACTTTCCTGCCTAAGAGGGCATATGTTGTGACAGGGGGAAGGACGCGCCGCATTGTCCAGATCCACCATGTTAGATGATGGATCCGAGGACGGGCGAGCGTGTCCACTGATCTGTTTTGGAGGGTCCTTTGGCTACGCTCGCCTCTTATTTAAACGAAAGGGCGGGCGATCTCTACCCAAATGAACCTTGCATGGACGGGCTATCGGTTCCATCGACCTCCAAAACCATGGCTGCACTTTTCTACCTCGGATTGCTATGTTAGATGACGATTCTCGACGGTATACATTGTGTTAGGGGGGAGGGGGGGATCGCTTGCCTAGGTCCATCAGGTTAGATGACGAATTGGAGGGCGAGCGAGTCGTCCTCTTTTTTATTTGTTTGTTTTGTCGAGGCGAATCATTTAGAGGGGATCGGAAAATCTCATTAAACTCTTTGTACATTGGGTAACTGAATACAGAGTTTTCATTGATAGTATTTCTTCAAATGAACAGCGTTCCAGGGATATTGGTCTGGAGTGCCGTCTGGGTGCTGGAGCTCGTAGGTGTAATACCCGGTTGTAATTCATTCATTTTCATTCAGTAATTATCAGTCTGTAATTGTCACTCAGTGTATTTTCACTCAATTATAATCATTCATCAATCATGTTCATTCACCGTGTTCACCGTTCGTATAAACTTCGAGTTGAGTATCGTTATTATTCATCGTTTCAACTTTCCTCATATGAGTTCGACTTTGTTAGATCACCATTAATTTTTGGTAACTCCAAAAATTCTAAATCTTTGCAATATTATAGAGCATCGAGTTAGCTTTCCAATGGTTCAAACGGTGAGTCAATCGGAGTCCGGACGAGAGAGTTATGGTCGTTTGGCTTTGGCGATCATCGCTGACCGAACTCGGCCGTGTCGTCCGACACGGCCCGTGCTGCACTCGTCCGAAAATGCGTGAGTTTCCGCCGACTGTGCTCGACCGTGTCGTCCGACACGGCCCGCGGCTGCATTCTTCCGGATAAGCTCGAACGATCGCTGACACGCCCGACCGTGTCCCGTGACACGGCCGAGTCATGCCGAAGTCAGCCGCCGCGGTCGCCAAGGCCTCGCCACGCGACCGTGTCGATCCGGACACGGCCGAGTCACTGCCGCCAATCGCCGGCCAGTGCGGCGACACGACCGTGCCGATCGCACGGCCGTGTCCGGCAGCACCAACCCCCTATAAATTCATTTTTTCATCATTTCAAATTTCATTTTTCTCGCATTTTCTTCACCTTCAACCGAGAGATAAGGCTTGAGGGAGGGTTTTTCCTTCACAAATCATTTGGGTGTTTGATTTTCTTCATCTCCTTTCGATCGTGAAGCCTTGGATAATCAATCTAACGCGTATTCTTCTGATCAAGCACTTAGATCAACAAGAGGTAATTCCTTCAACTCTTTGGACTTCGATTTTGTGTTGAAATAGGATGTTTTGGACGTTATAATAATGATATATGAAGGGATATGTATATGATTATGAGTTTGTATAAGGATTCATTGGATTATTGAGGGATTATTCAAGAACACTTTGGAAATCGAGTCGAATTGGGGATTTTCAACTAATTGTTGTTATAATCACGCTTTTCGGATAATCATAACGGATTATTGATCGTATTGAAGATGTTTTGTTGATTTGAAACACTTCTTGGGGATTTGAAGTTGATATTATTGAGGTTTAGTTGTATACAATCAAAGTTGGCCTCAAAGTGTTCGATATAATGCCCCGATGAACTTGGTTTAATCGTATCGACGCCTTGAGCTCGCTTTTATTCGTGTTTAATTCGTTATTAATCGGATTGTTGGTAATTGTAATGAATTAAGGTTGTTCGAGCGACCGTATCTTGATTAGGACGTTGTTCGTGGACGGACATTCTTCATTGTTGTTAAGTAAGTTAAATCTTACTCGGTTAAAAGGATACTCATTCCTTTCGTTGTTGATTGTTCATAATCATAATTCATCATCATAATTATAATCATTTTGAGATTTGTAATTGTCGAATAATAATTTCATTCACGAGGAACGACGGTTCCAAAACATTTCATACGATTATCAATCACGTCGCTATTACTTTCATAACGGTGAGTCATTTTATCCTTGTCTAATTAATTATTCATTGACGTTCATTATGGTCATTCTCGTTCATGTGACCTTCTGGGTTCATATTGCGTGGCCGGGTGTGTCTGTGTGGAATTTTTAGTCGGGCACACGATGGTTATTGTATTGGGTTCACCGATACATTAGACCGTGCACACGAGTCATATTGTCTCGTGAGACTAATTAGGTACACGGACGGGTGTTGTACACTTGCACAGAACATTACGGGCGTACTATGGTACTCCTCTTCAGCGTAATTCATAATTAAGAATATTTCATAACTTCAGTTAATTCATGATTGTGTAATTTCAACCCTTGAGGATTGTTGTTCTGTGTAACTGACCCCGTTAGGGGATTTTGTTTTCAGGTCACGGCAAGGCAAAGGCATGGGAAGAGCATGTTGACGGCGACGAGTCCCAGTGATACTAGTAGGGGGCCCCAATCATTTCGTTTGTTTCAGTTAGTTTCAGTCATTTCAGTCATTTGTATTTTCCGCTGCAAAATTCCGTTTGAAATGTTTATTTATTCAGGGTGGTGTATTTTATCTTCACATAAAATACACTAGTATTCGGTATTGTCCTGGTGTGTTGTACTTAAACTCCTCATCGGAGTATTTGGTAATATAATGTGGTTCGGTACTACATTTATCTTGTGTAATTCATTCATTTTCATTTGCCTGGTGGGTCCCAGTCGGGGATCTACGGCACTGTAATATCCGCCTAGTTTGGGGTGTTACAGAGTTGGTATCGGAGCGTGGTTTTGAATACTACCCTCCAAGTCATGTCTCGTTTGAAATCATCGTCATCGGACTAGTATCATTGGACTTTCGCGTCACGTGTGACCTGTGCAAATGCCGAGCCAATCAGACCAAGAACAGTAAGATTTCTAATGCCATGGTATAATTTCTGCATTAATCATTCATTCATAATTCATCGCTTAACAATCCTCAATCATCATTGTCACTTTGATCGAACGGTCGAGTTGACTCATTAATCACTCAATTCATTTCATTATTCGATTGTTGATTTGAAAGATCAAATCATTAATCTTGTTAACTCATTCAAGATAATCATTTCAAGAACTTCATCGATAATCATGTCACGCCGCTAATCATTCATGTAATCGCCGTATTGGAGCGTGTATGCTCATTTTCATCATTTCATAATATAATCATAACATGATATTCATGCGGGAAATATAATCATCATGTGACTTTCCTACTTCGAGATGGAAAGAGCCGGGCAGAGGACGAGGAGGACGAGGCCGTGGAGCGGGCGGAATCCCGAGAACTCGTGCGAATACACGTGCAAATGCGAGAAATAATGCTAATTCATCTAGTAGCGACGCCGCTACTCATTCACCTGGACGTGATCATTCTCTATCGTGAGTCGTACTAGGGACACCGCTCGACGGAAGGTGTTCGGATCGATCCACTCGCCTTTATGCGTGGCATGATGGCCCGGATGACTCGGATGACACAACTAATGGAGACGATGCATAACTCCACTACTCAAAATCAACAGCTCCTCCGCCGCCACCTCCGAGGCAAGAGAGGAATGTGAGCAATATCATCGGCGACATCTCTCGCGGAGGCCACCGACTTTCGAGGCCTGCCCGAGCCGGCAGATATTATTCATTGGCTCGAACATTTCGAAGTTGTTTGCTATGGTGGAGTGTCCTAAGGACACAAAGTTTCACAGCCTACTACCCGGGTAAGAGCGCACATTCTTGGTGGTTATCGTTGAAGCCCACCGAAGGATCTTGTACTTGGGATCGGTTCAAGACTCTCATGATGGAGAGGTACTATCCGGCCCCACTCAGGGAGGCCAAGTTGTCGGAATTACTCACTCCCGACCTTTCGGCGGAGAATGATGTTCTCGCCATTGCCGAAAAATTTCGTGAACTTCTTCCGTTCGCCTCATCTATCATTCACTCGAGCGGACAAGATCAAGTATTTCACAAGAGGTGAAACCCCGTATGAGACTTGATTACTTAATCATAATTGCACCTCGTTGGCCGAATTCATCGAGAAAGCTCTCACCTATGAGCTTACGCTAAAGAGATTGCTAAGCGGCAACCTTCGTCTGCTAGCAAGAAATCGAAGAATCGAAATCACAAGGCGGCCGACAACTTTCAAGAAACCCCGTGCGGGCTCCGCTTTTTCGAACGATCTCCCGTGTCGTCTAAACCCGCGAATCACAGCCTCGAGCGCGCCTGCCATCACCGTTATAATCGGGGAACTTGGTCACCTCAAGACCAAGTGTCCGAGACAGACGATCACGTGTCATAATTGTGGGATTGCCGGGCATAAGGCCCGCTTTTGCCGTAGGGACTCCAAACCTACTCAGCGTCATCTCGTGCCCAAACAACACTGCTCGTAATCAAAGCCACTTCAATCGGGCTGCTTAAAACGGCAGGAGCGACTAAAGGTGGAGCCTATAGTCGGCAGACGGGAGCGTCCGGTCCGGGACTAGCAAACCCCGGATTTATGAGATGAAGAAGACCGATGATCCCGAGGCCCAAATGATCTCGTGTACACTCGATATTCTATCTCAACCTGTGTGTACCCTTTTTGATACCGTGCATCGCATTCATTCATTTCCGAATCATGTTTGAGTAGACTACGCCGGGTAGTGCTACTAGTTGTGAGCCTTATGTCATTGGTCTACCCGATGGTAGACGAATCATCCAAATCGTGAGATTCAGATTGTCTATTCAGTTTCATGGTCGTGTATGGCCGGTGAACCTTATCGTCGTAGATTTGCCGAGAGACGACGTCATCTTGGGTATTGATTGGATGGATCGTCATGATGCCATCATTAGTGTCCGTAAGCGTATGATTACTATCATTTCGCATTTATGGGGTTGAATGTGTATTTCGTGGAGGTAATCCCTACTGCTCGTAAGGTCATTAATTTGATGAAAGCAAGGCGATTACTCATCAGGATGTGTCGGTTATTGGTGCTATATGACCAAAACCGAGGAATCATCAGTAATGTTGTCGGATATTCCGGTAGTAAGGGAATATGCCGATGTATTTCCAGACGAGTTACCTGGTTTGCCTCCACAGAGAGGTGGAATTCACGATTGAGTTGGAGCCCAGTACGTCCCCGATATCGAAGGCACCGTCAATGGCCCCGACCGAAATGCGAGAGTTGAAGAGTCAACTTGAGGAATTGTTCGAGAAAGGTTATATCCGACCGAGTGCGTCCCGTGGGGAGCACTGATCTTTCGTCAAAAAGAAGGATGGTTCTTTTCGCTTGTGTATCGATTATCGGGAGTTGAATAAGGTGACAATCAAGAATAAGTATCCCTTACCCCGTATCGATGACCTTTTGGATCAACTTCGTGAGCTTGATTTTCCAAGATCGACTTAAGATCCGGATATCATCGCCATGGATTCGAGAGTCGGATATCGCTAGACGGCGTTTGAACACGTTATGGTCATTATGAGTTTGTGGTTATGCCGCTCGGATTGACTAATGCACTGCGGTATTCATGGAGTTAATGAATCGGGTCTTCATCGACTTTCTGGATCGGTTTGTTGTTGTCTTCATCGATGACATTTTGATTTATTCTCGTGACCGAGAGGAACACGAGTTTCACCTTCATCAAGTGCTCGACGTGTTGAGACGAGAACAACTTTATGGGAAGTTTTCCAAATGTGAGTTCGGATGTCCGGTGACGTTTCTGACATGTAATTTCATCAGATGGAGTGCGTGTTGATCCTCAAAAGACGGAGGCTATCCAGAATTGGTTACCTCCGAAGAATGTTAAGGAAATCCGAAGCTTTCTCGGATTAGCCGGTTATTATCGGAGGTTTGTGGAAGGATTTTCCAAAATTGCTCAACCATTGACGAACCTTTTGCGGAAGGATAAGAAATACACGTGGTCCGACGCGTGTCAGCGGAGTTTCGAAGAACTCAAGAGCCGGTTAATGTCAGCACCTGTACTTTCCTTGCCGCAAGGGACGGAGGGATTTGTGGTTTATAGTGATGCGTCCGGACAGGTCTCGGATGTGTACTCATGCGAACAGGAAGGTTATTGCCTATGCTTCACGGCGTTGAGACCTTACGAGGTTAATTATCCGACACACGACCTTGAGCTAGCAAAGTGGTGTTCGCTTTGAAGATTTGGCGTCATTACCTTTATGGCGTCACTTGTCGATATTCACCGATCATAAAAGTCTAAAGTATATATTTACTCGAAGGAATTAAATATGCGCAGGCGGTGGTTAGAACTAATCAAGGATTATGATATTGAGATCCTTTACCACTCGGCAAGGCGAACGTTGTCGCCGACGCCTTGAGTCGTAAGTCCATTCAGAGCAGATGCTTGCTCGTTTAACAATTCGAAGGAGCTCCAACAGAATTCCTTAGACCCGAGATCGAGGTCCGGCTTCAACGAGTTCAGTGGACACTTTGTATGTTAGAGATTTCATCATCTCTTGAGGATGCAATCGGGGAGAATCGTGGTTCTGACTCGGCATTGTTGCGCATTCGTGAGGATGTGGCTCGGGGAGAGCCCTGGATTCGTGGTCCACGAGGATGGACTTTTGAGGTTTAAGAACCGCCAGCGTGTTTGCGAATGACGAGTTGAAAACTCGATTTTGAGAGAAGCTCATGCTACCCCTTATTCTGTTCATCCGGTCTAGCAAGATGTATAAGGACTTGAAACAAAATTACCGGTGGAGTAATATGAAGCGAGAAGTCGCCGAATTTGTTTCGAGATGCTTAACTTGCCAACAAGTCAAGATTGAACATCGGCGGGTATGTTGAAACCTCTCCCTATTCCAGAGTGGAAGTGGGAAGACATTTCTATGGATTTCATCACGAGTTTGCCGACGAGTCGTCGTGGCATGAATACGATCCGGTGATTGTGGACCGTTTAACTAAATCACTCATTTCCTTGAGATCAAGGATACGTGGGGTCCCGAGAGACTCGGCCCAGATTATTCATCAAGGAGATAGTAAGACCGCACGGTACTCCTAAGAGTATCGCTTCCGATCGTGACGGACGATTTGTATCTCATTTTTGGAAATCGGACCACCGTGCTATGGGAACTCACCAATCTCGCATCGCCTTTCATCCTCAAATCCGACGGACAATCGAGAGGACTATACAGACATTAGAGGACATGTTGAGGGCATGCGTCCTCGATTGGAAGGACGATTGGGAAGCCCAACTACCATTGATCGAGTTCACGTATAATAATAGTTGGCATGCTTCCATTAAGATGGCACCTTACGAGGCCTTGTACGGTCGCCGTTGTCGATCTCCCTTGTGTTGGGATGACTTGTCGAATCAATCGCACCGAACCCGATATGCTTATAGCCGCAGGAGAAGGTAGCTTTGATCAAGAGTCGTATGTTGACGGCTCAGTCGGCGTAAATCATATGCGTATAATCGTCGTCGACCACTAGAGTTCGAGACGGTGACCATGTCTTGGTCAAGGTATCCCCGAGTCGAGGTATTTTCCGTTTCGGAAAACGGGGAAGTTGAGTCCGAGATTCATTGGACCGTTTGAAATTTTGGATCGAGTAGGCGAGTTAGCTTATCGATTGGCTTTACCTCCGGCCCCGAGCCGAATTCATAATGTGTTTCATGTCTCTCGGTTGCGAAAGTATGTTGCCGAATTCGAGTCACATCTGCGGTTCGACGAAATCGAGAACGCCGAACATCAATCATAGGAGGAGCGACCTAAACCAGTTTTAGAGCGGCGAATCAAACAGGTTGAGAAATAAGTCGATTCCTTTGGTCAAGATTCGATGGTCCAGACATGGAGTCGAAGAGGCCACTTGGGAAACCGAGGAGATTATGCGGGAGAGTTATCCCAAGTTGTTTGACCCTTAGTTTCGGGGACGAAACTCTTTTTAAGGGGAGTATGTAATACCCGGTTGTAATTCATTCATTTTCATTCAAGAATTATCGATCGTAATTGTCACTCGGTGTATTTTCACTCAATTATAATCATTCATCAATCATGTTCATTCACCGTGTTCACCGCTCGTATAAACTTGAGTTGAGTATCGTTATTATTCATCGCTTCAACTTTCCTCATATGAGTTCGACTTTGTTAGATCACCATTAATTTTTGGTAACTCCAAAAATTCTAAATCTTTGCAATATTATAGAGCATCGAGTTAGCTTTCCAATGGTTCAAACGGTGAGTCAATCGAGTCCGGACGAGAGAGTTATGGTCGTTTGATTTTGGCGATCATCGCGACCGAACTCGGCCGTGTCGTCCGACACGGCCCGTGCCGCATTTCGTCCGAAAATGCAGAGTTTTCGCCGACCGGGCTCGACCGTGTCGTCGACACGGCCCGTGCCGTACTCTTCCGGATAAGCTGGAACGATCGCTGACACGCCCGACCGTGTCCCAGACACGGCCGAGTCATGCCGAAGTCATTGCCGCCGCGGTCGCTTCGGAAGGCCTCGGTGCCGCGACCGTGTCGATCCGGACACGGTCGAGTCATCGCCGCCAATCGGCCAGCCGTGCGACACGACCGTGCCGATCGGCACGGCCGTGTCCGGCAGCACAACCCCCTATAAATTCATTTTTTCATCATTTCACCATTTTTCGCATTTTCTTCACCTTCAACCGAGAGATAAGGCTTGAGGGAGGGTTTTTCCTTCACAAATCATTTGGGTGTTTGATTTTCTTCATCTCCTTTCGATCGTGAAGCCCGGATAATCAATCTAACGCGTATTCTTCGGATTGAAGCACTTAGATCATCAAGAGGTAATTCCTTCAACTCTTTGGACTTCGATTTTGTGTTGAAATAGGATGTTTTGGACGTTATAATAATGATATATGAAGGGATATGTATATGATTATGAGTTTGTATAAGGATTCATTGGATTATTGAGGGATTATTCAAGAACACTTTGGAAATCGAGTTGGAATTGGGGATTTTCAACTAATTGTTGTTATAATCACGTTTTCGGATAATCATAACGGATTATTGATCGTATTGAAGATGTTTTGTTGATTTGAAACACTTCTTGGGGATTTGAAGTTGATATTATTGAGGTTTAGTTGTATACAATCAAAGTTGGCCTCAAAGTGTTCGATATAATGCCCCGATGAACTTGGTTTAATCGTATCGACGTCTTGAGCTCGTTTTATTCGTGTTTAATTCGTTATTAATCGGATTGTTGGTAATTGTAATGAATTAAGGTTGTTCGAGCGACCGGTATCTTGATTAGGACGTTGTTCGTGGACGGACATTCTTCATTGTTGTTAAGTAAGTTAAATCTTACTCGGTTAAAAGGATACTCATTCCTTTCGTTGTTGATTGTTCATAATCATAATTCAGTCATCATAATTATAATCATTTTGAGATTTGTAATTGTCGAATAATAATTTCATTCACGAGGAACGACGGTTCCAAATCATTTCATTGGATTATCAATCACGTCGCTATTACTTTCATAACGGTGAGTCATTTTATCCTTGTCTAATTAATTATTCATTGACGTTCATTATGGTCATTCTCGTTCATGTGACCTTCTGGGTTCATATTGCGTGGCCGGTGTGTCTGTGTGGAATTTTTAGTCGGGCACACGATGGTTATTGTATTGGGTTCACCGATACATTAGACTGCACACGAGTCATATTGTCTCGTGAGACTAATTAGGTACACTGACGGGTGTTGTACACTTGCACGTAACATTACGGGCGTACTATGGTACTCCTCTTCAGCGTAATTCATAATTAAGAATATTTCATAACTTCATTAATTCATGATTGTGTAATTTCAACCCTTGAGGATTGTTGTTCGTATAATCGACCCCGTTAGGGATTTTGTTTTCAGTCACGGCAAGGCAAAGGCATGGGAAGAGCATGTTGACGGCGACGAGTCCCAGTGATACTAGTAGGGGGCCCCAATCATTTCGTTTGTTTCAGTTAGTTTCAGTCATTTCAGTCATTTGTATTTTCCGCTGCAAAATTCCGTTTGAAATGTTTATTTATTCAGGGTGGTGTATTTTATCTTCACATAAAATACACTAGTATTCGGTATTGTCCTGGTGTGTTGTACTTAAACTCCTCATCGGAGTATTTGGTAATATAATGTGGTTCGGTACTACATTTATCTTGTGTAATTCATTCATTTTCATTTGCCTGGTGGGTCCCAGTCGGGGATCTACGGCACTGTAATATCCGCCTAGTTTGGGGTGTTACAGTAGGTTCCTTTGGTCAGCAATTTGGATATCCTGAAGGCCCCCTCCCAATTCGGGCCAAGTACTCCCGTGTGAGTCTGGAGCTTTTTGAGGACTAGGTTGCTCACTTGGAATCGCCTTTCCTTGACCTTCGAATTGAAGAATTTCTCGGATTTCCTTTTGTGGATTGTGTTCTTCATTTCCAAGGTCAGTCTTCGTTCCTCGAGCATATCCAAGTCGATCCGTCGAGCTACATCATTGTCCGCCGTAATTTGTTGTGCAATTCGGTGGCTGAGAACGGCGATCTTCGAAGGGATCACTTCTTCTGTTCCGAAGGCGAGGGCGAATGGGGTTTCGTCGGTTGAATTTCGGGTCGTCGTTCGGTAGGACCACAAAACATCCGGGAGTTCGCTCGCCCATCGTCCTTGTTTGGATTCGAGTCTTGCTTTGATCGTGTGTTTGAGAATCTTGTTTACAGCCTCTACCTGCCCGTTTGTTTGAGGATGGTAAGGGGCTGAGAACAGCCTTTTAATTCCCCATTTCTCGCAGAATTGCATAACTCCAAAACCGTCGAACTGCTTTCCGTTGTTGGAGATGATAGCCTGAGGTAGACCGAATCGGCATATGATGACTGTGACCTACTGAGCTGTAGGTGTTGGGAAACCAACCGCGAAGGTTCAAGCCCCAAACATACCCATAATGAGATCACCCAGTGACCGTGACCTGCTGAATTGCAGGTGCTGGGAAACCAACCCAAAGGTTCAAGCCCCAGACTTATCCATAATGAGATCATCAACATGACCGTGACCTACTACT
The DNA here is from genome assembly GCA_033398695.1 of Orobanche coerulescens. Taxonomy (NCBI): domain Eukaryota; kingdom Viridiplantae; phylum Streptophyta; class Magnoliopsida; order Lamiales; family Orobanchaceae; genus Orobanche; species Orobanche coerulescens. The sequence continues at coordinate 67,718,067 of CM065815.1, forward strand.
GTAGGTGTTGGGAAACCAACCGCGAAGGTTCAAGCCCCAAGCTTACCCATAATGAGCACTAGCCGAGACTAGCTTCCAAAACACAATTAATCACAAACGGCAACGATCCAAAGATTATCGAATTCACAAGAATGATAGTGTGCTGCCTTGAGTCGGCCAACACGACGACAGTAATTCACGGATGGGCACCGTCCTCGACAGTCCCAATTCAATACTTCAATTGCCTTAGAATGGCCAACCGATAACAATGATGCATCGGATGATTCAATACCTCAATTGCCTTAGAACGACCAATCGATAATAATGATACAATGAATGATTGAGCACCTCGATTGCCTTAGAACGACCAATCGATAACAATGATATAATAAATGCCTCGGCACCTTTAATCGGTTATGGACGACGAAGATGAGAACGAATACGCCAATGCCTTCAATCGACAGATACAACATGAATGACAGGACGCTAACATTAATAACAATGATTTCAAAAATGTCTTAGATCGACATCAATATTAAAAACAACAATCGTTACATCGATACTGCGAACCCGCTATCGACAATAACATTAACAACGAGTATCCCAATGCCTTGAACCAACTATTAATGAACAATAATAAACATTAGGCATAATTGCCGAAGAGTATCGTATCAAACGATCCCTTAACATCAATGAACTCATGAAGAGACCATGTCTCAGAATGATACAACACATTTATACACATATATGATAACATTAATCTCATTAACTAGTACAAGTATAAAACTTGCCTCAAACCGACGGCGAGAAAGTCCTTCCACGAACAACATCCTTGAAGTGATTATCGGTCCTCGAACAACCTTGAATAATATAATTACCAATGATTCGCTTAATATACATATCCACGTATAATCAAAATCAACTCAAAAGGTCGATACAACACTACCCAAACTCATTGGGGCAATTTAACAAACACGTTGTAAACAATCTCCCATTGTTTACAACGAATCCCAATTATACCAAAAACCAACCTCCAATGAGTGATTCAATCCAACAAAAACATCAATAATACCATCAATAATCAAATAGGAATACTCTATTCGAGATTACGACAACATCTAGTCGAAACCCCCAAAATTCCAAAGTCAACACCCAAATGTGTTCTTGAACAAATCCCCAATATTCATCAAATCCGAAATATACACCAATAAATCCATAGGAATACATTTATCCAAGGTAAATAATCCATATATAACATATTCCAACATAATAGCAAGCTTACACGAAGATATCGGAAGGAAAACACTCAAATTTCGAAATTCTAAATTCAAGAAATGTTTACCTTGATTTGACATGTTGGAAAAGATTATATGATGATTAATCTGGATTAGGAGCTTGAAGATGTTGATAAGTGGATGCAGCTCAAATAGATCTCTCCAAATCATCCAAAATCGCCCAAGGAAGGAGGTGAGAAGTGAAAATGACGAAACGACACTGAATTGTCCTATATATACTGATCCCAGCTTAGCGCACGCTAAGTCCTGATATTTAGCGTGCGCTAGCGGGTTAACCGGGCAGTCCAGTGAGCTCCGACTGCCTCGTTAGCATGCGCTAACGGCTTCCTGATAGCGTGCGTTAACCCTAAATGTTAGCGTGTGCTAACTAATGTTTGATACCCAGCAACTGGAGTCTAGAACCTCCTGTCCTCTGCCTTGCTCGCGATAGCGAGCGCTACACCCATAACTTAGCGTGCGCTAAACATACCACTAGCGCACGTTATGATCCGCTCGTAGCGTGCGCTATGAATTATTCCATTTCAGTCTAGTACCTACTGGACTGTCTTATCAAGCCTTAGCGCGTGCTACACTGATTGCTTAGCGTGTGCTATCCAAACTACTAGCGTGCGCTACTTACCATTCGTAGCGTGCGCTACTACAACTCAAATTCAGTCCAGTGCCTTCTGGACTGTCTGCCTGAACCACATTAGTGTGCGCTAATGCTGAGAGGTAGCGTGCGCTACCCGTACTCAATTAGCGCACGCTAAAGAGAGTACGTAGCGTGTGCTACTCCTCACACACATCCCACTACAAATATGACAATGATAATATCCTTGGCCCGACTCTCCAACTGGGTTGGATGACGAATAATAACTGATACAAATTACTCTGAACGGTGAACACAATTGAATAGATATGAATGATGAATGATTATTACTAAGTGAAAAATTTCTGAGTGACAATTACTGAATGATAATCAATGAATTCACAATCGGGTATTATATTTAACGTACGTTATGCAGCGTGTATTACGTATGTTAATAGAGTATGAATATTACGTACGTTATACATATTGTGTTGCGTACGTAATAGTATCAGTTGTTTCTGGATTGAGGATAACGTACGCTAATCTTAGGTGATTACGTACGCTAATGGATTGTTACGTATGTAAAGAGTGGACATTACGTACGTAAACTAAGATACGGTAGTAATTCAACTCCTGTATTACGTATGCTATGGCATGGGTCTTACGTATGTAATCGTGTTATGGAATTAAACAGGAGCCTCTGGACCATTGTTACATATGCCATCAAGGAGAGATAACGTACATAAAGGTGTGTTACGTACGTTAACTTTGGCATGTTACGTACATAACGAGCTGGAAGTTTATATATGTGGGATGCCCGTCATTTCATATTTATTCAGAACTTGCCTTCATTTTTTCGCCTTCAACACTCATAAATGGTGTTTCGGTCCTTCTAAGTCAATTATGAGCTTGAGGGCTTGGATTTGAGGCTTGGATATGAAGATATTGATGATTCTTGAGGTGGTTACTTGTGTATTTCATCTTCTAAGAGGTATGTTGGATAATCCTCTCTTTAAATTCGGACTTTTGATGTTGTTGTTGATGATTAGTTTGTATGATGATAGTTTATGGAGTTGTTGTGGTGATTCTTGGTATTTACGAGAATTTTGTTTAGGAGGATGATGATATGATGATATGTATTTGATTATGTTGGTTATGATTATGGAATCATAGTGTCCTTGGTGTTCTTGGTAGTATTGTTGCGATTCTTGATGTTATAGGAGATTTAATGGAATTGTGATAAGAGATTTTGGATGTTAATTAATATTCTTCCTGTTGTAAGGATTGTAATTCGTTCAAATCGATGAAGGGATGGAATTCTGGATTATGTTGATTTCGTATGAATCATGATATGAGGATAATTCTAGATTAAGTATGATACAATCCTTGTTGGTTTGATTGTTGATGTTTTTCTTCGTATGATGATGGTTATAGTGGTGTTATTGTGATTCCTGTGGTTATGTGAATTGTATATTGAAGAGTATGATAATATACATCTTGAATTATGAATGAGGATTGTTTAGATGTTAGAACACATCGGATTATGTCTTCTTGGAGATTTTGAATGAGATTTCGGAATAATTTGTGTTCTTAAGGAACTCTTGGATTATATGGGTTGATGAATACGTTTAAGAGATGTTGGTGTTTTGGATATAAACATGGAATATTCATATCTAGAACTAAGCTATGTGTTTTGGTACAATATTCGTATAGGAATACGAATATGATTCCGAGTTTGATGAGATTATTATGCAAGTGTTCAAATTGAATGATTGAGTTATTTGATACCCTTGGAATATGATTATCTATAATGTTGAATTAATCGGAATTGTCCGGATTGATGATGATAATAGGTAATTGATTTTGATTATGAATTTACAAGGAGGAAACTTATATTCATATTTAAGATTGAATTTAGAATCGAAAACGTTTAGACCCTTGTTATTGATTTAATTTGATTATCGATATGATTATCGGATTATAAATCGTGTTGAGATCTTGAATTCGTGATTGATTCTTTTGGGTTGTTTGGAATTGTGTTTAATTGGGATTTTGTGGAACCGTTGGGTTTGTTAATCGATTATATTGATTGTTAATTATGTTTGTCGGGTTGCGGATGTTGGGATTCGGTGCCAAAAACGAAGGCCCAGCGGAAGTGGTAAGACGAAAATTAATTCGATCCGAATCCCTACGAGGATCGATCGAGCTACGTATATATACGAATATTAAAATGAATCACAAGAGATACGAGAAAACATACCCTTGTAGTCCGTTGATTAAATGGTATCCTTCTCTTGAGCTATTCCCCAAGCTTTGCTTGATCTCTACGAGTCCAATCCGCTCCAAGATCTTGGATGATCCAACGCCGAAAGTACCGCGTCTCTACTTGGCACGCACCGGAGAAACGAACGGAACGACGATCACTCGATTAACCTCTAAGGTTACGGCTAGAATCAAATGATGGAAGCTTGTTATCAAGATCACAACACTCTAAGTGTTTAATCTATAATCTCTCAATTTATGTCTTGAATTTTCTCCAAAAAAAACACAAGATGATTGTGAGGAATATGAAGAATAGGAAGAAGACTTGGAGAAAAACTTTTCTCTCACTTTTCTCTCTTGATTGAACCGTATGGTGTAATTGCACAAAGTGATGAAAAAAGAATCAAGTCTTAACATTTATTCAATATTCCACAAGACAACAACACCTCATTAATAATATCAAATGATATCATGTCCCCCAAAGTCTTGATCCACCACCTACCATGATGTAGAGAAGACAAGACTTCACATGGAGGTGATAGCGTACGTATAACGTGTGCTCCCACTAACCATTAGTGTTCGACAGGCACTCTCCATGTCAAAGAACACGTCATACAAGTCTTCACATAAACTTTACGCCCAGTCAAGTTTCATCGACTTGCGAACTATTAAGTATTTGAGCTATAAACCTTTCCAGTGCCGACCCCTTTATCCAATAAGGAGTGGAACGTTTTGCTCTCAAATACACGGACTAGTTTCTATGTGTATATTTACGTGTTAGGAATGCGAGTAACTACCAGTAAATAAAGAAACATCCATTGCCTTATATTAATGGTTTACATAATAACATGTACAATGCCCTCACTCAACATCCTCTGAGTGGCATTCGAGGGCATACTCCCAACAATCTCTCACTTGCACTCAATGCCACACACTATGGTATCGAATACCCATGTTCTCCAGATTACACTCCAAGCTAATCTGAGAATGTGTCTTGGTCAGTGGATCAGTGACGTAGTCGGATGACTCTACTCTATGCAGCACAATGTATCTCTTTGCGAACAAATTATCTTACGAGATGATACTCTCTCTCAATATATTTGGTACTATTGTGAAACCTCGGCTCCATGGCATGTGCTACCGCTCTGGCAGTGCAGCAAAAGGTGTCACGTGAAGTTTACCCAGTAACTTCTAAATCCTTCTTTTAGATGCCTCCGAGGCCGCTTTATACTCAGCCTAATAGGTGGAATTAGCAGTCACGCTATACTTGGCACTATGCCAAGATACTGCTCCTCCATTAAGAGTAAATGTAGCCATAAGTAGACATAGAATTGTCTTTCTGTCCTTGTAGGTCCAATACAGTGAATCCCATTACATTCAGTTCTCCACCGCCGTATTTAAGAACCAGGTCTCTAGTCCTTCTAAAGTACTTGAGAACGTTATTTTACGACAGTTTAATGTTCCCTAACTGGGTTAGCCCGAAACCTACTTACCAAGCTCCCAGCATGCGCAATGTCAGGTCTCGTACACAATAAAGCATATGTAAGGCTACCCATTTCCGAAGCAAATGGTATATTACTCATTTCCTTTCATTGTTCCTCACTTTGACGAAATATCTTCGAGGAGATTTTTATTCCATGTCGCATCGGAAGGAACCCTCTTTAAGATCTTATCTATATAGAGGGCTTGGGAAAAACCTATTGTTCTCTTCGCTCTATCCCGGTAGAGCCGAATAACAAGAATATAGGTAACTTCTCCCAAGTATTTCATGGAGAAATTACTCGAAAGCCTAGCTTTCACAGAACTGAGCATTCCCACATCATTTCCTATTAGTAGAATGTCATCTACATATAGTACTAAGAATGTGATCTTGCTCCCACTAACCCTCTTGTATACACAAGGTTCCTCTTCATTTTGCACGTAGTCAATCTTTTTGGCTGCCTCATCAAAATGAAGGTCCCATGAAGACTGCTATAGTCTATTTCATGGAGGCTACGTCCACCATATCTAGGTCATTGGTCGCGGGTCGGTCTCTTGTTTATCACCTGGAACCTCGTGGAAACCCAGTTCCTCCAAGTGCATAAAACTATACCTCTCAAAACCTACTAGACCTACGAGGTGGTTGTACTTATGTTTCAGAAGGTTCGGTTCCATTTCTTGCACAGGTGTCTCCTGAGGAGTTTCATTGTATTTATCCAAAGAAATATTTCTACCTGCTCCGCCTTCCTGAATGAACTCTTCTTCCAGGAAGTGTGCATGCAAAGCAACAACGATCTTTTGATCTTTGGGCATGTAGAATAGATAACCCATCACCTCAGATGGGAATCCAATGAAACATCTTCTCACGGACCTCGCTTCCATTTTGTCCACCTTAGTCTTATTGACATAGGCGGGACATCCCCAAATCCTAATGTGATTAAGACTTGGTTTCCTACCCTCCCACATATCATGTGGAGTTTTAGGAATGTATTTGAAAGAACATCTGTTCAAGATATATGCAACAGTCAGGAGTGTATACCCCATAGATAAATCGGTAAGTCAATATAGCCCAGCATGGAACGGACCATGTCCAACAAGGTCTGGTTCCTTCTTTCTGACACACCATTTAACTGAGGAGTGCCTGGAGGTGTTAGTTGTGATACTATTCTATGTTCCTTCAGGAACTTGTTAAACTCCATACTCATATCCTCGCCACCTCGGTCTAACCGAAGTGCTTTGATATGATTTCTAGTTTGTTTCTCGACTAGGGCCTTAAATTCCTAGAATTTCTCAAAGGCCTCGGATTTATGTTTCATTAAGTATACATAACCATACCTAGTATGATCATCTGAAACGTAATGAAGTACTGATATCCGTGACGTGCTGCTTCCAAAGCACCACATACGTCGATATGGATTAATCCCAGTTTATCAGCGTCTCTTTCAAAAATCCCTGTGAAGGGGGACTTAGTCATTTTTGCCTTTAAGGCAAGATTCACAAGTAGGAAATGATCCGATCCCAATGGACCCATAAGTCCATCTTTTTCCATTTTGTAAACCTTGGTCTGACCAACATGACCAAGTCTAAGATGCCATTTCAAAACTTGATTGGTTTCATCCCTACCACGTTTCCTAGTCATAGTATACACAACGACTTTGTTACTGAGGTTTAGGTGATACAGTCCATTTAACAATGTAGCAGTACCAACTAGTTTATTTCTGAAATAAATTTTGCAGGAACGATCACCAATGAAAAATGAAAAGCCTTTCCGATCCATGACCGGAATGGATACAATGTTTTTATGCCCCTTGGGCAAAACAAGTACATCTTCTAAAGTCAGAACAAAACCGGATTCTAAACCCAAAAGAAGTGATCCTATGTCGGTTGCTTCGACACTATGCCTTGCCCTTACCCTTAAGGTCCTTGACTTGTGGTCTAGTCTGTTTCTTGGTCTTTTCCTTTTTATTCTTAGACCTCCAAGGTCCAGAAGAAATCACAAGGGCAGACTCCTTCATCCGCGGAGTCTTCATCTGAGACTGAGCAGTCACGAGTTTGTTCATTATCCCAGCTAAGTCACATGCAATCTCATTGCAGTTGAAGTTCATAACAAACTGTGAGAAGGAATCAGGGAGAGACTGTAGGATAAGGTCGGTTTGGAGAGAAGTATCCATTTTAAAATAAAGATCCCCCAATCTCCCGATCATGGATATCTTTTTGAGGACGTGTTCCCCAACCTTCTCACCTTCCTTCATCCTTGCACTGAACAGTTGTTTGAATATCTCATATCTAGCAGTTCGATTATGCTCACCATAAAGCTCGGTTAAGTGAGATAGAATCTACCTAGCAGAAGTCTTTTTCTCATGAGCTCTCTGAAGCTCATTAGACATAGAAGCCATCATATATGCACGGACTTTTACGTCATCCTTAACCCACTTTTCGTGGTTTTCAATCTCTTCTTGATTGGCTCTGGTCCGCACTGGAGGCGCCAGAATGTCCGTATCCAAGACGTATTCCAGTGCCTCTATACTGAGGACTATCATCAGATTGTGGAACCAATCCACAAAGTTAGGTCTGATCAAGGTGTTCTTTTCGAGTAGAATTGCGAGTGGATTCATTGTCATATTGAGAGTTATGTCTACATTAAGTACGACAGATTAATGAGTGACTCGTTTAATTATGATCTGAGTATAGAATTAATGTCTTTTCTATTCTTGTTACCCAGCTCCCACTATTTTTATCGGAATAACACACTCCCATGTGAAATCCGGAAGTATCGTCGCTCTACTTCATAGTGGTGATTGAGTTCTTTATAAATCTTAATAGAGGGCAACCGAACAGGTTTCTAGTCTATTAATTTTCATACAGTGGTGTCCCACACAACCCATCTTATAGATGATTCGATCTTCTTTTTCCCCTTGTTCACTCTCCTCAACCTATACGGTTTCTATGGTTCATGAACAAGTTAAGTTTATACCATTGACGCAAATTAGTTTCACAATTGAATCTTATCCGGCAACCTATTAGGTTTCTAGGGATAAAATTTGCTCCAACCGAAGGCATCCAATGCGCTCCCGGTAATTTATCCTTCCTCCCCGAATGACTACCCTGATAACTCAGAAGCATAGCACATCCGGTTTGGATTTCAATTTCTCGAAAGTTCGATGGAGGGAAGGAAAAACTTGAAACCTTATAAACTTAATAATTTGTCGTGGGAGAATTCGCGATTACCGTTACACTTTGCACATTAATCCATTTAAGCGCGTTTGTAGCATTCATACAACATGAACAACCATTCACAACCTAGTTGCTACCAACATGTAGTTCATGTACCGTTCCTAGAATAAAAAACTTAGTAATCTAATTATAAGTCTTCGGTATTGAATCTTCGCCTCCGGTCTTCGTCATTATATATAAATTTTACATTAAAAAATTGCATCCTAGATACAAATAATTATAGTAAAATAAATAGGCTCAAAACGGCCTTTACAACCCAGTCGAATAAAACTGAACGATTCAAAACTAAGTCCATGAACCACATCCCATTCAAAAGCATTCATCCAATAAATACTATATAAACGGAAAGCGTAGAGATACATTGATCCAATCAATAATTCGAATCGATCCAATCGATTCACACAACGGGTAATATGAAAAACGTTCAAATAATTTGGTCACCCATAAATATTCCAATTAATCAAATTTCCCTTATAAAATGAAATGCCATAAATCATTTTAATCATATTAAATTCAATTTAACATGCGGGAGATTAATTTTCAAGAATACACGAAAAAATCGAGCCGGGGCGAAACTGGCCTGCCACGGCCGAGACACTGTTGGCAGTTTGCCGGCAAGACACACGGTCGGGTCGTGCCAGCAGTGTCCTAGACTATCCTTCCAGACTCGGCCGTGTCCAAATGACACAGTCGGGTCGTCCCGACAACCAGCCGGCATAACACGGTCAGGTCGTCCCGACAGTCTGCCGAGACTGGCCGGCTGGCACGGCCCGTGTCGCCTGACACGGTCGGGTCAGCCCGGCAGCTTCCTGCCCGTTGTCCGAAAAGTAGTCCGACGATGATTCGGAGCTCGATTTTCGACCGGATATCCAATATCAATATTTTTCAACATTCATATCTTCAATATAAATCATATTTCCCAGAAATTAAAGATTTATATTTAGACATAAACTTACGAAAAATACAACTATTACGAACGAAAAACATATACCATGATTATGACTATAAATGATTCCAAATTATTCACCATCTAATCAAGCATTCCAAATGCCAATATCGTATATACGATCGCAAGACCTATGCTCCGATACCACTGTTGGGATTCAGTGCCTAAAACGAAGGCCCAACAGAAGCGGTAAAATGAAAATTAATTCAATCCGAATCCCTACGAGGATCGATCGAGCTACGTATATATACAAATATTAAAATGAAGCACAAGAGATATGAGAAAACATAGCCTTGTAGTCCGTTAACTAAATGGTATCCTTCTCTTGAGCTATTCACCAAGCTTTGCTTGATCCCGATGAATCCAATCCGCTCCAAGCCATTTGGATGATCCAACGCCGAAAGTACCGAGTCTCTACTTGCCACGGGCCGGAGAAACGAACGGAACGACGATCACTCGATTAACCTTTAATGTTACGGCTATAATCAAGTGATGGAAGCTTGTTATCAAGATCTCAACACTCTATGTGTTTAATCTATAATCTCTCAATTTATGTCTTGAATTTTCTCCACAAGATGATTGTGAGGAATATGAAGAATATGAAGAAGACTTGGAGAAAACCTTTTCTCTCTCTTTTCTCTCTTGCTTGAACCGTATGGTGTAATTGCACAAAGTGATGAAAAAAGAATCAAGTTTTCACATTTATTCAATATTCCACAAGACAACAACACCTCATTAATAATATCAAATTGTATCATGTCCCCCAAAATCTTGATCCATCACCTACCAAGATGTATACAAGACAAGACTTCACATGGAGGTGAGTTGGGGGGCGGCCATCTAGAAGGGATTTTAAGAGTTCGGTTCGTTCCGAACTCCCGTGAGTCCAAACAGATAAACTCTGATTCCATTCCGATGTATTTATATCAATTAATTAATCTAATTAATTAATCATATCAAATATATAATAACATAATTAATTTTTCTAAGAAATTATTATATTCATGAAATTAAATTAATCACCCATTAATTTATTTAATTCATTAGACCGTAAATTAATTTATCCAATAAATCAATTTAGACATCCAATGTCCCAAATTAGATATCCGATATCTAATATTCATAATGAGAGAATAAGCTCGATTCATTCAGTCGTCAATCCTATTGCGCGACTCGGTAGGTCCGTCTCAATCAGTAATGGGAGGAGCCAAAGAGTAGTAGCACCACCTAGCCAGCCTGGCTGCCTACATTGTACCCCAACTGAGAACGAATGATTGGGATCATTCAAGAACCATTATGTCGTGAATACCAATAAACGTATAAACCCTTCTTTCAAATGTCCCGATCAAGTTACAGGGTTACGGTCAGTCAAACCCTATCTGTACTTGATGCTTTGCATGTGTTAATGTAAATCGCGATCATCGAGCTCTCGTGTATCCAATACAACCAGCTCCAATGCTTTGGCCAAATACTTATGATCTCATCTGCCAATAACAGCATAGGACATATAACCCTCTCACTAACGGGAGAAAGAATTCTATCTTGGTATTCAGTAGGACCTGTTACTTGCCCGTAAAGATGCACGTCGAGGTTGACCCCCGCCTTTCGGTTTATATGGTCGAACTACTCTAATGAAAATCTTGACGTCACAAGCACATCCCTACTAAATGCTCAAGTCAAAGGTTCACGAATACCTATCACAACCTTTCGATTCCGTCACCTGTCTCGGAGTGAAATCTATGTGACGAATCGAGGGTGAGTCGGTTCGAGTATACTAATCCAATTAGCATACGTATAACGTGTGCTCCCACTAACTATTAGTGTTCGACAGGCACTATCCATGTCAAAGAACACATCATACAAGTCTTCACATAAACTTAATGCCCAGTCAAGTTTCATCGACTTGCGAACTATTAAGTATTTGAGCTATAAACCTTTCCAGTGCCGACCCCCTTATCCAATAAAGAGTGGAACGTTTTGCTCTCAAATACACGGACTAGTTTCTATGTGTATATTTACGAGTTAGGAATGCCAGTAACTACCAGTAAATAAAGAAACATCCATTGCCTTATATTAATGATTTACATAATAACAAGTACAATGCCCTCACTCAACAACCTCTGAGTGGCATTCGAGGGCATACTCCAAATAGCAGATTGTATTGTGGTCATGAGTTCGTAATTGTTTGAGTTGTGTTGTTTGGTTTTATATATGATCGAGGTATTGTTGAGCCGTTGAGTTTGATTGGTTGGCTATGTTGGTTATTGATCGTTATCGGATTGTTGTTGATTGATTACTTCAATAGGTTGAGATGTTTGATCGTGGATTATGACCGTTGTGTTGCGGTTGAGGTCGAAGAGTTCGTAGATTGCTTTTGGTCGGGGCTGAGGAGCTCGTAGACGAAGGCAATGGATTTTGGTAACGGCTTCGTGGTACCGGTATCGAGGCAAGTTATACTTGTTCAGTTTATAATATTTAATGGATGATTTTGATTTCATTGCATTTATAATTCATATAGCAATGACATTATGAATGTAAATTGTCGGGATGATGGTTTGTATATTATGCATTGGTTTGAATTAAATCATAATGTATATGGTTAAATGTGTTTAGTAAGGACGGAGATGTGAATTATCTTTGGTCAGTGATATGGAATGTCGGATATCGAGGATGGTTTACCGTGTCGACATTGATGTCGGGACGGTGGTTTGTTGGTATAAATGGACTATATTTATTTCGGGATTATTCATATAACTGTGTATTCATTCAGGAATGTTGGTTCGTGGAAAGAATATTGTCTCCGACTTTGAGGTAATTTAAGTATTGTTCAATTATGAAGATAATTATTATGTTGAGTTGTTGTATATGTTGTACGTTGAGGTATCGTATATTGAGATTCACATTGGTTGCTCGTTGAGGGATGTGGATCCCAGGACTATTGTTTGGTATGAATGGTTGTGTTGATCGATCGTTGAGGGATGATGATCCCAAGGCTGTAGTGTTGAGGTTGTTGATCGTGTTGATCATTCTTTGGGGATTGTGATCCTAGGATAGTTGTTTCGGATATTGTTGGTCGTGTCGATCTTTCATTATCCATGTGTCTTTGTTCACTTTGGTGAGTCTTTTGATCCTTATTGGATTTGTGATTCTTTGAGTTTCGTTATCATGTTGCATCGTGACATATCTGGAGTCATATCTGCGTGCCGATTGGATATTGTGTAGGATTTTTAGCTGGGCACATTATGGTCATGTGTTGATATTTCCTCATTGGACCATGCACACGATACGTAGTTCGTGAGGCTAATTAGGTACATGTCCCACGTATATCCTGGATTCCGTATACGGGGTGGACATGTGCACGGGCACATTTACGGATCGGACGTACTATGACGTCCATCTTTGAGCCATATTGTTTGGTCGTTCATCCTCCATTTATGGTTGGGTATGTTCGACGGTTTGTGACTGATTGTTCATACGCCCGAGGGGTATGTTCGACAGTCGGGGTTATTTCTTTGAGATCCATTATTATTGATCGTGTTTGGAGTTTACCTTGTTGATGGTATTCTCGGTCGTTGTTGATCTTTTGTTGATTGTTTGGAGTTTACCTTGTTGATGGTATTCTCGGCCGTTGCTGATCCTTTGTTGATCATGTTTGGAGTTTACCTTGTTGATGGTATTCTCGATCGTTGTTGATCCTTTGTTGGTCTTGTTTGGAGTTTACCTTGTTGGTGGTATTCTCGGTCGCTGTTGATCCTCTGTTGATCATGTTAGAGTTTATCATGTTGATGGTATTCTCGATTATTGTTGATTTTTTTCGTTGGTAGTATTGGGGTTTATTATGTTAGGTATAATCTTGGTTGTGGTTGGCCTTTGGTTGGTCGTATTGGAGCTTATCATGTCGATGATATTCTCGCTTGATTTATTAGTTGATCTGGTTATTGATCGTATGAGCATTCAGACTGTACGTTGATGTTTCGGGATTTGTTATCATTGTTCTGTGGTAGTTGATCTACATATATGTTGTGTGTTATTGGTTTATCCAGGTTGAGATTTGATTATGTAATCCGACAGACAGGATTTGGCACAGATGAATTATTTCATGCTTATGAGTTATGATGATGCTTTGAGTATTCTTTGTATCGTTTGAATACAGTACAGATGGTTGTAGTTGAGTTCATTCGTCATTTGAGGATGCGGAATGTGGATTAAGGTAAGGATCGATTTGATATGGATTGCTATGAGTTAGTAAGGTCATGGCAGTAAGATTTAATCGGTAGTATTCTTACTTGTAATTACATTGGTATGTAATTATTTATGTGATGTGATCGATATCATTATTGAGTATTGTGTCTGACCCCGTAGTGGGCTTTATTTTTAGGTACTCAGAGATTGAGCTAGTAGGAGTCGTGAAAGGGTGAGCTTCCCGGGTGATACTGGTTGTGGCACATTTTTGGATAATTGAGTATTCTTTTCTGGTTGTTTTATTTCCGCTGCAAATGTATATTTTGAACTGTGTCTTTTTCCGCTGCGTGTGTATTTTAAAATGGCTTTCCGATATTTTTACCAACTCGTGTATAACTTTCAAAATGGCATTTTTGGGTATTTCGTAAACTTGGGTTATTTCGTTAAACCTTTTTTCTAAGCTATTTTGTCCGTACGTTTAAGTAGTGGCTTAGCGTACATTTTGAAACTATCGAGATTTGGCATTTCGCCTTGTATTTTCAAATAGTATTTGATGACGGTATTTGAGAACTATGTTTTGGTAAATATATGGGTATTTAAAATATTACCGTCATCGGCCTTTTGGCGTTTTTAAATTTTTCTGAAAATAGTTTCTAGCTTGGTGAGTTCTGGCGCGGGATCCACGACGCTGTAATATCCCAGATGGTTTTGGGGGCGTTAAAGTGTCCAGATGTAGCGCACGCTAGCGGGTTTGGGCAGTGAGTTAGGATTTCTGTAGGATACTAGTTAGCGCACGCTAAGGTGTGGTAGCGTGCGCTAATGTCTCAGGAGAGAAGCCACTGGACTACCGGGTGACCCCGTTAGCGCACGCTAACCTGGCATATTATATAAGGAGCAATCAACCCCGGCACTTGTCATTTTACATCTTTTTCACTCATTCTGATGGGAGAGCTCGGGAGAGGGCGATTTGGGGAGATTTGAGGCGGTCCTTCTTCAACTATCATCATCTTTGGTTGGATAACAAAGATTACACAACATCTAATCCATTTCTATCTTCCAAATCAAGGTAAATTCCTTAGAACCCTAGTTTTGGGAATTTTTCGGAATTTTCTTAGATTCGTCCGATTTATCCATTTTGGAGCTTGAGATCTTTGAGATTATAATATATCTACCCTGTACCCACGTTCCCTTTATGATTATATGGATTGTTTTATACATTGTTCGTACTTGAGAGGGTTTGGTTGATTTTCAAACCTCTAGATGATTATCCTTGTAGTTTCATGAATCGTAGGCGGGTTTCGGGAGTTTCTTCATGTGATTTGAGTATGTATTGTTGATTATCATATTCCTTATGAATCGTTTAGGTGCCGGAAGTGTGTTCTTGGACCTACCGAACTTATACTCTTTTCCTTCCGAATCTCGATGTCTCAAAGGCAGGTATATGTTTATGATTATACATTCTCGGCTTTGAAAGTAAGATATATGAATTGTATGATGATATATATCCACTCTGGGATGAGCCGATGGGTCCTCTGAGGGTTTTGTAGCCTCTGGTGCGGTTCCACGGATATTTTGGGTTAACCACTCTGGGACGGACCGACGGGTCCTCTGAGGGTTCCGTAGCCTCCGGTGCGGTTCCACGGTTAATCATGTATGTATTGAATGTGATGCTATGAGATTTAGTTATTCTGAAATACTAGTCTTGAGTTGATGAGATGATGATTACATTTACTTTATTGTCGAGGAGTATTGTGTTTCATATTCGATATACTTGTACTAACTATTCGACGGCTAACCCCTTTATGGGGGAAATACCTTTCATGTATTTTAGGATCCAGGAGAGCGGATAGGCATGTACCGGGTCGGCATGAAGATGATGGGCAAGTGTGATGCTGTATCTTGTCACTGGTTGTGTTTTGTGTTCCTTCCATTAAGTGATGTTGTACTGGAATGGTTTTTGAGTACTCAAGTACTGTTTTTGGTTTTCTTGATGTTTTGGCCATAGTATTGATTTGTGATGTGTTGTATTTGGGTTTTATTGGATGTGGTTTTGAATACCATTTATTATTGTCTTCTAATTGATTATACTTGGACCTTATCGGTCAAAGTTCATAGTTCCGCGTATGAATAGCCTTGCAGGTCCCACGGAGGGGTTCACGGCACTGTAATATACGATGAATAACTTGGGGTGTTACACTTTTTAGTCATTTTGTGTTATAAACATTGAGAGAAAGAGGAAAATATGAGAGAAGATGGGAGAAACCAATGAAATTGTGTATATCATTATGAAGGCCATAGACATCTATTTATAGGTACACATCTAGGGTTTCATGGACATATTAGTCATTCTCTAAATATATGACTTATTTACAACACTCCCCCTTGAATGATATTTACATAAATGTCTGCTCGACTAGTTTGAAGAAAAACCCAACGGGAGAAAAACTTCTAAACTGTTTGGAGTGAGCTTGTAACACGCATAACTTGCTTCATCATACTGCTGTTAGGAAGAGTCTTGAGCAATATATAATAAGAATTTTCTCCCCTCATATCGATCGTTCTTGTATGAATATTCATGTGCCGCCTCAGTAAAACCTCATGGGACAAAACCTGAGTGATCATAAGAGTATAAGTTTCTCCGTTTACATATTATTCTTATAGGAGTATCCATATGTTGCCTCATCAAAACCTTGTCAAGAAAACCCTGTGAGAAAAACTTGATCGAAGGAAAAAGAGTACAACTACTCCTTCTTGTAATATCCGGATTTATTACGATGTATTTCATCTGTATTCGAACCCTGTATTATTCGGATTTGGGATTTTGATTATTGGAGTATGATATTTCTTGCATTAATATCATTGTACATAAGTATAGAAGCATACAAAATTTCTTATGCAAACTCGTGATAGCGCACGCTAAGAAGGTATCTTAACGCGCGCTATCGGGCTACTATTAGCGCACGCTATGCAGGTAGGAGTTGCGTGCGCTAAGAACTCAATTATTGAGCGGGACGGCTAGCACATGCGCCAGCCGGGACATGGGACCGGATAAGATTCCCGCAGACGAGCCCGGACAATTCTGAAGTCAACCATTATTAGCGCACGCTAAGGAATGCTTAGTAGCGTGCGCTAACTTGTTAAAATGCAGAATATTATAAATGGGACAACAACCCGTTTTGGCTTACATTTTACTCGTCCCTTGTGCATTCCTGAGAGGCCAGAGAGCTGAGATAACCCTCCTACATACTTAGAACACTTATTGTTGGTGTTTATTTATTGGTTATCACTTGGGAGTAATCATTGAAGTGGAATAGCACCTTGGAGTGGCATACAACCAACCGGAGTCGGATTCTACCTTACGGTTCAGTGATTTTCATCATATTAAGGTATGTTCAATCTACCTCCAGGCTTAGAGTTGGATTCTAACGATTTGGATGATCATGTTAAGAAGATATGGATTTTCATAGATGAATTATCCAAGTATATCATGTTGGAATATTGAGATGATTAAGCCTTAAGTACCTTGATTATGATCATCATGATTCGAATCTTATTACATTGAAAATGTATAAGGAAGCTTCAATCATTGGTAATCCGAATCTAGTAGATGACTTCATAGCAATCTTGGACTTGACTTTAACATAATTATTGTTAGATAAATCTAAGGATTGATCATGGAAGGATTTATCTAATATAGATGGAACGTTTAAACAACTACAGCATGATGTTTTCGATGGATATAAGGTGTTTGATATCAACCGTTAAGCTTTTCGAATTGTCGTATGAAGATTTGTAGTCGGAATGGAATATGGTTTTATATTGGTATGCATATTCTTGAATCCGAAGTTGTCTTTATCCGTAAAATCATTCATAAGGGTATGATCATGATAGTCATGGAGGTAACATGAATTATCACGGAAGATTTCATTGTTTTGATCATGATGAGAACAGTTTACTGCTCAGCAGTAAATTGCCATGCATAGATAGCGCACGCTATGCTATGAAGATTAACGTGCGCTATCGAGCACGAGTTAGCGTACGCTACATTTGGTATGTAACGTACGCTAAGCCATCAGACGAGTCAGTCGACTGATCAGTGAAATACTGACCATACATAGTTAGCGTACGCTAGGCTTTGTTGTTTGCGTGCGCTATCGAGCAGACTTAACGACGCTACGAGTACTTAGCGTCGCTAAGTAGTTCAGCAGTGCATTTTATGAACTCTTGGCCGTTAATCGAATTGTTAAACATTAAATGCGTGAGATAAATCCTATATCATTTCTTTTGTTAAGGTTTGGTCTCGTTACGTGATTGATTGAGGAGGACGACCTTCGAGTGTTCATTTTCGTGGAAGTATTGTTCTTGTCTTCAAATCGAGGCAAGTACCTTAATTGTTTTGTGTATTGTTGTTATACATATTGTCGTGCATGTATGTCGTTATTGTATGTCCACCTCGTGTTGGTCCGACGGGATCATCGGGGGATCTATGCTAGCGTGCGCTGGATCATCGGATGGGTTTTTCCACCACGGGTTGGTCTGACGGGATCATTGTGGGTTCTAGGCAGTGAACGCTGGATCGTCGGAATTACCATGTGTATGTTATGATATCATGTTGTGATTATCAGTTGTGTATGTCATATTTTGAGTTTCTCGTAGGAGAAGACTCGTTGGTATTTTTCTTGTCGTTTACATTATTCGTTAGATATGAATAATATATTGTGGTACTTGTACTAACATCGTTGTGCTAACCCCTTCGGGGGTGAACATTTTGTTTATGTTCAGGATCCAGGAGAGCGGGAAAACAACCACTGGAGCTGCATGACGACGAGGGTGCAGAGTGATGTTTCAGCCGGGTTTATTTACCTGTTGTTTATTCGTTATTTCAATAAGTACTCGAGTACGAAGTCATTTGTGATGGATTTGAATTTGGTGATGTATTATTGAGTTCCTGTTGAACAATTATACTTTCAATATTTGGTAAGAACTTTTGTATCTTAATTCCGTGATTTCCATTCGTTAGTACCTTTTAATGTCTGTTCAATTCTTCAGCCTTGTAAATCCTTATGTAAAGGATTTACGGCGCTGTAATATTCCTGAATATATCGGGGGTGTTACAGAATATGGTATCGGAGCTAAGATTATGGATATCTTGGCCGTTGGGTTAAAATAGGGGTCATTTATGTCTTTTGAGGTAACCGGCCGTGAATGACATCACTGCGCTGCCTACGTCTTCATGCGAACGGTGGTTGTAAGTTCCTAAACTCTATCTCGTTCTTTACATGTTGTGTCTCTTTATACTCGAATATTAGAACGATGTTGTTTCCTGTATATTGAGTATTTATGCTTACAGTATGTTGAGAGGCGGACGTGCACGTGGTCGCGGTCGTGGGCCTTGAGGAAATCTTTGAAAGGAAGCGTCGCCTTCGATCGAGCAGTCATAGCTCGGGCGAGCCGCAACAATCTATTAATAACGAACCAGATCTGCTGTACAGAGATCCTTCGTCAAGTGGTGAACCAGATGACTCGGTTCGCCCAGTCGTGGACCGAATGCAAGTAGCGGTGGGACTACGGCGAGGAGAGAGACGGCAAGGGATCCCGGACATGGGAAATCGAGGTGACCGGTGGTGCAAGAGGTGGCGAAGATGCAACCACCCAAATTCGACAGTATTTCGAGACTCCCACACAGGATCATTGGTTGAAAGAATGGAGAAAATATTTGCGGAATTAATCGCCTGCAATAGGAGAGCTTCTATCGCGCAATATTTTCTGATAGGGGAAGCGTCCGAATGGTGGGAAGCCATCCGGCCTGTAGACCATGATGCCGATTGGACAGAGTTTAGATTGATGATGGAAGCTCAGTATTGCCCTCGTCCTGTGAGGGAAGCCAAAGTTCGGGAGTTTTCTCCGCTCAGCCTTCTGATGTGCCAGTATCCCAGGCGATTAAGACGTTTAACCAACAGCTGGCATTTGTTCGACATCTGGTCAGAATAGATGCAGAAATGATGATCCATTTCGATATGAGAATGAAACCAGAAATCCAGAGGTACATGTCCGGATTTGAATGTACCACACTCCGCCAATACCAGGATAAGGCATTGGCATATGAGATCAAGGAAGCAGCCATGGAGAAATTTTCAGAATCCAAGAAGCAGAAAGTCTCTGGTACTTTTGCAGAGCACAAGAAAAGCGGGCCCCGCAAGGCCCAGTCATCCTTTCACTCTTTCAAGAAACCTCCGCACCCAGTTAGGAGCGGAAAGAACTTCGGAGCGACATCAACTATTACTGATGTTACCAGGAAATGCTTTAACTGCGCCCAGACGGGGCACTATCGACGGAATTGCCCCTTCCTGCCGTGAGTTGTTTTGATTGTGGACGAGAGGGACATCGGGCAGTGTTTTGTGAAGAGGCTGCAAAGTCTTTTAGATCTCGTACACCACAGCTAGTCCAGAAGGAAGCCAGTATCCAACAGACGCAGCAAAGTGTTCAGATGCCTCAGAATTTTGGCCGCGGACGAGGCAGAGGACAATGGGACCGAAAGGGGACATCGAGTGCCGGATCTGCTCCCCCACGTCGTGCATGCGATATGAGGAGGACAGACGATCGTGATCTTCTTTGTCGCATCGAGTGCATCGAGATCCTTTCCCAGCCAGTTAGCGATTCGATACAGGAGCTACACATTCTTTTATATCTTTGTCTTGTGTAAATCGTTTGAATATTTCCGGTTTTCATACTTGTGAACCTTATGTTGTTGGTTTACCGAATGGAGAGAGGATTGTCGGAAACTTAGAAACTATAAACTTCCCTATATCATTTGGAGGCAGAGAGTGGCTCTCAAATCTGATCGTGATAGAAATGCAAGGAGACGACCTGATACTCGGAGACGATTGGCTTAATCGATATGGAGCAATTGTGAACTACCGAAGGAGGAATATCTCGCTGATCGCTGACGATGGTTCCGAAATATTGTTCGAGGGGTGGAAACCGGGAAGCTCAGGAAAATTGATCAAAGCGATGAAAGCTGTCAGATTGTTGAAACAGGGCTGTACCGGATACTGGTGCTATGCAATGAAGAAAGAAGACGAAATTGTGGAACTTTCATCCATTCCTGTTGTGAACGAATTTCCAGATGTATTTCCTGACGAGTTACCTGGACTACCACCACGAAGGGATGTAGAATTTACCATTGAGCTGGAACCCGGAGCTACACCAATTTCTAAGGCGCCGTATCGTATGGCACCTACTGAGATGTACGAACTGAAGAAGCAGCTGGAGGAGTTACTGGACAAGGGCTATATTCAGCCAAGCGTTTCACCCTGGGGAGCGCCAGTTCTTTTTGTCCGAAAGAAGGATGGGTCGCTCCGACTGTGTATTGACTATCGAGAGCTGAACAAGATGACGATTAAGAACAAGTATCCATTGCCACGGATTGATGATCTGTTTGACCAGCTGCAAGGGCAACAAGATTTTCTAAAATCGATCGAGATCGGGATATCATCGGTGAGGATTAAGGAATCGGCGTTCGAAATCGGCATTCGAACTCGCTATGGACATTATGAGTTTGTAGTGATGCCGTTTGGTCTCACTACTTTCTTTGTATTTATGCAATTGATGAACAGAGTGTTCATTGAATTTTTGGATAAATTTGTGGTCGTGTTCATTGATGACATTCTGGTATATTCTAAGAGTCCGGAAGAACATGCGCAACATTTTCGGATTGTATTGGAACTTTTGAGAAACGAGCAATTGTACGCCAAACTTTCTAAGTGTGAATTCTGGCTAAAGGAAGTAATGTTCCTCGGCCATGTGGTGTCAGCTAAAGGAGTCCGAGTAGATCCTCAGAAGATCGAAGCAATTATGGATTGGAAGCCTCCAAAGAACGTGAAAGAAGTCCGAAGCTTCTTAGGACTTGCTGGATATTATCGTCGATTCGTGGAAGGGTTTTCTAAAATCTTCCGCCCACTTACTCGACTCCTGCAAAAAACTCAAAAGTTTGAGTGGAATGAATTGTGTCAGATTAGCTTTGATGAATTGAATAAGAGATTGACGACGGCACCGATTCTATCACTTCCACAGGGAACTAGAGGATTTATAGTTTACAGTGATGCTTCGAACCAAG
The DNA here is from genome assembly GCA_033398695.1 of Orobanche coerulescens. NCBI lineage: Eukaryota > Viridiplantae > Streptophyta > Magnoliopsida > Lamiales > Orobanchaceae > Orobanche > Orobanche coerulescens. Next base: position 67,740,128 of record CM065815.1, read on the forward strand.
GACTTGGGTGCGTATTGATGCAGAGTGATAAGGTGATCGCTTATGCGTCGCGATAGCTGAAACCTTATGAAGTGAATTACCCAACACATGATTTGGAGCTTGCAGCAGTAGTTTTTGCTTTGAAGATCTGGAGGCATTATCTGTACGGGACTCACTGTCAGATCTTTATGGATCATAAGAGTCTCAAGTACATATTCAGTCAGAAAGAGTTGAACATGCGGCAAAGAAGATGGTTAGAGCTGATCAAGGACTATGACTTGGAGATTTTGGATCATCCAGGCAAAGCAAATGTAGTGGCCGATGCACTTAGCCGCAAGCCTGTCTCTATTCAGATGCTGGAGACGCTGACATCCCAACTTAGCCTTCAACGAGAGATGATTCATGAAGGAATTGAAGTATGGTTACAAAGAGTCCAAGGACAACTGTGCGTGATGGAGATAACTTCATCATTAACCGAAGGAATCAAATCTAAACAGGCAGATGATCCTCTGATGATTTGGTTACGTGATGAAGTGATCAAAGGAAAGGCCCCCGGATTCATAATTCATGATGATGGAGTTTTGAGATTTCAGAACCGACTCTGTGTTCCCGATGTTGATGTTCTGAAACAGACGATTATGAAGGAAGCTCACAGTTCGCCCTATTCTATCCACCCGGGCACCAGTAAAATGTATAAGGACTTGAAGCAGAATTTCTGGTGGGGCAACATGAAGAGAGAAGTAGCGGACTATGTTTCGAAATGCTTGACTTGTCAGCAGGTTAAGATCGAGCATCAACGGCCTGCCGGAATGTTGAATCCACTCCCGATTCCTGAATGGAAGTGGGAGGACATATCGATGGATTTTATCACTAATATGCCGAGAACCAGGACAGGAATGAACATGATTTGGGTGATAGTTGATCGTTTAACCAAATCAGCTCATTTTCTAGGCATTAAGGATACGTGGGGACCAGAGAGGTTGGCACGAGTATTTATTTCAGAGATAGTTCGATTGCATGGTACGCCGAAGACCATTGTTTCTGATCGAGACAGCCGTTTTGTGTCTCACTTATGGAAAGCAGTTCATAAGGCCTTGGGGACCGAATTGAACTTGGCCTGACTTATCACCCACAGACTGACGGACAATCCGAGAGGACTATACAAATGGTGGAAGACATGCTAAGGGCCTGTGCCTTAGATTGGTCAAACGATTGGGACGTTCATCTACCGTTGATTGAATTTACCTACAACAATAGTTGGCATGCTTCCATTAAGATGGCACCGTTTGAGGCATTATACGGAAGGAGATGCAGATCGCCCATATGCTGGGACGATTCATCGGACTTGATCGGAACAGAACCAGAGTTGATCGTGCAGACTCGAGAGAAGATTGCCTTGATTCGTAAAAGGCTGTTGACCGCCAAGAGTCGCCAGAAATCCTACGCGGACGTACGCCGTCGCCCATTGGAGTTCAATACTGGAGACCATGTACTTTTGAAGGTTTCTCCTACTCGGGGAATCTTTCGTTTCGGAAGGAAAGGAAAGCTGAGTCCGAGATATATCGGACCATTTGAGATCCTCGAGAGAGTTGGGGAGTTGGCATACAGATTGGCATTGCCGCCGTCATTATGCCATGTTCATAACGTGTTCCACGTATCCCAGTTACGTAGGTATATACCAGATCCTAGTCATATCACTGATTTCGGCGAGATCGAAGTCGAGCAGGATGGGACGTTTGAAGAAAGACCAGTCAAGATACTCGAGAGTCGAGTTAAACAGCTGAGGAACAAACCAATCGTTTTGGTCAAAGTTCAATGGTCACGTCACGGAATTGAAGAAGCCACCTGGGAAACGGAAGCTGATATGAAGTCTAGATATCCCGAATTATTTTCATCTTGAGTTTCGGGACGAAACTCCTTTTTAGTAGGAGAGTATGTAATATCCGGATTTATTACGGTGTATTTCATCTGTATTCGAACCCTGTATTATTCGGATTTGGGGTTTTGATTATTGGAGTATGATATTTCTTGCATTAATATCATTGTACATAAGTATAGAAGCATACAAAATTTCTCATGCAAACTCGTGATAGCACACGCTAAGAAGGTATCTTAACGCGCGCTATCGGGCTACTATTAGCGCACGCTATGCAGGTAGGAGTTGCATGCGCTAAGAACTCAATTATTGAGCGGGATGGCTAGCACATGCGCTAGCCGGGACATGGGTCCGGATAAGATTCCCGCGGACGAGCCCGGACAATTCTGAAGTCAACCATTATTAGCGCACGCTAAGGAATGCTTAGTAGCGTGCGCTAACTTTTAAAATGCAGAATATTATAAATGGGACAACAACCCGTTTTGGCTTACATTTTACTCGTCCCTTCTGCATTCCTGAGAGGCCAGAGAGCTGAGATAACCCTCCTACATACTTAGAACACATATTGTTGGTGTTTATATATTGGTTATCACTTGGGAGTAATCATTGAAGTGGAATAGCACCTTGGAGTGGCATACAACCAACCGGAGTCGGATTCTACCTTACGGTTCAGTGATTTTCATCATATTAAGGTATGTTCAATCTATCTTTAGGCTTAGAGTTGGATTCTAACGATTTGGATGATCATGTTAACAAGATATGGATTTTCATAGATGAATTATCCAAGTATATCATGTTGGAATATTGAGATGATTAAGCCTTAAGTACCTTGATTATGATCATCATGATTCTAATCTTATTACATTGAAAATGTATAAGGAAGCTTCTATCATTGGTAATCCGAATCTAGTAGATGACTTCATAGCAATCTTGGACTTGACTTTAACATCATTATTGTTAGATAAATCTAAGGATTGATAATGGAAGGATTTATCTAATATAGATGGAACGTTTAAACAACTACAGCATGATGTTTTCGATGGATATAAGGTGTTTGATATCAACCGTTAAGCTTTTCGAATTGTCGTATGAAGATTTGTAGTCGGAATGGAATATGGTTTTATATTGGTATGCATATCCTTGAATCCTAAGTTGTCTTTATCCGTAAAATCATTCATAAGGGTATGAACATGATAGTCATGGAGGTAACATGAATTATCACGGAAGATTTCATTGTTTTGATCATGATGAGAACAGTTTACTGCTCAGCAGTAAACTGCCATGCATAGATAGCGCACGCTATGCTATGAAGATTAACGTGCGCTATCGAGCACGAGTTAGCGTACGCTACATTTGGTATGTAACGTACGCTAAGCCATCAGACGAGTCAGTCGACTGATCAGTGAAGTACTGACCATACATAGTTAGCGTACGCTAGGCTTTGTTGTTTGCGTGCGCTATCGGCGAGACTTAACGACGCTACGAGTACTTAGCGTGCGCTAAGTAGTTCAGCGGTGCATTTTATGAACTCTTGGCCGTTAATCGAATTGTTAAACATTAAATGCGGCGTGAGATAAATCCTATATCATTTCTTTTGTTAAGGTTTGGTCTCGTTCGTGATTGATTGAGGAGGACGACCTTCGAGTGTTCATTTTCGTGGAAGTATTGTTCTTGTCTTCAAATCGAGGCAAGTACCTTAATTGTTTGTGTATTGTTGTTATACATATTGTCGTGCATGTATGTCGTTATTGTATGTCCACCTCGTGTTGGTCCGACGGGATCATCGGGGATCTATGCTAGCGTCATACTGGATCATCGGATGGGTTTTTCCACCACGGGTTGGTCAGCGGGATCATCGTGGGTTCTAGGCGATGAGCTGGATCGTCGAATTACCATGTGTATGTTATGATATCATGTTGTGATTATCGATTGTGTATGTCATATTTTGAGTTTCTCGTAGGAGAAGACTCGTTGGTATTTTTCTTGTCGTTTACATTATTCGTGAGATATGAATAATATATTGTGGTACTTGTACTAGCATCGTTGTGCTAACCCCTTCGGGGTGAACATTTTGTTTATGTTCAGATCCAGAGAGCGGAAAACAACCACCGGAGCCGCATGACGACGAGGGTGCGAGTGATGTTTCACCGGGTTTATTTACATTGTTTATTCGTTATTTCAATAAGTACTGAGTACGAAGTCATTTGTGATGGATTTGAATTTGGTGATGTATTATTGAGTTCCTGTTGAACAATTATACTTTCAATATTTGGTAAGAACTGTTGTATCTTAATTCCGTGATTTCCATTCGTTAGTACCTTTTAATGTTTGTTCAATTCTTCAGCCTAGTAAATCCTTATGTAAAGGATTTACAGTAGTAATATTCCCGAATATATCGGGGTGTTACGAATATGGTATCGGAGCTAAGATTATGGATATCTTGGCGTTGGGTTAAAATAGGGGTCATTGATGTCTTTTGAGGTAACCGCCGTGAATGACATCACCTTTGCGCCTACGTCTTCATGCGAACGGTGGTTGTAAGTTCCTAAACTCTATCTCGTTCTTTACATGTTGTGTCTCTTTATACTCGAATATTAGAACGATGTTGTTTCCTGTATATTGAGTATTTATGCTTACAGTATGTTGAGAGGCGGACGTGGACGTGGTCGCAGTCGTGGACGCGGACGAAGAAATGCTGAAAGGGAAGCGTCGCCTTCTAATCAGGCCAGTCATAGCTCAGGCGAGCCGCAACGATCTATTAATAACGAACCAGATCTTGCTGTGCCAGAGATCCTTCGTCAAGTGGTGAACCAGATGACTCAGTTCGCCCAAGTCGTGGACCGAATGCAAGTAGCGGTGGGACTACAGCAGGGAGAGAGACAGCAAGGCATCCCAGACATGGGAAATCGAGGTGACCGGTGGCTGCAAGAGGTGGCGAAGATGCAACCACCCAAATTCGACGGTATTTCTGAGACTCCCACCTGGGATCATTGGTTGAAAGAAGCTGGAGAAAATCTTTTCCTAATTAATCGCCGCAATAGGAGAGCCTCTATCGCGCAATATTTTACGATAGGGAAGCGTCCGAATGGTGGGAAGCCATCCGGCCTGTAGACCATGATGCCGATTGGACAGAGTTTAGATTGATGATGGAAGCTCGATTGCCCTCGTCCTGTGAGGGAAGCCAAAGTTCGGGAGTTTTTCTCCACTCGGCCTTCGATGTGCCGTATCCCGAGCGATTAAGACGTTTAACCAACAGCTGGCATTTGTACGACATCTGGTCAGAACAGATGCATAAATGATGATACATTTCGATATGAGAATGAAACCAGAAATCCAGAGGTACATGTCCGGATTTGAATGTACCACACTCCGCCAATACCAGGATAAGGCATTGGCATATGAGATCAAGGAAGCAGCCATGGAGAAATTTTCAGAATCCAAGAAGCAGAAAGTATCTGGTACTTTTGCAGAGCACAAGAACAGCGCGCCCCGCAAGGCCCAGTCATCCTTTCACTCTTTCAAGAAACCTCCGCACCCAGTTAGGAGCGGAAAGAACTTCGGAGCGACATCAACTATTACTGATGTTACCAGGAAATGCTTTAACTGCGCCCAGACGGGGCACTATCGACGGAATTGCCCCCTTCCTGCCGTGACTTGTTTTGATTGTGGACAAGAGGGACATCGGGCAGTGTTTTGTGAAGAGGCTGCAAAGTCTTTTAGAGCCCGTACACTACAGCCAGTACAGAAGGAAGCCAGTATCCAACAGACGCAGCAAAGTGTTCAGATGCCTCAGAATTTTGGCTGCGGACGAGGCAGAGGACAATGGGACCGAAAGGGGACATCGAGTACCGGATCTGCTTCCCCACGTCTGTACGAGATGAGGAGGACAGACGATCAGGATGCTGCTGTCGCATCAGGTACTGTCCAGATCCTTTCCCAGCCAGTTAGCGTTTTATTCGATACAGGAGCTACACATTCTTTTATATCTTTGTCTTGTGTAAATCGTTTGAATATTTCCGGTTTTCATACTTGTGAACCTTATGTTGTTGGTTTACCGAATGGAGAGAGGATTGTCGTAAACTTAGAAACTATAAATTTCCCTATATCATTTGGAGGCAGAGAGTGGCTCTCAAATCTGATCGTGATAGAAATGCAAGGAGACGACCTGATACTCGGAGACGATTGGCTTAATCGATATGGAGCAATTGTGAACTACCGAAGGAGGAATATCTCGCTGATCGCTGACGATGGTTCCGAAATATTGTTCGAGGGGTGGAAACCGAAGCTCAGAAAATTGATCAAAGCTATGAAAGTCATCAGATTGTTGAAAGCAGTGTCTGGGATCTTGGTGCTATGCAATGAAGAAAGAAGACGAAATTGTGGAACTTTCATCCATTCCTGTTGTGAACGAATTTCCGGATGTATTTCCTGACAAGTTACGGACTACCACCACGAAGGGATGTAGAATTTACCATTGAGTGGAACCCGGAGCTACACCAATTTCTAAGGCGCCGTATCGTATGGCACCTACCGAGATGTACTGGCAAGAAGCGGTGGAGGAGTTCTTGGACAAGGGCTATATTGACAAGCGTTTCACCACAGGGGCGCCAGTTCTTTTTGTCCGAAAGAAGGATGGGTCGCTCCGACTGTGTATTGACTATCGAGAGCTGAACAAGATGACGATTAAGAACAAGTATCCATTGCCACGGATTGATGATCTGTTTGACCAGCTGCAAGGGGCAATAGTATTTTCTAAAATCGATCTGAGATCAGGATATCATCAGCTGAGGATTAAGGAATTTGATGTTCCGAAATCAGCATTCAGAACTCGCTACGGACATTATGAGTTTGTAGTGATGCCGTTTGGTCTCACTAACGCACCTGCTGTATTTATGCAATTGATGAACAGAGTGTTCATTGAATTTTTGGATAAATTTGTGGTCGTGTTCATTGATGACATTCTGGTAAATTCTAAGAGTCCTAAGAACATGCGCAGCATTTGCGGATTGTATTGGAACTTTTGAGAAACGAGCAATTGTACGCCAAACTTTCTAAGTGTGAATTCTGGCTAAAGGAAGTAATGTTCCTCGGCCATGTGGTGTCAGCTAAAGGAGTCCGAGTATATCCTCAGAAGATCGAAGCAATTATGGATTGGAAGCCTCCAAAGAACGTGAAAGAAGTCCGAAGCTTCTTAGGACTTGCTGGATATTATCGTCGATTCGTGGAAGGGTTTTCTAAAATCTCCCACCCACTTACTCGACTCCTGCAAAAAACTCAAAAGTTTGAGTGGAATGAATTGTGTCAGATTAGCTTTGATGAATTGAATAAGAGATTGACGACGGCACCGATTCTATCACTTCCACAGGGAACTGGAGGATTTATAGTTTACGGTGATGCTTGAACCAAGGACTTGGGTGCGTATTGATGCGTAATGATAAGGTGATCGCTTATGCGTCGCGACAGCTGAAACCTTATGAAGTGAATTACCCAACACATGATTTGGAGCTTGCAGCAGTAGTTTTTGCTTTGAAGATCTGGAGGCCTTATGCATGCAGGACTCACCGCGGATCTTTACGGATCATAAGAGTCTCAAGTACATATTCGAATGTCGAAAAGAGTTGAACATGCGGCAAAGAAGATGGTTAGAGCTGATCAAGGACTATGACTTGGAGATTTTGGATCATCCAGGCAAAGCAAATGTAGTGGCCGATGCACTTAGCCGCAAGCCTGTCTATATTCAGATGCTGGAGACGCTGACATCCCAACTTAGCCTTCAACGAGAGATGATTCGTGAAGGAATTGAAGTATGGTTACAAAGAGTCCAAGGACAATTGTGCGTGATGGAGATAACTTCATCATTAACCGAAGGAATCAAATCTAAACAGGCAGATGATCCTCTGATGATTCGGTTACGTGATGAAGTGATCAAAGGAAAGGCCCCCGGATTCATAATTCATGATGATGGAGTTTTGAGATTTCAGAACCGACTCTGTGTTCCCGATGTTGATGTTCTGGAACAGACGATTATGAAGGAAGCTCACAATTCGCCCTATTCTATCCACCCGGGCACCAGTAAAATGTATAAGGACTTGAAGCAGAATTTCTGGTGGGGCAACATGAAGAAAGATGTAGTGGACTATGTTTCGAAATGCTTGACTTGTCAGCAGGTTAAGATCGAGCATCAATGGCCTGCCGGAATGTTGAAGCCACTCCCGATTCCTGAATGGAAGTGGGAGGACATATCGATGGATTTTATCACTAATATGCCGAGAACCAGGACAGGAATGAACATGATTTGGGTGATAGTTGATCGTTTAACCAAATCAGCTCATTTTCTAGGCATTAAGGATACGTGGGGACCAGAGAGGTTGGCACGAGTATTTATTTCAGAGATAGTTCGATTGCATGGTACGCCGAAGACCATTGTTTCTGATCGAGACGGCCGTTTTGTGTCTCACTTCTGGAAAGCAGTTCATAAGGCCTTGGGGACCGAATTGAACTTCAGCACAGCTTATCACCCACAGACTGACGGACAATCCGAGAGGACTATACAAACGGTGGAAGACATGCTAAGGGCCTGTGCCTTAGATTGGTCAAACGATTGGGAAGTTCATCTACCGTTGATTGAATTTACCTACAACAATAGTTGGCATGCTTCCATTAAGATGGCACCGTTTGAGGCATTATACGGAAGGAGATGCAGATCGCCCCTATGCTGGGACGATTCATCGGACTTGATCGGAACAGAACCAGAGTTGATCGTGCAGACTCGAGAGAAGATAGCCTTGATTCGTAAAAGGCTGTTGACCGCCCAGAGTCGCCAGAAATCCTACGCGGACGTACGCCGTTGCCAATTGGAGTTCAATACTGGAGACCATGTACTTTTGAAGGTTTCTCCTACTCGGGGAATATTTCGTTTCGGAAGGAAAGGAAAGCTGAGTCCGAGATATATCGGACCATTTGAGATCCTCGAGAGAGTTGGGGAGTTGGCATACAGATTGGCATTGCCGCCGTCATTGTGCCATGTTCATAACGTGTTCCACGTATCCCAGTTACGGAGGTATATACCAGATCCCAGTCATATCATTGATTTCGGCGAGATCGAAGTCGAGCAGGATGGGACATTTGAAGAAAGACCAGTCAAGATACTCGAGAGTCGAGTTAAACAGCTGAGGAACAAACCAATCGTTTTGGTCAAAGTTCAATGGTCACGTCACGGAATTGAAGAAGCCACATGGGAAACGGAAGCTGATATGAAGTCTAGATATCCCGAATTATTTTCATCTTGAGTTTTGGGACGAAACTCCTTTTTAGTAGGAGAGTATGTAATATCCGGATTTATTACGGTGCATTTCATCTGTATTCGAACCCTGTATTATTCGGATTTGGGGTTTTGATTATTGGAGTATGATATTTCTTGCATTAATATCATTGTACATAAGTATAGAAGCATACAAAATTTCTCATGCAAACTCGTGATAGCGCACGCTAAGAAGGTATCTTAACGCGCGCTATCGGGCTACTATTAGCGCACGCTATGCAGGTAGGAGTTGCGTGCACTAAGAACTCAATTATTGAGCGGGACGGCTAGCACATGCGCCAGCCGGGACATGGGTCCGGATAAGATTCCCGCGGACGAGCCCGGACAATTCTGAAGTCAACCATTATTAGCGCACGCTAAGGAATGCTTAGTCGCGTGCGCTAACTTGTTAAAACGCAGAATATTATAAATGGGACAACAACCCGTTTTCGGCTTACATTTTACTCGTCCCTTCTGCATTCCTGAGAGGCCAGAGAGCTGAGATAACCCTCCTACATACTTAGAACACATATTGTTGGTGTTTATATATTGGTTATCACTTGCGAGTAATCATTGAAGTGGAATAGCACCTTGGAGTGGCATACAACCAACCGGAGTCGGATTCTACCTTACGGTTCAGTGATTTTCATCATATTAAGGTATGTTCAATCTATCTCCAGGCTTAGAGTTGGATTCTAACGATTTGGATGATCATGTTAACAAGATATGGATTTTCATAGATAAATTATCCAAGTATATCATGTTGGAATATTGAGATGATTAAGCCTTAAGTACCTTGATTATGATCATCATGATTCGAATCTTATTACATTGAAAATGTATAAGGAAGCTTCTATCATTGGTAATCCGAATCTAGTAGATGACTTCATAGCAATCTTGGACTTGACTTTAACATCATTATTGTTAGATAAATCTAAGGATTGATCATGGAATGATTTATCTAATATAGATGGAACGTTTAAACAACTACAACATGATGTTTTCGATGGATATAAGGTGTTTTATATCAACCGTTAAGCTTTTCGAATTGTCGTATGAAGATTTGTAGTCGGAATGGAATATGGTTTTATATTGGTATGCATATCCTTGAATCCGAAGTTGTCTTTATCCGTAAAATCATTCATAAGGGTATGAACATGATAGTCATGGAGGTAACATGAGTTATCACGAAAGATTTCATTGTTTTGATCATGATGAGAACAGTTTACTGCTCAGCAGTAAACTGCCATGCATAGATAGCGCACGCTATGCTATGAAGATTAACGTGCTCTATCGAGCACGAGTTAGCGTACGCTACATTTGGTATGTAACGTACGCTAAGCCATCAGACGAGTCAGTCGACTGATCAGTGAAATACTGACCATACATAGTTAGCGTACGCTAGGCTTTGTTGTTTGCGTGCGCTATCGAGCAGACTTAACGCACGCTACACAGAGTACTTAGCGTGCGCTAAGTAGTTCAGGCAGATTGCATTTTATGAACTCTTGGCCGTTAATCGAATTGTTAAACATTCGTACGACGTGAGATAAATCCTATATCATTTCTTTTGTTAAGGTTTGGTCTCGTTACGTGATTGATTGAGGAGGACGACCTTCGAGTGTTCATTTTCGTGGAAGTATTGTTCTTGTCTTCAAATCGAGGCAAGTACCTTAATTGTTTTGTGTATTGTTGTTATACATATTGTCGTGCATGTATGTCGTTATTGTATGTCCACCTCGTGTTGGTCCGACGATCATCGGGATCTATACTAGCGCATACCGGATCATCGGACGGGTTTTTCCACCACGGGTTGGTCTGACGGGATCATCGTGGGTTCTAGGCAGTGAACGCTGGATCGTCGGAATTACCATGTGTATGTTATGATATCATGTTGTGATTATCAGTTGTGTATGTCATATTTTGAGTTTCTCGTAGGAGAAGACTCGTTGGTACTTTTCTTGTCGTTTACATTATTCGTGAGATATGAATAATATATTGTGGTACTTGTACTAGCATCGTTGTGCTAACCCCTTCGGGGGTGAACATTTTGTTTATGTTCAGGATCCAGGAGAGCGGGAAAACAACCACTGGAGCTGCATGACGACGAGGGTGCAGAGTGATGTTTCAGCCGGGTTTATTTACCTGTTGTTTATTCGTTATTTCAATAAGTACTCGAGTACGAAGTCATTTGTGATGGATTTGAATTTGGTGATGTATTATTGAGTTCCTGTTGAACAATTATACTTTCAATATTTGGTAAGAACTGTTGTATCTTAATTCCGTGATTTCCATTCGTTAGTACCTTTTAATGTCTGTTCAATTCTTCAGCCTTGTAAATCCTTATGTAAAGGATTTACGGCGCTGTAATATTCCTGAATATATCGGGGGTGTTACACTTCTTACTTTAAATCTTGCGGTCCAATACCGATCTATGTAATGTCCTTATTATGCCATGAATATGCCTCATTAAAACCTTATTAGGAAAACCCAGTGGGAGAAATCCTAATGAAGGGAATAGAGTACACTATTCATGTTAATACGCCATCCTAGTTGCCTCGTTAGAAACCTTGCTGGGAAAACCCAATGGGATAAAACCTCAACCAAGGAAAAAAGACTGCAATGCGTATTTTTATATAAATATGCTTCGGGCATTTCAAAAATCCTCTGCGAATTAGCATAAGTATAATATTCAGCGCAAGTTGCAATCTCGAACTCACATGTTGGTGAGACATGTCATCTCTTATGGAGATTTCATATTAGTTGTGGTTAAAGTCATCAACCATAGACATTCTCAACTTAATTCATGTGTTGCAATAATTTTATAGTGATTGGGAGATGTAGTAAGACTTACTTCATAGGTTTTCAGTGTCAGTTTTATTGAGTTCTTCAGGAGTCTCAATTAAATTTAAATCATCAACTTATACTACTATAATTGCAAATCAATATTTATTATCTTTATGAAAATTCCGGATCAGACAACATTATTTATATCGTCTCTCCACTTGATCCACACATCACTTGTAGATCACGAATGGAAAAGAAATATGCTTCATCATATCTTCTTCTCACTAGACACTGTATTGACTTTATGCAAATAGCTGGGAGAACATCATTCTTCTATTATAGCCCACAATTCTTTCTGATCTAGTGGGTGATTGATCTTATTTCAATGCACTCTCAATGCAGAGAACCATATAAATAAAAATATATTTTTCTTTGCAGATAGCGTTGAATTTTTCAATACATTCTTTCAATATTGACCATGAGATGATGAATTAAGCATTGATTATATATTAGTTCATGTAGAACTAGTAAGATATACGAGTGCAACAATTGCACTGAGACGCGATGCTTCCGGACCATGAATCTCTTCATCATCATTTGGTATAAAGGTGTCCTTAATATGATCATGTGACTGATTAATCATTTTGATGAGCGTGCTTCATCCGTGTAAATCGCTTTAATATCTTTTAGGTACAAGTGGATTGATACACAAATAATACACTTTCCAAGTGTTTGTAACTCAAGGTATATTCTGGATATTTCAATACGATCTCAAATTATCTTCTCATATATTCAAGTGTCAATTGGATCTCTTATGGGGTTCCTATCAATCTAAAATCATTCATATCTATATATGACATTGAGTTATTAATATATCTTTATTTAGTCGAATAATATTGTAACACCCCCAATCCGCTCAGGGATATTACACGCCGTAGAACCTTTCCTCAAGGATCTACCAGGCTGGTAACGAAAACGAACATCTCAAAAATGCCTTTAAGGCTAAAATGACTCAATAGACCGATTTGGTCCTTCAATAAATACATACATCTCAAACTCAATACATGCCCACGCAGGGGTCGAATACAACACATTCCCATACAACGGAGAAAGAATACTGCAGTGGAAATAAAATACAACTGAACCAATACGACAATGTATGGGTGCTCATGTGATTAGTATCGATCATATTTCATCACCCTTCATGCCGATCCTGTGCTATGCTCCCAAAACCTGAATGCAAAATAGACATCCACCCCCCGATTACTCGGGGGTTAGCAAAGTTCCACTATTTTGCTAGTGCAAGTACAAAGTGTAAATACGAGCCATACAATACAAGTTCCAAGGACAATAATAACCAGGAATCCTTAAAGATTCAAATACAACGAAACAAATACTTCCCGAGGCAAGAGTTTGGGTAAAACATTTCGAAACTGAAGGATCACAATTCAAGAGAAACAATTTACAAAATGGTTTAATAAAGTCATCGGAAGTTTTAGTGGAAAACAATTTAGGATAAGCGGATCCTTTAATTTTCAAATCAGCTGGGGGGTCACAGCCCAAAGGTTTTGTTTTCACAAATAAAACCAACAACAATTCATAAGGTTAAAACCAACGTCACGTCCTCGACGTACATAACATCAACACCAACTCGTGAAGTTTGTACTCGTGAATCCAGGGCGAAACCATTGGACTCCCTCTGTGGCCCCGTCGGACCCTCCCGAGGTGAGCAAAATACATTCACCAAACATACACACCAACTCGTGAAGTTTTTACTCATGAATCCAGGGCGAAACCATTGGACTCCCTCTGTGTCCCCGTCGAACCCTACCGAGGTGAGCAAAATACATTCACCAAACATACACACCAACTCGTGAAGTTTTTACTCGTGAATCTAGAGCGAAACCATTGGACTCCGTCCGTGGCCCCGTCGAACCCTCCCGAGGTGAGCAAAATACATTCACCAAACATACACACCAACTCGTGAAGTTTTTACTCGTGAATCTAGGGCGAAACCATTGGACTCCCTCCGTGGCCCCGTCGAATCCTCCCGAGGTGAGCAAAACAAATCCACATAATCATATAACCAATCACGCATAGGCATCGCCTAGGACCGGGACGAATCCACAAATCCCACCCGAGGCCTCTAAGGACCCTCCCGAGCTGGCTAGTGAAACAAATCACACACAAGCATCGCCTAGGACCGGGACAAAGCCACAAATCCCACCCGATGCCTCTAAGGACCCTCCCGAGCTGGCTAGCGAAACAAATCAACATGTCACAACAAGGATATTCAAACAATTCACCCAAAGGCAACAAACACAAAGCACGACGCAATTGTCGGATCACAACGTACCGAAATGAGATAATATATGTATATATTATCAAAGAACAACAAAAACACCAATCATATTGATAGGGTTCACTTAACCATTTAGGAGACACAACATTCACAAAACACATGCGTTTTGAAAGTGAGCCTTCGACGAGGCTAAACCGAATCTTTTGAAAGTTCATCTCAAACAATCAAGCTACCATACTAAGACATTCACTAATCATCGTATCCACAAAACAAGAATTGTATGGATAAGGTACTTGCCTCGATACCACGAGCAATGGAACCACGAACGGACACGGTCGGTTAGCCCTCGAACTTCTAAAAACAACCAAGAATTCGACAACCTCACGAACGCTACGAAAATAACACCACACGAATCATCAATCACCAACGAGATTCAACTCGGAATCCTCGAGAACCTATAATCCTCCGGAAGGAACAATAGAACATGATTACGACGAGAATCATGGCCAAAACAACGGAAATCTCAGCAAACTATCGAAGGGAACTCATTCGAACATTTAATCGAACACTAAATGTTTAAGACCCTTCAAGAACAAAGAAATCGCCCTTCGAGTCGAATGAATCAAAGATATGAGTATCCAATCCGTAGAACATGTTCAAAACAACGTTTATACAACAATTAATTGAGCCAAAACGGATTGGAATCGAAATCAAAAGGAAAATCCCCAAAATCTTCAAAAACAAGGGTTCAAGCCAAAATACCTTGATTCAGACGAAGAATACAAATTGTATGATGATATAATAAACAAGAATATTCCAAAATGCCTTGGAATTGATTAGAATTGGGCAAGAACTCGATTTCCCGAGTCTCCCGTCGCCCGCCGTCACAAAAACGAGGAAAGAAGGTGAAAAATGAAGTCTGGCCAAGCCAGACCTATATATGGCCGGTAGGGTTACGGCCGTAACCGGCAGTGCCTTACGGCCGTAACTCGTCCCTTACGACTGTACTCGGCAGTTCCCTTACGGCCAGAATCGCATTCGCTGTAATCCGCCAAAGACTACGGTCACTTACGGCCGTAACTGACACCCCCTTACGGCCGTAACCGGCCTTCGTCCAGCCATGCCTGCCAAGCACGTACGGCCGTAACTGGCACCTTACGGTCGTAACTCGGCCAGGCCAGGCCCTGCTCCGGCCGTGACTCGGCCGTGGCCTCTTCGACGGCCCGGACAACCCCGAAACCCAAACCGGAATATAAACCGAAGATACGGTTACGAAGTACACGCAAAGACAAATCTAAGAGATAAGAGAACACACGATTCTGACCACCCGAAGTGTTGAAATTCGATAATGGAAGTAATTACCCCAAACTTTGGGAAATTACGAAAACGGCCCAAAACGTCCGAAATACATGATACACGATCGAAACACCAAACCAAAACTCACAACATGAATAATAACATTAAATGAACTTACGAGAAACTCGAAACAACAGTTTCAGATGAGATTCGCAAGAATCGAACTCAAGTGCGGAAAAGCCGCCTAAGAACGTGAAACTCAACAAAACGACACCGAAACGAACTCGAATGATAAAAAGTGCAGAATTAATCATTCTCAGAATGACGATAAGGTCATGAACGAGTTGTCAAAACGGACTTCTGCCGAAAAAAAAGAAAATACCAGAAATCGAAAATGTAGATATTACATACTACCCTCCTTAAAAGAAGTTTCCTCCCGAAACTTAAACCAAGTAGGGAGAAGCAATATCCCGCCAGGATAACTCAATGATATACACAAGAAATGTGTAACTTATGCCCAACGGCGAAACGTTACAAGCAACGCAAAGGAATATATGGTGTGAAAACACGCTCCACGACGACCAACACAACGCCACCGGTAGAGACATAATAAAACCAACAAGTGCCAAGTGTCATCAAACAGATAATACAATCAAGTCGATTATCCGAACAATCACAAAACACAACAAACGAAAATCAATACGATTGACCAACCCAACAGTACATCAATCAAAACGCGAGCCAATCACTGAACAAATACGGAATTCCACCGCCCAAGGGTTGGAATATCGAAAATGAGACTAATTTCCCGAACTTATGGGAATTACGAAGGAGTCTGAATGTTCAACAATCACGAAACGATATCAACAAAAAACGGACAATCAAACGATCGAACCACAATGATCGAGACAACAAAAATCGAACAATCATGTTCGGATCACGAAGAACAATAAAATACAAACAACAACTCCTAGGTTCACGTCTCGACTCGAGACAATATATGATCCGGTTAAAACAACAAGATGTGCATTCACATAAGATCCACAGGAAAGGGAATAGCAATTGAAAAGTCACAACGACAAACGAGTTATTCCGAAACAATACCACACTCGTTCGATCAACAAAAACAAGGGACAGGACAAGCTAAAAAAATGTCAACGAACATAAACGAGTCGACAGAGTTGAGAATACAGAAGTTCAAAATCCGATCCCCTTCGAATAAAAGAACTTAATCTATGAAATTCGAAACAACAAGGCAAGGAAATAACATAACATACAACTGATAGACCACGCCCCTCAGGGACTCCTCGGAGTCGGTCCTGATATCAGTGCTCAAGTCCGTGATCACCATGAATTGACAACATTAAAGATCAACATCACACCTCTCACCGAGGGCTAATACAACAATTGCGTAGCGAACGACTCAGTGCTCACACCACCAATTCAATCACAATTCGGGGTTAACACCCTAACGAAAGTTCGAACATCATACATGCATTTCCGGTCCGCAAACAGGAATGATAGGTTTTAAAAATGAAAACCACCTTTTTGGAAACAATTTGGAAAAACCGGTAGATCTTGAGTATCACCTTACGAAAAGTAGTACAAACACCATTATCGAGACTTTGAAAACCATCTTGCGTTTGAACAAAAATGAGGACACTTTTTCTTTTAGTGAAAAACATTCAGAAATATTCGACCCTCGGGTCTAAGCAAAGCATATCTAAATAATTGAAAATATCTCAAAATATTTTAGTCCTCAACTGGAATAATTTTGAAACATATTGCGGCACTGGAAGGCACCTTGAAAGTATCGCGAGAAAACAATTCATTTTAAAAGTACGTCTCGAAATTTATTTTCTAAGATACTCAAGGTTTTCGAAAATCTATTAGGCTAGAATGCCTAAAACTCACAGGTAACAATATTCACTTACATACATCACGACACACGCATCAACTCGCTCAAAATTAAGACAACACATGTCTTTTGCCTCAAAACAAAAAGTCAAATATCACAGTTCAAACTTGTATAGGACCGGGGCCAAACCACTGGTCCATCCGAAGCCTCTACGGACTGAGAAAATCACACCCATATACCTTTCCATACCATATTGAGCACAAGGCTTCACGAAAACACTTGCAAATGAACAAATCATTTTAAAATACATACGCAGCGGACGAAACCAACAGTCAAGAGTACATAAACAACGACACCACTACTCATATAAACAAAATATGAGAGTCACATAAACGCATCACGAAACCAAGAATCTGCATAAAGATTCCATCACTTAACACATAATCGTACCAGTAGCTCGCATCAGACGAGGTACAAACACAAAGAAGGGATACTTACATCCACAGGTCACACGAAGGTGATGATCGCCCCACGATACTAATCACGACCAAACAACTCAGACAACGCATCGCGACACAACTCAGTTAGACAAAATCCGACGAGACAAAAACTCAACAGACACCACTAAACCTGACAGCCTAGGTTTCCACAACCTAAGCTCTGATACTATTTATGTAACACCCCCAATCCGCTCAGGGATATTACACGCCGTAGAACCTTTCCTCAAGGATCTACCAGGCTGGTAACGAAAACGAACATCTCAAAAATGCCTTTAAGGCTAAAATGACTCAATAGACCGGTTTGGTCCTTCAATAAATACATACACCTCAAACTCAATACATGCCCACGCAGGGGTTGAATACAACACATTCCCATACAATGGGGAAAGAATACTGCAGCGGAAATAAAATACAACTGAACCAATACGACAATGTATGGGTCCTCATGTGATTAGTATCGATCATCTTTCATCACCCTTCATGCCGACCCTGTGTTATGCTCCCAAAACCTGAATGCAAAACAGACATCCACCCCTCGATTACTTAGGGGTTAGCAAAATTCCACTATTTTGCTAGTGCAAGTACAAAGTGCAAATACGAGCCATACAATACAAGTTCCAAGGATAATAATAACCAGGAATCCTTAAAGATTCAAATACAACGAAACAAATACTTCTCAAGGCAAGAGTTTGGGTAAAACATTTCGAAACTGAAGGATCACAATTCAAGAGAAACAATTTTCAAAATGGTTTAATAAGTCATCGGAAGTTTTAGTGGAAAACAATTTAGGATTAGCGGATCCTTCTATTTTCAAATCAGCAGGGGGGTCACAGCCCAAAGGTTTTGTTTTCACAAATAAAACCAACAACAATTCAGAAGGTTAAAACCCACGTCACGTCCTCGACGTACATAACATCAACACCAACTTGTGAAGTTTTTACTCGTGAATCCAGGGCGAAACCATTGGACTCCCTCCGTGGCCCCGTCAAACCCTCCCGAGGTGAGCAAAATACATTCACTAAACATACACACCAACTCGTGAAGGTTTTACTCATGAATCCAGGGTGAAACCATTGGACTCCCTCCGTGGCCCCGTTGAACCCTCCCAATGTGAGCAAAATACATTCACCAAACATGCACACCAACTCGTGAAGTTTTTACTCATGAATCCAGGGCGAAACCATTGGACTCCCTCCGTGGCCCCGTCGAACCCTCCCAAGGTGAGCAAAATACATTCACCAAACATACACACCAAATCGTGAAATTTTTACTCGTGAATCCAGGGCGAAACCATTGGACTCCCTCCATGGCCCCGTCGAACCCTCCCGAGGTGAGCAAAATACATTCACCAAACATACACACCAACTCGTGAAGTTTTTACTCGTGAATCTAGGGTGAAAACATTGGACTCCCTCCGTGGCCCCGTCTCCCGAGGTGAGCAAAACACATCCACATAATCATATAACCAATCACGCACAGGCATCGCCTAGGACCGAGACAAAGCCACAAATCCCACTCGAGGCCTCTAAGGACCTTCCCGAGCTGGCTATCGAAACAAATCACACACAAGCATCGCCGAGAATCGGGACGAAGCCACAAATCCCACCCGAGGCCTCTAAGGACCCTTCCGAGCTGGCTAGCGAAACAAATCAACATGTCACAACAAGGATATTCAAATAATTCACCCAAAGGCAACAAACACAAAGCACGACGCACTTGTCAGATCACAACGTACCGAAATGAGATAATATATGTATATATTATCAAAGCACAACAACAACACCAATCATATTCATAGGATTCACTTAACAATTTACGTGACACAACATTCACAAAACACACATGTTTTGAAAGTGAGCCTTCGACGAGGCTAAACCGAATCTTTTGAAAGTTCATCTCAAACAATCAAGCTAACATACTAAGACATTCACCAATCATCGTATCCAAAAAACAAGAATTGTATGGACAAGGTACTTGCCTCGATACCACGAGCAATGGAACCACGAACGGACACGGTCGGTTAGCCCTCGAACTTCCAAAAATGACCAAGAATTCGACAACCTCACGAACGCTACGAAAATAACACCACACGAATCATCAATCACCAAAGAGATTCAACTCAAAATCCTCGAGCACCTATAATCCTCCGGAAGGAACAATAGAACATGATTACGACGAGAATCAAGGCCAAAACAACGGAAATCCCAGCAAACTATCGAAGGGAACTCATTCGAACATTTAATCGAACATTAAATGTTCAAGATCCTTCAAGAACAAAGAAATAGCCCTTCGCGTCGAACGAATCAAAGATATGAGTATCCAATCCGTAGAACATGTTCAAAACAATGTTTATACAACAATTAATTGATCCAAAACGGATCGGAATCGAAATCAAAAGGAAAATCCCCAAAATCTTCAAAAACAAGGGTTCAAGCCAAAATACCTTGATTCGAACGAATAATATGGATTGGATGATGATATAATCAACAAGAATCTTCCAAAATGCCTTGGAATTGACTAGAATCGGGCAAGAACTCGATTTCCCGAGTCTGCCGTCGCCAGCCGTCACAAAAACGAGGAAAGAAGGTGAAAAATGAAGTCTGGCCGAGCCAGGCCTATATATGGCCGATAGGGTTACGGCCGTAACCGGCAGTGCCTTACGGCCATAACTCGGCCCTTAGGGCCGTACTCGGCAGGCCCTTACGGCCGTAACCAGCATCCATCAAAAATCTGCCCAGCACCTGCCGGTCACTTACGGCCGTAACTGACACCCCCTTACGGCCTTCGTCCAACCATGCCTGCCGAGCACGTACAGCCGTAACCGGCACCTTACGGTCGTAACTCGGCCAGGGCAGGCCCTGCTCCGGCTGTGACTCGGTCGTGGCCACTCCGACGGCCCGTACAACCCCGAAACCCGAACCTGAATATAAACCGAAGATACAGTTACGAAGTACACGCAAAGACGAATCTAATAGATAAGAGAACACACGATTCTGACTACCCAAAATGTCTAAATTCGACAACGGAAGTAATTACCCCAAACTTTGAGAAATTACGAAAACGGCCCAAAACGTCCGAAATATACGATACACGATCGAAACACCAAAACAAAGATCGCAAAATGAATAATAACATTAAATGAACATACAAGAAACTCGAAACAACAGTTTCGGATGAGATTCGCAAGAATCGAACTCAAGTGCGAAAAAGCCGCTTAAGAATGCGGAACTCAACAAAACGACACTGAAACGAACTTGAATGACAAAAAGTGCAGAATTAATCATTCTCAGAATGATGATATGGTCATGATCGAGTCGTCAAAACGGACTTCTGCCGAAAAAAATAAATTACCAGAAATCGAAATTGCGGATATTACAAATATTGACTAAGATGGTTATTTCAAATTTGACTATACTATTTAAATCTATATAAAGACTCTTGCAATTTGAAGGAATACATATATTTAGATTTTGATTTATATGCTTCAGGCATATCATCCTTCTAGGATTTCCTGTATCCATAAGACAAATTTTCATGTACTTCCAAATCTCACTCAATATCTATATATAATTCAATTCATGAATGGTCTTATAAAAAATATAATCATTGTAAGCAATTTTGATTACAAAAGTCATACTTCATATCTCATATTTGCATGAGTGATGCTTAAAATTGTTGGTAACTCTTCAAGAGTTCCAATCATCATAATTATATAATGTATGAATATTAATCAATATTCAACAAACTTTATTCAATATGCCATTTTGAACTGCATGCTAGATAACAAAGTATTGACATTAATCTAAATCATATTAGATTGTTTTGTCCATCTTGACCAAATATTTCATTTCCGACATTAATCAACTTAGATCATTATGATATTTATTTGTATCAAGTGATATTGTTAAATCTATTGATATAGGCAAATCGATAATCATTTGAACTTCAAGTTCATAATTTTTCAAATAATTTTCTTGATCGGTTGATACTTTCCTCCCCCTAATTTCGGAAATGATACTGTCTTACAATATCAATATTATTCATATCACCCATCAATACTTCAGGTATTGTCATAAAGAAGACCATACCCGACATATTTTCATATTCATTTGGAGCCATAAAGGGGGATATGCACACGGAATAACTTGTCGGAATTCAAAATAATGCACTTTTATCGATATCAAATCATAAATTATTCAAATATGTAAACTTTAAGTTTACTGTGATGATAATTCGAATTCAAAATAAGAATAAAGACAACTATGTCAACCTCGAATTCGTTCTTGAATGAGCTTGTGACATAATCAACTTTTATTTTATTGAATTTTTAATTCGATAATCTACTTTAGGAGATATCAATAATATTCTATCTTTGAACATTAAAAGATAGTAGTAGTTCCTCCTTCAGGGAGAAATATTATATCTTTCAAGAGCATTTATTTTTCTCAACTGCATATTTATACTTTGTTAATGATATATGTATCATCATCAATATTATATGTAATAACTATCGTTATTACTCTTCTTCAAAAAGAAAATGCAATAATTATTATGCAATTAGTCCAACATCTATAGGATGTTGATGAAAATTGGTCACTCAGAATAATACAGTTTTAAGTGTATAAATGTACTTCATGACATTTACTAGTAATTTGTGATATTTATTATACAACATGTGTGGATTTGTATTAAAATATCTTCAGGATATATATCATAAATAAATATGTAGTTAAATAAAATATAAACCGGATATAAATAGACTCTAACATCAAACATGTAATTTTAAACATGTAAGTATTGGGATTAGTAGACTTCTGGTCTAACAAGTGGTAAATTTTATATGTTATTTACATTGAAAATTTCTCTAATACCAATTTCTTTTCTTCAGAAATTGTATATGTCATTTGTCTCACTTGTTATCTCGGAATCATACCCATTTCAAGCGATAGTTTATAAATCCATAAATCTATCGATACTTAGAAGATAATAGTGTATAATCAACCCTGTAGGAGGAATATAAATTTGCTACTACCTTTTTTTTCACACGAAAAGTATGATATGTATATTTTCACTTTGATGAGAAAATAAATCATGACCACTATTTAATCCCAAGAACTTGGCATTCGATTCATAAAAGGAAGAAATAAGATAAGCCAAGAACTTGAATGATGCAAATGTTGGAAATTGGCAACCAACATAGAATAATGGATAATATTGTGGAGTATAGTTTTCAAACTCTGTTACATTTGCGGAAGCGTATTTTGAGGAAGATAAAGGACATAAGATTTATAGAGGTTCGGCCAATTATGCCCATGTCCTCTCTCCGTATCATTTTTAGGCTTAATATCAACCTTTTCCGCCTTGTCTTCTATCAGATCCGAGGTAAACCGTTACAATCTCGTCTTCTATCAGTCCGAGATAAACCATTACACTCTTGTCTTTATGTCAGTCCAAGATAAACCATTTTTCTTTTCTATCGGACAATGAAGCAACCTATCTAGCTTTCTATTGGTACTAGACAAACCTCTCTTGGATTTAGATATGATTCTAATAATGCTAGATCAACAATCCTAATAAAACCAAATCAATCTACAATCCGTATCTTTTCTCTCGTGTAAATGTTTTTGTGTATGAACACTAAAACACTTATCAATTAAGCACAAATACAACAATAAGAATGTATACAATGATATCTAATCAATATGTGATTTGTTTGTAGTTGTTGTTATGAATAATACCAAATGGTTTGGTATTTATAGGCATAAAGCCTCAACTAGCCGTTAGCTTCTGCTGCCTCTATTACATACGTTATATATCATCTATTGCGTACGTTAAGCTCCATTACGTACGTTAACACTTTCTGGTTACGTACGTTAAGCCTCACTCAAATTCGTCCAATGGATTCTGTATACTTCCATTACATACGTTATCATTATACTTATTACATACATTAAATACTCCTTAGATAGCCATTGATATGTTGCGTATGCCGGGATGTCACAACGGTCATATAGTTTGAATTCTTGCAATGGTTCATAATTCAAACTTCATTACGTACGTTAAGCAGAACATCTTACCTATGTTATGTTCCAATTATTACATACGTTATTCTGACTTTGTTACCTACATTAAAGCATCAGGTGAGTCTTCAGCTGGGTTTCCATTATGTACTTTATGCTGTAGTCATAGCGTACGTTATGTTCTTCAATTAGCGTGTGCTAGACTTGCACCTTAGCGTGCGATATCTGCTTAGGTTGTGTGACTTTGACTGCTTGTTGTTTTGCTTCATTCTATTTTCGTTTTCTTTGATCGAGAACTCATCATCAACATCATTAGCTCATCATCAAAACCAATTTATGATTATGTGGAATAGAATATTCCAACAATCTCCCCTTTTTTATGATGATAGAACAACAACCTTCGATGGGATTATATACCTGCAAAACTATAAAACACTACAGATCAAAGTTTTTGGCTTTGTCCGTTTTGTTAGTTTTCATCTCCCCATCTTTTCTTTTCTTCTTTCCAACTCCTTCTCATTTTTCTTTTTCAACTTTCTTCAATTATTTTCGACTTTCTTCACCTTCGTCTTTTCATGATTGGTATATATTTTTCTCGTCATTCTTCCATGACTCGGATTCTCCTTCCCCCGTCATTTTTCTCGACTTTCTCTCCCCCTTTTTATCATAATCAAAAAGTGCATAGTAAATTAAAAAAATTGATACTTAAATATGACAATTAACCAGAAAAAGTCCCCCTGAAAAATAGATCTCCCTTTTTTTTTAAAAAATAGTAACTCCCCCTAAATTAAATACCAATTGTTACAAATATAAATTATCAAAATACCAACTGATGGAAATATTTTAATTTTGATTTTTGGGGATCCAACCGAGAGGTGGTTTTTCTTTTGAAACATAGACGATATTCGGTATAATGGTTCCTTTGGAATCTAAACTTTTTTAATTTTGATCTTCCATCTTGGTTTTGCAAATGGAAATATGATGCCCAAGTTTTAAATATTTCTCACACAGGGGTATTTTAAAATTTAAGAATTCAGTTTATTATTCAGTTTGAATCCTAACCCCAGTTTATTTAATGAAAAAATTTCAAAAGATCATCCTTTAATTTATTTTTAGTTTCAAGACATTTAGAATGATCGGTTTCTATAAATTTTCCATTTTCATTTAATTTGGAAATTTCGATTTCCAATAATTTATTTTTCGATTTGAGGGATTTATTATCAATTAAAGCATTTTGAAAATCCGTATGTAAAAGTTTGATTGCTTCAAATAATTCATCGTGAGATGAGGTACTAACCTGGATTTCGACGTCTCTTTCGTCGAATGAACTCCTTGCCATGAGTGCGAGGTTATTTTGAATAAATTCATTGGCATCCTCTTCGTCACTCCATGTTGCTACAAGTACTTCATTCTTGGAAGTTGATGCTCGACAATTTCTTGTAAAGTGGCCTGGTTTACCATAGTTTCGACAGTTATTGTCGATTTTCTTTGTCTCGCTTGATTTGATGTCTTTCCTTCGCCGGTTTAATAAGTGTTGGAATTTATTGATATTATTGGCATAATATGCCGATTCTACATCATCTTCGTCTACCGGGATTATTTCTTCTCTAGACATATTAGCTTTCATAGCTATGGTTCTTTCTTTCGGTTTCGGCTTGGCGTTCCAAGATTTAAGAACTATCTCATTGTAATATCCGACGGATATTCTTACCTACTGTTGTATCATTCGGATAATTCAACACTATTGTAGTCTTGTTACATTTGTTTAATATTTATTGATGTTGGAATATATCATAATAGACTTGAATATAACTACCATTCGCACTATGATTGATTTCTCGACGTTGTATAGATAAGTGCATTTTTGGGCTAGTAATTCTGTGTTTAACGTACGCTAACCCTTTAGCATAACGTACGCTACTTTGTTGGTTTTACGTACGTAAGGAAGTGCTGTTTACGTACGTAAGGCTTGTAATCTTATCCGATCTCAACTTTCGGCGTGTGGGGTCGGGCGTGATTCGAATATCTGATCTTTTGGAGCAGTCTAGTTGACCTACATTACGTACGTAATGCTCCAAGCCATAACATATGTAATGTTGTTCATGTTTTCAGTCAGTAGCCTCTGGAACTAGCTTACGTACGTAACACTTTTGGTGTAGTGTACGTAAAACTGCTAACGTACGTTATCCTCTTGTGTATAACGTACGTAACGAACTGTACTGTTATAAAATGTAACACCCCCAGATTTAACCGGAAATATTACAGCGCTGTGGGCCCCGAGATGGAACCCACAAGGCTTAAGGAAATTTTCGCAAACATTTACAAATGCCCAAGAGGCCAACGACAGTAATATCTGTAACAATTCACAAAGACTTATAAAATCCATTTATCAAACCATCGTAAAAACTCATTTGAAATCGCAAGGCCAAATGGCCGACACTCAAAAGTTTAGAAAACGATTTCCAAAGCAACCTCAGTTACCAGATACCAAAAGAGCATTTCAAAATACTCACGCAGTGGAAAAAGACCAACCATAAAGTTACTCTAGCAGCGGAATACAAGAACCAATCAAGAAACTCAATACACAAGACATGTCCTAGCCAGTATCCTCCGGGAAGCCCATCTCTTCACGACCGCTACAAGCTCGATACTCCAAGAACCTAAAAAGAAATCCCACGACGGGGTCAGCCATAATATCCAACAATGATAACCGTCACATCACATTAATAATTGCATACCAATGAGCATACAACATAAGAATACGACCAACGTAATCTTACCGCCATAACTTTACTTACTCAAGTGATTCTCATCAGAATAACCATTATCACATTTCGTATCTCGTACTTGATTAACCAATAAACTCGAACATAATATCTGTATTGTACCTCAAACAATACTCAAGATTCTCAAACTATCATCACCAACTCGCGATACGGAATTATACCAGTCCTGACCAATACGATCCATCGAATAACATCATCAAATCTCAAGACGATAACAGATTGTCCATCATAGACAAATACCAAAGGAAATACGGAACATACCTCGAGATGTGAATTGCCACGACAATCATATCAGTTTAATCCGAGATCAGATCAACACAATATATGAACATGGTCCTAATACAAGACCTACAAATGCATACTCATGTGACAACGTCAATATGCTCAAAAACAATAACAACTATGTATACTCAATGGAAATCCCTTGATCCAGCGTCCTCAGCATAGATCCCAAGATGATCCTACAAGATCAACACGAGGTGGATAACCAACAATATACATATGCACAACAATAACACAATACTGGGTAATCCAACGATCCAGCGCCCTCGGCATAGATCCACCTGATGATCCCGTCGGACCAACGCATGGTGGAAAACCTGTCCAGCGATCCAGCGCCCTCAGCATAGATCCCATGATGATCCCGTCGAACCAACGCATGGTGGACATCCGATCCAGCGCCCCCAGCATAGATCCTCATGATCCCATCGGATCATTTACAACATAAACAATACAATCATGCATACACATATGCAACTCAATATGTTCATCAACCTGAACGACATATGGATCAAAACATGAACGACACTATGATGATACAACTAAGACGACTTCATATTCAGCAACATGAATGACAACCTGCATGATCAACATCATTAACACTAAACCGAATCAAACTAAGATACTTGTCCCGAGTCCTTTAGGAGCAATCTCGATGTCAAATCATCACCGACAATTATCCTCAATGCTCGGCGATCCAAACGTACAATGAACTATAGATACTCATATCCTCGTCTTTACCATAATGTAACCTCGATACCCGAACATACCAATAACTGAGATAAAGCATATACATTATGATTTACCTCCCAGAATCGGAAGAACGATATGCGATCCGAATACCCAGAGTTCACACTAATAATCATCGCTATATGCATTATAAACGAAATGAAACTAAAACCATTCATTAAATATTATAACTGAGCAAGTAATAACTTGCCTCGCCTCGATACCGATACCACGAAGCTGCTACCGAACACATTGCCTTTGTCTACGAGCTCCTCAGCCCCGATCAAAAGCAATACAATGGACATACTCGAACACAACCGCAACATCCGGTTATAATCACCAATCAATAATCTCAACCTATCGAAGTAATCAAATAACACATATCCGATAACAATCAACAACCGACAAAACTAACCAATCGGACTCAACGGTTTAACACAATCTCGAATAAACGCAGTCAGAACAAACCAAATCAAACCATCACGAATTCATAATCAAAACACAAAAATACTGCACTGTCTGCCTACTTAGCGCACGTTGAATGCATAACGTAGCGTGCGCTAAGTTTCTCCCGTTAGCGTGCGCTAGCCAGTATGCTTAGCGTGCGCTAATGCTGTATAGTGGCATGCATTCCAAGCATCGTCGAACACTTCCATCATATCAATGATCAACTCATCTCGATATTAAGGATTTCATAACATGTTCGATTCCAACTTTAATCTTTAAACACGAATCAACAAGATTCCTTCTTGTTTATATTTGGTAAATTCATAGAATAATTTACCGGTTATTATCATGAATAATCATATTCCAAAATCATCCGTAACCTTTCCAATTTCCAGTTCTTATTCATAACAATCATAACATATATAATTCAATAGTTCTTCAAGGACAAGAATTATCCGAATTCACGTTCATGATCCATAAAATGACATAATCCGATGTGTTCTAACATCTAAAAATACTTATTCATCATGTTCTTCGACATACAATTCATATAACTTCAAGAATCACAATAGCACCACCATAATCGTTACCATACGATGTAACCAACGACAAAACATCAAAAATCCGAATTGAAGAAGGGAATTACATCAACATATCTCTTGAATTCCATCCAAAACCATACGAAACATATCAATACTCATATATTGATAACAACACTAACTTAGTTCGGTAATCCAACTCGTTATCATGCTCATCAACTCGAATATATGAAAACCATCGACTCAAGAACATCAATAATCAATCCAAACGAAATCCAAAAGTGAAGAACTATTACCTTGTATAGACGAAACATGAAGGAGAACAATCAACTTCATTCCAAGAATCATCAATAATTTCAAGAACAAGACTTTAATCCATGTTCCTCAGCTTAATCTTTGTTAAAGATCATCATCTCTCAGTGTTTGGGACTTCAAACTTCTCTCTAAAAACTCTCTCTCTCGGTTGCAAGGAAGGAATGGACGAAATGCTTCATAACACCCTTCTGTCCCTTTTTATAAAGTATATTACTAGCGTGCGCTAAACCTTATGTTTAGCGTGCGCAACAGCCTTAGCGTGTGCTAACTGACTTTGTTAGCGTGCGCTATCGCAGTCCAGAGGCCACTGTCTGGCTTCGTACATGTGCTTACGTATGTAATGCCCATGCATTAGCGTACATAACTTACAATGTCTAACGTACGCAAGTCCTTACATTTAGCGTGCGCTAATACCAGTTGACTTGCTACAGTCTACACCTACCACGAAGATGCTTGTGACCCACATGCCGAAAGCAACCAATAAAGCTAAGATTCCCTGTTGACTGATATGATTAGCGTGCGCTATAACTATACATTAGCGTGCGCTAATAGTTCACAACAAACATCCGTTGACCTTGTCGGTACATGCGCCGAAAGCGACCGGGTCCACACATAGATTCCTTCTGATCTAGTCTGTACTAGCGTGCGTTATCTTTTTCCTCTAGCGTGCGCTAAACCAGAACGATAGCGTGCGCTAGGAATGTATATTAGCGTGAGCTAATAATGTTACACTTAGCCATTTTCAGCTATTCTTGTCCAATGTATCAACATACAGAATACGAACATACGGCATACCAATTATACATACTCCTTCCAATAATATTCTCATACGATACACAATATCCTCAACTGCAATTGTCGACCAAATACGACAATTATACCAAAACTGACATCTCAGTCCTTATTTATTTTATCCATACTATACATATTCCACGTTGTACAATATAACTCGGATAAAATAGTCTCAAACAATAGTAGTAGAAATTTCGGATATTACATTCTATACCACTTAAAATAAGTTTCGTCCTCGAAACTTGCAATCCGTCATAGAAAAACCAACAAACCATTCAACCAAAATATTTCGAAACCATCGCAACAACGATCAATCATCATCATTAACGAATAACCAAAACACTACACTTATATATGCGCCAAGTCGACGATATCCTGAGGTACTAGCAAGTGACTTCACTGTAAAGCCTCAATACGTTTACAATAACAATCTATCCGTGTCAAATCCTGTCTGCCTAATCGCACAATCAAGTCCCAATCTGCTAAAAACCAATAATGCACGATACATATGTGAAACAACTGCTCAACACAATGGCAACGAATCCCGAAACATCGACAGACAATCTGAACGCTCAGATGATCACCAGCAATAATCAACCAATAGATTAACCAAGAATATCATCGACATGATAAACTCTAATACGACCAATCCAAAGGTCAAAACACAGCCGAGAATATCATCATCATGATAAACTCCAATATTACCAATGAACGATCAACGAAAATCGAGAATACCTTCATACGGTAAACTCCAACACGATCAACACATAACCACAGAAACCGATATATGAGCGAATAAAGTTCACAAAACGACACACCAATCACATACAGTGGATCTCAATAAACACAACCGACTGGTGAACATACCCCTCGGCATACAAACAACTAATCACAAATTGGCGAACATAGCAAATCATACATGGAGTGGGAACGACCACTCAATATCCAAACAACCAGCATGGGATCACCATCCTAAATCTACACTTACAAAGAAATCATTCGAAAATCACTATGATAAAATCGCGCTACTACCATACCAATGGAATTACGTAGCACATATGACCCGGTTTCACAAGATCCAAAATTCCAAAAATTACATCTGTACCGATTCTACAAAACGCAGTATAATTCTCTTGCCTGATCAATCCATTGATCACCCATGGATAGCCAACCTACCATACTAAACTTCGAATCTCTTTTCATCGTTCCATACTGATGTCTCATCCAGTTCGTGAGTCTTACTCAGAACTTCACAATGATATGCATTATGCACTAAATGCATATGTATATCGATCATATTTTCAAAACCAGTTTGAAATCATATATCTTGTCAAGAAGACAAATTTTCGAAAGTTCATTCAAAAATTTCAAAACTCAAAACATAAATTTTCGAAAAGTTAAATTGGCTCGCTAATGTCAAGTATTCGATAACAGTTTCCTTCGAATCCCAACGATTTCGAAGTTTAAAATGAAAAGTATGCAAATGTTCGACTACATCCATACTCCTGTATACCAATTCGGTTCGTCACCAATATCCACTGATATTACATTGGAAAACCACACGATCGAGTTCCAAAATCTCAGTATATAAACTCCGACAAAAAAAACTCCTTTTCCACATATGACTCGCAACGCCAATCATTAACCCATCTTGGGTCACCTCAGTTATGCTATGACAATACATTGGAACAAATCAACACAGTGAAAGACTTCCCGAGAAGTTTCATTTGAACAGGTAAATCAAAACCCCAAAAGGTAGTAATAAAATAGGTAAACGATTGGTAAAGTGTTTTACAAATCTCGGGAGTTTTAGAAACCATGAAAAAGCCTTTTTGAAACATTAGGTCTCAGCCTAAATTCCGTTCCACATTACAAGAAGTTTAAAAAGTAGAAAACTTTTTTCGGACATCAAGTCCTGAGTTACAAAACCATTTTAAAATCGATTGGGTCTCGGCCCAAAGTTATTTCCGGTAAAACATCCGTAAAACGTTCATTTTGAAAAATATCATTTTCAAATGCTCGAAACAGTTCGCATATCTCAAAATGAACTAACATGACAACATGTTCTCCTGAACAATTCATGATATTTCTCCCAAATGCAAAACTCTGTTCCAAAACTTAATCGACATATTGATTTCCAAAATCATAACTTCGCAAGATCGTCAATCCTGTCCCAACTCTGTCATCTCATATTGTAATGCATAATATCTTTCTGCTGAATCTCAAAGCATATCAACATAGAACGGCAATAAATCTCAATGAAATCCAAAATCCAAATACTTACAGATCATGAAGCCGACGGTTCCCCGTGATACTGGCACATGTCTCAACTCAAGAAAATACTCGACACAGATATTTTCAAAACACGCATTTTTCAAAATCAGTTCAACTCGAGAACACGAAACATCTCTATCCAAAGAAATATGTTAATACTATTTGGAAAAGTTTACGACAACCCCAGTACCACACTGGTAAATCACATAACGCACAAGTCTGAGTGAACACAAAAACTCACGGCTCTAACACTTGTCAATCGACAACTCGAATGAGACGACAAAAGCACGACCCAACTCGACCCAAATGCCTAGGTTTTCTCAACCTAAGCTCCGATACCATATTCTGTAACACCCCCAGATTTAACCGGAAATATTACAGCGCTGTGGGCCCCGAGATGGAACCCACAAGGCTTAAGGAAATTTTCGCAAACATTTACAAATGCCCAAGAGGCCAACGACAGTACTATCTTTAACAATTCACAAAGACTTATAAAATCCATTTATCAAACCATCGTAAAAACTCATTTGAAATCGCAAGGCCAAACGGCCAACACTCAAAAGTTTAGAAAACGATTTCCAAAGTAACCTCAGTTACCAGATACCAAAAGAGCATTTCAAAATACTCACGCAGTGGAAAAAGACCAACCATAAAGATACTCTAGCAGCGGAATACAAGAACCAATCAAGAAACTCAATGCACAAAACATGTCCTAGCCAGTATCCTCCGGGAAGCCCATCTCTTCACGACCGCTACAAGCTCGATACTCCAAGAACCTAAAAAGAAATCCCACGACGGGGTCAGCTATAATATCCATCAATGATAACCGTCACATCATATTAATAATTACATACCAATGATGATACAACATAAGAATACGACCAACGTAATCTTACCGCCATAACTTTACTTACTCAAGTGATTCTCATCAGAATAACCATTATCACATTTCATATCTCGTACTCGATTAACCAATAAACTCGAACATAATATCTGTATTGTACCTCAAACAATACTCAAGATTCTCAAACTATCATCACCAACCCGCGATACAGAATTATACCAGTTCTGACCAATACGATCCATCGAATAACATTATCAAATCCCAAGACGATAACAGATTGTCCATCATAAAAAAATACCAAAGGAAATATGGAACATACCTCGAGATGTGAATTGCCACGACAGTCATATCAGTCTAATCCGAGATCAGATCAACACAATATATGAACATGGTCCTAATACAAGACCTAAAAATGCATACTCATGTGACAACGTCAATATGCTCAAAAACAATAACAACTATGTATACTCAATGGAAATCCCTTGATCCAGCATCCTCAGCATAGATCCCAAGATGATCCTACAAGATTAACACGAGGTGGATAACCAACAATATACATATGCACAACAATTTCACAATACTGGGTAATCCAACGATCGAGTGCCCTCAGCATAGATCCCCATGATGATCCCGTCGGACCAATGCATGGTGGAAAACCTGTCCAGCGATCCAGCGCCCTCAGCATAGATCCCATGATGATCCCGTCGAACCGACGCATGGTGGACATCCGATCCAGCGCCCTCAGCATAGATCCTCATGATCCCATCGGATCATTTACAACATAAACAATACAATCATGCATACACATATGCAACTCAATATGTTCATCAACCTGAACGACATATGGATCAAAACATGAACGACACTATGATGACACAACTAAGACGACTTCATGTTCAGCAACATGAATGACAACCTGCATGATCAACATCATTAACACTAAACCGAATCAAACTAAGATACTTGTCCCGAGTCCTTTAGGAGCAATCTCGATGTCAAATCATGACCGGCAATTATCCTCAATGCTCGGCGATCCAAACGTATAATGAACTATAGATACTCATATCCTCGTCTTTACCATAATGTAACCTCGATACCCGAACATACCAATAACTGAGATAAAGCATATACATTATGATTTACCTCCCAGAATCGGAAGAACGATATGCGATCCGAATACCCAGAGTTCACACTAATAATCATCGCTATATGCATTATAAACGAAATTAAACTGAAACCATTCATTAAATATTATAACTGAGCAAGTAATAACTTGCCTCGATACCGATGCCACGAAGCTGCTACCGAACACATTGCCTTTGTCTACGAGCTCCTCAGCCCCGATCAAAAGCAATACAATGGACATACTCGAACACGACCGCAACATCCGATTATAATCACCGATCAATAATCTCAACCTATCGAAGTAATCGAATAACACATATCCGATAACAATCAACAACCGACAAAACTAACTAATCGGACTCAACGGTTCAACACAACCTCGAATAAACGCAGTCAGAACAAACCAAATCAAACCATCACGAATTCATAATCAAAACATAAAAATACTGCACTGTCTGCCTACTTAGCGCACGTTAAACGCATAACGTAGCGTGTGCTAAGTTGCTCCCGTTAGCGTGCGCTAGCCAGTAAGCTTAGCGTGCGCTAATGCTGTACAGTGGCATGCATTCCAAGCATCGTCTAACACTTCCATCATATCAATGATCAACTCATCTCGATATTAAGGATTTCATAACATGTCGATTCCAACTTTAATCTTTAAACACGAATCAACAAGATTCCTTCTTGTTTATATTTGGTAAATTCATAGAACAATTTACCGGTTATTATCATGAATAATCATATTCCAAAATCATCCGTAACCTTTCCAATTTCCAGTTCTTATTCATAACAATCATAACATATATAATTCAATAGTTCTTCAAGAACACGAATTATCCGAATTCACGTTCATGATCCATAAAATGACATAGTCCGATGTGTTCTAACATCTAAAAATCCTTATTCATCATGTTCTTCGACATACAATTCATATAACTTCAAGAATCACAATATCACCACCATAATCGTTACCATACGAAGTAACCAACGACAAAACATCAAAAATCTGAATTGAAGAAGGGAATTACATCAACATATCTCTTGAATTCCATCCAAAACCATACGAAACATATCAATACTCATATATTGATAACAACACTAGCTTAGTTCGGTAATCCAACTCGTTATCATGCTCATCAACTCAAACATATGAAAATCATCGACTCAAGAACATCAATAATCAATCCAAATGAAATCCAAAAGGGAAGAACTATTACCTTGTATAGACGAACCATGAAGGAGAACAATCAACTTCATTCCAAGAATCATCAATAATTTCAAGAACAAGACTTTAATCCATGTTCCTCAGCTTAATCTTTGTTAAAGATCATCATCTCTCAGTGTTTGGGACCTCAAATTTCTCTCTAAAAACTCTCTCTCTCGGCTGCAAGGAAGGAATGGACGAAATGCTTCATAACACCATTCTGTCCCTTTTTATAAAGTATATTACTAGCGTGCGCTAAACCTTATGTTTAGCGTGCTCAACAGCCTTAGCGTGCGCTAACTGACTTTGTTAGCGTGCGCTATCGCAGTCCAGAGGCTACTGTCTGGCTTCGTACATGTGCTTACGTACGTAATACCCATGCATTAGCGTACGTAACTTACACTGTCTAGTGTATGCAAGTCCTTACATTTAGCGTGCGCTAATACCAGTTGACTTGCTACAGTCTACACCTACCACGAAGATGCTTATGACCCACATGCCGAAAGCAACCAATAAAGCCAAGATTCCCTGTTGACCGATATGATTAGCGTGCGCTATAACTATACATTAGCGTGCGCTAATAGTTCACAACAAACATCCGTTGACCTTGTCGGTACATGCGCCGAAAGTGACCGAGTCCACACATAGATTCCTTCTGATCTGGTCTGTACTAGCGTGCGTTATCTTTTTCCTCTAGCGTGCGCTAAACCAGAACGATAGAGTGCGCTAGGAATGTATATTAGCGTGCGCTAATAATGTTACACTTAGCCATTTTCAGCTATTCTTGTCCAACGTATCAACATACCGAATACGAACATACGACATACCAATTATACATACTCCTTCCAATAATATTCTCATACGATGCACAATATCCTCAACTGCAATTGTCGACCAAATACGAAAATTATACCAAAACTGACATCTCAGTCCTTATTTATTTTATCCATACTGTACATATTCCACGTTGTACAATATAACTCGGATAAAATAGTCTCAAACAACAGTAGTAGAAATTTTGGATATTACATTCTACACCACTTAAAATAAGTTTCGTCCTCGAAACTTGCAATCCGTCATAGAAAAACCAACAAACCATTCAACCAAAATATTTCGAAACCACCGCAACAACGATCAATCATCATCATTAACGAATAACCAAAACAGTACACTTATATATGCGCCAAGTCGACGATCTCCTGAGGTACTAGCAAGTGACTTCACTGTAAAGTCTCAATACGTTTACAATAACAATCCCATGAGTCTCAACAAAATATATCATCTTCGGATGAAATAATCTTTCCGTGTCAAATCCTGTCTGCCTAATCGCACAATCAAGTCCCAATCTGCTAAAAACCAATAATGCACGATACATCTGTGAAACGACTGCTCAACACAATGGCAACAAATCCCGAAACATCGACAGACAATCTGAACGCTCAGATGATCACCAGCAATAATCAACCAATAGATTAACCGAGAATATCATCGACATGATAAACTAATACGACTAATCCAAAGGTCAAAACACAACCGAGAATATCATCATCATGATAAACTCCAATATTACCAACGAACGATCAACGAAAATTGAGAATACCTTCATACGGTAAACTCCAACACGATCAACACATAACCACAGAAACCGATATATGAGCGAATAAAGTTCACAAAATGACACACCAATCACATACAGTGGATCTCAATAAACACAACCGACTGGTGAACATACCCCTCGGCATACAATCAACTAATCGCAAATCGGCGAACACACCAAATCATACATGGAGTGGGAACGACCACTCAATATCCAAACAACCAGCATGGGATCACCATCCCAAATCTACACTTACAAAGAAATCATTCGAAAATCACTATGATAAAATCGCACTACTACCATACCAATGGAATTACGTAGCACATATGTCCCGGTTTCACAAGATCCAAAATTCCAAAAATTACATCTGTACCGATTCTACAAAACGCAGTATAATTCTCTTGCCTGATCAATCTATTGATCACCCATGGATAGCCAATCTACCATACTAAACTTCGAATCTCTTTTCATCGTTCCATACTGATGTCTCATCCAGTTCGTGAGTCTTACTCAGAACTTCACCATGATATGCATTATGCACTAAATGCGTATGTATATCGATCATATTTTCAAAACCAGCTTGAAATCATATATTTTGTCAAGAAGACAAATTTTAGAAATTTCATTCAAAAATTTCAAAACTCAAAACATAAATTTTCGAAAAGTTAAATTGGCTCGCTAATGCAAAGTATTCGATAACAGTTTCCTTCGAATCCCAACTGTTGTTACCCAAAATATTATCCGGAGATAATATTGCTGGAATGATCGAGTAACAAACAAATGCGAGAACACTTCCGTGAGAAAATAGATAACACAAGATTTGCCGGGGTTGTTAATCCCGGGCTTGAATGCTCTCGCGAGATGTTATTAATAAATATACTGTCGAGTACAAATATTAATGTTAGAATCTAATACAAGGAGTGTAAAGACTTCTAGTTATCTAGGCTTTAGAGCGCGTAGATTGCCGGAAGAACCAGATAGATAGATCTGTGAGTTCTTGCTTTGGGAGATAAGATGGATACGTATGAATATCACAATGAATGTGTAAGTAGTTGCTAAAAGAGTTTTTGATTCTCTCTTTTGTGTGTATTTTGCACTGAATCTGTAGTAAAAATCGCCTCCTTTTGCTGCTGCGGTGAGTTCTCTATTTATAGGGGACAAGGTAGTTGGGATCCCTCAGACGATCGCCGGCGACCGCCGCTTTTTACATTAAAATAAGGTGGCCGATCGTCCCGTCACATGGGGCTGCTCCCTTAAAGTCAGGGGCTGCTTCTGGAGTCAACTGTGTGAGCCAATGAGAGGCCAACACGCGTCCTGGGCAGCCAACAGGGGAGGACCCACTTTGTACCTTTCGGCGGCTTTGTCGGTAGGTGCGGTAGATGTGGTAGGTGACAGGCTGAGGTCAAAGATTTTATCTATCGATATCTTTGAAGATCCGCATGTGGGCCATCGTCCAAGATTCGGTCTTCGATGACTTTGACGGATGTCGGATTCACACGTGGTAAGAGATGATCGCCTCTGGTCCGCTCATTAAAGACGATCGTCAGATATTTATAAGACGATCGCTGGGTACCAAAGGACGATCGCCATACTGTGCCGAACTCTAGGCGTATTTTCCAGTACATGTTTTTCATGGTTGGCTTCTCTGGTCGTGATGCCGATCGCCTATCGAGGCGCATTAAGCGCCGCACAACAATTGCCCCCCAGCTCGCCTCGATGTTGAAAACACGGGGTGAGGTGGCACTTGTGGCCGATCGTCAATGTTTAAACGGTCAGCCGATCTGAATTCAAATATGGACGACCCTCTTTTACGTCGGGAGTAGCAGGAAAAGAAGGCGGGCTTTTTAAAGTGGCAGGGACACGCGTCGCGCCGCTGTTGGGGAAGCCCGACGATTTGTCAGACTTGTCGGCTGGCGTGCCCTCGAAAAGACGCGTACGCGGGATCCGAGGACATTTTTTAATGCGTTCCCACGTGATGGTTGCGATTCAGCCCTTGAGGTTTTTCCTATTTGAATATAGGCCCTCGTCTCCATCTATAAAAAGGGCAGGGCTTCTTCTTTTTTATTTTTACGCGTCCTTGGTAGCCATAGCTGAAATTCTGCAGAAATTTCTGGAGCTTTTTTGCGCCGATCTCCTTCTTTTTTCTCGGTAAGAATAGATTATCCTTCTCCCTCTCTTTATTTTCTAATATGTCGGGAGGATCAAAAGCATTCGAGACCGGAAGTTCTTCCGCCGCCGCCGCGTCGCCTGAACGGGAGGAGGTTCCCGTTGGAGTGGATATGGAGACGGCCGCCGAAGCTATTCGAGCGGGGATTGCACCCGCGGAACTTGAAGAGCTTTTCAACGAAGCCGAAGTGGCGAGGACGGCGGCGACGGCGGAGCAGGGGGGCTCGCCGGCGGAGGAGGATGATTTGGTGAGGGAGGCCTGGGAACGAGAGAGTAGATTCGGCCCCGCCTACATGTCTTTTGCTCAGATGATGGAAGCGATTGCCGGACCCTGTCCGGAATTCGATTTCGAAGCCTACACCGCCGCTCACCCTTACGAACATGTGAATCGGACGGTCTTTCGGGCCGCCGTCCCGTCTCCGTGGACTCTCGGAAAGATCCGGAGTACGGCGACCACGAAAGACCTGAGCCGTTGGAGGGCCAAATATCATATCCCTTCTGACGTCTCCCTTCACGTGCCCTCGGAGAATGAGCGCGCCGACCAACCGCCCGAGCGCATGGTTGCCGTCAACGAGATGATTATGGAGGCGGGTCTGCGATTCCCGTTGCCATTCGCCGTCTCCTACTTGCTGATCACCTGGAATTTGGCGCCTCTTCAACTGACGCTGAATGCTTGGCTGCAGATCATCTGCACGTTGACCCTGTTTGGCGGTCATCGGTTGTTCCGCCTCCTTTCAGCGTTGGAGATGAATTATTTGTTTAAGTTGGCCGTGCAGAAGGGGTCAATCGGCGGCCATCATATTCAAGGCCGACTCGGGAGAGTGGTCCTTGGTGTGCCGAGTAAGACCAGGGGCGACCTGGCTAAATGGTTTTGGGTCGGTGGGGCATGGCGATCGGCATCGAGCGACAGGCCGAATGAGGAGTTGGAAATCCCCACCACTTTCCGGGAGAGGAATCCGAGTAAGGATTTTAACTCTCCCCTTGTTTGAGCTTGTCTTGGACTGATCTAATTTCGTTTCCTTTTTGCAGGACCTCTTGTTCTGGCAATCGTCGACCTTCCATTTGATTTCTTGATCGTTTGGGAGCGGATCCGCGCTTTGCCGGACTCCTTTATCGACGTTCGTTCTCTTGGTACAGAAGCTCATCGGTTGGGTGCTCGATTGTTTTGCTACCCCCGTCACTTGAGAGTTCCAGGTATGAGCTTAAGTGGTGCTTCCTTTCTTGTCGATCGACTCCATGAGGTCGTTTTGTTTTGTCTAACTTGTTTGTATCACTCTTTTGACATAGGTTCATTTTCCCCGTATTACCGAACCGACTGCAGAGATCGCCATGTCGAACCCGGGACTCATCGGTCGCCTTCACTTGGGCAAACGGACTGGTCGCGTTCCTGCGACTACGCCTCACCCTGCCCCGGTGACGA
This sequence comes from Orobanche coerulescens, assembly GCA_033398695.1. NCBI lineage: Eukaryota > Viridiplantae > Streptophyta > Magnoliopsida > Lamiales > Orobanchaceae > Orobanche > Orobanche coerulescens. Next base: position 67,780,560 of record CM065815.1, read on the forward strand.
GACCCGCTGAGGCGCCAGTCGCCAAGCCGGTGGTCGAGGGAGAGGAATAGCTCCAGCGCCGCAAGAGGCGGAGGTCGGAGGAGTCCCCGTCGGTCTCTGAGGCGGACGTATCGATTCTTGAGCCTCCGGTCGCAGCGGCTCCTATCTCTGCCATCCCGATGATGGGGCGATCTGGTCCCAAGCCCCCGGTCCCCGGCCACCGGTCATCTGTCAGCTCGGCGAAGAAGGTGGCGATCGCCGATGCGGAAACGTCCCGGGGCAAGCCTTTTTTCGGACGCGATCCCGAGCTGGTCAATAGGTAAGAGTGGGTCAAAAATTTTCTGAGTTAGGCATTCTGAGCATGGTATGGGCTAACTCCTTGATTTCCTTGGTTTGCGCTGCAGGGTTCGTCTTGCCGACCCGGACGTCGCCCCCATGGTGCTGGACTTCCTGTCGAGCAAGGCTCCGCAAACTTCTTCGGAAGTCCCTGCTTACGTTCGCCAGGCTATCACTTCTCTGCCCAAGGCTTGGACGACCGACCTTGATGCGATCGCTCGTCGGCGATCTGGAGACGCCATGCAGGCGACCGTTGCCCTGGCTCTTCAGACGGCGACGATGGCCGTCCAGGTTGCTCGGGATTTTGAGGGGCGACCCTCTACTGCTCATCTCCATCGCGAACTTGAGACCGCCCGGAACAGAAATATCGAGGATGCTAACCGGATCCGGTCCATGGAGAAAGAGTATGAGGAGACGGCCAAACGGGCTAAGCAGGACGTGGATCGATTGAGGCAGGAGCTGAGCCGCTCCAAGGAGGCTGCCGATCGATCCTGTAATAAGGAGAAGGAAACTCGCCAGAAGCTTGAGGCTTCGCAGGAGGAGGTGACCGGCCTGAAGGCTGCAGTGGATCGGCTCAGCGGTGAGTTGGAGGCGGCGAAGAGAGAGCTGGAGAAGGCCAGGGGCGAGAATGTTGCCAAGGCGGCCGAACTGGCGGAGGTTGAGAAGACGGCCGTGGATTTGAAGGGGCAGCTGAAGGCGATCCAGGTCGATCCCTACCTCAACGTCGCGCTCGTCGGCGAATTTGCTTATCAGTTGGCCTTTGCTGACGCTGTTCGAGCCGCTAAGAAGGCAGGGATCGAGATCGGTCCCTTGATGGAGAACTTCAAATCCTACGCCCTCGAACATCCTCTGCATCCAGAATTCTCCTTGCCGATCCTTGATTTTGCCGACTTCGGGATTGATTTGAGTTGGTACACTGGTAAACTCATTCATCCCGAGGCCGACGGGGGTGCCCAAGCCGATCCGCAACCCGAAGGCGAAGACCAGCAGGCGGGGCCTTGAGAGGCATTTTTGTTCTTCCTCCGTAATTTGTACTTTTTGTTGTAATGCCTTTGGGCCTCGAAATGTATGAAGCTTGTGCTATGAATAAAATACTCCTTTTTTCATACTGCGTAATGTATTACATGTGATCGCCTTTGATTGTTTGCGTGCAATTTTTTACGAGTACGTGTATATTTGCCTTCGGCTTTTTGTTCGTCCGGCCGATCGTCTGAGTATTGAAAGTGTTGACATGTTTTGAATCGGAATTCTTGCTTGTAATTTTTGTCGGGCGACCCCGATCGCCCTGCATGTTTCCTCTTCGTTTGATCGTGTTTGAGATTAGCTTGACCTATCCCTGCCCCCTTGTTTTTGTTCACTTATTGTAACTAAGGAAACAAAGACTAGTCTGTCTGGCGAGCTATCTTCATTTTGACGATTCTGAAGAGTTATGAGTGGTTGGGGTGTTCGATGGACCGATCTCCCCAATCGTGTCTTCGTGTGCGGGGGATATTGTGTATCCCGCGACTCACTTTTTGTGAGGGTCCTCCGTTAGGCTACGCCTGCCTTGTGTTAAAACGAAAAGTGGGCGATCTCGGTCTGGAGGAGTCCTTGCACGGAGTGTTGTCGGCTTATTCGACATCACGTCCGTGGCTTGTCAGCTCTGCTTCCACCTCGGCCCGCCATGAAGATGGCGATCCTCGACGGTGTACGTTGAGACGGGGGTAACGGCACGCCGCATTGTTCGGGTTCACTCTGTTTAGATGATGTACCTTGAGGACGTGCGACCGTGCCTACTGATTTATTTTGGAGGGTCCTTCGGCTACGCCGGCCTCGTATCTAAACGAAGGGCGGGCGATCTCTGCCCAAAGGAACCTTGCATGGGCGAAGCTGTCGGTTCCATCGATCTCCAGGACCATGGCTGCATTAATTTTATCTATGATCGTCGTGATCAGCGATCATCGGCGATATGCGATGTCTGGTGTGGCGATCGCCACAATAGATGGGATAGGAAAAAATCTCATTATATTCCTTGTACATCACTGAAATCGAATACAAATTTATCACTGATAGTATTTTTTCAGATGCACGTTCGGGGATATTGGTACGGAGTACCGTCAGGATGTTCCAGTTCGTAGGCTCCTTTAGTTAGCCATCTGGATACTCTGAAAGGTCCCTCCCAGTTTGGACCAAAAACGCCTGTGTGGGTTTGGATCTTCTTAAGGACGAGATCGCCCACTTGAAATCTTCTTTCTCTGACCTTTGAATTGAAGAACTTCTCGGCTCTCCTTTTGTGGATTGTGTTCTTCATTTCTGAGGTCAGTCGCCTTTCTTCAAGCATGTCTAGGTCGATTCGTCGGGCTACATCGTTGTCGGTCGTCATCTCCTGCTCGGTTCGATGGCTGAGGACGGCGAGCTCTGAAGGAATTACTGCTTCTGTTCCGAAGGTAAGGGCGAACGGGGTTTTGCCGGTTGAATTGCGGGTCGTCGTTCGGTAGGACCACAAAACGTCTGGGAGCTCGCTCGCCCATCGTTCTTGCCTGGATTCGAGTCGTGCTTTGATCGTGTGTTTGAGGATCTTATTCACTGCCTCTACCTGCCCGTTCGTCTGCGGGTGATAGGGCGCTGAGAATAACCTTTTGATTCCCCACTTTTCACAGAATTGCATGACTTCTAAGCCGTCGAATTGTTTTCCGTTGTCGGAGATGATGGCCTGGGGCAGACCGAATCGGCATATGACGTTTTTCTATATAAACTTGATCACTTGCTCTTGGCCGATCTTATTGAGCGGTTCGGCCTCAGCCCATTTGGTGAAATAATCGACCCCAACGATGGCGAACTTACAGCCCCGTGGAGCCGTCGGCAAGGGACCTATAAGGTCGATGCCCCATTGCGCAAATGGCCAAGGGCTATACATGGAGGTGAGCTGTTCGGGTGATAGTTTAATGTTGGGGCCCATTATCTGACATCTATGACACGATCTGGCATAAGCGATCGCATCTTTCCGTAGGGATGGCCAGAAAAATCCTTGTCTGGTTGTCTTATGGATGAGGGCTCGCCCGCCCGCGTGGTTTCCACAAATCCCATCATGGATCTCAGCTAAAACGAGCCGACCTTCCTCCGGTGTAATACACTTGAGGAGGGGAAGGCTGAAGGCTCGCTTGTAAAGCCGATCGTCCAATAGGGTATACCTGGTTGCACGAATCCGGAGTTGGCGAGCTTTAATACGGTCGTCAGGGACCGTTCCGTCCTTCAAGTATTTGATGAACGGGGTCATCCAATTCTCTTCGGCGACGGTGACCGTGGCAACCAAACTCCTATCGATCGCTGGCCTTGCTGACTTTGTGATTTGGATATTGGAGAAGTCGGCTGCCCCATCCGATGATGCTAGTTTGGAAAGAGCATCGGCCTGGGAGTTGTGCTCTCTGGGGACTTGTTCGATTAGCACTTCTTCAAATTTTGTGCACATTTCGGTGACCAGCTCTTGGTATTTGACCATCTGTTCGCCGCGTGCCTCATATTCTCCTTTGACTTGGTTTGCGACCAGAAGGGAGTCCATAAAGATATGGAGGCGACGAACATCCAGGGCGAGGGCTAGATCAAGCCCGCCTACCAGAGCTTCGTATTCGGCTTCATTGTTGGTCGCACGAAAACCAAAACGCACAGCATTTGTGAAACTCTGACCGTCGGGGCTAATGAGGACAATCCCTGCCCCTGCTCTCGCATTGGTCGCTGAGCCATCCACGAATAATTTCCAGGCAGGTCGGCCGACCTGGGTCGGACTGTGAGGGAATGTTAATTCCACCACGAAGTCCGCCAGAGCTTGGCCTTTGATTGCCGTGCGAGGAGCGTAAGTGATACCGTATTGGGCGATCTCCAGCGACCACTTGAGGAGTCGCCCGTTGGTATCCGGTCGGTGTAGGATTTGTCTTAGGGGTAGAGTTGTTAGGACTTCCACTTGGTGATCGAAGAAGTAAGCCCTCAGCTTACGTACACTCATGACAAGGGCGTAGGCGATCTTCTCCAATGGTGTATAACGTGTCTCAGCGTCGTGGAGCGCTTGGCTAACATAGTAGATTGTCAAGTGGGCCTGCCCCTCTGCCCGCACCAGAACGGCACTCAGCGCGACGTCTGAGGCCGCCAAGTAAAGGAATAATTTTTCACCGGGGATCGGCTTTGCCAGGATCTGGGGGTTAGATAGATATTTCTTTATTTTGGCGAATGCTATCTGGCTTTCTTTTGTCCATGCGAATTTCTTGTTCTTGATGGTCGCGAAGAAAGGTTTGCTTTTATCGCCGAGCCGTGATATGAAACGGTTAAGGGTGGCTAGACAACCTGTGAGGCGTTGCACCTGCTTGATGTTTCGCGGTTCCTGCATGTCAAGGATCGCTTGTATCTTGGTGGGGTTCGCCTCGATCCCCCTTTGGCTCACTATGTGCCCCAGGAACTTCCCGGAGCCCACTCCGAAGTTGCATTTCTTGGGGTTCAGCTTCATGTTAAACTTCTCAAGGATGGCGAATGTCTCGGCGAGATCGTTGAGGTGATCTTCCTTCTTGAGGCTTTTAACTACGATATCGTCAATGTAGACCTCCATGGTCTTGCCGATCTGATCGGCGAACATCCTGTTGACTAATCGCTGGTAGGTCACCCCTGCGTTTTTCAAGCCGAACGGCATTCTGAGCCAAAAGTATGTCTTTTTCTGTGTGGAAAGATGTGTGTTTTATGTCTTCCTCCGCCATTGGGATTTGATGATATCCGGCGAAGGCATCCATAAACGACATCATTTCGCAACCTGCCGTGCTATCGACCAGGTGATCGATATGAGGCATTGGGAAGTGATCTTTTGGACATGCCGCGTTGAGGTCGGTGAAGTCTATGCATAATCTCCAGAGCCGGGCTTTTTGACGAGCACCGCGTTGGCGACCCACTGTGGTTCGTCTGTGGCTACTCCGATCAATTTGTTGTTGAGTAACTTCTGGACTTCTATGTCGAGCGCCGCGTATTTCTCGGGACCGAACTTCCTACGCTTCTGGTGAACAGGCTTCATTGCCCGGTCAATCTTCAGATAGTGGCAAGCGTGTTCGGGACTTATGCCGACCATATCTTGATGCGACCAGGCAAAGACTCCGATGTTCCTACGTAGCAAGTTGATCAGATCCCCCTTTAATTCGTGGTTGATGCTCGCGCCGATCTGTACTTCCCGTTCTGGATGGTCCGGATCCATCGTAATACTTTCCAACTCTTCGACAGGAACGGTCGCCTCCCGTTTGGTACGATCTCCGGACTCGGTCCTAGGATCGATGTCGAGGCTTGGCTCGAAACCGATCCTTGGCTCGATGTCGTCCGTCAATTGACGAGAGACGGCGTCCCCTGAGTCGGGTTGGTACGAAGTGTTAGGCTCGTCGATCTCCATGGGTTGATCGTCGGTCGCTTCAATGTTGCATATAGCATGGGAAGAAGCGAAATAAGTAACAACACAGGAGTAACTCAAACATCTCTTTGCCATTAGATGATCTCCCTTTACAGTACCGACCGTCCCATCGGCAGTGGGGAATTTGATACAGTAAAAGAAAGATGAGGCGACCGCCTCAAAGGTTTCTAAAAAGGGGCGACCTAGGAACCCATTATAGATGCTGGGCCTATCTATGATTACAAAGCTTAAGTTCCTAGTAATCCTAACCTTGGGATCATAAAAGCATACTAGCTCAACAGAGAGCTTGATCCTCCCGTAGGCTTGGACTGTGTTGTCGCCGAACCCTTGAAGCACGGTGTCGAAAGGCTTGATGAATTTTATTAGGTTGCCGAGTTGGTCTAGGGCGGATTTGAATATGATGTTGCAAAAACTTCCATTGTCGACCAACACGCGATCGACCGTCTTACCAAGGATGCAAGCGGAGATCACTAGTGCATCCTCTTTGGGACATTGCACTCCTTCCCTGTCCTTGTTGGAAAAGGTGATGAGCGCGTCTCTAGAGATGGTCGGCTCTGGAGGAACTACAACATGGACTCCAGCGAATGCCCTCAGCTCGGCCTTTCGCTTCCTGTTCGACATGGTGGAAACCGGGGAAAGACCTCCGAGGTTTCCACCTCCGGCTTGAAGCATGTTTATCCGGCCGCCAGGGTTGATCGGAGGGACCGATTCATCAGAGTATTCCGGCTCATGCTCGATCCTGGCGACCGGATTGGGAGGAGTTCTCTCGCGTTGTCGGCGTTCGCGCCCTCCGGTCCTTTCCGTCCTGGGTTCTGGCTTGGTGATCAAATTGTCCAGTTTGCCTTCCTCAAACAGTCGCCAGAGCTGTCTGAGGAGGTCGCGGCATTGGCTAGTGTTGTGGCCGGGACTCTTATGATAGGCACAGAACTTGCTACGGTCTAGGTGACCGTGGTCTCTTATTGGCTTTGGCTTGGAAAGCCACTCGCGACCCTTGATCGCGTTGAAGATGTGTGCCGGAGATAAGTTGAGGTTGTGAAGAAGGTGGACCTCCACATCCTCGAAGGCTTTGAACTCGCCAGGCGGCTTGGCGACCGCCTTTCTGGGCTTGGCGACCGCCTTCTTCTGGACATGGGAAGGTGCTTTTCCTTCTTCGGGCTGTCCCTCGTCCAAGCGGAGTGAGAGCATCTTCTGCCTGGCCAGAAAATCGGCGGCTCTGACGCGGAACGCTGTATAGGTTGGTGGAAAATCCTTTGTGAGGTGCCTGAACATGGGCGAGCGTCCGTGGAATCCGTTCAGGACTGCGTGGTGAGCGATCTCGTCGCTGACGGGCTCACCGGTGAGGACTATCTCGTCCACCCGGTCGATATAATCCTCATCCGATTCGTCCTTCCCCTGCCTGATTTTCATCATGCGGTGGGGACCTTCCGGGCGAACGACTTTGGCGGCGAAGTACGACGTGAAGTCGTTCGCCAGCTTCTCAAAGCAATTGATTGAGCGAGATGGTAGCGAGATGTACCACCTGTGGGCGAGATCGCCCAGAGTTAACGGGAACATACGACATTTCGTCGCGTCTGAAGCTCCGCATCCAGTCATGTAGATCCGGAACTTACTTAAGTGGGTTCCCGGATCCGTTCTCCCCTCATATAGAGGTGTTTGTGGGGGATTGATCGTTGGTTGGACTGGGGCGAGCTCGATCTGAGTCGCGAGTGGCTCGCTTGACCCAACGATTGGTCTCCTGGCGCCTGCCCCATTTTCCAGGAGCGCCTTCATCTCGTCGAGCTGGCGTTGCATGGCGGCCATCGCCGTCGCCTGACTGCTCGCCGAGTGGCTCTCAGAGCGTGAACCAAGGCGATCGTGTACCGATCCCCTAGCCCCGGGGTGAATGACGAGCTCCCTGCCAGTGGGTTCCTTCCTTGGGCGGCGAGGCTCGGCCGACCTGTCTCTTGGGGGTCGGATATGCCGAACTCCTGGTAAAGGATTCAGATATCGATGTCTCCCGGCTGGGGCCTGAGTGCCCAGGTCGCCATGAAGGATCGCTTCCTAGGCGGCTGAAGACGGAATCATCCCGCCTCACGAGAGCCTTCCCCTGCGGCTCGGGACTTTCTGTTGATTTCTCAACATAGATCCCCTTGAGCTTCCGTTTGCTTGCCCGGCGGTTTGCTGACGGGGTGATGGTGGGCGTATCGCGGGCCCTCTGCCGTTCCCTGAGGATGGCTATAGCCTCCTCAATCTGTTCCGATGTCTGGAACTGATCGAGTGAGAGGCTAGAACCGTCCCTCGGGGGCGGGAGTGAGAGCCTAGCGTCGCCACGCTCGCCTTCCGCCGTGGGCTGGGATTCGGTTCTCGCCGGAATAAGATTTCCGGCAGATCTCAGGGTGGCCCTTTTGGAGGTTGTTGCTGATGTCATTTTCTGAAGGTTTTTCTATTGAAGAACAGTGAGTGTTTCTTCAAGTATATGTCCGGAGAACAGTGAGTGTTCTTCGAGACGGTAGGAATAAAATGAAGGTTTAGATCCCCTTCCTCTAGCGCCAATTGTTGTTACCCAAAATTTTATCCGGAGATAATATTGCTGGAATGATCGAGTAACAAACAAATGCGAGAACACTTCCGTGAGAAAATAGATAACACAAGATTTGCCGGGGTTGTTAATCCCGGGCTTGAATGCTCTCGCGAGATGTTATTAATAAATATACTGTCGAGTACAAATATTAATGTTAGAATCTAATACAAGGAGTGTAAAGACTTCTAGTTATCTAGGCTTTAGAGCGCGTAGATTGCCGGAAGAACCAGATAGATAGATCTGTGAGTTCTTGCTTTGGGAGATAAGATGGATACGTATGAATATCACAATGAATGTGTAAGTAGTTGCTAAAAGAGTTTTTGATTCTCTCTTTTGTGTGTATTTTGCACTGAATCTGTAGTAAAAATCGCCTCCTCTTGCTGTTGCGGTGAGTTCTCTATTTATAGGGGACAAGGTAGTTGGGATCCCTCAGACGATCGCCGGCGACCGCCGCTTTTTACATTAAAATAAGGTGGCCGATCGTCCCGTCACATGGGGCTGCTCCCTTAAAGTCAGGGGCTGCTGCTGGAGTCAACTGTGTGAGCCAATGAGAGGCCAACACGCGTCCTGGGCAGCCAACAGGGGAGGACCCACTTTGTACCTTTCGGCGGCTTTGTCGGTAGGTGCGGTAGATGTGGTAGGTGACAGGCTGAGGTCAAAGATTTTATCTATCGATATCTTTGAAGATCCGCATGTGGGCCATCGTCCAAGATTCGGTCTTCGATGACTTTGACGGATGTCGGATTCACACGTGGTAAGAGATGATCGCCTCTGGTCCGCTCATTAAAGACGATCGTCAGATATTTATAAGACGATCGCTGGGTACCAAAGGACGATCGCCATACTGTGCCGAACTCTAGGCGTATTGTCCAGTACATGTTTTTCATGGTTGGCTTCTCTGGTCGTGATGCCGATCGCCTATCGAGGCGTATTAAGCGCCGCACAACACCAACGATTTCGAAGTTTAAAATGAAAAGTATGCAAATGTTCGACTACATCCATACTCCTGTATACCAATTCGGTTCGTCACCAATATCCACTGATATTACATCGGAAAACCACACGATCGAGTTCCAAAATCTCAGTATATAAACTCCGACAAAAAAAACTCCTTTTCCACATATGACTCGCAACGCCAATCATTAACCCATCTTGGGTCACCTCAGTTATGCTATGACAAGACATTGAAACAAATCAACACAGTGAAAGACTTCCCGAGAAGTTTCATTTGAACAAGTAAATCAAAACCCCGAAAGGTAGTAATAAAATAGGTAAACGATTGCTAAAGTGTTTTACAAATCTCGGGAGTTTTAGAAACTATGAGAAAGCCTTTTTGAAACATTAGGTCTCAGCCTAAATTCCGTTCCACATTACAAGAAGTTTAAAAAGTAGAAAACTCTTTTCGGACCTCAAGTCCTGAGTTACAAAACCATTTTAAAATCGATTGGGTCTCGGCCCAGAGTTATTTCCGGTAAAACATCCGTAAAATGTTCATTTTGAAAAATATCATTTTCAAATGCTCAAAACAGTTCACATATCTCAAAATGAACTAACATGACTACATGTTCTCCTGAACAATCCATGATATTTCTCCCAAATGCAAAACTCTGTTCCAAAACTTAATCGACATATTGATTTTCAAAATCATAACTTCTCAAGATCGTCAATACTGTCCCAACTCTGTCATCTCATACTGTAATGCATAATATCTTTCTGCTGAATCTCAAAGCATATCAACCTAGAACGGCAATAAATCTCAATGAAATCCAAAATCCAAATACTTACAGATCGTGAAGCCGACGATTCCCCGTGATACTGGCACATGTCTCAACTCAAGAAAATACTCGACACAGATATTTTCAAAACACGCATTTTGCAAAATCAGTTCAACTCGAGAACACGACACATTTCTATCCGAAGAAATATGTTAATACTATTTGGAAAAGTTTACGACAACCCCAGTACCACACTGGTAAATCACATAATGCACAAGTCTGAGCGAACACAAAAACTCACAGCTTTAACACTTGTCAATCGACAACTCGAATGACACAACAAAAGCACGACCCAACTCGACCCAAATGCCTAGGATTTCTCAACCTAAGCTCCGATACCATATTCTGTAACACCTTCAGATTTAACCGGAAATATTACAGCACTGTGGGCCCCGAGATAGAACCCACAAGGCTTAAGGAAATTTTCGCAAGCATTTACAAATGCCCAAGAGGCCAACGACAGTACTATCTTTAACAATTCACAAAGACTTATAAAATCCATTTATCAAACCATCATAAAAACTCATTTGAAAAATCGCAAGGCCAAACGGCCGACACTCAAAAGTTTAGAAAACGATTCCAAAGCAACCTCAGTTACCAGATACCAAAAGAGCATTTCAAAGTACTCACGCAGCGGAAAAAGACCAACCATAAAGATACTCTAGCAGCGGAATACAAGAACCAATCAAGAAACTCAATGCACAAAACATGTCCTAGCCAGTATCCTCCGGGAAGCCCATCTCTTCACGACCGCTACAAGCTCGATACTCCAAGAACCTAAAAAGAAATCCCACGACGGGGTCAGCCATAATATCCAACAATGATAACCGTCACATCACATTAATAATTACATACCAATGAGGATACAACATAAGAATACGACCAACGTAATCTTACCGCCATAACTTTACTTACTCAAGTGATTCTCATCAGAATAACCATTATTCACATTTCGTATCTCGTACTCGATTAACCAATAAACTCGAACATAATATCTGTATTGTACCTCAAACAATACTCAAGATTCTCAAACTATCATCACCAACTCGCGATACGGAATTATACCCGTTCTGACCAATACGATCCATCGAATAACATCATCAAATCCCAAGACGATAACAGATTGTCCATCATAAACAAATACCAAAAGAAATACGGAACATACCTCGACATGTGAATTGCCACGACAATCATATCAGTCTAATCCGAGATCAGATCAACACAATAAATGAATATTGTCCTAATACAAGACCTACAAATGCATACTCATGTGACAACGTCAATATGCTCAAAAACAATAACAACTATGTTTACTCAACGGAAATCCCTTGATCCAGCATCCTCAGCATAGATCCCAAGATGATCCTACAAGATCAACACAAGGTGGATAACCAAAAATATACATATGCACAACAATAACACAATATTGGGTAATCCAACGATCCAGCGCCCTCAGCATAGATACCCATGATGATCCCGTCGGACCAACGCATGGTGGAAAACCTGTCCAGCGATCCAACGCCCTCAGCATAGATCCCATGATGATCCCGTCGAACCAACGCATGGTGGACATCCGATCCAGCGCCCTCAGCATAGATCCTCATGATCCCATCGGATCATTTACAACATAAACAATACAATCATGCATACACATATGCAACTCAATATGTTCATCAACCTGAACGACATATGGATCAAAACATGAATGACACTATGATGACACAACTAATACGACTTCATGTTCAGCAACATGAATGACAACCTGCATGATCAACATCATTAACACTAAACCGAATCAAACTAAGATACTTGTCCCGAGTCCTTTAGGAGCAATCTCGATGTCAAATCATCACCGACAATTATCCTCAATGCTCGGTGATCTAAACGTATAATGAACTATAGATACTCATATTCTCGTCTTTACCATAATGTAACCTCGATACCCGAACATACCAATAACTGAGATAAAGCATATACATTATGATTTACCTCCCAGAATCGGAAGAACGATATGCGATCCGAATATCCAGAGTTCACACTAATAATCATCGCTATATTCATTATAAACGAAATGAAATTGAAACCATTCATTAAATATTATAACTGAGCAAGTAATAACTTGCCTCGATACCGATACCACGAAGCTGCTACCGAACACATTGCCTTTGTCTACGAGATCCTCAGCCCCGATCAAAAGCAATACAATGGACATACTCGAACACGACCGCAACATCCGGTTATAATCACCGATCAATAATCTCAACCTATCGAAGTAATCAAATAACACATATCCGATAACAATCAACAGCCGACAAAACTAACCAATCGGACTCAACAGTTCAACACAACCTCGAATAAACACAATCAGAACAAACCAAATCAAACCATCACGAATTCATAATCAAAACACAAAAATACTGCACTGTCTGCCTACTTAGCGCACATTAAACGCATAACGTAGCGTGCGCTAAGTTGCTCCCGTTAGCGTGCGCTAGTCAGTAAGCTTAGCGTGCGCTAATGCTGTACAGTGGCATGCATTCCAAGCATCGTCTAACACTTCCATCATATCCATGATCAACTCATCTTGATATTAAGGATTTCATAACATGTTCGATTCCCACTTTAATCTTTAAACACGAATCAACAAGATTCCTTCTTGTTTATATTTGGTAAATTCATAGAACAATTTACCGGTTATTATCATGAATAATCATATTCCAAAATCATCCGTAACCTTTCCAATTTCCAGTTCTTATTCATAACAATCATAACATATATAATTCAATAGTTCTTCAAGAACACAAATTATCCGAATTCACGTTCATGATCCATAAAATGACATAATCCGATGTGTTCTAACATCTAAAAATCCTTATTCATCATGTTCTTCGACATACAATTCATATAACTTCAAGAATCACAATAGCACCACCATAATCATTACCATACGAAGTAACCAACGACAAAACATCAAAAATCCGAATTGAAGAAGGGAATTACATGAACATATCTCTTGAATTCCATCCAAAACCATACAAAACATATCAATACTCATATATTGATAACAACACTAACTTAGTTCGGTAATCCAACTCGTTATCATGCCCATCAACTCGAATATATGAAAATCATCGACTCAAGAACATCAATAATCAATCCAAACGAAATCCAAAAGTGAAGAACTATTACCTTGTATAGACGAACCATGAAGGAGAACAATCAACTTCATTCCAAGAATCATCAATAATTTCAAGAACAAGACTTTAATCCATGTTCCTCATCTTAATCTTTGTTAAAGATCATCATCTCTCAGTGTTTGGGACCTCAAACTTCTCTCTAAAAACTCTCTCTCGGTTGCAAGGAAGGAATGGACGAAATGCTTCATAACACCCTGCTGTCCCTTTTTATAAAGTATATTACTAGCGTGCGCTAAACCTTATGTTTAGCATGCGCAACAGCCTTAGCGTGCGCTAATTGACTTTGTTAGTGTGCGCTATCGCAGTCCAGAGGCTACTGTCTGGCTTCGTACATGTGCTTACGTACGTAATGCCCATGCATTAGCGTACGTAACTTACACTGTCTAGCGTATGCAAGTCCTTACATTTAGCGTGCTCTAATACCAGTTGACTTGCTACAGTCTACACCTACCACGAAGATGCTCGTGACCCACATGCCGAAAGCAACCAATAAAGCCAAGATTCCCTGTTGACCGATATGATTAGCGTGCGCTATAACTATACATTAGCGTGCGCTAATAGTTCACAACAAATAGCCGTTGACCTTGTCGGTACATGCGCCGAAAGTGACCGGGTCCACACATAGATTCCTTCTGATCTGGTCTGTACTAGCGTGCATTATCTTTTTCCTCTAGCGTGCGCTAAACCAGAATGATAGCGTGCGCTAGGAATGTATATTAGCGTGCGCTAATAATGTTACACTTAGCCATTTTCAGCTATTCATGTCCAACGTATCAACATATAGAATACGAACATACGGCATACCAATTATACATACTCCTTCCAATAATATTCTCATACGATACATAATATCCTCAACTGCAATTGTCGACCAAATACGACAATTATACCAAAACTGACATCTCAGTCCTTGTTTATTTTATCCATACTGTACATATTCCACGTTGTACAATATAACTCGGATAAAATAGTCACAAACAACAGTAGTAGAAATTTCGGATATTACATAAAAGACAACTTGTGTCTTTCATTTTGCACGTCCAAACTCCGAATTTTCACCCCTATAATCATCCCCCTGCCTCCCTACACCAATTCTACCTTCTTCCATCTTGTGTTTGAGCTTTGCATCTCGATTTGGAGCTTGTTGATTGGAAGTTTGGAGTCATTCTTGAAGCTTAGAGTGTGTTCTTGTGGTTTTGGTGTATTGTTCTTCATTTCTGAAGGTATGTTATACGATTTCACCCTATAATATCGTAGTTATACTATTAGTGATAAAGTATACTTCGCCTAATGTTGAATTAATCAGGCTAAACATGTTTGTAGTTAAGCTTTTAAACAACTTAATGATGGATATGGTGGTTAAGGGTTTAATATGATGTATTCATGATGTCTTAAATGGTAGTAATCATATTTAGTAGAAACACACTCTTCTTGCTGGACTATTAACATCACTAGAACAATAATGATCCTTAGTTTCATTGTAGATAGGTTGATTTGTAGGATTGTTATCATTATATTGAATCGAACCATCATGTTTAGGAAGATTATAAACTAAATGAACTTAGGATTTTCATCTGATTTGGTTGAACCTTGAATCATATCAACATAAGGTTATAGTTCATAAGTTTTTAATTCACCTTAATGATGATATCGTGATGATCTTGTGATGAATAACTCATCTATATCGTCAATCTAACTAGGTGAACTCATAACCGATGAACAGAGTAATAATTTAACAAATTCATGATTCATTCGAACAATGATAATTGCTGAGTAACCTTCACTTTGATCAATGTTTTATGAAACATAGTTTTTTGGATTATATCTTTCAAAATATTGATGTTGTGTTTAAGAAATTCTATCGGCATATCAATTTTGGCAAAGTTCTCCTTGATGATTGTTCTTGATAAATTCTCATCCGTTTGAACCATACGAATAATCGAGAACACCTTGAATGATAACCGATAATGAGTATAAATTGAAGTTAGTATGAATCCTTGAAATGGAATTATGATACAAAGATAGTTGAACTAAGCGAATTGAATTTAGGATATCGATTCGCTGAACTAGATATTGATAGTTATGAGAATGTGTTATTGAATAGATTGTATCCCTTACAAGGTTGATTGTTCGAGTAACCGATATTAAGTCGAAGACCGTTCGTTTGTTCGACAAGGAAGGACTATTCTCGTCTCTGTATTGAGGCAAGTTATCTTGCTTGGTTATAATGATGTTTGGATTCTTGTGATGATTATGCGTTTTGTGTATGTGAAACACTTACAAATTTGTGACCCATGATTTGATATTATTCTTGATGATGTTCCGTTTTCATCATGGGATTGCATTCCCAAGTTTCGTCACTTTTGAACCGTTGATATCATTGATCCTTATTGCCATTTCAGTGAGTTTTTTGATCCTTAATCGGATATGTGATTTATTGAATTCATTGTCATGTTGTATCGTGACATATCCGGAATCATATCTGTGTTCCGATTTGTTATTGTGTAGGATTTTTAGCCAGGCACATATATAGTCATGCGTAGATGTTTCCATATTGGACTGTGCACACGAGACGTAGTTCGTGAGGCTAATTAGGTACATTGTCCCACGTATATCCTGTATTCCGTATACAGGGTGGACATGTGCACTGACACATTTCCGGATCGGGCGTACTGTGATGTCTATCTTGAGCCGTACTATTTTGGTCGTTCATAGTACATTTATATATTTGGATGTGTTCGACGTTTTGTGATTAATAGTTCATACGCCCGAGGGGTATGTTTGTTAGTCGGGTTACTTTCCTTGAAATCTAATATATGTGAATTGTATAATATGTTGAGAAACCATTTGTCATGTATATCTGACCCTGTGTTGGGCGAAATACTTGTGTTGTATTTTAGGTCGAGGCAAAGGCAAGGCACGTGAAGATCATGGTGACGGCGAAGGGTTCGAAGGATACTAGTTCGGGGGGCCCAAGTCTTTTGTTGTCCGGTTTTGTTCGAACCGTGTAATGTTATCTTTCTGCTTTATTTTAAATTGTGGACTAATGTATTGTTATTTAAGGTATATTCCATCTCCATATGGATTATACTCGTATTTCGGATCCTGTGTGTAATTAGGCCGTTGGCCATACTACTGTAAACTCCTAATCGGAGTAAATACTATGTATTGTGGTTTGGTATCACAAGTATTGCGTATTTAATCTGTATTTTGGGTATCGCCTGGTGGGTCCTAGTGTGGGGTCCACGGCACTGTAATAGCCGCCTTTTTGGGGTGTTACTGTAACACCCCCAAATCCTATTGGGTTATTACAGTACCATGGACCCCACGCCAGGAGATCCACCAGGCGAACATGACCAAAATACATTAAATTAACAACAAGGGAAAATCATAGTCCCTACCATGACATCCGACACAATATTCCGATAAGGAATTTCAACAACAAAAGTGGCCTACATGGCCAAACTGAAATACAACAGCCTCCACGAACATCTGTTCGGGTAATACAACATGACAACAACTGACAAGACTGGAGTACACTCCAACTGACTGACCAACAATGAACAACTCGGACTAGTATCGCTCGAATACCTCGTCGCCATCGTCATGCCCCTGTGTCTCAACTCTCTCCTCGCAAGCACCTAAAACATGAAAACATGTTCTGCCCCCACGGGATCAGTCATCCAGATAATGAACATCAAATACATGTATAACATGATATGCATCCAGAGGCAGAATGAAACGGTACAATGATGATAATAATACGAGATGCTTACAAACCAAGGTAAGAATCGAGCATTCGTGAAACACTATGCCCACGACATACTATTAATACCTGTTCGACAGGTTAGAACATAAATGCCCAACGGCGAATCATAATCACAGAATACCACAGTGAATTACACGACATGAACCAAGCCAAAACTGAATTAAATATGAATCACAATGCCCGAAGGCTCCAATGAAATTATCAAGACAATCACGAAGGCCTAAAAGCCACTCAACCGAAGCTGTCAAAAATCACAATCACCTGAGGCCAAAATAGCCCGAAGCTGTATCGATTAGGGCCGAATCCATGACACGAAACCGTATCACCATTCGGGCCGAAGCCACGGCATGAAACCGTATCACCATTAGGGCCGAAGCCACGGCATGAAAGCCGTATCACAATTAGGGCCGAATCCACGGCATGAAACCGTATCACCATTAGGGCCGAAGCCACGACATGAAAGCCGTATCACAATTAGGAACGAAGCCACGACATGAATGTCGTATCACAATTAGGGCCGAAGCCACGGCATCAAAGCCGTATCACAATTAGGGCCGAATCCACGGCATGAAAGTCGTATCACAATTAATGATAGGGTGCTGCCTTGAGTCGGCCAACACGACGACAGTGATTCACGGATGAGTACCGTCCTTGACAGTCCCAATTCAATACCTCGATTGCCTTAGAACGGCCAACCGATAGCAATGATGCAGCGGATGATTTAATGAATGATTGAGCGCTTCAATTACCTTAGAACGGCCAATCGATAAGAGTAATATGAAGAATGATTAAATACCTCGATTGCCTTAGAAAGGTCAATCGATAACAATGATATATTGAATGATTGAAAATTTCGATTTGCCTGAGAATGGCCAATCGATAACAATGATATGAAGGATACCTCGGCACCTTTAAATGGTTACCGACGACGAAGATGAGAAATGAATACGCCAATGCCTTTAATCGGCCAGTACAGTTTTAATGACAACCCCCAACAGGAATAACAATGATCTCAACGATGTTTTAGAGTGACAACAATATTAGCAACAATCGATACATCGATACCGCGAACCGGCTATCGACAATGACATTAATAACGAGTATCACGATGCCTTGAATCGGCCGTTAACGAACAATAATAAACATTTGGCATAATTGCCGAAAGGTATCGTATCGAACGATCTCTTAATATCAATGAATTCATGAAGAGACTAAGTCTCGGAATGATACAACACATTCATACACATATATGATGACATTAATCTCATTGACTAGTACAAGTATAAAACTTGCCTCAAACCGAAGGCGAGAAAGTCCTTCCACGAACAACGTCCTTAATGAAATTATCGGCCGCTCGAACAACCTTGAACAACACATATACCAACAATTCGCTTAATATACGAATCAAACATGATCATAACCAATTCAAAAGTCGATACAACACTACCCAAAACTCATTGGGGCATTAAAACAAGCACGTTGTAAACAATCTCCCATTGTTTACAACTAAACCCAATAATATCGAAAACCAATCTCCAATGAATGATTCAATCCAACAAAACTCCATGAATACCATCAATAATACAATAGGAATACTTAAATCGAGATTTCAACAATATCTAGTCGAAAACCCCCAAAATTCCAAAGTCAACCCGTAAGGGTTCTTGAACAATTCCTCAATGATTCCGAAATTCCGAAAATTACACCAATGAATCCATAAGAATACAAATATCTTAGATAGATAATCCATATCTAACATAATCCAACATAAAAGCAAGCTAATTCGAAGAGATCGGGGCTAAAACCTTCAAATCCCGAAATTCAAGATTCAATGAAAATTACCTTGATTTGGAGTAAAGAAACTGATTAAGTGATGATTAAACCAATCACTAAGCTTGGAGATGTTGATAGATGTTTGCAGCTCAAGGAGACCTTTCCGAATCGCCCAAGCTCGTCCGAAATGGATGAGAAATGAAGAAATGACGAAGGTTGGACTGAACTTTCCTATTTATACTATCCCAGATTAGCGCGCGCTATCACCTGATATAAGCGTGCGCTAACGGGTGTACCGGGTAGTCCAGTACCCCTTGACTGAATCGTTAGCGTGCGCTAAGTACTTTTGGTAGCGTGCATTAACAGCCTTTCTTAGCGTACGTTAACCTTATGTTAGCGTGCGCTACCTGATAGTTGATGTCCAAAATCCTGGAGTCCAGAACCTACTGTCCTCTGCTCTGAGCGCGTTAGTGTGCGATACTCTGAAGTCTTCGCGTGCGTTACCAGCATAGTTAGCGTACGCTACTTACCACTCGTAGCGTGCGCTACGAATTTCTCTAATCATCCCAGTACCTTCTGGACTGTCTGTTTCACTTGCACTAGCGTGCGCTAATACTGAATCATAGCGTGCGTTACATGCACTCCATTAGCGCGCGCTAGACATAATGTGTAGCGTGCGCTACCTCATAAACTGAAATTTAAAACATGATGATGATGATGACAATAATCTCTGCTTGATCTCAAACAGCGATGAATGACAACAACTACTGATATGATCCCAAAATACGCTGAATGGTGGTTACAACTGAATGAACATGAGTGATGAATGGTTATTACTGACTGAAAAAATTTCTAAGTGACAGTTACTGAGTGAAAATAAATGAAGTCTCAACCGGGTATTACATACTCCCCCCTTAAAAGAGTTTCGTACTCGAAACTAAGGATAAACAACTCGGGATATGAACTATCCATCATGATCTGAAAACAATAATGCACATATAGTCCTCGGGACCAAATCAGTCGCACGCCCAAGTCCCCAAGACTTGACGTCTCGAACCACAGTGAACAATTTCCCAAATTATCACGAAATCTCGAGTACAACGCCGAAGGGACGAACTCTCAACAGTTGACCCAAATCTCAAGATTCTCAAATATGATCATAATAAAATAGGTCAAGAATAAATGATCCACAGTCACGATACATTACTACGGATTGAGTTACACAGTCATCCAAAAACAAGGTTACATCTCAAATGTACTCAACATCGTTATCCTTCCATATCATCGATCTCCTCTATCTAAACGATTTAAGGTAGACCCAAATCTGAACTCACCGCACAATATGATACCGGAAGGTCACAAGAACAAAATGATCACAATGAATGATAATGAATCTAAATCCAACAAGGATTAAGAATGACTCGCCAAGGTGAATTAATAACGTAATGAGTGATGTCTCAATGAAGTGATTGGAACCGTTCTTCCTCGTGAATTGAATGATTAGTTTCATAATGACAATTCTCTACATGATTGATGTATATGATGAATGAATTATATGAATGAATGAACGACAATGAAATGAATGATTATCCTACTACCGAGCAAGAATTAACTTGCTCAAAACTGGTGATGAATGTCCTTACCTCGGGCTCTGGAGGCCTGATAGGACCCCTTGAATGAAGTATGGACTAGAGTAACAAAATCCCTCGAGGCTTGTGAGCCCTCTCGAGATCTACCAGAACTAGAACTCCTGCAGTATTTCTGAAGGTGTCCCGGGTTCCCACAAAGAAAACAAACAATACCGAGTATTAACGTGTCCTGCTGAATCACAGTTAAAGCAAACAATAGTCGAACTCGTCGTCTGAGAGGAAGATGATTTCTCGGCACGAAGACGACTGGAAAATAACCTCTTGGACGTCGGAGCCCGATGTCCCTCTGAACGAACCGACATCCTAGTGCTCTCACCATAAGAAACTGAAGGGTGTTTCTGAGTAAGCTCCTTGATCAAAAGCTCTGCTCCAAGAGCCTTCTCGATGAACTCGCCCAGCGAATTACAATTGTGATTGAACAACTGCATTCTCAAATGCGGATTTAGCCTCTTGCTAAAATATTTGATCTTATCCGCCTCAGTACGGATAACTGATGAAGCAAACTGAAGTAGTCCCTGAAACTTCTCAGCAATGAAAATAACACTCTCGTCCTCGACGGATTCGGGGTTCAAAACCTCTGACAACTTGGCTTCACGAAGTGGAGCCGGATAATACCTCTCTAACATGAGAGTCTTAAACTCATCCCAACCACAATCGCGATCGGCGGGTTTCACAGAAAGCCACCACGAATAAGCACCCTTACTCAAGTAATAAGTCGCTACTGCCACTTTACTCTCTTCCGGACACTGAACCATGTCGAAGAGTTTATCAACATGCTGAAGCCAATGAACAATATCAGCTGGTTCCGATGAACCCTCAAAAGTAGGTGGCCTCTGACGAGAGATATCGCCAACAATCTGATTCACTCCTCCAGTCTGTCCATGAAACGGCACCTGGAATCCCTGTTGTGGTGGGCCAAGAACCATCGAGGTCTGCATGGTGTCCATCATCCGCGTCACCTGAGTCACCTGGGCCATCATGCCCTGCATAAATATGAATGGGTCCACTCGATCACCTTCCAATTGAGCTGCTTCTCGGGTACGACTCCCTGACAGTGAATGATCATCTGATAGTGAATGAGTAGCATAGCTGACTGATGAACACATGTTATCCCTTGCATTAGCGCGGGCATTCACACGAGATCCCGGGTTTTGGCCCGCACCGCGGCCTCTTCCCCTGCGTCCTCTGACAGCTCTATCCATACTGAAGCAGGAAAGCCACATGATAATTATAGATCCCGCATGAATATCGCATTATGATTACGTGACGGAATGATAACAATGAGCATACACGCTATAACACAATGAATGTATTAATGATGCAATGAAATGATTGTCGACATTACGTCGGAATATGGTGAGATCGTATGAAAGATCAAATGAGGTAACATGATTACCTGATGGAATTCCTGAAATGATTACCTTGAACAAGTTAACAAGGTTGAAAATTCAATCCGTAAGATCAACAACTGAACAATGAGATGGACTAGATGATTAATGAATTAACTGAACAATGAGATTACTGAGTGACTAATGAATTAACTAAGCGATGAGATTGACTGAGTGATGAAGGAATTAACTGAGTGGTGAATGAATTAACTGAGTAATGATATTGATTGAGTGATGAATGAATTAACTGAGCGATGAATGAATTAACATGATCGACAAGATCAAAAAGATGGTTGAGGATTATCAACTGATGAATGAGCTGATCCTTAACACTTACACAAGTCATACGTGCTCCAAAACAATTAGTCATGAATCACCCATAACACTAATATCACATATAGGTTTCAACAAAGTATGATTAATTAATGATATGATGAATGTATGAACATAAAGAGAATCGAGTCCTTACACAGGTCATACGAAGCTTCGAGGTCTCACGATACTAGTCTTCACTGATGACGACTCGATGAATGAATGACTCGTGCAGTCGTACAAATATTACGACTCACAAAACCCGACTGACTAGATTGTCATAAACTGACAGTCCCACTACTACCGCATCGCTAGAGCCACATAACTCACATATCAGGGTATCTCACAACCCAAACACGCTTTGATACCATCTTCTGTAACACCCCCAAATCCTATTGGGTTATTACAGTGCCGTGGACCGCACGCCAGGAGATCCACCAGGCGAACATGACCAAAATACATTAAATTATAACAACAAGGGAAAATCATAGTCCCTACCATGACATCCGACACAATATTCCGATAAGGAATTTCAACGACAAAAGTGGCCTACATGGCCAAAATGAAATACAACAGCCTCCACGAACATCTGTTCGGGTAATACAACACGATAACAACTGACAAGACTGGAGTACACTCCAACTGACTGACCAACAATGAACAACTCGTACTAGTATCGCTCGAATGCCTCGTCGCCATCGTCATGCCCCTGTGTCTCAACTCTCTCCTCGCAAGCACCTAAAACGTGAAAACATGTTCCGCCCCCACGGGATCAGTCATCCAGATAATGAACATCAAATACATGTATAACATGATATGCATCCAGAGGCAGAATGAAACGGTACAATGATGATAATAATATGAGATGCTCACAAACCAAGGTAAGAATCGAGCATTCGTGAAACACTATGCCCACGGCATACTATTAACACCTGTTCGACAGGTTAGAACATAAATGCCCAACGGCGAATCATAATCACAGAATACCACAGTGAATTACACGACATGAACCAAGCCAAAACTGAATTAAATATGAATCACAATGCCCGAAGGCTCCAATGAAATTATCAAGACAATCACGAAGGCCTAAAAGCCACTCAGCCGAAGCTGTCAAAAATCACAATCACCTGAGGCCAAAACAGCCCGAAGCTGTATCGATTAGGGCCGAAGCCACGGCACGAAACCGTATCACCATTAGGGCCGAAGCCACGGCATGAAATCGTATCACCATTAGGGCCAAAGCCCCGGTATGAAAGCCGTATCACAATTAGGGCCGAAGCCACGGCATGAAACCGTATCACCATTAGGGCCGAAGCCATGGCATGAAAGCCGTATCACAATTAGGGCCGAAGCCACGGCATGAAAGCCGTATCACAATTAGGGCCGAAGCCACGGCTTGAAAGCCGTATCACAATTAATGATAGGGTGCTGCCTTGAGTCGGCCAACACGACGACATTGATTCACGGATGAGTACCATCCTTGACAGTCCCAATTCAATACCTCGATTGCCTTAGAACGGCCAACCGATAGCAATGATGCAGCGGATGATTTAATGAATGATTGAGCACTTCGATTACCTTAGAACGGCCAATCGATAAGAGTAATATGAAGAATGATTAAATACCTCGATTGCCTTAGAAAGGTAAATTGATAACAATGATATATTGAATGATTGAAAATTTCGGTTTGCCTGAGAATGGCCAATCGATAACAATGATATGAAGGATACCTCGGCACCTTTAATCGGTTACCGACGACGAAGATGAGAAATGAATACGCCAATGCTTTTAATCGGCCAGTACAGTTTTAATGACAACCCCCAACAGGAATAACAATGATCTCAACGATGTTTTAGATTGACATCAAAATTAGCAACAATTGATACATCGATTCCGCGAACTGGCTATCGACAATGACATTAATAATGAGTATCACGATGCCTTGAATCGGCCGTTAACGAACAATAATAAACATTTGGCATCATTGCCGAAAGGTATCGTATCGAACGATCTCTTAATATCAATGAATTCATGAAGAGACTAAGTCTCAGAATGATACAACACATTCATACACATATATGATGACATTAATCTCATTGACTAGTACAAGTATAAAACTTGCCTCAAACCGAAGGCGAGAAAGTCCTTCCACGAACAACGTCCTTAATGAAATTGTCGGCCACTCGAACAACCTTGAACAACACATATACCAACAATTCGCTTAATATACGAATCAAACATGATCATAACCAATTCAAAAGTCGATATAACACTACCCAAAACTCATTGGGGTATTAAAACAAGCACGTTGTAAACAATCTCCCATTGTTTACAACTAAACCCAATAATATCGAAAACCAATATCCATTGAATGATTCAATCCAACAAAACTCCATGAATACCATCAATAATACAATAAGAATACTTAAATCGAGATTTCAACAACATCTAGTCGAAAACCCCCAAAATTCCAAAGTCAACCCGTAAGGGTTCTTGAACAATTCCTCAATGATTCCGAAATTCCGAAAATTACACCAAAGAATCCGTAAGAATACAAATATCCAAGATAGATAATCCATATCTAACATAATCCAACATAAAAGCAAGCTAATTCGAAGAGATCGGGGCTAAAACCTTCAAATCCCGAAATTCAAGATTCAATGAAAATTACCTTGATTTGGAGTGAAGAAACTGATTAAGTGATGATTAAACCAATCACTAAGCTTGGAGATGTTGATAGATGTTTGCAGCTCAAGGAGACCTTTCCGAATCGCCCAAGTTCGTCCGAAATGGATGAGAAATGAAGAAATGACGAATGCTGGACTGAACTGTCCTATTTATACTATCCCAGATTAGCGCGCGCTATCACCTGATATAAGCATGCGCTAACGGGTGTACCGGGTAGTCCAGTACCCCTTCACTGAATCGTTAGCGTGCGCTAAGTACCTTTAGTAGCGTGTGCTAACAGCCTTTCTTAGCGTACGTTAACCTTATGTTAGCGTGCGCTACCTGATAGTTGATGTCCAAAATCCTGGAGTCCAGAACCTACTGTCCTCTGCTCTGAGTGCGTTAGCATGCGCTACTCTGAAGTCTTAGCGTGCGTTACCAGCATAGTTAGCGTACGCTACTTACCACTCGTAGCGTACGCTACGAATTTCTCAAATCAGCCAAGTACCTTCTGGACTGTCTGTTTCACTTGCACTAGCGTGCACTAATACTGAATCATAGCGTGCGTTACATTCACTCCATTAGCGCGCGCTAGACAGAATGTGTAGCGTGCGCTACCTCACAAACTGAAATTTAAAACATGATGATGATGATGACAATAATCTCTGCTCGATCTCAAACAGCGATGAATGACAACAACTACTGATATGATCCCAAAATACACCGAATGGTGGTTACAACTGAATGAACATGAGTGATGAATGGTTATTACTGAGTGAAAAAATTTCTGAGTGACAGTTACTGAGTGAAAATAAATGAATTCTCAACCGGGTATTACAGTTACACTCGTAATTTATTAGCGATCCGACGAGGGTTCTAAAATCAAGATTATTTAAATATTTCGATTCCATAATCGCTGTAACCATACCATCCCATTAAACAAGTAGTGATCTTAAGATTTTCTTCATTTTTTCACTACTTGTTAATGGTTTCCCAAAATAAGCTAGTCCATTTGTGATGATCGAAAATCGCTCGAGCATGTTCATTATGAACTCGTCATTCTTCATCATAAATAGCTCGTAGTCGTGGAGAAGCATATTGATCTTCGTCTTCTTGACTTGTGATGTTCCTTCATGAGTTACCTCAAGCATTTTCCAAATTTCTTTGGCATTTTCACACGAGGATATCCGGTTGCGTTCTTCCAGATTTAAAGCATAATATAATAATTGCATTGCTTGGCATATATAATGGTCATTTTTCTAATCTGCATCATCATAGTCTTCAAACTTTTTGAGAGTTACGTTGCGATTCGTGGGAATTTTCGGACCAAGATGTATGATTTTCCATAGCTCGATATCATATGCTCGGATGAATATTGACATTTTCTTCTTCCACATCATAAAGTTTGATCTATCAAAGAAAAGAGGCCGGTTTAAGGCAAGACCTTCGACCGGTGCAAATTGAAGTGCCATAGGATCTTCGTCTCCTCGGATGTTAAGCCGACTTATATGGATACCGCTCTGATACCAATTGTTGGAAATTGGCACCCCACTTAGAACGGTGGATAATATCACGGAGTAGAGTTTTCAAACACTTTTGCGTTTCCGAAAGCGTATTTAAATTGCGGAAGATAAATGACACAAGATTTATAGAGGTTCGCCCAATTGTGCCTATGTCCTCTCTCCGTATCTTTTTCTATAGGCTTAAGATCAAACTTTTCAGCTTGTCTTCTATCGGTCCGAGGTAAACCGTTACAATCTCGTGTTCTATCGGCCCGAGATAAACTGTTACACTCTTGTCTTTATGTCGGTCCAGATAAACCATTTTTCTTTTCTATTGGACAAGGAAGCAACCTTTATAGATTTCTATTGATACTAGACAAATCTCTCTTGGATTTAGATATGATTCTAGTAATGCCGGATCAACGATCCTAATAACACCGAACCAATCTACAATCCGTATCTTTTCTATCGTGTATATGTTTTCGTGTATGAACACTCAAATACTCAAACACTTATCAATTAATAAGCACAAATACAACAACAATAATGTATATAATGATATCTGATCAATACGTGATTTGCTTGTAGTTGTTGTTATGAATAATACCAAATGGTTTGGTATTTATAGGCATAAAGCCTCAACTAGCCATTACCTTCTGCTGCCTCTATTACGTACGTTATGTATCATCCATTCCATATATTAAGCTCCATTACGTAAATTAACGCTTTTTGGTTACGTACATTAAGCCTCACTCAAATTCGTCCAATGGATTCTGTATACTTCCATTACATACGTTATCATTATACTTATTACGTACGTTAAATACTCCTTAGATAGCCGTTGATATGTTGCGTATGCCATGATGTCACAACGGTCATATAGTTTGAATTCTTCCAACGGTTCATAATTCAAACTTCATTACGTACGTTAAGCATAACATTTTACGTGCGTTAAGTTCCAATTGTTACGTACGTTAAAGCATCAGGTGAGTCTTCAGCTGGATTTACATTACGTACTTTATGTTGTATTCATAGCGTACGTTATCTTCTTCAATTAGTGTGTGCTAGACTTGCACCTTAGCATGCATTATCTGCTCAGGTTGTATGACTTCGACTCCCTGTTGTTTTGATTCGTTCTATTTTTGTTTTCTTTGATCGACAAATTATCATCAACATCATTAGCTCATCATAAAAACCAATTTATGATTATGTGGAATAGAATATTCCAAAAATATATCTCCTTTTTATGATGACAAAACAACAACCTTCGATGGGATTATATACCTGCAAAAATATAAAACATTATATATCAAAGTTTTCGGCTTTATCCGTTTCGTTAGTTTTCATCTCCCCATCATTTCTTTTCTTCTTTCCAACTCCTTCTCATTTTTCTTTTTCAACTTTCTTCTTTTATTTTCGACTTTCTTCACCTTCGTCTTTTCATGATTGGTATATATTTTTCTCGTCATTCTTCCATGACTCGGATTCTCCTTCTCCCGTCATTTTTCTCGACTTTCTCTCCCCCTTTTTATCATAATCAAAAAGTGCATAATAAATTAAAAAAATTGATACTTAAATATGACAATTAACCAGAAAAAGTCCCCCTGAAAAATAGATCTCCCTTTTTTTAAAAATAGTAACTCCCCCTAAATTAAATACCAATTGTTACAAATATAAATTATCAAAATACCAACTGATGGAAATATTTTAATTTTGATTTTTGGGGATCCAACCGAGAGTTGGTTTTTTCTTTTGAGACATAGACGATATTCAGTATAATGGTTAATTTTGGAATCCAAACTTTTATAATTTTGATCGTCTGTCTTGGGTTTTTGCAAATCGAAATATATGCCCAAGTTTTAAACATTTCTCACATCGGGATATTTTAAAATTTAAGAATTCGGTTTATTATTCGGTTTGAATCCTAACCCCTGTTTATTTAATGAAAATTTTTGAACGGAAAGCAATTGTTTAAATTTGTCATTTCCGCAAGAAAATTTGTTCGTTAAATTTTCAAGTTCGGTTTGAACTTTCAAAAGACCATCCTTTAATTTATTTTTAGTTCAAGACATTTAGAATGATCGGTTTCTATAAATTTTCCTTTTTCATTTAATTTGAAAATTTCGATTTCCAATAATTTATTTTTCGATTTGAGGGATTTATTATCAATTAAAGTATTTTGAAAATCCGTATGTAAAACTTTGAATGCTTCAAATAATTCGTCGTGAGACGAGGTACTAACCTGGCGTCACTTTGGTCGAATGAACTCCTTGCCATGAGTGCGAGGTTATTTTGAATAAATTGATCGTCACCCTCTTCGTCAGTCATGTTCCTACAAGCACTTCCTCCATGGAAGTTGATGCTCGGCAATTTCTTGCAAAGTGACATGGTTTACCACAGTTTCGACAGTTATTGTCGGATTTCTTTGTCTCGCTTGATTTGATGTATTTCCTTTGCCTGATTAATAAGTTTTGAAATTTATTTATATTCTTGGCATAATATGCCTATTCTTCATTATCTTCGTCAACTAGGATGATTTCTTCTCTAGACATCTTAGCTTTCATAGCTATGGTTCTTTCTTTCAGTTTCGGCTTGGCGTTCGGAGATCTAAGAACTATCTCGTAATTTATTAACGATCCTAAGATTCAACCGATAGTGATCTTAAGATTTTCTTCACTTTTTCACTACCTCTTAATAGTTTCCCAAAACAAGCTAGTCCATTTGTGATGACCCAAAATCGGTCGAACATGTTCGTTATAGGCTCGTCATTCCTCATCATAAATAGCTCGTAGTTATGGAGAAGCATATTGATCTTTGTGTCCTTGACTTGTGATGTTCCTTCATGAGTTACCTCAAGTATTTTCCAAATTTCTTTGGCACTTTCGCACGAGGATATCTGGTTGTGTTCTTCCGAATTTAAATCACAATATAATAATTGTGTTGCTTTGCAAATATAATGATCGTTCTTCGAATCCGCATCATCATACTCTTCAAAGTTTTTGAGAGTTCCATTGGGATTCGTGGGAATTTTCGGATCAAGACATATGACTTTCAATAGCTCGATATTATATGCTCGGATGAATATCGACATTTTCTTCTTCCACGTCATAAAGTTCGATCCATCAAAGAAAGGAGGTCGGTTTAAGGCAAGACCTTCGACTAGTGCAAATTAAAGCGCCATAGGATCTTCTTGTCCTCGGATGTTAGACGACTTATATGGATACCGCTCCGATACTGTAACACCCCCAAAACCATACGGGAATATTACAGTGCCGTGGTCCCCACGCCGGAACCCACCAGGCTAAAACTCATTTTTGCAAACATTTCAAATACGCCAACATGCGAAAGACGGTAATGTATTTAAATAATTTTCAAAAATCCATTTTCCAAATACTGTCACAAAATAAAATCATTTACAAGTTTCAGGCCAAAACGGAGAGACTCAACATTTTCAAAATGTACGTTAAGCCACCCTTTAAACGTACTGACAAAATAGTTAGGAGAAAGGGTTAACGAAATAACCCAAGTTTACGAAATGCCCAAAAGGTCATTTTGAAATACACATGATTTGGAAAAAATACCGGAAAGTCATTTTGAAATATACCCAAGCAGCGGATAAAAACACAGTTCAGAATACACATTTGCAGTGGAAATAAAACAACCAGAAAAGAATACTCAATACTCAAATACATGCCACAACCAGTATCACCCGGGAAGCTCATCCCTTCACGACCGCTACTAGCTCGATCTCCGAGTACCTAAAAATAAAGCCCACGACGGGGTCAGCCACAATACTCAATAATGATAACGATCACATCACATAAATAATTACATACCAATGTAATTACTAGTAAGAATACTACCGATTTAATCTTACCGTCATAACCTTACCAATCCGTAGCAATCCATATCAAATCAATCCTTACAATAATCCACATTTTGCATCCTCAAATGACAAAATAAACTCAACTACAACCATCTGTACTGTATTCAAACAATACCAAGAATCCTCAAAACATCATCATAACTCCTAAGCATGAGATAATTCATCTATGCCAAATCCTGTTCGTCGGATCACACAATCAAATCTCAACCTGGATAAAAACCAATAACACACAACGTATCTTTAGATCAACTACCAAAAAATAATGATAACAAGTCCCGAAACATCGACGTACAGTCCGAATGCTCATACGATCAATAACCAAATCAACCCAGAATATCATCAACATGATAAGTTCCAATACGACCAACCAAAGGCCAACCACAACCAAGAATATCCTCAACATAATAAACCCCAATACTACCAACGAAGAATCAACAATAATCGAGAATACCATCAACATGATAAACTCTAACACGATCAACAGAGGATCAACAACGACCGAGAATACCATCAACAAGGTAAACTCGAAACACGATTAACAAAGGATCAACAACGAGCGAGAATACCATCAACAAGGTAAACTCCAAACGATCAACAAAGGATTAACAACGACTGAGAATACCATCAACAAGGTAAACTCCAAAGGATCAATAATAATGGATCTCAAAGAAATAACCCCGACTGTCGAACATATCCCTCGGGCGTATGAACAACCAGTCGTAAACCGTCGAACATACCCAACAATAAATAGAGGATGAACGACCAATCAATATGGCTCAAAGATGGACGTCATAGTACGCCCCATCCGGAAATGTGTCTGTTGGCCACTAAGTATACAGAATACAACTTGGAAAGTGTTTAAGCAACAAGCTGTACAATTTTCAAGATAGAGTGCGTAGCGGAAGTCTTGTAATAGTAAGTTGCTGTAAATACAACAACTAGGTATGAAGTGCATACTTAAAATAATCACAGTTATTAAAACATTAAATGCAGAAGGTAATTGACGCAGTAATTAAAGTGGTTTGAGATAAACTCCTCTACGTCCACTGGTCCTCCACACATGAGTAAAAAGTTTATTATAAATACTGCGTACACAACTACGTATTTATAATCAAACCTATCAATGTATCGTTCACACAGATTGATACAAAGATCGTAGCATTCAACCGTTCACACAAATTGGTCAAAGCTTTCACTTGACTAACTTCTTCACACACAGTTTCGAAGAATTGTCTCTTCAATGCAGATCCGTCACACACAGTTCAGGAAAAGCAAGGCTTTCTCAGTCCACACAGGGCTTATGGTTTTCTTCAATGTAAGATCACTGGTTGAACAACAGCTTGACTTTATTGAGCTTTGAGCTGATGATGTGTTGTTCAAGGTTGAACACTTGTATATTTCTTCTCTCAGAATAGGCAGTATGCTTGAAGAAATATGTTTGCTCAGATGTATATATTCATGTCTATATCATTGGGCAGTTCGTCTTATTTTTGTTTAAGTGCTTGTTATTTTCTGATCTTCAAACTCTGGGGTACATATAGCCTTTGATTATATCCGTTGAGAAAGATCTGTTGAGCAAAAGTCCGTTACAACTGGATAGTTGACTTGTATAGACTAAGATCCGGATTTTGCATTGTTTGAATATCTCTGGCGGTTTTAGTATTTAAATACTTTATCCTTTCAGTATTTAAATACTTCTTTTTAAACGGGACTTGACTTTAGTGAATAACAAAGTTTCCTTATCAAACGGTCTTCTGTCCTGTTTCGATAGGTATTGAAAATCTCAATACTTTACAGCTTGAATATTGTATCCATTTATGTTGTAGGTGTTGGAACATTTTGTTCCATACATAAATTAAATATGTTTTGATGATTAAAGTCGATAAACAAAACAAAAGAACGAAGAGGCGAAGTAAAGAATCGAAGAAAATGAAGTTGCAAAAAGGCATTCTGGACATAGCTAACGTACGTAAAAAAGAGTGCATAACGTACATAAATGATTGAATATTACGTACGTAACAGATTGTTATTAACGTACGTAACATATGTTCAAACCAAGTGAACGTTGGAGGAGTCAAAGTCAGAAAAGCATGCAACGGACATATGACGTCAGCACTGACGTATGGCTTAACGTATGTAATAAAGAATTGCTAACATACAAAATGACAAAATCCCCTGGACTGATTTGTGAAGAGGCTTACGTACATAACCTGTCAAGGTTAACGTATGTAATCAAGCTTATGTACGTAATATGGAGGAGATAGCGTACGTAATGATGGTTCTGGTAGCTAACGGCTAGTTTGATGATGGAGCCTATAAATACCATTCTATGGTATTGTTTCAAGGACAACAACTTCAAGCATACGA
The DNA here is from genome assembly GCA_033398695.1 of Orobanche coerulescens. Lineage (NCBI taxonomy): Eukaryota > Viridiplantae > Streptophyta > Magnoliopsida > Lamiales > Orobanchaceae > Orobanche > Orobanche coerulescens. The sequence goes on from CM065815.1 coordinate 67,813,130, forward strand.
GATAATCATCTAATATTCATATTGATATTATTGTTGTTGTAATATTGAGCTTACATTGAGTGATTGAGTGTTATACACAAAATCATACATGAGTGGTAAAAGAAAAGATACGATTGGATTCGGTGTTATTAGGATCAAGGATCCGGCATTATTAGAATCGCAATCGCTATCGAGTGAGGTTTATATAGTACCCATAGAAAGCTAGAGTGGTTGATTCTTTGTCCTACGAAAAGAAAAACAGTTTAACTTGGACCGACACAAAGACAAGTACGAGTGGTTTATCACAGACCAATAGAAGACGTGATTGTAACGGTTATCCCTCGACCGATAGAAGAGAGGTGCAGAGGTTTTTATCTTGAACCTATAGAAAAAGATACCGAGAGAGGACGTAGGCTCATTTATAGCTGATCTCTATAAATCCGTGCGTCATTTAATTTTTGCATTTTACGCTTCCGCATCACGGCGCAATATCCGATCCCATTCCAACAATTGGTATCGGAGCAGTACTCCAATACAAGGCTTAACATCCGAGGAGAAAAACATCCAATGGCGTTTCAATTTATGCCTGTCGAAGGCCTTGCTCTCAACCGACCACCATTCTTTGATGGCTCAAATTATTTGACATGGAAGAAAAAGATGTCGATATTTATTCGTGCCTACGATATTGTAATATCCGAAATTTCTACTACTGTTGTTTAATATTATTTTATCTGAGTTATGTTGTACAGCGCGGAATCTGTATAGTATAGATAAAATAAATGAAGTACTGAGACATTTGTATTAGTATAATTGTTGTATTTGGTCGACAATTGCATTTGAGGATATAATGTGTTGAGTATACGTATTCAGTATGCTGTATGTTCGTATTCCGTATGTTGAGATGTTGGACAAGAATAGCTGAAAATGGCTAAGTATAGCCTAACTAGCGCGCGCTAATACTCATTCATAGCGCATGCTAGCGTGCGGGTGTAATGCACGCTAAAAGCAAAATCGTAGTGCGCGCTAGCGCAAAACAGACCAAAAGAAATCTACGTGTGGACCAGGCCACTTTCGGCGCACGTTCTGATAAGTCAACGGATGTTTGTAATATAGTACTAGCGCACGCTAAACCCTAAAGGTTAGCGCACGCTAACTGTATATCGGTCAAAGGAATCTTATCCTTGTCAGATGCTTTCGGCAGATGGGACACAGGCATCTTCGAGGTAGGTGCAGATTGTTAGGTAAACGACGATTAGCGCGCGCTAAGGTCAAGGAATAGCGCACGCCACTGAGCATTTCACTGTAGCAAGTCAACGCCTATTTACGTACGCAATTGCATGGGCATTACGTATGTAAATCAGTATATGAAGCAAAATAGTCGCCTCTGGACCACGATAGCGCACACTAGTCAGGAAAAGTAGAGCACGCTAATCACAGTCAGTATATATATGATTGTAGATGTGAATTATGTTCATTCGGCCATTCCTTCCTGTATTTCGAGAGAGAGAGTTTTTAGAGAGAAGTTTGAGATTCTAAACACTGAGAGATGATGATCTTTAACAACATTAAGTTGAGGAACATGGATTAAAGTGTTGTCTTGAACTTATTGATGATTCTTGGAATGAAGTTGATTGTTCTCCTTCATGGTTCATCTATACAAGGTAATCACTCTTCACCTTTGGATTTCGTTTTGGAGTGAAGATTGATGTTCTTGAGTTAATAATTATCATATAAACAAGTTGACAAGCATGATTATGGGATGGATTACCGGAGTATGATATATATATATATATATATGATTCATATGGTTTGAATCGTGTTGTTCGTCTTCTTGAGATAAGTTGGTTAATTCTTCTCCTCAGTTTCGGATGTTGATGTTATTGTTGATAATTACTTCCTGTAATGATAGATTATGGAAGTGTCGTTTCGTTCTTAATGTTTCATGATGTTGAGATTGAGGAAGATGATATATGGATATAGGAATTGGATTAAGAGTTGGATGATTACCTATATGTTAAAGGATATCGGATTTCGTTGTTTTGATAGCTATGAACATGGTTTAAAATCACTTAGTGTTCTTGATAATCACCATATGTTGATCGGAATCTGAAAAACACACATCTGTACAGCATTAGCGCACGCTAAGCTTACTGGCTAGCGCATGCTAATGAGAGAAACTTAGCGCACGCTACGTTAAGTGATTAACGTGCGCTAAGTAGGCATACAGTGTAGTATTTTCATGTTGTGGTTGTGAATTCGTGCTGGTTTGAGTTGGATTGATCAGCCTAGTGGTTAATCGAGATATTGTTGAGCCGTTGGGTTTGTGAATTGGTTTTATCGATTGTTGATTGTTGTCGAACTTGTTGTTTATCGATTATTTTAACAGGTTTAGATTATTGATCGGTGATTAGAACTATGTGTTGCGGTCATGTTCGAGAATGTTCAGGGATTGCATTGATTGGGGCGAGGGACTTGTAGATGACGGCAATGGAATTGGTAATGGCTTCATCGATATCGAGGCAAGTTATTACTTGCTTAGTTTATAATATTTAATGAATGGTTTCAGTTTCATTCGTTTATAATTCGTATAGCAATGTTTATAAATCGTAATCACAGGAGATTTTGGATTATAGGTTGTATTCGAGTTTTGGGAAATTAAATCATAATGTATATGATTTACAATTGTCGTTGGTATACTTGTTATCGAGGATACATTATGGTATTGACGAAAACGTGAATTATCTACCGTCCGTGATGTTTTGGATAGGTGAATATTCAGAATAATGGTTGGTGATGGTATATATATCGAGATTGCTCTCGAAGGACTCGGAGCGAGTATTTTAATCATTTCTGTCATTTGTGTTGATCATGTTGTGATACATTCGTGTGTCTTTGTTGTCATGCATTGGTGTATTGTTGTTGTCGTGCATTGTGTTGTGTACTGTTTTTTTGTGCAGTCGTGCATTGTTGTCGTATGTCCACCATGCGTTGGTCCGACGGGATCATCATGGGAATCTATAGCTGTATGCGCTGGATCCTGGACAGGTAATGCCACCATGCGTTGGTCCGACGGGATCATCATGGGAATCTATAGCTGTGTGCGCTGGATCGTTGGATTACCATATGTGTTGTTGTTATTGTGCATATTTATATTATGGGTTGCCATAAGTATACATTGTTGTTATTGATGTGAACATATTGACGTTGTCATATGAGTATGCATTTGTATGTCTTGTGTTAGGACTGTGTCCGTATGTTGTGTTGATCTGATCTTGGATTAGGCTGACGTGGTTTCGTTGTGGCAGTTCATATCTTGAGGTATGCTCCGTGTTTACTTTGATGTATGTCTTTGATGGACAATCGATTTTCGATTTGAGATTTGATAATGATTCCGATGGATTGGGTGTGACAGAGTTAGTGAATTTCGTAACAGTGAGTTATGATAATGTTTTGAGAACTTTGGACATTGTATGTAATATCCAGATTTATTATTGTGTATTTCATCTGTATTTGAACCCTGTATTATTCAGGATGGTGATATCGATAATTGAAGTATGATATTCTCGTATTTGAACCCTTGTACATGAGTATGGCAACATATAAATTTTTCCATGAAAATACGTGATAACGTACGCTAACAAGGATAGCTTAACGTACGCTATCTGTTAAAATTAGCGTACACTACAAATGTAGCGTAGCGTGCATTAACCAGTCAATTATTGAGATGGGCGGCTAGCACATGCGCCAACCGGACGTGGGTCCGGATAAGATTCCCGCAGGCGAACCTGGACAGATTTGGAGTCAACGCTAGTTAGCATGCGCTAAGGATTTTGCGATAGCGTGCGCTAATTAACGTACGTACAGAAATGTTACAAATGGGACAGCAACCCATTTTACTTGGTTTACATTTCCTTCACTTGTCCTTCGTTCTTGAGAGACCAGAGAGCCTTATATCCTCCTTAAACACACTTAGACCACCTCTACTTGATCATTAAAGATTGGATATCACTTGTGATTGATCATTGAAGTGGAGTAGCACCTTGGATTGGCATACAAACAACTGGAGTTGGATTTTACCTTTTTGGCTTAGTGATTTCTTCATCTTAAGGTACGTTAATTCTATCTCCAGCCTTAGATTCGTGTTCTGAAAAATAAGATGATCATGCTATCAAGATATTGAGTTCCATTGATGAATTATTTAAACAAACATCATGTTTAGAAGTGGGAATGATTACGCTTATGATATCGTCGTTGAAACATCGTAGTTGGAATTGTTAGTTCACCTTTAAGATGAAGTCTGAATGTATAAATGACAATGGAATCTAGTGCATCAACCTGAGATCACGAAATTCACATGAGAATGATAATCGAGTTGGATATAAGAATTTAAATGATATTCTTTTCCTTGAACTCAAAGATGATTGAATCCGTAAGATCATTCATAAGTTATGAACATGACATGTAGACGGATAACGTACGTTAATTACTTAGGAGTTCGTAAGTTTCATCACCGTTAGAATAGTCTGCTGCCCAGTAGTGAAACTGCCATGCACGCTTAGCGTACGCTAAGCTATGTAGATTAACGTACGCTATCGGGCATGTTTAGCTTACGCTACGTTTGGTACGTAATGTAAGTTATGTCATCAGGCGAGTCAGTCAGCTGATCAGAGAGGACTGACAATACATAGATAGCGTACGCTAGACTTCATTGTTGACGTGCGCTAATGAGCAGGCTTAACGCACGCTACATAGAATACGTAGCGTACGCTAAGCAGTTCAGGCAGATTATGTTTTATGAACTTTCGGCCATAAATTGGATTGTTAGACATTCGTACGACGTGAGATAAATTCTATATTATTTCTTTTGTTAAGGTTCAAGATTAGCAACATGTTTAATCGAAGGGGACGACCTTCGAGCATTTTGATATTCGTGGAAGTCTTTCTTGTATTCGAATCGAGGCAAGTACCTTAATTGTTTTATGTATTGATGTTATACATATTGTTGTACATGTATGTCATTGTTGTATCTCCACCTAGTGTTGGTCCAACGGGATCATCGGGGGATCTATGCTAGCGTGCGCTGGATCATCAGACGGGTTTTTCCACATCGGGTTGGTTTAATGGAATCATCGGGGGGTCTAGGCAGTGAACGCTGGATCATTGGAATTACCATGTGTATGTTGTGATATCATGTTGTGATTATCATGTGTGTATGTTATTATTGAGTTTCTCGCAGGAGAAGACTCGTTGGTCCTTTTGTCATTTATGTTATTATTATTCTTCGTGAGATGTTGAATAATATGTTGTGGTACTTGTACTAGCATCGTTGTGCTAACCCCTTCGGGGGTGAACATTTGTTTATGTTCAGGATCCAGGAGAGCAGGGAAACAACCACTGGAGTTGCATGATGATGAGGGTGCAGAGTGATGTTCCGACCGGGTTTATTTGTCTGTTGTTTGTATCGTTTTAATAAGTACTCGAGTACGTCGTCATTTGTGATGATTTGAATTTGGTGATGTATTAATACTTTTCCTTTGGACATTTGTATTTTCAATATTGGTCAGAACTGTTGTATCTTATTTCAGTTACTTTCGTACGTTGGTATCTGTTATTGTCTTTTCATTTCTTCAGCCTTGTAAATCCCTATGTAAAGGATTTACGGCGCTGTAATATTCCTGAATATATTGGGGGTGTTACAGAATATGGTATCAGAGCTACAATTATGGATATCTTGGCCATTGGGTTAAAATAGGGGTCGTATACGTCTTTTGAGGTAACCGGCCGTGAAAAACATCACTGTACTACCTACGTCTTCGTGCGAATGGTGGTTGTAAGTTCCTAAACTCTATCTCGTCCTTTACATGTTGTATCTCTTTATACTTGAACATTAGAACGATATTGTTTCCTATATATTGAGTATTTATGCTTACAGTATGTTGAGAGGTGGACGTGGACGTGGTCGCGGTCGTGTACGCGGACGAAGGAATGCAGAAAGAGAAGCTTCGCCTTCTAATCAGGCCAGCCACAGCTCAGGCGAGCCGCAAATATCTATTAATAATGAACCGGAACCTGCTGTGCCCAAAATCCTTCGTCAGGTGGTGAACCAGATGACTCAGTTCGCCCAGGTCGTGGACCAAATGTAGGTGGCAGTGGGATTACAGCAGGGAGATAGACATCATGGGATCCCAGACATGGGAAATCGAGGTGACCGATGGCTGCAAGAGGTGGCGAAGATGCAACCACCCAAATTCGATGGCTTTTCTGAGACTCTCACATGGGACCATTGGTTGAAGGAAATGGAGAAAATTTTTGCCGGAATTAATTTCCCAGATGATCGGAGAGCCTCTATTGCGCAGTACTTTCTAATAGGGGAAGCATCCGAGTGGTGGGAAGCCATCCGGCCTGCAGATCATGATGTGGACTAGACAGAATTTAAATTGATGATGGAAGCTCAGTACTGCCCTCGTCCTGTGAGGGAAGCCAAAGTTTGGGAGTTTTTCTCCGCTCAGCCTTCAAATGTGCCAGTATCTCAGGCAATTAAGACGTTTAACTAGCAGCTGGCATTTGTTCGACATCTGGTCAGAACAGATGCAGAAATGATGATCCATTTTGATATGAGAATGAAACCAAAAATCCAGAGGTACATGTCCGGTTTTGAATGTACCACTCTCCGTCAATACCAGGATAAAGCATTGGCGTATGAAATCAAGGAAGCAGCAATGGAGAAGTTTACGGAATCCAAGAAGCAGAAAGTCTCTGGTACTTTTACAGAGCACAAGAGCAGCGGGCCCCGTAAGGCCTAGTCATCTTTTCATTATTTCAAGAAACTTCCGCACCCATCTAGGAGCGGAAAGAACTTCGGAGCAGCATCAACCATGACAGATGTCACTAGGAACTACTTTAACTGTGCCCAGACAGGGCACTATCGACGGAATTGCCCCTACCTGCCGTAACTTGTTTTGATTGTGGTCGGGAGGGACATCGTGCGGTGTTATGTGAAGAGGCTGCAAAGTCTTTTAGAGCCCGTACACCACAGCCAGTTCAGAAGGAAGCTAATATCCAACAAACGCAGCAAAGTGTTCAGATGCCTCAGAATTTTGGCCGCGGACGAGGCAGAGGACTGTGGGACCGAAAGGGTACATCGAGTGCCGGATCTATTCCCCCACGTCTGTACGAGATGAGGAGAACAGACGATCGGAGATCTTCTTGCCGCATCGTGCATCGCTCGATCCTTTCCCAGCCAGTTAGCGTTTTATTCGATACAGGATCTACGCATTCATTTATATCTTTATCTTGTGTAAATCGTTTGAATATTTCTGGTTTTCATGATTGTGAACCTTATGTTGTGGGTTTACCAAGCGGAGAGAGAATTTTTGGAAACTTAGAAACTAGAGATTTCCGTGTATCGTTTGGAGGCAGAGAGTGGCTCTCAAATCTGATTGTGATAGAAATGCAAGGAGACGACCTGATACTCGGAGATGATTAGCTTAATCGATATGGAGCTATTGTAAACTACCGAAAGAGGAATATATCGCTGATCGCTGACGATGGTTCTGAAATATTGTTTGAAGGATGGAAACTAGGAAGCTCAGGAAAGTTGATCAAGGCAATGAGAGCAGTCAAATTGTTAAAACAGGGCTGTACCGGATACTGGTGCTATGCAATGAAGAAAGAAGACGAAATTGTGGAACTTTCATTGTTGGCCACTTAAGTATACTGGATACAGTTTGGAAAAGTAGTTTAAACAACAAACTGTATGGAATCTAAATCTGAGTGCGTAGCGGAAGTCTTGGATACAGTTAGTTGCCGTGGATACAGCAACAGAGTATTTGGTGTATACTTAATATATCACGGTAATTTCAAACAGTAAAAGCTGAAGGTAAATGACACAGTAATTTAAGTGGTTCGAGGTAAACCCCTCTACGTCCACTGGTCCTCCACACAGAGTAAAAGTTTATTAAATAATTCTGCGTACACAACTACGTAATTATAAACAAACCTATCCTTGTATCGTTCACCAGATTGATACAAAGAATGTCACTTTCAACCGTTCACACAGTTGGTTAAAGCTTCCTTCTTGACTAGCTTCTTCACACACGCCAAAGCTTCGTCCTTATTCGTCCCACAGTCGAATAACTTGTTGAGTTCACACAGAGCTTGGTTTTTACACAGAGGTAAAATGTTAGGTAACCAGGTAAGAACGTGACTTTGAATATCAAGATCTGATGATAGCTGTTCTTGATGTTTGAGCACTGTATATCTCTTTCGTTCTAACTTGCAGTTTGCTCTGGAGATATGTTTGCTCAGATGATAACTTTGATAGCTTTGAGAGTTATGTTACTTGGGGTAACTGATCTTCAATGTCTTCAAGGATATATATAGCTTCTGAAGAAAGTATCCGTTGAGATGTCCGTTTGAATAAGATTTCCTTCAACGGGAATAAGACATGATCCGGATTTCGCGGGATTCTGAAGATCTGAAGACTGACAGTATTTAAATACTTTATCCTTGAGTATTTAAATACTTCTTTGTTCAACGGAACTTGACTTGTGTTCTTTCTTGTCCTTTTGCGAACTGTATGGAAGGTGACTGTATTAGGGCATCGAGACAGTTTCCATACTTGATCTTTTTACAAGTCTTCTAGCTGTACTGACGAGCTTCACTTATGCTGATTCGAGGCAGGTCTTCGATACATGATAAATCCTTGAATCCTCGATACAGTTTTCCTTTACTGTATATTTAGCATATATGTCAAAACCTTCTCAATAATAAATAACAATCGATACAGGGATCGGGTATCCAGGCTGAATCGATACAGGGTGTTTGTTTTTCCTAACAATTTCCCCCTTTTTGACAATTTGCCAAGACTTAACTTACTTCAACTCTTCGAGTCTTCTTGATGATGCCAAAACCTTCTTCATGAAGCATTCTTCTTCGATGACTCTTGGCAGATTTCTTGGTCTCTTGTCAATAGGTCTGACTTAGTGACTTAGTCTACAATAATGAACTGCTCGCAGGCACGTTCGATACAGTTTGAGATTTATTACAACTTAAGCCTATGATTGGCGCGCAGGCACAATCTTTACAATGTATTCTAAGTTTACAACTGAAACTATGAACTGTTCGTAGACTAGTTCGTACAGCTTAATTTTTCAATCAAGTTTATCTAACTTGAGATTCCTATCAAACAATAATCATACATTAACACAGTAGATTACGAGTTGTAATCTTTCAAGACAAACAAACTGTTTTATTGATATTCAAAAAGATTGAGTACAAAGTTTGCTGTGTTGAATAGAAATTACAAAAACAAAAATAATATACATAAATTTCAGCTCTTTATCTTTGATCCGCATGCCTCCAAGGTCTTCTTCCTGGCTCGTTCTCGGTGCCGCGCCACCAGTTTTGAAGTGAATCATTGCCTCGTTCCTGGTAAATTGCTCTTCCTTCATAAGAACGATCAAAGGCAAGTATCCAATCCTCTGGATGGGTGACCCGATCTCCTCTTCTATGTTTTGATTTCATCTCGATTTGGAGAGGGAGCTTACCTTCTTCTAGCATCTTTGAAAACTTGTCTGCCGCTTCCGCCAGTGTCTTATAATTCTTGAAGATGGCGGATTCCCTGATGAGTCTGACAAAATATCTCATCAGTTCATTCTTCCTCCAGTGCTTCACTTCTTCGGCAGTTGGGTTGCGGTTGGTTGGCAGACGTATTTCCGAAGGTCTTTGAACAAGATTTTGCCAAGGGACATTTGGGTCATGGAATTCTGGTCTGGAGCCTGAAATTCTAAAGCTTTGGGGTTGAGGTGCTAGCTTGTTCAATTCGGCAGCTATACTGCTCTGAGCAGCCTCAAATTCCCTTTCCTGTTGCAGTCTTATTCTCCTTGCAGCTTCTCGAGCTTCTTCCCCCTTTTTGGCCTCATCAAGACTTTGCAGGATTTCAAGAGCGGCGTCTGTTTGGTCTCGATCTGTTTATTCTTTCAACGAGGAGGAAAGAGTCTGCGACATCTCTTGAATGGATTTGTCATGCGCACGCAGGAGAGTATTCTCTATCATTGCACAGCGGTCTTGGCTTGACAATTCTTGTCTTTGAAGCTTCCTCCTTCAAAGATTGCGCTTGTTTATCTTCCATGATTTTCAAGGCTTGCTTGAACACTTCGGCAAGATGATGAATGCGTCGACAACTCGAGATACTTCGTGTTGAAGAGTTGTCATTTCTTCAACTGCAGAGGTGTGCATCCATTCATGCCTTTTCTACGAAGAGAGAGCGTTAATCGCATCTTGGATAAATACGGTCGAAGGCCAAGAGCTTGCAGCGCTCTTTGCGTGCGCAGAGATAGGAGAGTCAGGTGGCGAAGTCTTCACACCATTTAACCTTCTTACGTTCACGGATGGACGTGAAGTAAGTTGGATATCCTCAGGTTCGTTACCGTCCTCGGATTCCAAGGTTGCAGGGGCGGGAGTAGCTTCTTGTGGAATGGCGACAGTTGGTTCAGAAGCGTCCTGTGGCGAGGGTTCTGCGGCAGATGTGGATGCAGGAGGGACTGAATCCTCCTGTTGGGTTGTAGGACTGGCTTCTTTGGTCGCAACAGGCTCGGGTGCCTGTTCCAAAATTTCTTGATCTTCCACGACGGGAGGGACTGATTCCTCCTGGTCGGGAATGTTCTCCGGCTGTGGCGAAGGTGGATTAGCTTGGGTTGATGGTCCTTCGTCTTTTCTGGGTGGAGAGGTGGCTTGGGCTTCAGCCTCTTCACGGCTCATCCTCAGACCTGCTTGAAGAGCATCGTCGTCGTCGTCTGAGTCGTGGTCGTCGTCGTCTTTTGGATTGATGGGAGAGTCCTCTGACTTCTTCTTTCCTTTTCTTCTGGCGTCGGATTTGTGCAACAGGTGGCTTTCAATGAGATCTTTGCAAGAAGCGTTGTCCCATCGAAGCAGTGCCTCAATTTCAGTTGAGTCAGTTACTTCGGAGACAAATCGCTCTTCGTGGCTCCATTCGCTCCAGTTGTACAGAGTGTCGCACGGAGCTAGCCTAAAGCTTTTCCATTGCAGAAATCTTTCGTACGCCTGTTCAATTTGTACTGAAAGAAGTGTTTGATTTATAATTGAGTGCAGGGAGGGACTTGAATCACGTGCAGGCCTGTTTGAGGATTCCATGCAGTATGGGATCTGTACGGAAGATGGACTCCTTGCGAGGATGGTGCCGAAGGAAATTGGATCCTGCGGGTGTGGAATCCGCAGAGGAGAAGTAGCTTTTGGCTCGAATGGGCAGCCGACGTGCTAACGTCTTGAATGTTGCGGATGTCTCTAAATCCGTCGTAGCCGCCAGGGCTCGGGATCTACCGTCGATGCGGTAGGAGACACCTCTTCCGCGGGGTTGGGCCACAGGGTGCTATATCGATGGGTTGCGCCACGGGCGAGACATCCTCGGAGTGTTTGGCTTTGATTTTTGAGAGCCTCCGGAGTCTCTTCTTCGACTTCTCATCAGCAGAGTGCCTCTTGCTGTGAGAACGCTTGCGCTTCTTCTTTGAAGATTCCAATTCAGGGACCTTCACGGTTTCGTCTCTGGGGTTGTCAGAAATAGGCATGTGCCTTGTTCTCGGATGGTTGGCATGCATGGTGCTCTGGTTATAAGCAGAGGGTTTGACGCCTCCTAAATATATCCGTGAGCTATTTTTCTTGGCATCGGCGGATTGCTTGACTCCGCACCTCGTCAGAATGTAGTTTAGCATTAAACCAAACGATTTCTTTTGGGTGGCTGGTTTGCACACCTCTTCCTGAAGTCGTTTCAAAATGATTTGGCACCAGTTGACCTTTTCACAGGTCAAGATAGCTACCATCATTCTGAACCTTAGACTCGTGCACATCTCGAACGCACCGGTTCGATTTTCAATGATTCTGGAACAGAAATCGTGCAGATAAACGAAATGAAGAAGAAAATTTTTCTTGTGGCACGTGGTTGTCACCATATCAACCACTTTGGACCCGGTAAATAGTCCATAAAACTTGGTAATCAGCTCTTGAGACCCAAACGTCTCAAGCTGGTCCATGGTCAGGCCGTCGGCGGGCAGCCTGTAGATTTTCTGAAGTAGGTCGCTATTGATGCAGACTTGCACTCCTTGGACTGTTGCGGTGATGTCAGCAACATGTCCTCCCTGGGCTAGTGAGAGAAAACGAACGGCAGCGTTGAGGTAGAATTCCTCAACTAGATGAGCGTCGTATTTGTCGGCGGTTTTGCTTCCAAAGCGATAAAGACCTTGTTGTTCAATACGAGTAATGATATACTCCATCGGTTCGGTGTCGTTGATTTCAGAGATGATGCGCTCGATGATGACATATTTCGAGAAGATCCGGCCATCAATGATGCTGGAAGTTTTCTTCAGAACAGGGGATGAAGATTGAGTAGCCATGGATGTTTTCTTAGAACGAAGGTGGAAGAAAACAGTAGAAATTTGCAGTGAATATGCAGAAAATATGTAGGCTGTTTGCTTGAGATCTCTTGTAATTGCAGAAAGCGTAAAGAGTCTCTAATGGCGAATCTGATCCTTTTATACTTGGGCGGCGAAATAGGGTTTTGCAGTACGAATGGTCGATTTTAAGGGATGGGAACCGGTTTTGAAATCGGCCAGTCGGGATGGATTTAGTGTAACTGATACGCTAATCCATTAAAAGGTTTTAAAATACAATGGGTCCCACTTGACATAGGTTGATTACCACTAAATGCCTAAAAGCGGTTTAAAAATAATAAACAATTTAAAAACATCGCGGCTTTTGAGATTCGATTGTCAGATGTCGTGTAAGGCATTTAATGAACATGACGTTTGACATAAAAGCAGGCACGTGGACAAAAATTATTTTAAAAGGAAATAATATTATATTATATCTTGAATCGAAATCTATAGTATGTGTTGTTCTCAGCGTCGTCTGACGTTCCCCCTTAAAAAGGTACTAATAGGTTTTAAATTCCATACAAAGAATATTTGGATTAATCTTTGTATTCATGGGTCCTACTGAGATTCCCCCTTAATTATTGCACACATCAGTTGTAGTATTCATATGCCTTCGTTCGCTACTGATCGTATTGATGATTACGAGTGTACGAGATAATTAATGTTGAATCTTGTATTCACGGGTCTTCTGACGTTCCCCCTCAATTGTTGAGTAAAAGCGGTAAATTTACTTACAGGAGTCTGGCCGCAGTATTCCCAATTCTGTTCTTAGCATGTTGAATCTTGCCGTGTCGAGAGGCTTGGTGAAAATGTCACCATTTGGATGTCTGTATGGACTTTTTCCAGGCGAACATCCTTGTTCTCGACATGGTTCCTAATGAAATGATGCTTCATGTTGATATGCTTAGTGCGCGAGTGCAAAACAGGATTGTGCGTGATTGCAATTGCACTCGTGCTATCACACATGATTGGAGTCTCTCTAGCATCGATTCCATAATCGGCGATTGTTCTTTGCATCAAAGGATTCGCATACAAAGCCTACCAAGACATAGTACTCTGATTGACCATGGAAGAGAGTTAGCCAATTGCTTCTTCTTGAACCAAGATACGAGTCTAGGTCCGAGAAAGTGACAAGTTCCACTTGTACTCTTCTATCTAGCTTGCGACCTCAGAGATCCGAGTCGTATCAACTAAATCGAATCCGCCTTGCTTAGGATACCACAGTCCTGCATCGACTTCCTTTAACGTATTTCGTGATTCGTTTAGTTGTATTGAAGTGTGATTCCTTAGGTGCAACTTGGTATCTCGCACACACTCCAACAAAAATCGATATCGGGCTGCTAGCCATTAGGTACGGAGCGAACCAATGAGCTTCTGTAGAGTGATTGGTCAAACGGCTTTCCGGCTTCATCAAGACTAATTTGCACGGAAGTGCTCATCGGGGTTAGCGAGGATTTGGAAGTGTTCATTCCAAATTTGTTGAGAAGCTCCTTCTTTGTATTTCTCTGGTTGATGAATATACCTGTAGGCATCCGCTTTATCTGCAAACCTAGGAAATAACTAAGTTCCCCCATCATACTCATTTCAAATTTGCTTTGCATGAGATGTGAGAACCTTTGACATAGAGCAAGGTTAGTTGAACCAAAAATAATATCATCGACATAAATTTGTACCATTAGAAGGTCATCACCTTCCTGTATTTTGAACAAGGTTTTATCGACACCTTTCTCAAATCCGTTGTTGGTTAGATATGGGACGGGGTTTCGTACCAGGCTCTAGGGGCTTGTTTAAGTCCGTACAGGCTTTCCTTAGCCTGTAAACTAGATCGATACCGTCCGTGTTGGCAAACCACAGTGGTTGTTCAACATAAACTTCTTCCGAAAGCTCTCCATTCAGAAAGCACTCTTGACGTCCATTTGGTATACGATAAAATTCTTATGGGCGGCAAAGGCTAAAAATATCCTAATGGCTTCTAGTCTCGCTACGGGCGAAGGTTTCATCATAGTCGATTCCTTCTTCGACAATAGCCTTGTGCTACTAGTCTGGATTTGTTTCTTATGACAAGTCCATTTCCATCCTTTTTGTTTGAAATACCCATTTGGTTCCTATAACCGATTGGTGTGTCGGATGCAGGTACAAGATACCATACATTGTTTCTTTCAAACCGTTAAGCTCTTCTTCCATAGATGTTATCCAATGAGAGTTGTTAAGAGCGTCTATGGTCGAAACAGTTCGGATGGGCTAAGAATACGGCGATAGTGCACATATTGAGTCTCCTAAGTTCGGATTGAGATTTCCATTCAGAAACTGAGACTTGACATTAGATTCTTCTTGTGCACAAAGTACATTTCCTTGTGTACTCTGTATTCTCCTACGAGTAGAAACACACCGCATTAATGTTTCTAATGATCGGCTCTTGCGGGTGATCTCTCAACCATCTTCGGTCGGGTTCTAGTTCGGGATCCGTCTTGTATCGAAAGTTTACGTGGGTACGGCTTCACTTGTACGGCGTCGACTTCATCCACATCGATTCTTACGGTGCGGGGTTGATTTCTAAATCAACTACGGGTTCTATGGGTGTAGGTGGATCCAAGATAGATAGATGGTGAATGTCCCGAGTGATATTATCTACTCTGTAGGGTCATGGTGTGGTTCGTTGAACACTACATGAATCGATTCCTCGATCGTCGACCTCCTTTTATTAAAGATTCTAAAGCTTTCTTTGACGGAGGAGTATCCTACGAATATTCCTTCATCGATTTTTCATCAAAGGTTCTAAGTTGGTCCTTCCCATTGTTCAATACATAACACCCGCATCCAAAATGTGAAAATACGAAACTAATGGAGTTTTGTTGTTCCATACCTCGTAAGTCGCTTTGTTGTGGTGCTTGTTGACGATACAGCGGTTTTGAGTGTAGCACGCTGTATTGGTTGCTTCACCCCAGAAACGCTGCGGCAATTTGCTTTCGGCAATCATTGTCCTTGTTGCATCTTTCAACGTCCTATTCTTTCGCTCGGCAACACCATTTTGTTGAGGTGTACGGGCAGCTGAGTACTCGTGCTGTATGCCATTCTCCGAACAGTATTGTTCTATAAAGCGGTTAGTAAATTCAGTACCTCTGTCGGAACGAATGCACACGATACTCGATGCTTTTTCATTCTGCAACTTTCTCAGGAGCTCGGGCAGCCTTAATGTTGTTTCATTCTTCTTGCTAAGAAAGATCGTCCAAGCATACCTGGAATAATCATCAACAACAACCATACAATATTTCTTACCTCCCAAACTTACTGGGTCTACAGGACCGTAGAGATCCATGTGTAGCATTTCCAATACTCTTTGGGTTGAAAGGTAGGATTTGCTCTTCAGGGTTGACTTGATTTGCTTGCCTTTCTGGCATGGTCCGCAGACGCTGTCCTTCTTGAATGACACATCTGGCAAACCTCTTACCATACCCTGTCTTGAAAGCTTGTTGATCGTCTTGAAGTTGACGTGAGACATCCTCTTGTGCCATAGCCAGCTAAGATCTGCAGTGCCTTTGGCAACAAAACATGGAATTGAGGAGCTCATAGGCTTCCAGTCAGCAATGTACATATTACCTGATCTGCTTCCTGTAAGCACAACTTCCTTGGTTTGGGTGTTCTTGACTCTACAGCGATCTATATAGAACTTCACCGAGAACTGTTTATCACAGCTGGCTAATACTAAGTAGATTATCGTAAGCCTTCAACATATGCAACATCGGTGACTTTGAATTTCCCGACAAGTAGGTTTCCTTTCCCTCTTGTTCTTCCTTTAGATTTATCACCGGCGAACTTTTGGACCGCGACCTTCTACAAAATCGAGATAGCTTGCTCTGTCTCCGGTCATGTGACGAGCATCCACTATCGAAGTACTGTGTATCCTCCTCTAAGATGTCCTCATCGTCCGTCTTCACCTTCGGAACATCTTTGGCCATAAAGCACATGTATGCTTTATCATCGAACTCATCGTCGGATGAATCACTTTCATGACCACCAAGACATTCTGCTGATTTGGATGGTGTGGGGAGGCTTCGATTCTCAATCGGGGCCTTGAGCTTGTCTTTCAAGCACGTCTTCTTTCATCTCGCTCTTGTTGCTCGGCTTGAGGCAATCTTTGGACTTTGGGATGAGGACATTTGTTTGCATAATGGCACGGTTTCCTGTGATTATAACACGAGTTAGCATCACGGATGATGTTTGGTACTTATCTTGTTGTGAGT
Source organism: Orobanche coerulescens (assembly GCA_033398695.1). NCBI lineage: Eukaryota > Viridiplantae > Streptophyta > Magnoliopsida > Lamiales > Orobanchaceae > Orobanche > Orobanche coerulescens. The sequence goes on from CM065815.1 coordinate 67,829,796, forward strand.
TTGGGCTCGTAGGAGTCTTTCAGTGTTTAATGAACTTTTGAATTTATGCATTAGAAGCGCCATTTCATCTTGTGACAGGATGTCATCGTCATGTCGGCGCTCTTGTGGCCAGGGCTTGACGAGCTAGGCATCTTTGTGTCGACGGTTCGATCACGGCGAGAGTCATGACCTTTGAATAAGATTCTTCAGCTTTCTCTCTTCTATCAATGTCATACTCAAAAGCTTTAAGGTCAGAGAAGAGATCAAAAGTGGATATTTCATTAAGATTACATGATACACGCATAGCTGTGGTCTTAATGTCCCATCGGGCTGGGAGAGATCTGAAAATTTTTAAGTTCTTCTCCTTTTGGGTGTAAATCTTGCCCAACGCTTCAAGTTCACCAACAATACCAGTAAATCTGAGGTCAAGTTCCTCAAGTGTTTCTGTTGGTTTCATTTCAAAAGATTCAAATTGCTGAGTAAGTTTTGAAATCTTGTTTTCTTTTGAGAGCTCAGTTCCCTCACAAATTAACTTGAGTTTATCCCAGATTTCTTTGGCTGTTTTGCAGCTCTTTACCTTTGAGAACGTGCCTTTGTCAAGAGTGACAAATAACGCGTTCTTAGCCACGTTGTCTAGATTGGCTCGCTTCCTTTCATCGGTTGTCCATTGCTCGCGTTCTTTCTCGAGCATTTCAGCATGGGCTTGGCCCTCAATCCTTGCGGCTGGATTGACCTTCATAATCTTGATCGGACCATCCTGTATAACAAAAATCATCTCTTCGTGCATTGCTGCAAGATGAGCTTCCATTCTAATTCTCCAGTCGTCAAATTCGTTAATAGAGAACATAGGGACTTTGTTAATCATAGAAGTATCCATACTGATAATATTGGAATGAAAGAAACTGTTTTGAAGATAAGTGATTTGAATCTGATTCGGTTAAAAGAAATACGACTGATTCTTTTTAGAATCAACCGCTCCGATACCACTTGTTGGCCACTTAAGTATACTGGATACAGTTTGGAAAAGTAGTTTAAACAACAAACTGTATGGAATCTAAATCTGAGTGCGTAGCGGAAGTCTTGGATACAGTTAGTTGTCGTGGATACAAAGAACAGTATTTGGTGTATACTTAATATATCACGGTAATTTCAAACAGTAAAAGCTGAAGGTAAATGACACAGTAATTTAAGTGGTTCGAGGTAAACCCCTCTACGTCCACTGGTCCTCCACACAGGAGTAAAAAGTTTATTAAATAATTACTGCGTACAAAACTACGTAATTATAAACAAACCTATCCTTGTATCGTTCACACAGATTGATACAAAGAATGTCACTTTCAACCGTTCACACAGATTGGTTAAAGCTTCCTTCTTGACTAGCTTCTTCACACACAGTTCCAAAGCTTCGTCCTTATTCGTCCCACACAGGTCAGAATAACTTGTTGAGTTCACACAGAGCTTGGTTTTTACACAGAGGTAAAATGTTAGGTAACCAGGTAAGAACAACAGCTTTGAATATCAAGATCTGATGATAGCTGTTCTTGATGTTTGAGCACTGTATATCTCTTTCGTTCTAACTTGCAGTTTGCTCTGGAGATATGTTTGCTCAGATGATAACTTTGATAGCTTTGAGAGTTATGTTACTTGGGGTAACTGATCTTCAATGTCTTCAAGGATATATATAGCTTCTGAAGAAAGTATCCGTTGAGATGTCCGTTTGAATAAGATTTCCTTCAACGGGAATAAGACATGATCCGGATTTCGGGATTCTCAAGATTCGAAGGCGCGTATTTAAATACTTTATCCTTGAGTATTTAAATACTTCTTTGTTCAACGGAACTTGACTTGTGTTCTTTCTTGTCCTTTTGCGAACTGTATGGAAGGTGACTGTATTAGGGCATCGAGACAGTTTCCATACTTGATCTTTTTACAAGTCTTCTATTGTCTTGTGAGCTTCACTTATCTTTGATTCGAGGCAGGTCTTCGATACATGATAAATCCTTGAATCCTCGATACAGTTTTCCTTTACTGTATATTTGGCATATATGTCAAAACCTTCTCAATAATAAATAACAATCGATACAGGGATCGGGTATCCAGGCTGAATCGATACAGGGTGTTTGTTTTTCCTAACATTCATCCATTCCTGTTGTGAACGAATTTCCGGATGTATTCCCTGACGATTTACCTGGACTACCTCCACGACGGGATGCAGAATTCACCATTGAGCTGGAACCCAGAGCTACACCAGTTTCTAATGTGCCGTATCGTAGGGCATCTATTGAGATGTACGAACTGAAAAAGCAACTAGAGGAGTTACTGGACAAAGGCTATATCCAGCCAAGCATTTCGCCCTGGGGAGCGCCAGGTCTTTTTGTCGGGAAGAAGGATGGATCGCTTCGACTGTGTATTGACTATCGAGAGCTCAACAAAATGACGATTAAGAACAAGTATCCGTTGCCACAAATTGATGATTTGTTTGACCAGTTGCAAGTGTTGGAAAGTAAACCGCAGCGGAAGCGAAGTTTAGGAAAGATGATAATTGCGTTTTACGCATCTACAAGCATAAGATCTATTTAGGCATGCTAATTAATTACTAAGACTAATAAGCAATTTAAATATTATTTATTATTTATTAATTAAATATGTTGATAATTAAAATATCCTAATCTAGATCCAAAGATCATAGGATATCACCTTTTGAAGAGTATTGATTACTTCCGTCTTGATCGCCTTGTATTTCTACCTTTAGACCTTCTAGAGTATGATCCGCCTTGAATCGGACGTTGTGTGGGCAACGAGCTACCGAATCTTTCTTGGACAACCTTTGGATCGGCCGAATTCAATCCCTCACAACTCTCGATTTTCTTTTCTTCAAGTTATTCTGATGTGTAGCAAGGATAAAAGTGTTTTCTCAATTGTGGAATCAAAGACACAAGTCAAGATCCACAATTAAACACTTAGAAGAAAAAAATCGAAATTCCTTGTGTATGAATTATGATAGAATCGGCCAACCCAAGATGTCCTATATATAGGCTCTTGGACTACTACTAGGGATCTTAAGGAGGATTATGGAAGGACTCCCAATAAATTCATCTTACCTTATTAGGACTCTTCCTAATATAATGAATCTATTAATATCAACTTAGTCCACTAAAAGGTTGATATTGCACTTCCTACCAAAATCCCAAATTACGAAATTGGGCTCCTTATTAAATATATTATTTCCCGTGTTTAAGATATTGAATGCCCATTAATTAATTATAAGCTACTGATAGCTTTATTAATTAATATCTTATCCAAGAGTAGTACCACTCGAACCTTATTATATCGGAATTAAATCCACTTGCAGGGTTTAATATAATAATCATTATTGAGCTTCTCAAGGGGACATCATCAACCCGCACGAGTCGGGACACGATTTCTAGTAATAATAATAACTGTCGTATAAATAATATTATTGCCCAAGATATGAGGCTTATTGAGTCGATCATTTTGACTCTCACCTATGGTAAATCAAAGTAATAATTATTATAAATACACAATTAAATATTATATACATAGAATTAGGAAATAATAATTATCCGAGATTTACGTTCTTCTTACAGTCGGTACAGAAGACACTATCTCATCTCGATCCAGTTCAACGTATGCAAATACGCTAATGTATGATAATAGTCAAGACCAACTATTCTCAAGCATACACTACAACCTTTTATATAATTTGTCTAATAATTATATAGGTTGTGAACTATTATATTATTTTATAAGTCACCGATAATGTGATCTTCCATGTGACACCAACACACCACATTATCTACAATATAAAATATTTAGACATTTCATTTGCATAACCAACGTGAATAAATATGCAAAACATGTGATTAAATGTAATTAATATTCTCATAGGTAGTAACAGGGAATTTAGGTAATACAAGCATAAAGTATGCTTTGCAGTATACAATCCTAACAATCTCCCACTTATACTCAAAGCATGCTTTTAAGTATACTACTCTATTACATAGTCTCTCATTTCTCCCACTTATACTCAAAGCAATATTGCCATACACCGTAATCCCATTCCTTCCACATGCCTTTCAAAAACTTTTGAAGGTAGTGCAACCCTGGCTACAACTATGTCTCCTTCCTTTACGAAGTGTCGTATGATGTGGTACTTGCGGTTGATAAGTTTAGTTGCCTGGTGGGCTCGTGGTTCCCTCGAATTTGCGACTGCACCAGTATTATCACAATAAAGTGTAATACCCTCTGGCAAATCGGGAATCACATCTAAGTCCTGCAGGAAGTACTTGAGCCACACTGCCTCCTTGGCTGCCTCAGAGGCTGCCACGTACTCGGCTTCCATGGTAGAGTCCGAGATGCATTTCTGCTTCACACTCCTCCAACTAATGCCTCCACCTCACATGCTAAACACATAACCCGAAGTAGACTTGGACTTTTCATTGTCCGATCAAAAATCTGAGTCAGTGTAACTCACCGGAAACAGGTCGTCTGATTGATATACAAGCATGTACTCCGTAGTCCTTCTCAGGTACTTGAGTATGTGCTTGACAGCAATCTAGTGTCCTGGTCCTGGGTTTGGCTGATATCTAGCAGCCATGACCACGACATGACAGATATCTGGTCTAGTGCAAAGCATAGCATACATGAGACTTCCCACAACAGATGCATAAGGGACCATCTTCATGTCATCTATCTCCTTTTGTGTCTTAGGACACATACACTTAGATAGTTGAATTCCATGTCTGTAAGGTAGAAAACCTTTCTTGGAATTCTCCATGCTAAACTGCTTCAGCACTGTATCGATATAGGATGCCTGGGATAAGCACTAGGGCTGGGACCGGTTCGGTTCTTGGTAAAAAATTAAAGAACCGGAACCGATTTTTAAATACATAAACTGGTTCGGTTTTTGACCACATTTTTCAGGAACCGAATTAGGAACCGAAACCGAAAAAACTGGTTTTTTCTTCAGGAACCAAATTAGGAACCGGAACCGAATTTTGTGTGTAAAAACCGGGTTTTTCGGTTCTTTTAGGAACCGAATTGTGCAAAAAAACCGAATTTTGTAAAAAAAATGAATTTTAAGTAGAAATCGAATTTAATGTGTAATATTTTGAAAAAAATACATTTAATTTGCTTTATTTAATACCTATATTATGTAAAAAATTATATATAATATTATTTTTATTATTATATATATAAAATATATATATAGAATCGGTTCCAAACTGGTTTTTTCTAACATCATAAAATAGGAACCGGAACCGAAACCAAATTATTAAAAAGGAACCGAATTAAGAACCGGAACCGGTTAATAATAAAAAAACCAGAACCGGAACCGAATTTTTCGATTCGGTTCTTATTAAAATTCGGTTCTTCGGGTAAAAATCCCAGCCCTAATAAGCACAACATCCTTTTCTTATGATCACGAAGGATCCTGATTCCAAGGATGTGTCCTACTTCTCCTAGATCCTTCATATCGAACTGCTCAGATAGCCATACCCGTACATCCGACAATTCCTTCACGTTGTTTCCAATTAGAAGGATATTATCTACATACAGTACAAGAAATACCAACACGTTTCCATCGCATTTCTTATACACACAACTCTCACTCGGACATTGGACGAATCCATATGACTGGACAACTTCGTCAAAACGAGTGTTCCAAGATCTAGATGCTTGCTTAAGTCCATAAATGGATTTCTTAAGTTTGCACACCAAGTGCTCTTCTCATTCAACAATGAATCCCTCTGCATGGCGCATATAGATTTCCTTGTCTAGACTCCCATTCAAGAATGCAGTCTTGACATCCATCTGCCAAATCTCCATATCCAAATGCGCAGCTATAGCTAAAAGAATCCGGATTGACTTAAGCATGGCTACGGCGAAAAGGTTTCATCATAATTGATACCCTTTTTCTGAGTGTAACCTTTTGCAACAAGCCTCGCTTTGAAGGTTTCAACCTTCCCGTCACGTCCTTTCTTTCGCTTGTAGACCTATTTACTCCCAATGGCTTGTACACCATCAGGTAGTTCTACTAGCTCCCATACTTGATTGGAATCCATAGATCCCATTTCTGATTCCATTGCTACTTGCCATGAGTCGGCATCTTTATCTTGGATTGCCTCTTTATAGGTCCAGGGATCTGATTCATCTTTGCCTGGGATTGAGTCCGAAGACTTTCCCATGCCTATGAATCGTTCGGGCTGACAAACAACCCTCCCACTATGACGAGGCAAATCCTGAGTTGGTGTAAAAGTATCAGAATCGATACGTGATGCAGTGTTAGTTGGCGCTTGTATGATTGGTATAGACGGAGTCTCGCCCCTCAGGTCTTCCAAAATTATTTCGCTCATGGGCTTGTGACTAATCATATAATCCTCTTCCAGAAATCGGGCATTGGTGCTAACAATGACCTTCTGATCCTGGGGACTATAGAACAAGCCACCCTTCGTTCCCTTAGGATATCCTACAAACACTCGTACTTCTATACGAGATGCCAACTTATCAGCTTCCTTATTCAGCACATGTGCTGGAGTACCCCAAATCCGAACATGTCATAGACTGGGCTTACGCCCACTCCACAGTTTTGTAGGTGTTTTTGGAACTGATTTCGAAGGCACCAGGTTTAGAATGTACGCTAAGGCGTATCCCCAAAACGAAATAGGTAAATCTGAATAACTCATCATTGATCTAACCATTTCTAAAAGAGTCCTATTCCTTCTTTCAGCCACACCATTTTGTTGTGGAGTTCCCGGCGCGGTGAGCTGGGACGAAATCCCCTCATTCGTCAAGAAATCCAATAACTCTCCACTAAGGTATTCGCCACCACGATCCGATCGTAGTGACTTGATACTCTTCCCATGACGCTTCTCTGTTTCAGCCTTGAAGTCTCAAACTTGTCAAAAGCTTCAGACTTATGTCGCATCAAATAGATGTATCCATATCTCGAATAATCATCTATGAACGTGATGAAGTATTCGAAACTACCCCTAGCCTGGATATTCATTGGACCACATACATCCATATGAACCAATTCTAACACATTCTGAGCATGGTTTCCCTTAGTTTTAAAAAACCCTTTTGGTCATCTTACCTTCCAGACAGGATTCACAAATTGGAAATGACTCACATTGGAGATCATCCAATGGGCCATTTGTAACACCCCCAAGTTATTCAGGGAATATTACAGCGCCGTAAGCCCCACCGCGGGACCCACAAGGCTAAACATACGCGGAACTATAAATTTTGACCGAGAAGGTCTACATACAATGGAATTAAGAACGATACAAAGGGTATTCAAAACATAATCAATGTATCCAAATACATCACAACACGAATCAATACCTCGGCAAACACAGGCCGGAACATCAAAGAAAATGGAAAACAATATTCGAGTATTCAATAACCATTCCAGTACAACAACACTGAATGGAAAACTCAAAACATAACCGGAGGAAAGACACAGTATCACACTTGCCCACCATCTTCATGCCGACCCGATACCTGCCTGTCCGCTCTCCTGGAACCTAAAATACATAAAAAGTATTTCCCTCATAAAGGGGTTAGCCGTCGAATAGCTAGTGCAAGTATATCAAGTATGAAACACAATACTCCTCAACAATAAAGTAAATGTAACCGTCAATTCATCAATTCAAGACTAGTATTCCGGAATAACTAAATCTCATAGCGTCACATCAAGACGTATATGAATGTCGTTGGAACGGTTCGTTCATATCATCCGTCAATACATGTATGAATGCCGTAGAAACGGTTCGTTCATGACATGCCATAATTACATGTATGAATGCCATAGAAACGGTTCGTTCATATCATGCCATAAATACATGTATGAATGCCGTAGAAACGGTTCGTTCATATCATGCCATCAATATATCTATGAATGCCGTAGAAACGGTTCGTTCATATCATGCCATCAATATTTCTTACTTTCAAAGTCGAGAACGTACAATCATAAATATATACTTGCTTTTGAGACATCGAGAAATCGAACGGAAAAAGGGGGGTATGAGTTCGGTAGGTCCAAGAACGCGCTTCCGGCACCTAAATGATTCGCAAGGAATATGATAATCAATTATCCACATTCGAATTACATGAAGAAACCCCCAAAACCCGTCTACGATTCATAAAAATATACGGATAATCAACTAGAGGTTGGAAAATCGTCCAAAATCTCTCAAGTTCGAAAACGGTACAATCCAAACCGTAAAGTCGTAGAAAGAGCATGCATACGGTATAGATACATCATAATCTCAAGGTTCTCAAGATTCAAAATGGATAAATCGGGCGAATCTACGAAAAACCCCAAAATTCCCAAAAAGTAGGGTTCTAAGGATTTTTACCTTGATTCGGACGTTAGGATGAATTAGATGTTGTGAAATCCTTGTTCTCCAACTAAATATGTTGTTGTTAGAGGGAAGATCGCCTCCAATCGCCCCAGATCGTCTCTCCCGAGTGATTCCCGTCGAAAAGGAATGAATAAGGTGAGAAATGACCAAGATAAAGTCAACTGCCATATATATATGTGTCCAGTCTAGCGCACGCTACTTCTCTTTCATTAGCATGCGCTAGCGAAGTCACCGGATATTCCAGTGGCTTCTGCCGGCTCCGTTAGCGTGCGCTAATCGTCTGTCTCTAGCGTGCGCTAGTCCAAAAGGTGGCATCCAGTACTGGAGTCCAGAACTTACTATCTCTGCCCTGCTCAAAACTTAGCGTGCGCTACCGATGTACTTTAGCGTGCGTTAAGCCATAGCTTTAGCGTGCGCTAGCCGAAGCCTAGCGTACGCTACCTGATAGTCCAGAAAACCTGGCAACCTCACTGCCTCTGCCGATCAGCCCGGTAGCGTGCGCTACGAACGAATGTTAGCGTGCGCTACTAACCACGAATAGCGCACGCTACCAACTCCTAGCGTGCGTTAATCCGCCAGTCCAGAGAGCAGTCCGAAATACTAGTTCTGACCTGACTGATCCTCTTAGCGCGCGCTATGGCTCAAATCTAGCGTGCGCTAATCAAGCAGAATTAGCGTGCGTTAGCCTAGGCCTAGCGTGCGCTATATCTCTGGCCCAGAACATTTCCGCAAGGTCTAAACGACATAATCGAGACCCAAATAAGATACGAAACTCAATAACAATAACAACAACATCTCCAAGCATTTACAGAGCGACAACATAAGAGAAATGGCAAGGTCAAACAGTAAATAAAAGTACGGGTATTACATTCTCCCCCTCTAAAAAGAAGTTTCGTCCCGAAACTTAATAAATAAATAGTTCGGGGTATTCCACCCGCATCTTCTCTTCCATCTCCCAAGTCGCCTCCTCGACTCCATGCCTCGACCATTGCACTTTGACCAGTGGAATGGTCTTATATCGAAGTTGTTTCTCGCGACGCTCAAGGATCTTCACGGGTTTCTCCGGAAAGGTAATATCCTCGGCTACGTCAATCTCACTGTAGTCGATAATGTGGCTCGGATACGGTACATAATTTCTTAACTGAGACACATGAAAAACACTATGGACGTGACTCAAAGCTGGAGGCAACGCCAAGCGATAAGCTAAATCTCCAACTCTGTCCAAAATCTCAAAGGGTCCGATATACCTCGGACTAAGTTTTCCCTTTTTCCCGAAGTGGAAAACTCCTCTGGTCGGCGACACCTTGAGCAAGACATGATCCCACACTTCAAACTCTAAGGGTCGACGACGAGTGTCAGCATAAGATTTCTGACGACTCTGGGCAGCCAGCAATCGGTCCCGGATAATAGAAATCTTTTCCTTAGTCTCCATCAACATATCCGGCTCCGTCCCAGCTAGCTCGGAAGCCTCGTCCCAACATAATGGCGACCTACATCGTCTACCATAAAGTGCCTCGAAGGGTGCCATTTTGATCGACTCATGCCAACTATTATTGTAAGAAAACTCGATCAACGGTAGGTGATTCTCCCTATCATTACTCCAATCTAAGGCACAAGCTCGTAACATATCTTCCAATGTCTGAATCGTCCTCTCTATCTGACCGTCTGACTGAGGATGAAAGGAAGTGCTCAATCTCAATTCAGTGCCCAAAGCCTGATGAACGGCCTGCCAAAAATGCGATACGAAACGGCCGTCTCGATCAGAAACAATGGTCTTGGGGGCACCGTGCAACCTCACGATCTCAGTAATAAAGGTTCGAGCCAGTCTATCCGGTCCTCAAGTATCCTTAATACCCAAGAAGTGTGCAGATTTGGTCGACCGATCGACAATTACCCAAATCATATTCATTCCGGCCTGAGTTCTCGGCATGCCAGTGATGAAATCCATAGAGATGTCTTCCCACTTCCACTCGGGAATGGGAAGCGGTTTCAACAACCCCGCTGGTCGTTGATGTTCAATCTTGACTTGTTGACACGTCAAGCACCATAGTACAAACTCCGTAACATCCTTCTTCATGTTATTCCACCAAAAATTACGCTTCAAATCTTTGTACATCTTACTCGTCCCGGGGTGGATTGAGTAAGGCGTAGCATGAGCTTCTCGGAGAATTCTCTGCCTCAACTCTAAATCGTTCGGAACACAAATCCTGCCCTGAAATCTCAGAATACTATCCGCGTGAACCATAAAGCCAGGAGCTTTTCCTTTAATTACATCTTCCTTCGGTTGAGAAATCATCGGGTCACTCCACTGCTTCCCTTTGATGTCATCAACTAAGGACGAAGTAATTTCGAGAGTACACAACTGTCCCTGTACTCGTTGAAGCCAAACTTCTATCCCTTGCTCAATTAAGTCCTGACGAATTTTCGTCTGAGATGTAAGAACCTCGAGCATTTGAAGAGATGCCGATTTGCGTCTCAAAGCATCCGCAACGACATTGGCTTTTCCGGGGTGGTAAAGAATTTCCAAATCATAATCCTTTATCAACTCTAACCAACGTCTCTGCCTCATATTCAGCTCCTTCTGACGGAAAATATACTTCAGGCTCTTGTGATCGGTATAAATCCGACACGGTGAACCATAGCCAAATCTTGAGCGCGAAGACAATTGCGGCCAACTCCAAATCGTGAGTAGGATAATTCATCTCATAAGGCTTTAATTGTCGTGACGCAAAAGCTATCGTCTTATCATGCTGCATAAGTACACAGCCCAGACCTTGACCCGAAGCGTCACTAAAAACTGCAAAGCCCTCACTACCATGCGGTAAGGTTAAAATCGGCGCTGAAATCAAACGTTTCTTCAGTTCATCGAAGCTCTGTTGTCTCTCATCCGTCCAAACAAACTTTTCGGTCTTCTGGAGCAATTTCGTAAGCGGCCGAACGAGTTTCGAGAACCCCTCGACAAACCGACGGTAATACCCAGCAAGGCCCAAAAAGCTACGAACTTCCTTAACATTTTTAGGCGGTACCCAATCTAGCACTGCCTCTATCTTCTGCGGGTCTACACGAACCCCTTCGGCCGAAATCACATGGCCGAGAAACATAACTTCTTCCAACCAAAACTCACATTTCGAGAATTATGCATAGAGGTGCTCGGTTCTCAAAATGTCTAAAACCAAACGCAAGTGTCGGGCATGTTCCTCCTTATCTCGAGAATAGATCAAGATGTCGTCAATAAAGACGACCACACACCTGTCGAGGTACTTGATGAATATTTTATTCATTAACTGCATGAATACTGCCGGCGCATTAGTCAACCCAAAAGGCATAACTACAAATTCATAATGCCCATATCTCGTCCGAAACGCCGTCTTCGGAACGTCGGACTCCCTCACCCTGAGTTGATAATACCCGGATCTTAAATCAATCTTCGAGAAAACCGCAGCCCCTTGCAATTGATCAAATAAATCATCTATACGAGGCAAAGGATACTTGTTCTTGATGGTCACTTTGTTCAGCTCACGGTAGTCGATGCACAAACGTAATGAACCATCCTTCTTCCTCACGAAGAGAACGGGCGCGCCCCAAGGCGAAGCGCTCGGTCTGATGTACCCTTTTTCCAGAAGTTCTCCCAACTGATTCTTCAATTCTTGCATCTCGGAAGGTGCCATCCGGTAAGGTGCTTTAGAAATCGGAGCCGCATCTGGCTCTAAGTCCACGATAAATTCTATCTCTCGATCTGGCGGTAATCCCGGGAGGTCATCCGGAAAAACATCGGGATACTCATTAACAACCGGAATCGAAGAGAAGTTGACTTCGCTTCCTTCCGTTTTCAAAGCATAACACCAATAGCCCGTACAACCTTTATTCAAAAGTTTTACGGCCTTCATGGCACTGATAAGTAACTTGGATTGGCCCGACTTACGTCCCAAAAATGAGTACTCAGATCCGTCTTTAGTCATCATGGTGATAACCTTGGTACGGTAATTCATAATCGCTTGGTGACTATCAAGCCAATCCTCACCGAGGATTACATCATCGCCTTCCATATCAACTACAATCAGATTCGATAACCATTCCATACCGGATATAATCACCGGAAAATCTCTAATCTCCCGGTTCCCCACAATTCTATCCCCACTAGGCAGTTTCACGATGAAGGGATCACAAGCAGTCAGACAAGTTATATTCAAACGGCGTACACACTCCAAAGAAATAAAAGAATGTGTAGCACCCGAATTAAAAAGTACACGGACTGGATGAGATAGAATATGAATGGTACCTGAAGCCACCGCCGCGTCGGGTTTGTCTGCTCGACGCATCTCATAAACTCGTGGTTGTACCGAACCGACGCTAGAGTTTCCCCTTCCAGCATTCTGACCCCGGCCCCGGCCCCTGCCGAAATTCTGCTGAGGTTGACCAAAAGATTGTCGCTGGTTTATACCTTGATCAAGTGGTGCTGGGGCAGAAGCCCGAGTGTCCAAAGTCTGATTCGGCTCGGAACAATAAGCCGCTCTATGTCCCATCTGTCCGCACGTGTGACACTTCAATGGTGGAAAGTTGCATTCTAATTTGACGTGGCCTGAACGGCCACAATTATAGCAAGTCACCGTGCGATTTGAGGTACCCGGCGTAGGACGGTAACCCCTCTTTCCTTTATTAGAACGTGACGACTGTCCGGCAGAACGATTAGTCGTCTGTGACCTCTGAAAGTTGCCACCCTTAGAGCCAGAAAAATTTCCCGCGACTTTCTGCTTCTTCGATTCTTCCACGGTATCATTGTCGGGGCTCAACATATCATGGGCTAAAGCTCTGTCCTGATATTCCTTCAGTGTGGTGCAAGCAAATCCGGCCATGTACCGCCGTAAGTCCATGTTCATCCGCATATCAAAGTAACGGATCTTATCACGCTCGTTACGTACTTGATCCTTCACATGGATCAATTGTTGGTTGTACTCCATGATCGCCTGCGAAACGGGAATATCCTGTGGTTTAGCCTCAAAAAAGGCTCGGATTCGGCCTTCTCGCACCGGCCAAGGACAAAACTCGGCCTCCAAAAGCTCCTTAAATTCATCCCACGTGGCAATACGATCCTGTGGTTTGATGACCTTCCACCAGGTAGCGGCCTCCTTAGTGAGGAAATACCGAGCAATCGGTACTTTCCTCACTTCGGGGCAATCAACCGCCTCGAAAATCTTTTCCAATTCCGCTAGCCAATCTTCCCAGGCTAACGGATCTGTGGCACCGCCAAACTGAGGAGGGTGCATGCGGATTACATTCTGAAGCACGGCATCCGTGTTTGGGTTCGGATTATTCAGCTGAACAGTTTGGGCTAAAATGGTCATCTGAGTAGCCAATTGTTGAAGTGCATTCGCAACTCCAACGTCCGCGTTGTTCCCCTGACCGTTCGACTGGTCGTGCTGACTCTCGGTGTCAGGATGCACCGAGTTCGACAAACTGGGGTTGGTCGACCCCGCAACTGAACTAATGGAAACGGCCGTGCCACGACCTCTTCCTCGTCCACGGCCACGACCACAACCACGGCCACGGCCCCTACCAGCTGAAATACTGAAGAACACACAAGGCACGTAAGCACAATTCAATCGCACGTCATCAAAGTGACCGATTCTCAAGAATACCAATAAAAGGAAGCAAAACGAATAAGGAAACACCAGAAGAGTAAGAGGTCTTACAAGTACCGGTCGCACTGTGATGATGGCAGAGTAGTGATACTGTGGACAAATGACGACTCATTCGACCCAAAAGACCGACAGCCTAGGTACTCCGATACCATATTCTGTAACACCCCCAAGTTATTCAGGGAATATTACAGCGCCGTAAGCCCCTCCGTGGGACCCACAAGGCTAAACATACGCGGAACTATAAATTTTGACCGAGAAGGTCTACATACAATGGACATAAGAACGATACAAAGGGTATTCAAAACATAACCAATGTATCCAAAGACATCACAACACGAATCAATACCTCGGCAAACACAAGCTGGAACATCAAATAAAATGGAAAACAATATTCGAGTATTCAATAACCATTCCAGTACAACAACACTGAATGGAAAACTCAAAACATAACCAAAGGAAAGACACAGTATCACACTTGCCCACCATCTTCATGCCGACCCGATACCTGCCTGTCCGCTCTCCTGGAACCTGAAATACATAAAAAGTATTTCCCCCATAAAGGGGTTAGCCGTCGAATAGCTAGTGCAAGTATATCAAGTATGAAACACAATACTCCTCGACAATAAAGTAAATGTAACCGTCAATTCATCAATTCAAGACTAGTATCCAGAATAACTAAATCTCATAGCGTCACATCAAGACATATATGAATGCCGTAGGAACGGTTCGTTCATATCATTCATCAATACATGTATGAATGCCGTAGAAACGGTTCGTTCATGACATGCCATAATTACATGTATGAATGCCGTAGAAACGGTTCGTTCATATCATGCCATAAATACATGTATGAATGCCGTAGAAACGGTTCGTTCATATCATGCCATCAATATATCTATGAATGCCGTAGAAACGGTTCGTTCATATCATGCCATCAATATTTCTTACTTTCAAAGTCGAGAACGTACAATCATAAATATATACTTGCCTTTGAGACATCGAGAAATTGAACGGAAAAAGGGGGTATGAGTTCGGTAGGTCCAAGAACGCGCTTCCGGCACCTAAACGATTCGCAAGGAATATGATAATAAATTATCCACATTCGAATTACACGAAGAAACCCCCGAAACCCGTCTACGATTCATAAAAATATACGGATAATCAACTAGAGGTTGGAAAATCGTCCAAAATCTCTCAAGTCCGAAAACAGTACAATCCAAACCGTAAAGTCGTAGGAAGAGCATGCATACGGTATAGATACATCATAATCTCAAGGTTCTCAAGCTTCAAAACGGATAAATCGGGCGAATCTACGAAAAACCCCAAAATTCCCAAAAAGTAGGGTTCTAAGGATTTTTACCTTGATTCAGACGTTAGGATGAATTAGATGTTGTGAAATCCTTGTTCTCCAACCAAATATGTTGTTGTTAGAGGGAAGATCGCCTCCAATCGCCCCAGATTATCTCTCCTGAGTGATTCCCGTTGAAAAGGAATGAAGAAGGTGAGAAATGACGAAAATAAAGTCAACTGCCATATATATATTTGTCCAGTCTAGCGCACGCTACTTCTCCTTCATTAGCGTGTGCTAGCGAAGTCACCGGATAGTCCAGTGGCTTCTGCCGGCTCCGTTAGCGTGCGCTAATCGTCTGTCTCTAGCGTGCGCTAGTCCAAAAGGTGGCATCCAGTACTGGAGTCCAGAACTTACTGTCTCTACCCTGCTCAAAACTTAGCGTGCGCTACCGATATGCTTTAGCGTGCGTTAAGCAATAGCTTTAGCGTGCGCTAGCCGAAGCCTAGCGTACGCTACCTGATAGTCCAGAAAACCTGGCAACCTCACTGCCTCTGCCGATCAGACCGGTAGCATGCGCTACGAACGAATGTTAGCGTGCGCTACTAACCACGAATAGCGTACGCTACCAACTCCTAGCGTGCGTTAATCCGCCAGTCCAGAGAGCAGTCCGAAATACTGGTTCTGACCTGACTGATCCTCTTAGCGCGCGCTATGGCTCAAATGTAGCGTGCGCTAATCAAGCAGAATTAGCGTGCGTTAGCCTAGGCCTAGCGTGCGCTATATCTCTGGCCCAGAACATTTCCGCAAGGTCTAAACGACACAATCGAGACCGAAACAAGATATGAAACTCAATAACAATAACAACAACATCTCCAAGCATTTACAGAGCGACAACATAAGAGAAATGGCAAGGTCAAATAGTAAATAAAAGTACGGGTATTACACCATCATCTACCAATCTTTGAATCCTTCCAAGGTTTACATGTCATAACCATAAATGCCACATATATATTTGGTTTATGCTTGAAGGTTCTTTTCTCTTTTTAGGTTTAGACAAAGAGTTAAGTGATTTATACGTAGGAGTTTGTGCAGTATTAACGACATCATTAAAAATACCTTTGCAAATATATTCACCGCTTCTTTTCTGAATAATGGCATCATCATCAAAAGAAACTGAATAACCATCGCTTTTTAATTTAGTAGCCGAAATTAAATTCATTCTAAAATCCGGTACTAATAATACATTATTGAGGACTAATAATTTATCATTAATATTCAACTGCACGACTCCCACTGCAACAGCCATAAGCCTGGAATAATCGCCTCAGTTGATGGTAATCTCGCCCGCACTAAGCTGCTTGGTTACCTGAAAACCATGCGAGTCAACACAAACATGATCAGTGGAGCCTGAATCAACTATCCACGAAGTGGAAGAACAACCTGTCAAACATGTTTTGACTACTAGTGCACGAGACATACATTTTTTAAGAGCAGGCACTACGCCATAGATGACCTACGACAACGGATTTTGTTAGTGTTGCGCTCAAAAATGTTGTAGTAGCTCTAAAAATTTTACCTGCTGCAACATTGCTTTTTTGATGTTGCTGTATATGTTTACAAAGTGTTGCCTTAGTAGCAAAGTGTTACATGTTATAACATTTTATGACACAGTGTTGCCGTAAATGTACTATTTAAAAAAAAACTTCATTTTTTATGTAAAATTAAAATTAAATAATCTTTTATATATTAATATTAGAAATTATATTACATTTATATTAAAAATTATAATATATACATATTATTTTATGAATTATATTATATCAAATGTGGAATATATTGAATATTAATATATTTTGTTATATATTAATATTAAAAATTATATTACATTATATATTAAAAATTATAATACATACATATTATTTTATGAATTATATTATATTAAATGTGCAATATATTGAATATTAATATATTTTGTTATATATTAATATTAAAAATTATATAACATTATATATTAAAAATTATAATACATACATATTATTTTATGAATTATATTATATCAAATGTGGAATATATTGAATATTAATATATTTTGTTATATATTAATATTAAAAATTATATAACATTATATATTAAAAATTATAATACATACATATTATTTTATGAATTATATTATATTAAATGTGCAATATATTGAATATTAATATATTTTGTTATATATTAATATTAAAAATTATATTACATTATATATTAAAAATTATAATACATATTATTTTATGAATTATATTATATCAAATGTGGAATATATTGAATATTAATATATTTTGTTATATATTAATATTAAAAATTATATTACATTATATATTAAAAATTATAATACATACATATTATTTTATGAATTATATTATATTAAATGTGCAATATATTGAATATTAATATATTATGTTATATATTAATATTAAAAATTATATTACATTATATATTAAAAATTATAATACATACATATTATTTTATGAATTATATTATATAAAATGTGGAATATATTGAATATTAATATATTTTGTTATATATTAATATTAAAAATTATATTACATTATATATTAAAAATTATAATACATACATATTATTTTATGAATTATATTATATAAAATGTGGAATATATTGAATATTAATATATTTTGTTATATATTAATATTAAAAATTATATTACATTATATATTAAACATTATAATACATACATATTATTTTATGAATTATATTATATTAAATGTGCAATATATTGAATATTAATATATTATGTTATATATTAATATTAAAAATTATATTACATTATATATTAAAAATTATAATACATACATATTATTTTATGAACTATATTATATCAAATGTGGAATATATTGAATATTAATATATTTTGTTATATATTAATATTAAAAATTATATTACATTATATATTAAAAATTATAATACATACATATTATTTTATGAATTATATTATATCAAATGTGGAATATATTGAATATTAATATATTTTGTTATATATTAATATTAAAAATTATATTACATTATATATTAAAAATTATAATACATACATATTATTTTATGAATTATATTATATTAAATGTGCAATATATTGAATATTAATATATTATGTTATATATTAATATTAAAAATTATATTACATTATATATTAAAAATTATAATACATACATATTATTTTATGAATTATATTATATCAAATGTGGAATATATTGAATATTAATATATTTTGTTATATATTAATATTCAAAATTATATTACATTATATATTAAAAAATTTAATACATACATATTATTTTATGAATTATATTATATCAAATGTGGAATATATTGAATATTAATATATTTTGTTATATATTAATATTAAAAATTATATTACATTTTATATTAAAAATTATAATATATACATATTATTTTAGGAATTATATTATATCAAATGTGGAATATATTGAATATTAATATATTTTGTTATATATTAATATTAAAAATTATATTACATTATATATTAAAAATTATAATACATACATATTATTTTATGAATTATATTATATCAAATGTGGAATATATTGAATATTAATATATTTTGTTATATATTAATATTAAAAATTAGATTACATTATATATTAAAAATTATAATACATACATATTATTTTATGAATTATATTATATTAAATGTGCAATATATTGAATATTAATATATTATGTTATATATTAATATTAAAAATTATATTACATTATATATTAAAAATTATAATACATACATATTATTTTATGAATTATATTATATCAAATGTGGAATATATTGAATATTAATATATTTTGTTTTATATTAATATTAAAAGTTATATTACATTATATATTAAAAATTATAATACATACATATTATTTTATGAATTATATTATATTAAATGTGCAATATATTGAATATTAATATATTATGTTATATATTAATATTAAAAATTATATTACATTATATATTAAAAATTATAATACATACATATTATTTTATGAATTATATATTATCAAATGTGGAATATATTGAATATTAATATATTTTGTTATGTATTAATATTAAAAATTATATTACATTATATATTAAAAATTTTAATACATACATATTATTTTATGAATTATATTATATCAAATGTGGAATATATTGAATATTAATATATTTTGTTATATATTAATATTAAAAATTATATTACATTTTATATTAAAAATTATAATATATACATATTATGTTATGAATTATATTATATCAAATGTGGAATATGTTGAATATTAATATATTTTGTTATATATTAATATTAAAAATTATATTACATTATATATTAAAAATTATAATACATACATATTATTTTATGAATTATATTATATCAAATGTGGAATATATTTAATATTAATATATTTTGTTATATATTAATATTAAAAATTATATTACATTTTATGTTAAAAATTATAATATATACATATTATTTTATGAATTATATTATATCAAACGTGGAATATATTGAATATTAATATATTTTGTTATATATTAATATTAAAAATTATATTACGTTTTATATTAAAAATTATAATATATACATATTATTTTATGAATTATATTATATCAAATGTGGAATATATTGAATATTAATATATTTTGTTATATATTAATATTAAAAATTATATTACATTATATATTAAAAATTATAATACATACATATTATTTTATGAATTATATTATATCAAATGTGGAATATATTGAATATTAATATATTTTGTTATATATTAATATTAAAAATCATATTACATTATATATTAAAAATTATAATATATACATATTATTTTATGAATTATATTATATCAAATGTGGAATATATTGAATCTTAATATATTTTGTTATATATTAATATTAAAAATTATATTACATTATATCTTAAAATATTTTGTTAAATATTTATATATTTTGAAAATAATTCTGAAAATATTAACAAACATATACATATAATATATATATTATATATATATATATATATACATATATATATATATATATATGGTTTATTGTACACTTATATAATATAAATCAATATTAGAACAACAACTGACTTTGGCTCACTGGTTTGATACCCACCTCCATCTCATTGAGGTCACAGGTTCAAATCCCGTGAGTAGCTAAAATGCACATTTATACATATTATGTGCGGGTCGCGTGGGGGCGTGTTTGGGCGGGCGGGGCGGGTGCGGACTGGGCGGAAATATAATATATTTATTAAAAAAAATTATTTAAAAAATTAAATAAATTTAGTAGTGCCCCCTACTTTTACAGAAAATTGGCCTCTGCTGCAACACTTGTTTAATGTTGCTGTAGACTATAGGTAACGATGGCTTGCAGTCTTATGGTAACAAAAGGAGTGGTGTTGCAGTAGGTGACATAAGTGTTGCTATAGGGACCTACGACAGCGGTGAAAAGTGCAACACCAAAAAAGTGTTGCCGTTTTGATTTTCTTGTCTACAACAACGATTTTTTTGGTTCTTGCAACATTTTGTAGGAGTTGCCGTAGGCCATCTATGGCGTAGTGAGGGCAGTCCGCTTTAAAATGTCATTTCTGACCGCACTTGTAGCACTTTCCCTTTGGCTTTGTGTTCGCGTCGGGGTGAGGAGCCTTGCTTTTCACCTTGAGGGTTACCACTTGCTTCTGGCCAACCTGCTTCTTCTTCTTTTCCCATTTGGGTTTGGAAGAAGTAGCACCGGTTGCCGCAAGAATCTGATGATAACCTTGTTTGAAGAGACCTTCAGCAGACTGAAGCTCTGTCAGAAGTTCTGCCAAACTATATGTCCTACGGTTCATATTGTAGTTAAGGCGGAACTGCTCAAAGCTTCTAGGTAAGTTGCCTAAGATAATATCGACCTGCGCTTCCGCATCAATAGTAGCCCCCATTATGCTCAGTTCGTTCAAATGGGACATTATTTTCGCCCATTATGCTCAGTTCGTTCAAATGGGACATTATTAGTGCCATCAAGTTTATTTTCTTTGAGAATAACAGCTAGTGGATTGAGAGACATCTGAGATAAAAATTAAAAACATCCATCACATAATGCATAGCAAAATATATCGAAAAACCTCAAAACATAATATATATGCTAGCAACCAACACCTCGAAAAATCCGCATATGCAAGCCACGATCGTGTGGACGTTTACACACACATTTTTCAAGTAGAGTTTTACGTCTTTAATTTTACTATCTTGTCAACTTACGTTATGACAAGTAAAATTAATAGTTGGTTCCTCTTGGCCATGTATTAATTAACATAAATTCCGATTGGGAACTTATTAATTAATACACCTAAGTGAACACCATAATTTAACATCCTTAAAATATTATCTTTTAAATAATAGTCCTACAAATGGAGAGGTCCTATCATAAAAAGTAATATTTACCTTATGTTATCACTTTGAAATTTAAAACTAGTGAACCTATAATTAGCACATCCGATATGGAGGAAGACCCTAATGTCAACGCGCATGGTAATTACTTCACAATTTAAATTAATTATGGAGGCCAATTTGATTTTATTTTAAAAAAATCAATTTAATCACTTAGTTATTTTATCCTTAAGGTTTTTAATTTTTTCGTCCTAACATGCAAGGAAACATATCACGCATACATCCATACAGGCCATACATCAAAACAATAAAAACCAAAAATAAGGCATGGATAATTAAATTATCCAATTATCATGGTCTTCTTCCTTGAGTTGAACCCGAGAAAAATCTTCGACTTGATCTCTCCCACTGAATCAAGCATCTCGTCGCTCCTCCCGGCCGGGCCGTGGATTTCCAAAATTAAAATTTTACTTTTATGCAAAATTAATTACATAAAAAAAATTAATTTTAAATCCCGACTTGTAACACCCCCAAAACCGTATGGGAATATTACACGCCGTAAACCCTTTCCGCAAGGATCTACCAGGCTAAACGTCCATAAACAACCAAATGCTTGCCCGTCCAGGGTCAAACAATATAATAATACAGACCGTCAAGGTCACTTACACATAAACACACAGACCGATGATGTAATACCCGGTTGTAATTCAGTCATTATCATTCAGTAATTTCATTCGGTGATTGTCACTCAGTGGATTTTCACTCAATTATAATCATTCATCAATCATGTTCATTCACCGTGTTCACCGTTCGGAAAAACTTCGAGTTGTGTATCGTTATTGTTCATTGTTTCAACTTTCCTCATATGAGTTCGACTTTGTTAGATCACCATTAAATTTTGGTAACTCCAAAAATTCTAAATCTTTGCAATAGTATAGAGCATCGAGTTAGCTTTCCAATGGTTCAAACGGTGAGTCAATCGGAGTCCGGACGAGAGAGTTATGGTCGTTTTAGCTCAACCGCTCATCGCCGATCATCGCCGAACGAACTCGGCCGTGTCGTCCGACACGGCCCGTGCCGCATTTCGTCCGGAAAGTGCCGAAGTGTTCGCCTCAGACCCGACCGTGTCGCTCGCACGGCCGAGTCGAACCCTTCCGGATAAGCCGTAACCGATCGCCAAGACGCCCGACCGTGTCGCTCGCACGGCCGAGTCATGCCGAAGTCAGCCGCTTGACGGTCATCGCCGGGAGGCTCTTCGCCGCGACCGTGCCGGGCAGGACACGGTCGAGTCACTGTCGGCCAGCTGTCGGCACGACCGTGCCGATCGGCACGGGCCGTGTCCGGCAGGCAGTCAACTCCCTTAAATTCGTTTTTTTCAGCATTTCTTCCATTTCTTTCCCATTTTTTTCACTTGCAACCGAGAGAGGAAGCTTGAGGGAGGGTTTTTCCTTCACAAATCATTTGGGTGTTTGATTTTCTTCATCTCCTTTCGATCGTGAAGCCCGGATAATCAATCTAACGCGTGTTCTTCGGATTAAAGCACTTGGATCATCAAGAGGTAATTCCTTCAACACTTTGGACTTCGATTTTGTGTTGAAATAGGATGTTTTGGACGTTATAATCATGATATATGAAGGGATATGTATATGATTATGAGTTTGTATAAGGATTCATTGGATTATTGAGGGATTATTCAAGAACACCTTGTAAATCGAGTTGGAATTGGGGATTTTCGACTAATTGTTGTTATAATCACATTTTTGGATATTCATAACGGATTATTGATCGTATTGGAGATGTTTTATTGGTTTGAAACACTTCTTGGGGGATTTGATATTGGTATATTGAAGTTTGATTGTAAACAATCGGAGTTTGGACGCAACGTGTTTGTTTCAATACCTCTATGGACTTAGTTTTATCGTATCGACGTTTTGAGTTCGTTATATTCGTTTTTGATTCGTATATTGATCGGATTGTCGGTAATTGTATTGAATTAAGGTTGTTCGTGCGACCGACACTTCATTTAGGACATTTGTTCGTGGAAGGACTTTCTTCATCGGTATTTTGTAAGTTAATTCTTACTCGGTTAAAAGGATATTCATACCTTTTGTTGTTGATCATTCATAATCATAACTCATTCATCATTGTATTAATCATATTAAAACTTGCTATTGTCAATTAATCACTTCAGTCATAAGGAACGACGGTTCCAATCTTTTCGTTGAGCTATCATTCATTTCATTATTACTCTCATCTCGGTGAGTCATTCTTGGCCTTGTCTAATTATTATTCATTGATATTCATTATGGTCATTCTCGTTCATGTGACCTTCTGGGTTCATATTGCGTGGCCGGGTGTGTCTGTGTGGAATTTTTAGTCGGGCACACGATGGTTATTGTATTGGGTTCACCAATACATTAGACCGTGCACACGGGTCATATTGTCTCGTGAGACTAATTAGGTACACTGACGGGTGTTGTACACTTGCACGTAACATTACGGGCGTACTATGATACTCCTCTTCAGCGTAATTCATAACTAAGAATATTTCTTAACTTCGCTTAAATCATGATTGTGTATTTTTCAACCCTTGAGGATTGTTGTTCTTTGTAATCAACCCGTTTGGGGATTTTGTTTTTCGTGTCATGGCAAGGCAAACGCACGGAATAGCATGTTGATGTCGAGGAGTCCTAGTGATACTAGTAGGGGCCCCGATCTTCAGCTTATTCATGTTATTGTCCTTTATTTTCCTGCAAACTTTCATCCGAATACTCCGTTTCATTCGGTTGTGTATTTTATCTTCATATAAAATACACTAGTATTCGTATTATCCTGGTGTGTTGTAACTAAACTCCTCATCGGAGTAATTATTGTTGTAATGTAGTTCGGTACTACATTTATCTTGTGTAATTCATTCATTTTCATTTGCCTCGGTGGGTCCCAGGTTGGGGATCTACGACCGTAATATCCGCCTAGTTTGGGGTGTTACAGAGTTGGTATCGGAGCGTGGTTTTGAATACTACCTTCCGAGTCATGTCTTATTTGAAATCATCGTCATCGACTAGTATCATTGGACTTTCGCGCCACGTGTGACTGTGCAAATGCCGAGCCAATCGCATCTAAGAACTGTAAGATTTCTAACGCCATGGTATAATTTCGGCAATAGTCATTCATTCATCATTCATCAATTAACAATCCTCAAACATCATCATTCATTGTGATTAGACAATCATGTTAACTCATTAATCACTTAATTCATTTCATTACTCGATTGTCAATCGGATAATCATATTATCAATCTTGTTAAGTTATTCAAGATAATCATTTCAAGAATTTCATCGATAATCATGTAACTTCAAGAAATCATTCATATAATCATTAAGTTAGAGCATGTATACTCATTTTCATCATCTCATGACATAATCATAACGTGCTAATCATGCGGGTAATATAATCATTATGCGACCTTCCTACTTCCGTATGGAGAGAGTCACAAGGGATGCACGAGAAGAGGCGCGTGCGGACCGAAACCCGATAAATAATCACTGGCCGGGAAATCGTGCCCGTGACTCGGCTCGATCAAGATGTTCGGGTTGATCCACTCACTTTTATGTGCCATGATGACCCATGTGCGCTTGCTCAATCATCATTGCGCCACTGACCGGATTAATCGAGAGAACTCTCCCGCACGAGCCACCGCTAAGGAAATTGGCCGAGCAAAGAACTCCGCATATGTCAACAGAAATCAACGGGCGTAATCAACCCAAAGGCGGTCACCAACCTTCAAGAAGCCTCGTGTGAGCCCTATCGCTTCGAGCGACCTTCTACGGCGCATAATCGTGGATCTCATTCCCGAGCGCGCCTTGGCCATCACTGCTTTCAATTGTGGAACGCCGGTCATTTCAGCACCGAGTGTCCGAAACCGTCTATCACGTGCTATAATTGTGGGAATTTTGGGCATAAGGCCCGTTTTGCCGAAAGGACTCCAAGTCGACTCCGGCATCTCAGCCCCAAGCAACCAGCTTTGAGAATCGATCGCTTTGTCATCGCTGCTTAAGACAATGGAAGCAAATAGAGTTGGAGCTCGTATTTATCGACGGAGCGTCGGTTCGGGACCAAAGAAGTCCTGCATTCATATGATGAGGAGGATCGACGATCCGGTGGTCCGAACGATTTCAGGTATACTCGTAATTTTATTTCAACTTGTGTGTACCTTTTGATGCTGGTACACCGCATTCATTCATTTTCGGAATCATACCTAAGTAAGCTTAGTAACCGCGATTGGTTGGTGGACCTAATCGTGGTGAATTTATCTTAGGACGATGTAATTTTCGGTACTAGTTGGTCTAACCGTCTTGATACTATCCTCAGTGTTTGTTAGCGTTTGGTCGCTATCTTTCCGTCGTTGGTTGTCGAATGTGTGCTTCAGGGAAGTAATCCCCGTTGTTCCAGTAGAATTTCTATTATGGCGGAAGCAGAGAAATTCCACAATCGAACTATTCAATCATTCTTTGTATCATTTTCATCGATTGGCCTTTCTAGGGCAATCGAGTTATTCAATCATTCATTGCATAATTTTCATCGATTGGCCTTTCTAAGGCAATCGAGTTATTCAATCATTCCTTGTATCATTTCCATCGATTGGCTTTTCTAAGACAATCGAGTCATTCAATCATTCATTGTATCATTTTCATCGATTGGCCTTTTTAAGGCAATCGAGTTATTCAATCATTCATTGTATTATTTTTATCGATTGGCCTTTCAAAGGCAATCGAGTTATTCAAACATTCATTATATCATCTTCATCGATTGACCTTTCTAAGGCAATCGAGTTGTTCAATCATTATTGGTATCTCTTTTTATCGATTGACCATTCTAGGGCAATCGAAATGTTCAATCATTCGTAGTATCATTGTCATCGGTTGACGATGTATTTCCGCACGAGTTATCCGGTTGCCTTCACATAGAGTAAGGGAATTCGGGAGTGAGTTGGAGCCGCACGCCCCTTTATCGAAGGCACCGTATCGGATGGCCCCGACTGCATGCAGGAGTTGAAGATTCAACTCGAGGAGTAATTCGAGAAAGGTCATCTCCGACCGATCAAGGCCCCCGTGAGGAGCACCAGCAGTGATCTGTCAAGGAGAAGGATGGCTCGTCTCATGTGTGTATTAATTACCAAGAGTTGAACAGGCGATGATCAAGAGTAGTATCCTTTACCTCGTATTGATGATCTTTTAGATCAACTTCGTGAGCTTCAAGATTTTCCAAGATCGACTTAAGATCCGGATATCACCAGCCATGGATTCGAGAGTCGGATATCGCGAGGACAGCGTTTCATACACGCTATGGTCATTATGAGCTCGTAGTTATGCCGTTCGGGCTAACTATTGCACCTGTGGTATTCATGGAGTTAATGAATCGGGTTTTCATCGACTTTTTAGATCAGTTGTTGTTGTCTTCATCGACGACATTTTGATTTATTCTCTTAGCCGAGAGGAACACGAGGTTCATTTTCTTCAGGTTCTCGACGTGTTGAGACGAGAGCAACTTTATGGAAAGTTTTCCAAATGTGAGTTCTGGAGGTCCGAAGTGACTTTCTCGGGCATGTAATTTCATCTGACAGAGTTCGTGTCGACCCTCAGAAGTCGGAGACTATCCGAGATTTGCAATCTCCGTAAGATATTAAGTAAATCCGATGTTTCCTCGGATTAGCTGGTTAATTATCCAACCCACGGCCGGAGCTAGCAGCCGTGGTTTTCGCGTTGGAAATTTGGCGTCATTACCTTTATGGAATCACCTATCAGATCTTCACCAATCACAAGAGTTGAAGTATATATTTACTCACAAGGAGTTAAATATGCGATAGAGGCGGTGGTTGGAACTAATCAAAGATTTTGATATCGAGATCCTTTACCACCCGGGCAAGGCGAACGTTGTCGCCGACGCCTTGAGTCGTAAGTCCGTTCAGAGCAGATGCTTGCTCGCTTAACAGCTTTAGAAGGAGCTTCAAATAGAATTCCTTAGACCCGAGATCGAGGTCCGTTCAGCCAATTCGGGGACAAACTTTGTATGTTAGAGATTTCATCGTCACTTGAGGAGGTAATCGAGAGAATCGGAGTTCGGACTCAAAGCATTGTTGCGCATTCGTGAAGATGTGGCTCAGGGAAAGCCCTCGATTCGTGGTCCACGAGGATGGACTTTTGAGGTTTAAGAACCGGCTCACAGATCGGTGAATATCGAGTTGAAAAACTCTATTTTGAGAGGAGCTCATGCTATCCCTTATTCTCGCTCATCCGGTCCCGCAAGATGTACAAGGACTTGAAACAAAATTACCGGTGGAGTAATATGAAGCGAGAAGTCGCAGAATTTGTTTCGAGATGCTTAACTCACAACAAGTCAAGATGGAACCTCGGACCCGGCGAGTATGTCGATACCGCTCCCTATTCC
This sequence comes from Orobanche coerulescens, assembly GCA_033398695.1. Lineage (NCBI taxonomy): Eukaryota > Viridiplantae > Streptophyta > Magnoliopsida > Lamiales > Orobanchaceae > Orobanche > Orobanche coerulescens. Next base: position 67,857,953 of record CM065815.1, read on the forward strand.
GTAATGGAAGTGGGAAGACATTTCTATGGAATTCATCACGAATTGCCGATTTAGTCATCGTGGCATAAATACGATCCGAGTGATCGCGACCGCTTAACTAAATCAACTCATTTCCTTGAGATCAAGGATTTGTGGAGTCCCAAGAGATCGCCCATTGTTCATCAAGGAGATAGTGAGACCGCAGTACTCCTAAAAGTATTGTTTCCGATCGTGACGGACGGGTTGTGTCACATTTTGGAAATCAGATTCATCGTGCTATGGGAACTCAAATTTTAATCTCAAGATCGCTTTTCATCCTCAAATCGACGGACAATCGAGAGAACTATTCAGACATTAGAGGACATGTTGAGGGCATGCGTCCTCGATTGGAAGGACGATTGGGAAGCCCAACTACCGTTGATCGAGTTCACGTATAATAATAGTTGGCATGCTTCCATTTAGATGGCAGCTTACGAGGCCTTGTACGGTCGTCTTTGTCGATCTCCTTTGTGTTAGGATGACTTGTTAGAATCAATCGGCACCGAGCCCGATATGCTTATAGCCGTCCGGGAGAAGGTAGCTTTGATCAAGAGTCGTATGTTGACAGCTCAGAGTCGACAGAAATCGTATGCGGATAATCGTCGTCGACCACTAGAGTTCGAGACGGGTGACCATGTTTTGGTCAAGGTATCCCCGAGTCGAGGTATTTTCCATTTCGGAAAACAGGGGAAGTTGAGCCCGAGATTCATTGGACCATTTGAAATTTTGGATCGAGTAGGCGAGTTAGCTTATCGATTGGCTTTACCTACGGCTTTGAGCAGGATTCATAATGTGTTTCACGTCTCTCAGTAACGGAGGTATGTTGCTGACCCGAGTCACATACTTCAGTTCGACGAAATCGGGATCGCAGATGATCATTCGTACGAGGAGCGTCCTGTACGAGTGTTAGAGCGGCGAATCAAACAGTTGAGGAACAAGACGATCCCTTTAGTCAAGATTCAGTGGTCTAGACACGGAGTCGAAGAGGCCACAGGGGAAACCGAGGAGAATATGCAGGAGAGTTATCCCGAGTTGTTTGACCCTTAGTTTCGGGGACGAAACTCTTTTTAAGGGGGGGAGTATGTAATACCCGGTTGTAATTCAGTCATTATCATTCAGTAATTTCATTCGGTGATTGTCACTCAGTGGATTTTCACTCAATTATAATCATTCATCAATCATGTTCATTCACCGTGTTCACCGTTCGGAAAAACTTCGAGTTGTGTATCGTTATTGTTCATTGTTTCAACTTTCCTCATATGAGTTCGACTTTGTTAGATCACCATTAAATTTTGGTAACTCCAAAAATTCTAAATCTTTGCAATAGTATAGAGCATCGAGTTAGCTTTCCAATGGTTCAAACGGTGAGTCAATCGGAGTCCGGACGAGAGAGTTATGGTCGCTTTAGCTCAACCGCTCATCGCCGATCATCGCCGAACGAACTCGCCGTGTCGCCCGACACGGCCCGCGCTGCATTTCGTCCGGAAAGTGCCGAAGTTCGCCTCAGACCCGACCGTCGCTCGCACGGCCGAGTCGAACCCTTCCGGATAAGCTGTAACCGACCGCCAAGACGCCCGACCGTGTCGCCTCGCACGGCCGAGTCATGCCGAAGTCGCCGCTTGACGGGTCATCGCCGGGAGGCCCTCCGCGCCGCGACCGTGTCGGGCAGACACGGCCGAGTCATCCGCTGCCAACTGCCGGGTTACAGGCGACACGACCGCGCCGATCGGCACGGCCGTGTCCGGCAGCACCAACTCCCTTAAATTCGCTTTTTTCAGATTTCTTCCATTTCTTTCCCATTTTTTCACTTGCAACCGAGAGAGGAAGCTTGAGGGAGGGTTTTTCCTTCACAAATCATTTGGGTGTTTGATTTTCTTCATCTCCTTTCGATCGTGAAGCCCGGATAATCAATCTAACGCGTGTTCTTCGATTAAAGCACTTGGATCATCAAGAGGTAATTCCTTCAACACTTCGACTTCGATTTTGTGTTGAAATAGGATGTTTTGGACGTTATAATCATGATATATGAAGGGATATGTATATGATTATGAGTTTGTATAAGGATTCATTGGATTATTGAGGGATTATTCAAGAACACCTTGTAAATCGAGTTGGAATTGGGGATTTTCGACTAATTGTTGTTATAATCACATTTTGGATATTCATAACGGATTATTGATCGTATTGGAGATGTTTTATTGGTTTGAAACACTTCTTGGGGATTTGATATTGGTATATTGAAGTTTGATTGTAAACAATCGGAGTTTGACGCAACGTGTTTGTTTCAATACCTCTATGGACTTAGTTTTATCGTATCGACGCTTTGAGTTCGTTATATTCGTGTTTGATTCGTATATTGATCGGATTGTCGGTAATTGTATTGAATTAAGGTTGTTCGTATGACCGACACTTCATTTAGGACATTTGTTCGTGGAAGGACTTTCTTCATCGGTATTTTGTAAGTTAATTCTTACTGCTAAAAGGATATTCATACCTTTTGTTGTTGATCATTCATAATCATAACTCATTCATCATTGTATTAATCATATTAAAACTTGCTATTGTCAATTAATCAGTTGAGTCATAAGGAACGACGGTTCCAATCTTTTCGTTGAGCTATCATTCATTTCATTATTACTCTCATCTCGGTGAGTCCTTCTTGGCCGGGTCTAATTATTATTCATTGATATTCATTATGGTCATTCTCGATCATGTGACCTTCTGGGTTCAGATTGCGTGGCCGGTGTGTGTCCGTGTGGAATTTTTAGTCGGGCACACGATGGTTATTGTATTGGGTTCACTAATACATTAGACCGCACACGGGTCATATTGTCTCGTGAGACTAATTAGGTACACGGACGGGTGTTGTACACTTGCACAGAACATTACGGGCGTACTATGATACTCCTCTTCAGCGTAATTCATAACTAAGAATATTTCTTAACTTCAGTTAAATCATGATTGTGTATTTTTCAACCCTTGAGGATTGTTGTTCTTTGTAACTGAACCCGTTTGGGGATTTTGTTTTTCAGGTCATGGCAAGGCAAACGCACGGGAATAGCATGTTGATGTCGAGGAGTCCTAGTGATACTAGTAGGGGGCCCCGATCTTTCAGTTATTCATGTTATTGTCCTTTATTTTCCGCTGCAAACTTTCATCTGAATACTCCGTTTCATTCAGTGTTGTGTATTTTATCTTCATATAAAATACACTAGTATTCGGTATTATCCTGGTGTGTTGTAACTAAACTCCTCATCGGAGTAATTATTGTTGTAATGTAGTTCGATACTACATTTATCTTGTGTAATTCATTCATTTTCATTTGCCTGGTGGGTCCCAGTTGGGGATCTACGGCACTGTAATATCCGCCTAGTTTGGGGTGTTACAGATGAGGTCACACAACTCTATCAACAGGACTGACTAACAACATTACCCACACATGGGTCGAAATACAATACAGCGGAAGACTGAATCAACTCTAACAATACAACTAAACTCTACCAACTCTCAACTCTTGATTAGTATCGCAGCTCGTCATCCCCTTGTGCCAATCCTGTGACTGCTCCCCCGAACCTGCATGTACCTGGACGCAGAACAGACATCCACCCCCCGAATACTCGGGGGTTAGTAAAACTCCACTGTTTTACTAGTGCAAGTATCAAACCATACGAAATGTAACAAGTAAATAGCAACTACGAATTTAATACGCAAATCAATTATCAAAATGTTCCCGAGAAGTTTTAGAGTTTCGAACTCAAGTAAGAGATATTTGAAAAGGAACACATCATCTCGGGGATTTTTAAAGGTAAATTCTTTTGGACCTCGAGTCCCAATTTACAAAACCTTTTCGTAAACATTAGGGCCTTAGCCCGATTCTCGTTTCAAAGCATACTAAATAATATATCATTATGAGTCCGAGATCCATATTTTAAAATGTTACCCGAACAATCACTGCTACACGATCATTGTTCGTACACATCATGTACCGAACTCCGAGGCCTCGACGACCTTACCCGACCACACACACTGTTCGTACACATCATGTACCGAACTCCGAGGTCTCAACGGACCCTACCCGAACCATACACACCGCTCGTACACATTATGTACCGAACTCCGAGGTCTCAACGGACCCTACCCGGCTACAACATCGCTCGTACACATCATGTACCGAACTCCAGAGGCCTCGCGACCTTACCGGATCACATACCTTGTCCGTACACGTCATGTACCGGACTCCAGAGGACTCGTCTGACCCTACCCGGTCCTCACACTTTGTTCGTACACATCATGTACCGAACTCCAGAGGCCTCGCTGACCCTACGTGGATCACACACACATCGACTCGACACAATTCATAATCATTAAATGTCAAGTCATTCCACATTACACCGAAAAGTACAATCAAGTATGTAAACCAAAACAACACAAACATCATGATCATCACAACGACTCTTAACCAACACAACACACATTCGGTACACAATACATTGAACAAACACGTGTACAACCATCTCATATGTACATCGCAATCAAGAACAAATGGCACAACGCCTAACACGTATACCAATATATCACTATTATCACAAAGCCTTCAAATTTAAACCACAACCAATTCAACGGAACATATTTACGGAGGCAAGCAAAATCGTCATACAAATCATACGTAATTACTATTCACAAGATACAAGTCGTATAATAAGATACTTGCCTTAATAACCGCTACCAAACGCTCCGAAGAACACGGTTCGACCGGGAAGCTCGGACCCCGAAGAAGACAACGAACGGAAGGGTTCCGACTCGAGTTCTTCACAATAATTCAACCCTAACAACATATAATCAATAAATCATCGATCATACGAGGAAGAATAATCGTAGAACGCCTAAACCCTCTATGACATTTTACCGACACCTTCAAGGCGTCGATCAAGAACTCGACCAAAACAACGAATCGTTACGATCCAACCATGGAATAACAAGGGAAATGATACAATACATCTAAATAATCATCAATCCATCAAAATCCTAAGTTAAATCGGATTAAACGGACGAAATCGAACAAAATACCCAAAATCCCCAAAATTAGATTTCTAGAAAATCGACCTGATTCGCTCGATCAAAGGATGTTATAGGATGGATGATTGATGATATGAACTCCAAAACTTCATGGATTGATTGCCCAACAACATCTCTTCATGATTAAACAAGCTCCACCGCGGAAGGGAAGAAAACGAGTGAGAAATGGTCAAGAAAAACGTCCGCAGCCTTAAATAAGCCGACACACTCGACCGTGTCCGCCCGACACGGTCGTGGCGCGCACTGGCCGGCAGGGACTCGACCGTGTCCTGCTAGACACGGCCGCGCCTTCCGAGCAGTGACCCGTCCGCGGCGCCGCAATGACTCGGCCGTGTCTCCGAACACGGCCGCCTCGGGCGACGGTTCGGACATCCTAAGAGCTCGGCTGCCGCGCTGCACGACACGGCCGGGTCCTCGAGGCGAGACTTCGCCTATCCGACGAGTACGGCACGGGCCGCGGCCGACGACACGGCCGAGTTCGGCCGGGCGGATCGCCAATAACGAGCGGGTGAGCTAAAACGACCATAACTCTCTCGTCCGACTCCGATTGACTCACCGCTTGAACCATTGGAAAGCTAACTCGATGCTCTATAATATTGCAAAGATTCAGAATTTTTGGAGTTACCAAAATTTAATGGTGATCTAACAAAGTCGAACTCATACTTAGAAAAGTCGTTTAGTAATCCCGAATTCAACAAAACGACACCGAAACCCAAACCTGAATACGAACCGAAGATACGGTTACGAAGTACTCACAAAGACGAATCTAAGAGCTAGTAGAACACACGATTCCGACCACCCGAAGGCTCGAAATTGACAACGGAAGGTAATTACCCCAAACTTTGGGAAATTACGAAAATGGCCCAAATGCCCGAAAATCACCATACGACAACGAATAATCAAACCGAAGCTCACAACACGTATAAGAACGTTAAATGAACTTACGAAAACCCCAAACGACAGCTAACGAGATTCGCAAGAACCGAACTCAAGCGCGGAAAAGTCGCTAAAAGCACTAACTCAACAAAGCAAAGACCAAACGAACTCGGATGACAAAAAGTGCAGAATTAAATATTCTCAGAATGACGAAACGGTCAAAAGCGAGTCGTCAAAACGGACTTCCGCCGAAAAATGAAGATTACCGGAAATCCGAAATTGCGGATATTACATTCTACCCTCCTTAAAAGAAGTTTCGTCCCGAAACTTAAAACAAGTAGGGAGAAGCAATATCCCGACATGAAAACTCAACAAGATACACTAGAAACGTGTAACTTTCGTCCATTGGCGAAACGTTACAAGCAACGCGAAAGAATATACAGCGTGACAACACGTCACACGACGACCATAACAACGCCACCGGCAATGATTCAAAACAATAACGATCAATTAACGACGCATCACATACCACATCATATGCACACATTTAATCAAGGAAATGTACGCGACAACAAGTCGCACCCGACTAAAACGGCTATGCGATAGAAACAATTAGAGTATTACGATAGAAATCATTCCGATTCTCACCAACAAGAAAATGTCCGACGTCAAAACACAAACAATTCAAGATAATGAAAATGAGAATACCGGATATTACATTCTATCATACAAAAAATAAGTTTCGTCCCGAAACTTAAACTAAGGTTATCACAGTGATACGAAACAAAATATAACGACACATAATAAAATACCATGCTCATGACCTCGTGGTCCACTGACACGCCTCCGTAGGTTCAACAACTAAACGGGAACTTACACCAAACAAAATATCATTCAACAAGTTCCAAATGTAAAAGCGTCAAAAAAAAAAAAACATCTCTACACGCGAAACAATCCGTAACGAGTACCAAAACACCATCACTAGACATCACTGGGCCCTCCTAAGTAGGAATAGAATTCGGTCCCTTATCATCTCGGCAACAATCTCGCGATCGAACTCGATGCCCTCGTGTCCACAATTATAACAAGTCACTAGCGGTTTCTTACAATGCGCGCGTTCATGGCCTAGAACGTTACAGTTGAAACACCTAGGAGTATTACCAGAACTCAAAGACACCGACTTGGGTCTTTTGGGTTCTCTAACTGACCGAGAAGGTCCCATACTCGGCTGATACGAGGGTTGAGGTGTGGGAATCCCAATTCCCTTACTTCCCGATGCGTCATCGGAAATCTTCTGCCTTTTCGCTACCGATACGGACTCGGTAGACATTATAGTCATCTCAAACGCCAAGGCTCGATCCTGATAGTCCTTCAAGGTTGTACACATAAAAGGAGCCATACACTGCCGAATCTGAGGTTTCATACGCATGTCGAAATAACGAACCTTATCTGCCTCACTTTTCACCTGATCCCGAACATAACACAGCTGTCGATTATAATCGACTATCGCCTGGGATATCGACACGTCTCGGGGCGTAGCCGAGAAAAACTCGACAATCCTACGCTCTTTAATAGGCGGCGGACAATACTCGGCCTCCATGGCAGTTTTGAATTCAGTCCAAGTAGCGGTACGATCACTAGGCGCTACGGCCTCCCACCACCGCAGCCTTCCTGTCGAGTAGGTATTGAGCAATAGGCACTCTTCTCTCATCGGGGCAAGCTACGGCATCAAACGTCTGTCCAATCGAAGAGCCAATTGTCCCACCTAACGAGTCCGAAGAACCTACAAAATGGGGCGGGTGCATTCTCATCACATCTCGTAACCACTTACCACTCCGTTATCTTCATCCGAATCCCGCCTCTGTACGGTCGATTCATATGCGCCAACCGGTCACCCGACGAAGGATGGTGGCGGCGTCAATATCAACATTACCTCTGGATGATTGCCGCCGATCACGACCACGACTACGACCACGTCCTCGCCACGGCCTCGGCATACCGGATGGACGACCAATAAGAATAACACATCCAAACAAATATCACAACATCAAGATAAGACAATAAATAGCAAGACGTTAAAACATCAACTCCAAGTCATTACACAAGTGCACAAACTAACACCGTAATTTTAGGATTTCAAAAAAAAAAAAATCCACACAAATACATCAACAGAGATGTTTGATTTTACAAAATCAAACACGGTCAAAACCACACACGTATCGCAGGATCAAACAAACAACAAAAATAAAATGTTTCCGGTATTATTCAAATGATAAAATTTTAGAATTCTCAAGTTTGAAAAAAATTGGTGAAATGAAATTTTTGAAAACACTTATAATACCTCGCTTTGCAAAACAAGATTTTCCAAAAATTTTGATTTCCACAAAAATGCTCAAATCAGTAGTCTTTAAGGAAAAACGTTTTCAAAGCTACCCGTAGCGGTATAATTACAACAATCCAAAATAGTCGATATTAAAACCACATGCCCAAATGGCAAACAGGGTCGCCAATTCAATCACATACATCTCATGGCATCAAGTTTAAACACACCGCAAAATCATTCATCGGAGTTTCCCACAAACTCTACCGTAAAACCCACCAAGGTTCACAACTTTCACACCATACCAAACCACATGGTGGTTCAAGGGCCAAACATCAATACATCCAGTTCTATACACGTACAGCGTATCCAAGTATCGAATACAACTTCATTACACAACACCGTGTAATTTAAAATTATGCACCACAAATATCACACATAAATTAAATCATGAACACAGATATTATGCATAAAAGAGGAGACTTACGTCCACAGGCCGCACGGAGACGACGGTCGCCCACGATACTAATCTCATCCGACAACATATCCAACGCGTTGTGACTACGCACAACTCAACTTGTCACCTGACGACTCGAACGATGAGACAACACATTACTCGACAAATCACAACTCGACTCGACCCGACAGCCTAGGTTTCCGCAACCTAAGCTCCGATACCATAAATGTAACACCCCCAAAACCGTATGGGAATATTACACGCCGTAAACCCTTTCCGCAAGGATCTACCAGGCTAAACGTCCATAAACAACCAAATGCTTGCCCGTCCAGGGTCAAACAATATAATAATATAGACCGTCAAGGTCACTTACACATAAACACACAGACCGATGAGGTCACACAACTCTATCAACAGGACTAACTAACAACATTACCCACACATGGGTCGAAATACAATACAGCGGAAGACTGAATCAACTCTAACAATACAACTAAACTCTACCAACTCTCAACTCTTGATTAGTATCGCAGCTCGTCATCCCCTTGTGCCAATCCCGTGATCGCTCCCAACTCGCATGTACCGGACGCAGTATCAGACATCCACCCCCGAATACTGGGGTTAGTAAAACTCCACTGTTTTACTAGTGCAAGTATCAAACCATACGAAATGTAACAAGTAAATAGCAACTACGAATTTAATACGCAAATCAATTATCAAAATGTTCCCGAGAAGTTTTAGAGTTTCGAACTCAAGTAAGAGATATTTGAAAAGGAACACATCATCTCGGGGATTTTTAAAGCAGAAATTCTTTTGGACCTCGAGTCCCAATTTACAAAACCTTTTCGTAAACATTAGGGCCTTAGCCCGATTCTCGTTTCAAAGCATACTAAATAATATATCATTATGAGTCCGAGATCCATATTTTAAATTGTTACCCGAACAATCACTGCTACACGATCATTGTTCGTACACATCATGTACCGAACTCCAGAGGCCACGACGGACCTTACCCGGACCACACACACTGTTCGTACACATCATGTACCGAACTCCGGAGGTCTCAACGGACCCTACCCGAACCATACACACTGTTCGTACACATCATGTACCGAACTCCGGAGGTCTCAACGGACCCTACCCGGGTACAACATCGTTCGTACACATCATGTACCGAACTCCAGAGGCCTCGTCAGACCTTACCTGGATCACATACCTTGTCCGTACACGTCATGTACCGGACTCCAGAGGCCTCGTCAGACCCTACCTGGTTCACACACTTTGTTCGTACATGTAATACCCGCAATTTCGATTCCCAGTAATTTTCATTTTTCGCCGGAGGTCCGTTTCGACAACTCGCTTAAGACCGTTTCGTCATTTTGGGAATGTTTTATTCTGCACTTTTTGATGTCCGAGTTTGTTTCGGTGTCGTTTTGTTGAGTTCCGTGTTCTTTAGCGACTTTTCCGCGTACGAGTTCGACTTTGTTAGATCACCATTAATTTTTGGTAACTCCAAAAATTCCAAATCCTTGCAATATTATAGAGCATTGAATTAGCTTTCCAATGGTTCAAACGGTGAGTCAATCGGAGTCCGGACGAGAGAGTTATGGTCGTTTTAGCTCACCCGCTCATTTGGCCGATCACTGCCGACCGGACTCGGCCGTGTCGTCCGACACGGCCCGTCGTATTTCGTCCGGATAAGCCGGAAGCGATCGCCTCAGACCCGACCGTCGCCCTGCACGGCCGTGCTGCACTCGTCCGGATAAGCGGTAGCCATCGCTGCAGGCTCGACCGTGTTCCAGACACGGCCGAGTCGATGCCGAGCGCCTTCGCGACACGACCGTGTCATGCAGACACGGCCGAGCCCTACCGGCCGATTGCGCGCCACGACCGTGTCATGTCGGACACGGCCGAGTCTGTCCGCCCTATAAATTCGCTTTCTCGGCATTTCACCTTATTTTTCCCGTTTCTTCACTGCAACCGAGAGAGAGAGCCGAGGGAGGGTTTTTACCTCACAAATCATTTGAGTGTTTTATTTTCTTCATCCTCCTTCAATCGCTTCGCTCGGATTGTGGATTTAGCACGTGTTCTTCGGATTATAGGGATTGAATCTTCAAGAGGTAAGAACTCCTTCAATCCTAGTATGAGTTTGGGGAGGGTTTGGTGGTGATCTTGCGTTTTAATTCGAATTTACCGATGTTGTTGTTAGATTTTGATAATATACTCGTAACCCTTGGTTTTCTTGTTATCGGTTGGGATGAAATTCCGTTATTCCACCGTTGACCGATTTCTTTTCCTTATGCACGCGTGGTGTCCGGCGAATTGTCCCAACGGTAGAACTAGGATGAATTTCTTCGTATTCATGGTGTTGAAATTGGTTTTATACCACTATTGTGTTAGGTCGGATTTGAGGGATTGTTCGGACGTAACCTATTCCTTCGTCGTCTCCTTCGCCGTATTACCAAGGCAAGTACCTCGATATACGAATCAGTAATCGCGTGAAATCATTGTTGTCGAAGTGTATGAGTTTATATGGAGGTATAAACATGTATGTGTATATATATATATGTGTGTTTATATATATAGTTACATGTTAAATATATGTATGTATATACGTATATTAATATATATGTTTATGTCGGTGATCGACGAGTGTTGAATTCTAACCTTAGTTGACGTACTCAACTTGGATTGATGGGCGAACCATAGTTATTCATATAATATAGTGAGGTTATATATTTATATATATATATATATGTATAAATGTGTGTATATTCGGTTGAGTCGCTACATAGAGATATATGTGCGGTGTTGATTGAGTTTGATTGATAATGTGCGTGTTATTGTTTATTTGTGTGGATATGGACTGGCGGAGAAATTGTGTGACTTGATGTACCGAGTTGAAAAATTGTTGTGACGTTTGTCCATGTGCTTGATGTTAGTGATAATGTGGATACTTGTTGTGAGAAACGTCGTATCCGGGAACCTCTGAGGGCGGGGCGTGCACTCCGGCCTGGTGTATGCTGCAATGTGCGGCTCCATATGTTTGGTGAACACCGGTGTCACCTAATGCGCGTGCAAGGGGCGGCTCTGTCAGGAGTGATCGCCGGCGCGGTGACATGTTCAAGGGGCGGCCAACATAGTGGAGTGAACGCCGGTACACAGTGCGCAAGGGAGGCGCCCGGCAGCTTATTGGTTGCGGGTATTTGAGTGATAGCTAAGACCTGCTATCGAACGATGTTCTTATCTCAAATTCTTTCAACTCACTTTTAAATGTTTGTCTTGATATAGACCGCGATTCGTGTTTTTGAAAGTTTGTTTCAACCTGTTTTTAAAGCGTTGGTATCAGGGTTAATTAACCAAGGAGGTTTGACGAAATCTCCGAGGGTTAATTAATCGGGGGTCTTGAGCAGGATATGTCGAATGAGAGATTGTGCCGTTGATTGTATTGTGGTGCTATTCTGTGTATTGGGTCGAGGACCCTGTGAAATGTTGAGATGTTGTTTCTCGTGATGATGTTATTTGGATTGTGTTGAGAACCTTGTGAGATGTTGTAATGATTTCGTTTGTGACAGGGTTCTATAAATTGGGTCAAGGATCCCAAGTAACATTGACATGGTTTTCGTGTAATTGTTTTCCTTATGTTGGGTCAAGGACCCGAGAGCTTTTGAACTAATTTCTTAAAGTATTCCCATTCAATTTTATAAACCCCAAGACGGCCCGAGTCATTAATAATGTTTTCGAACTATCTTATCAAAATACTTTCCCCTTTATTAAAATGGATTTTCAACTAAATCTTTTGACTCCTTGGGCTCGTTTGAAGTTTAATTGGTGTTATGTTCCATAAAGATAATATGACTATGTGATTATTTCTCACCTTGTGTATGCGAGTGCTATACTGTGTTGACTATGGGAATGTATGGTTTGTGTTAAGGCTTCGCGGCTGTTGAGTTTTGTGTTGTTATTATTCGTATATCTTGAACATTATGTACTTGCACTAGCAAAATTCCGGTTGCTAACCCCCGAGTTTTCGGGGTGGGTGCCTGTTATGCGCTCAGTTTTGGCAATCGGGAGCGATCACAGGATTGGCTTGGAAGGAGATTGAGGACAATGATACTAATCACGCCAGAGTCGAGTCTTTTCCTTTGTTTCATTGGTCGGTATTTCTCTGTCGTTCGAGTATTCACCCTTGCATGGGTGCGCTTTCATTATTAAATTGTGTTGTCATTCTTTTCGGTGTTCAAGTTTATTATTGTCATTGTAATGTGAATGTCGTTATTTTCTGAATTGGTTAATGACCTTGTCGGTCTGCTTTGCATTTAATTTTGACCCCGGTCGGTCAATCATTGAGTAGTCTTTTGGAGCTTAGCCTGGTAGATCCTTGTGATAAGGGTCTACGGCGTGTGACATTCCCGGTCGTATTCTGGGGTGTTACATTTATGGTATCGGAGCTTAGGTTTGCGAAAAACCTAGGCCGTTGGGTCAAGTCCATGTCTTGTGTAAGTCGCGCGCATCAGAGTTGTGATTAGTATCGTGGTTCCGACATCATCTTCCGGCAATCTGTGATGGTAAGCCTCCCGATCGTAAGTCCCCTTATATACGTATTTGATTATATTGTGCTAATGTGTTTAATGTGAACTAGGGATTGGAACTTGTTGGTGATATTATTGTTTTAGGATATAACATGCGTATGCGGTCCGAGCAAAAATGGTTATGTAATATGCTTCGGAAGTCGAGCATATTTATCTGTTTCTGCACTTTATTAGAATAAATTTATGAGTGTTAATTTTATCCGCTGCGTGAGTATTTTGAAATAGCTTTTGGTATCTTGCAAGCCGAGTTTTGATATTTTGGTCTTGCATGTTTTGATAGTATTCTTATGACGGTATTTGATATTTTATAAATGACTTTTGTGAGTATTTGAGAATATTACCGACTTCGGCCTTTTTGGCATTTTGATCATTTTTTTTTAAAATGATTTTTAGCCTGGTGGGTTCCGGCACGGGGCCCACGGCGCTGTAGTATCACGAATATTTTAAAGTAATGCTTTGAAATTTTCTAACATTGTGTAAAGCCATGATTTAATGTTGTCATGTTAAATGGTCACGTATCTCGGTGGAAAATTCTTTCGAATAAACATTTTGGTAGAAGAGGAAAGATTTTCAAAATTGTGGTATTTGGGAATCTAACACTTTTGAAATATTTCAAATTAGTTACAATTCAATTTTGAATTTTTTTTACATTACTCGAAAATAATTTTTAGAGTCGTTATAAAAACTTCCTCTTCCGAAATAAAAGACAGTGTTTACAAGTCTTGGGCGCAACGTGACTAGCCCCTTTTTCAAAAATTTGATTTCATTAAGTGCATACATATAATGATCGTCCTCGTCGTGGAACTCGAACTTGACTTCATAAAACTTTATGCTTTATGATATTACCGTTATTCTTTAGATGTTAACTAAACCTTGTGTTGATAAGGGTGGTATACTGTACGACTGATTATTTGATAATGCTGAATGGTACTATCTGTATTAGTATGTCGAGCCACGACGGACGTGGACGTGATGATGGAAATGGAAGCGGCAAGGTGGTTCGTACGACCACGATCCATGCTACGGTGAAGGAGTATCTAAATCAAACGATATCCTATGAAATATCCTCAGTGATCGAGCCCACGAGCGAAGCAAAGAGACCGAGGACATCGGGAAAATTTTTGGGCGGTGAAGAGTTTAAGGCTCCCAAACCCCCATGTCGTTCGAACGTATCGTCTTCGCGGTCGGGGGTGAGCACTGGGAATCCCAAGCCAGCATCGGTGACTCTCGGTAAGAAGAGAAGGTGCTTCAACTGCAATCGTCAGGGACATGATCGTGCAAATTGTCCCTCTCCACTCTTGACTTGTTACCGGTGCGGGTGTGAAGGTCATCGGGAGAAACACTGCGAGAGAGTTTCCGAATTGGCAAGGAAAGATGCCCTTTCGGCAAGTAGAGCGAACGACCGGGGAGTGCCCCAAAACCCTATGTCTCCTTCTGGAGAGGCTAGCACAGCAGGATGAAGATTTTACGCTATGTCTTTTTTTCAACAATCGTGACTTCGATCGTATTTCGTTTCATTACTTTACGTTTCCAACTCTTGTTGTTCTAAGTTTCGGGATCATAATGTCCTCTTAGTATGGGGGAATGTATTACCCGTACTCTTCTTAGTATTTTCGGCATGGGATGACTTTCGTTGTTGGCAATTCATCTGTGAACCTTTCGACCATTTTAAACTGCCTTGTACTTGCTAGGTCAGTTCATCGTATTTCCGTAACCCCGCATTCGCGCATTGCTCGTGATGATTTGGGGCTGGGCAAGTAGTTATTTCCTTGATTGTTCCGCCGCTCTATATTTTAAGTTTCGGGACGAAACTTCTTTTAAGGAGGGTAGAATGTAATACCCGCAATTTCGATTCCCAGTAATTTTCATTTTTCGCCGGAGGTCCGTTTCGACAACTCGCTTAAGACCGTTTCGTCATTTTGGGAATGTTTTATTCTGCACTTTTTGATGTCCGAGTTTGTTTCGGTGTCGTTTTGTTGAGTTCCGTGTTCTTTAGCGACTTTTCCGCGTACGAGTTCGACTTTGTTAGATCACCATTAATTTTTGGTAACTCCAAAAATTCCAAATCCTTGCAATATTATAGAGCATTGAATTAGCTTTCCAATGGTTCAAACGGTGAGTCAATCGGAGTCCGGACGAGAGAGTTATGGTCGTTTTAGCTCACCCGCTCATTTGGCCGATCACTGCCGACCGGTGTCGGGCGTGTCGTCCGAAACGGACCGTGTCGTTCTCGTCCGGATAAGACGGAAGCGACGCCTCAGACCCGACCGTGTCGTGCAGCACGGCCGTGCTGCACTCGTCCGGATAAGCCGTAGCCACGCTGCAGGCTCGACCGTGTTCCGTGACACGGCCGAGTCGATGCCGAGCGCCTTCGCGACACGACCGTGTCATGCAGACACGGCCGAGCCTCGCTGCCGATTGCGCGCCACGACCGTGTCATGTCGGACACGGTCGAGTCTGTCCGCCCTATAAATTCGTTTTCTCGGCATTTCAGCTTATTTTTCCCCGTTTCTTCACCTGCAACCGAGAGAGAGAGCCGGAGGGAGGGTTTTTACCTCACAAATCATTTGAGTGTTTTATTTTCTTCATCCTCCTTCAATCGTTTCGCTCGGATTGTGGATTTAGCACGTGTTCTTCGGATTATAGGGATTGAATCTTCAAGAGGTAAGAACTCCTTCAATCCTAGTATGAGTTTGGGGAGGGTTTGGTGGTGATCTTGCGTTTTAATTCGAATTTACCGATGTTGTTGTTAGATTTTGATAATATACTCGTAACCCTTGGTTTTCTTGTTATCGGTTGGGATGAAATTCCGTTATTCCACCGTTGACCGATTTCTTTTCCTTATGCACGCGTGGTGTCCGATGAATTGTCCCAACGGGTAGAACTAGGATGAATTTCTTCGTATTCATGGTGTTGAAATTGGTTTTATACCACTATTGTGTTAGGGTCGGATTTGAGGGGATTGTTCGGACCAGAACCTATTCCTTCGTCGTCTCCTTCGCGTCGTATTACCAAGGCAAGTACCTCGATATACGAATTGTAACTGCGTGAAATCATTGTTGTCGAAGTGTATGAGTTTATATGGAGGTATAAACATGTATGTGTATATATATATATATGTGTGTTTATATATATAGTTACATGTTAAATATATGTATGTATATACGTATATTAATATATATGTTTATGTCGGTGATCGACGAGTGTTGAATTCTAACCTTAGTTGACGTACTCAACTTGGATTGATGGGCGAACCATAGTTATTCATATAATATAGTGAGGTTATATATTTATATATATATATATATATGTATAAATGTGTGTATATTCGGTTGAGTCGCTACATAGAGATATATGTGCGGTGTTGATTGAGTTTGATTGATAATGTGCGTGTTATTGTTTATTTGTGTGGATATGGACTGGCGGAGAAATTGTGTGACTTGATGTACCGAGTTGAAAAATTGTTGTGACGTTTGTCCATGTGCTTGATGTTTGTGATAATGTGGATACTTGTTGTGAGAAACGTCGTATCCGGGAACCTCTGAGGGCGGGGCGTGCACTCCGGCCTGGTGTATGCTGCAATGTGCGGCTCCATATGTTTGGTGAACACCGGTGTCACCTAATGCGCGTGCAAGGGGCGGCTCTGTCAGGAGTGATCGCCGGCGCGGTGACATGTTCAAGGGGCGGCCAACATAGTGGAGTGAACGCCGGTACACAGGTGCGCAAGGGAGGCGCCTGGCAGGCTTATTGGTTGCGGGTATTTGAGTGATAGCTAAGACCCCGTTACCGAACGATGTTCTTATCTCAAATTCTTTCAACTCACTTTTAAATGTTTGTCTTGATATAGACCGCGATTCGTGTTTTTGAAAGTTTGTTTCAACCTGTTTTTAAAGCGTTGGTATCAGGGTTAATTAACCAAGGAGGTTTGACGAAATCTCCGAGGGTTAATTAATCGGGGGTCTTGAGCATGATATGTCGAATGAGAGATTGTGCCGTTGATTGTATTGTGGTGCTATTCTGTGTATTGGGTCGAGGACCCTGTGAAATGTTGAGATGTTGTTTCTCGTGATGATGTTATTTGGATTGTGTTGAGAACCTTGTGAGATGTTGTAATGATTTCGTTTGTGACAGGGTTCTATAAATTGGGTCAAGGATCCCAAGTAACATTGACATGGTTTTCGTGTAATTGTTTTCCTTATGTTGGGTCAAGGACCCGAGAGCTTTTGAACTAATTTCTTAAAGTATTCCCATTCAATTTTATAAACCCCAAGACGGCCCGAGTCATTAATAATGTTTTCGAACTATCTTATCAAAATACTTTCCCTTTATTAAAATGGATTTTCAACTAAATCTTTTGACTCCTTGGGCTCGTTTGAAGTTTAATTGGTGTTATGTTCCATAAAGATAATATGACTATGTGATTATTTCTCACCTTGTGTATGCGAGTGCTATCTTGTGTTGACTATGGGAATGTATGGTTTGTGTTAAGGCTTCATGTTGAGTTTTGTGTTGTTATTATTCGTATATCTTGAACATTCAGTACTATCACTAGCAAAATTCCGGTTGCTAACCCCGAGTTTTCGGGGTGGGTGCATTATGCGCTCGAGTTTTGGCGGCTCGGGAGCTTGATCACATGATTGGCTTGGAAGGAGATGGAGGACAATGATACTAATCACGCCGAGTCGAGTCTTTTCCTTTGTTTCGATTGGTCGGTATTTCTCTGTCGTTCGAGTATTCACCCTTGCATGGGTGCAGTTTTCAGTTATTAAATTGTGTTGTCATTCTTTTCGGTGTTCAAGTTTATTATTGTCATTGTAATGTGAATGTCGTTATTTTCTGAATTGGTTAATGACCTTGTCGGTCTGCTTTGCATTTAATTTTGACCCCGGTCGGTCAATCATTGAGTAGTCTTTTGGAGCTTAGCCTGGTAGATCCTTGTGATAAGGGTCTACGGCGTGTGACATTCCCGGTCGTATTCTGGGGGTGTTACAGTACACATCATGTACCGAACTCCAGAGGCCTCGTCAGACCCTACCTGGATCACACACACATCGACTCGCCACAATTCATAATCATTAAATGTCAAGTAATTCACATTACACCGAAAAGTACAATCAAGTATGTAAACCAAAACAACACAAACATCATGATCATCACAACGACTCTTAACCAACACAACACACATTCGGTACACAATACATTGAACAAACACGTGTACAACCATCTCATATGTACATCGCAATCCTGCACAAATGGCACAACGCCTAACACGTATACCAATATATCACTATTATCACAAAGCCTTCAAATTTCGGAAACCACAACCAACTCAACGGAACATATTTACGGAGGCAAGCAAAATCGTCATACAAATCATACGTAATTACTATTCACAAGATACAAGTCGTATAATAAGATACTTGCCTTAATAACCGCTACCAAACGCTCCGAAGAACACGGTTCGACCGGGAAGCTCGGACCCCGAAGAAGACAACGAACGGAAGGGTTCCGACTCGAGTTATTCACAAGAATTCAACCCTAACAACATATAATCAATAAATCATCGATCATACGAGGAAGAATAATCGTAGAACGCCCGGAAACCCCTCTATGACATTTTACCGGACACCTTCAAGGCGTCGATCAAGAACTCGACCAAAACAACGAATCGTTACGATCCAACCATGGAATAACAAGGGAAATGATACAATACATCTAAATAATCATCAATCCATCAAAATCCTAAGTTAAATCGGATTAAACGGACGAAATCGAACAAAATACCCAAAATCCCCAAAATTAGATTTCTAGAAAATCTGACCTGATTCGCTCGATCAAAGGATGTTATAGGATGGATGATTGATGATATGAACTCCAAAACTTCATGGATTGATTGCCCAACAACATCTCTTCATGATTAAACAAGCTCCAGCCGCGGAAGGGAAGAAAACGAGTGAGAAATGGCTGAAGAAAAACGTCCGCAGGCCTTAAATAGGCTGACAGACTCGACCGTGTCCGCCTGACACGGTCGTGGCGCGCAGCTGGCCGGCAGGGACTCGACCGTGTCCTGCTAGACACGGTCGCGCCTTCCGATAGTGACCCGTCCGCGGCGCTCGGCAATGACTCGGCCGTGTCCTGGAACACGGTCGGGCCTCTGGGCAGACGGTTCCGGCTTATCCGGAAGAGCTCGGCTCGGCCGTGCCAGACGACACGGTCGGGTCCTGAGGCAGAGACTTCTGGCCTATCCGGACGAGTACGGCACGGGCCGTGCCGGACGACACGGCCGAGTTCGGCCGGCAGTGATCGGCCAATAACGAGCGGGTGAGCTAAAACGACCATAACTCTCTCGTCCGGACTCCGATTGACTCACCGTTTGAACCATTGGAAAGCTAACTCGATGCTCTATAATATTGCAAAGATTCAGAATTTTTGGAGTTACCAAAATTTAATGGTGATCTAACAAAGTCGAACTCATACTTAGAAAAGTCGTTTAGTAATCCTGAATTCAACAAAACGACACCGAAACCCAAACCTGAATACGAACCGAAGATACGGTTACGAAGTACTCACAAAGACGAATCTAAGAGCTAGTAGAACACACGATTCCGACCACCCGAAGGCTCGAAATTCGACAACGGAAGGTAATTACCCCAAACTTTGGGAAATTACGAAAATGGCCCAAATGCCCGAAAATCACCATACGACAACGAATAATCAAACCGAAGCTCACAACACGTATAAGAACGTTAAATGAACTTACGAAAAACCTCAAACGACAGTTTCGAACGAGATTCACAAGAACCGAACTCAAGCGCGGAAAAGTCGCTAAAAAGCACGGAACTCAACAAAGCAGCACCGAAACGAACTCGGATGACAAAAAGTGCAGAATTAAATATTCTCAGAATGACGAAACGGTCAAAAGCGAGTCGTCAAAACGGACTTCCGCCGAAAAATGAAGATTACCAGAAATCCGAAATTGCGGATATTACACGACTCTCCAGCGGACGCAACGAACGGCGGCGAAACGGACCGGACCAAAATCGACGGCCGGCCCGAACCAATGGCCCGGACCAGCTACCGCTGCAGCGGCTTCAGCGTTGCTCAGTACGGTATGTCTTTGCTTTCGGCGCTTTGCTTGCTTGTCGTACGGCCAATGATCCCTATTATGCTCTATTTCTTCGTGATCCCGTCTTTTTCGAATTCGATTACAATTTTATACAAAATAAAATACATCGAAATTACATCAAGATTACACGAAAAATAAAAACACCTAGAACTACCCGTGGATTTTCTCACCATTACATGCCTCAAAAACGGGCCAAACCAACAATTGCATAATTAATAAAAATAAATAAATACACCATTCATATAAACAATGATAATTGGATCATATCACCTGCAAGAACACATCTAGCAAAATATTCCAACATCAAAATATATGAATATTAAATTGCTATCAATTAATCACCAAAATTAATTAAAATAGCAAAAGCCTAAAAATACGGCTCCGATACCAATTGTTGGAAAGTAAAACGCAGCGGAAGCGAAGTTTGGGAAAGATGATAATCGCGTTTTACGCATCTATGAGCATAAGATCTATTTAGGCATGCTAATTAATTAATTACTAAGACAAATAAGAAATTTAAATATTATTTATTAATTATTAATTAAATATGTTGATAATTAAAATATCCTAATCTAGATCCAAAGATCATAGGATATTACCTTTTGAAGAGTATTGATTACTTCCGTCTTGATCGCCTTGTATTTCTACCTTTAAACCTTCTAGAGTATGATCCGCCTTGAACCGGACGTTGTGTGGGCAACGAGATACCGGATCTTTCTTGGACAACCTTTGGATCGGCTGAATTCAATTCCTCACCACTCTCGATTTTCTTTTCTTCAAGTTATTCCGATGTGTAGCAAGTATAAAAGTGTTTTCTCAATTGTGGAATCAAAGAGACAAGTCAAGATCCACAATTAAACACTTAGAAGAAAAAATCGAAATTCCTTGTGTATGTATTATGATAAAATCTGGCAACCCAAGATGTCCTATATATAGGCTCTTGGACTACTACTAGGGATCGTAAGGAGGATAATGGAAGGACTCCCAATAAATTCATCTTACCTTATTCGGACTCTTCCTAATATAATGAATCTATTAATATCAACTTAGTCCACTAAAAGGTTGATATTGCACTTCCTATCAAAATCCCAAATTACGAAATTGGGCTCCTTATTAAATATATTATTTCCCGTGTTTAAGATATCGAATGCCCATCAATTAATTATAAGCTACTGACAGCTTTATTAATTAATATCTTATCCAAGATTAGTACCACTCGAACTTTATTATTATATCGGAATTAAATCCACCTGCAGGGTTTAATATAATAATCATTATCGAGCTCCTCAAGGGGACATCATCAACCCGCATGAGTCGGGACACGATTTCTAGTAATAATAATAACTGTCGTATAAATAATATTATTGCCCAAGATACGAGGCTTAGTGAGTCGATCATTTTAACTCTCATCTATGGTAAATCAAAGCAATAAATATTGTAAATACACAATTAAATATTATATACTTAGAATTAAGAAATAATAATTATCCGAGATTTATGTTCTTCTTACAGTCAGTACAGAAGACACTATCTCACCTCGATCCAGTTCAACGTATGCAAATACACTAATGTATGCTAATAGTCAAGACCAACTATTCTCAAGCATACACTACAACCTTTTATATAATTTGTCTAATAATTATATAGGCTGTGAACTATTATATTATTTTATAAGGCACCAATAATGTGATCTTCCGTGTGACACCGACACACCACATTATCTATAATATAAAATAATTAGACATTTCATTTGCATAATCATAACGTGAATAAATATGCAAAACATGTGATTAAATGTAATTAATATTCTCATAGGTAGTAACAGGGAATTTAGGTAATACAAGCATAAAGTGTGCTTTGCAGTATACAATCCTAACAGCAAGGAGGAACATTATTTTCTAAAATCGATCTGAGATCAGGATACCATCAGCTGAGGATTAAGGAATTTGATGTTCCGAAGTCAGCATTCAGTTCTCGTTACGGACATTATGAGTTTGTAGTGATGCCGTTTGGTCTCACTAATGCACCTGCAATGTTTATGCAATTGATGAATCGTGTGTTCATAGAGTATTTGGAAGTGTTTTTAGGACTTGCTGGATATTATCGTCGATTCGTGGAAGGGTTTTCCAAAATTTCCCGCCCACTTACTCGACTACTGCAGAAAACTCAAAAGTTTGAGTGGAATGAGTTGTGCGAGAATAGCTTTGATGAATTGAAGAAGAGATTGACGATGGCACCGATTTTATCACTCCCATGGGGAACTGGAGGATTTATAGTTTACAGTGATGCTTCGAACCAAGGACTCGGATGCGTGTTGATGCAGAATGATAAGGTGATCGCTTATGCGTCACGCCAGCTGAAACCTTATGAAGTGAATTACCCAACGCATGATTTGGAGCTAGCAACAGTAGTTTCTGCTTTGAAAATCTGGATATTATCTGTACGGGACTCACTGTCAGATCTTTACGGATCACAAGAGTCTCAAATACATCTTCTGTAACACCCCCAGATTTAACCGGAAATATTACAGCGCCGTGGGCCCCGAGATGGAACCCACAAGGCTAAAAGAAATTTTCACAAACATTTACAAATGCCCGAGAGGCCAACGACGGTACTATCTTTAAAATTCACAAAGACTTATAAAAATCCATTTATCAAAAACCGTCGTAAAAACTCGTTTGAAATCGCAAGGCCAAACGGCCGACACTCAAAAGTTTAGAAAACGATTTCCAAAGTAACCTCAGTTACCAGATACCAAAAGAGCGTCTCAAAATACTCACGCAGCGGAAAAAGGCCAGCCAAAAAGATACTCTAGCAGCGGAATACAAGAACCAATCAAGAAACTCAATGCACACAACATGTCCTAGCCAGTATCCTCCGGGAAGCTCATCTCTTCACGACCGCTACAAGCTCGATACTCCGAGAACCTAAAAGAAATCCCACGACGGGGTCAGCCATAATATCCAACAATGATAACCGTCACATCACATTAATAATAACATACCAATGAGAATACAACATAAGAATACGACCAACGTAATCTTACCACCATGACTTTACTTACTCAAGTAATTCTCATCAGAATAACCATTAAACTCGAACATAATATTTGTATTGTACCTCAAACAATACTCAAGATCCTCAAACTATCATAACCAACTCACGATACGGAAATCTACCATTTCTGACCAATACGATCCATCGAATAAAATCATCAAATCCCAAGACGATAACCGATCGTCCATCAAAGACAAGACCAAGGAAAATATGGAACATACCTCGAGATATGATGTGCCACGATAATCATATCAGTCTAATCCGATATCAGAACAATGCAATGCGGACAAGGTCCTAACACAAGACCTACAAATGCATACTCATATGACAACGTCAATATGCTCAAAAACAATAACAACTATGTATACTCAATGGAAATCCCATGATCCAGCGCCCTCAGCATAGATCCCAAGATGATCCTACAAGATCAACACGAGGTGGATAACCAACAATATACATATGCACAACAATAACACAATACTGGGTAATCCAACGATCCAGCGCCCTCAGCATAGATCCCAAGATGATCCCGTCGGACCAACACGAGGTGGAAAAACCCGTCCAATGATCCAGCGCCCTCAGCATAGATCCCAAGATGATCCCGTCGGACCAACACGAGGTGGACATCCGATCCAGCGCCCTCAGCATAGATCGCGCGATCCCATCGGATCAACACAACATAAACAACACAATATGCATACACATATGCAAAACAATATGTTCATCATCATGAACAACGCAACATGAACGACAATATGACAAATCAATTAAGACGACCTCATGTTCGACAACATGAATGATAATACGCATGATCAAATCGCTAACTCTAACTGAATCGATATGAGATACTTGCCCGAGTCCTTCGGAGAAATCTCGATGTCCAATCATCACCGACGATTATCCTCAATGCTCGGCGATCCAAACGAACAATGAACTATAGATACTCATATCCTCGTCTTTACCATAATGTAACCTTGATACTCGAACATACCAATAACTGAGATAATCATATACATTATGATTTATCTCCCAGAATCGAAAGAACGATATGCGATCCGAATACCCAGAGTTCACAATAATAATCATCGCTATATGCATTATAAACGAAATGAAACTGAAACCATTCATTAAATATTATAACTGAGCAAGTAATAACTTGCCTCGATACCGATACCACGAAGCTGCTGCCGAACACATCGCCTTTGTCTACGAGCTCCTCAGCCCCGATCAAAAGCAATACGATGGACATACTCGAACACGACCACAATATCCGGTTATAATCACCGATCAATAATCTCAACCTATCGAAGAAATCAAATAACACATATCCGATAACAATTAACAACCGATAAAACCAACCAATCGAACTCAACGGTTCAACACAACCTCGAATAAACATAGTCAGAACCAACCAAGTCAAACCATCACGAATTCCTAATCAAAACAAAAAAATCAGCCTTTATCGCCTACTTAGCGCACGTTAATCACCTAACGTAGCGTGCGCTAAGTTGCTCCCATTAGCGCGCGCTAGGCGATGAACGTGGCGTGCGCTAATGCCGTGCAGTGGCATGCATTTCAAGCATCGTCTAACACTTCCATCATGACAATGATCAACTCATCTCGAGATTAAGGATTTCATAACAATCATGACATATAATTTAATAGCTCTTCAAGAACACGAATTATCCAAGTTCACGTTCATGATCCATAAAATGATAAAATCCGATGTGTTCTAACATCTAAAAATCCTTATTCATCATGTTCTTCGACATACAATTCATATAACTTCAAGAATCACAGTAGCATCACCATAATCATTACCATACGAAGTAACCAACGACAAAACATCAAAAATCCGAATTGAAGAAGGGAATTACATCAACATATATCTTGAATTCCATCCAAAACCATACGAAACATATCAATACTCATATATTGATAACAACACTAACTTAGTACGGTAATCCAACTCGTTGTCATGCTCATCAACTTGTTTATATGATAATCATCAACTCAAGAACATCATATACAATCCAAAACGAAATCTCAAAGTGAAGAGTAATTACCTTTTTTGAAGAAAAGGATTGATTTCCAAGAATCACCAATGATTTCAAGAACAAAGCTTCACTCCATGATTTCCATCTTTAATCTTGTTAAAGAGGATCATCCATCAGTGTTTAGGAACTCCAAATGTTCTCCCAAGGTTGTCTCTATCGGGTGAAAGGAAAGAAATGGACGAAATGTTTCATGACACCCGTTTGTCCCTTTATATAGAATGCACCACTAGCGTGCGCTAAACCATTATGTTTAGCGTGCGCTAGCCTTAGCGTGCGCTAACTGACTTTGTTAGCGTGCGCTATCAAGCCCAAAGGCTGCGCCTCGCCGTAAACTAACTTACGTACGTAATGCCTATGCATTAACGTCGTAAAACATCTGCTTAGCGTCGCAAGTCATTTATCTTAGCGTGCGCTATCCAAGTTGACTAGCTACGGTGTTCACCTACCACTCGCCCCCACATTCCGACAAAGATCGCAAGGATAAGATTCCTTGTTGGTGATACATAGTTAGCGTGCGCTAAGCCTAATATTTTAGCGTGCGCTAATACTTCAGGACAACAACCGTTGACTTACGAGCGTGCGCCGAAAGCAGCCGGGTCCACACGCAGATTCCTTCGCCGATGCATGCGCACTAGCGTCGCTAACCTATAAACGTAGCGTGCGCTAATCACGCGATAGCGTGCGTTATGCATGAATATCGGCGTGCGCTAATAAGGCTATACTTAGCCATTTTCCATGATTCTTGTCCAACGTCTCGACATACCAAAAGCGAACATAAGACACACCGAACACAAACACCGAATCGATAATATCATCATACGATATACCCAATATCAAAAGTACGACAACCCGATACACAATATCCTCAAATGTAATTGTCGACCAAATACGACAATTATATAAAATCGATATCTCGATCCTTTATTTATTTTATCTCTCTATCTGATTCCACATTTGTACAATATAACTCGGATAAAATAATATTAAACATCAGTGGTAGAAATTCCGGATATTACATTCTACACACCTTAAAATAAGTTTCGTCCTCGAAACTTGCAATCCGTCATAGAAAACAAACAAACATACTGTTCAACCCAAAATATCCCAAAACCATCACGACAACGATTAATCATCATCATTACCGAATATCCAAAAGAGCATACTTCCAAATACGCAGGTCGACGATCTCCGGAGATACTAGCCAGCGATCTCACTGAACAATCTCAATACGCTTACGATCACAATTCCCTGAGTCTCAACAAAATATATCATCTTCGGATGAAACAATCTGCCCGAATCAAATCCTGTCTGCCTGTTTACATAATCAAGTCCCAATTCCGATAAGACGAATCATACACAATACATCTGCGAAACAACCGCCCAAAACAACGACACGAATTCCGAAACACCAACACAAAATCCAACGCTCAGATGATCACCAAAAATGATCAACTAATAAATCAACCGAATTTATCATCAACATGATAAATTCCAATCTGACCAACCAGAGGTCAAAACACAATCGAGAATATCATCAACGTGATAAACTCCAATACGACCAACTTACGATCTACGGAAATCGAGATTACCTTCACACGTTAAACTCCAACACTATCAACACGTAACCACGAAATGTATATACGAAAAGCAAAATTCTCAAAACGACACACCGATCACATACAGTGGATCTCAATAAACATATCCGACTGGCGAACATACCCCTCGGCATATGAACAACCAATCACAAACTGACGAACATACCCAATTCATACAAGGAGTGGGAACGACCACTCAATATCCAAAACAACTAGCATGGGGTCACCATCCCCATATTTACACTTACAAAGAAATCATTCAAAGATCACTATGGTAAGATTACGCTACTACCGCACCAATGGAATCACGTAGCACATATGTTCCGGTTTCACAAAATCCCAAGTTTCCAAATAATATCTGTACCGATTCTACAAAACGCAGTATAATTCTCTTGACTGATCAATCCATGGATCACCCATGGATAGCCAATCTACCATACTAAACTTCGAATCTCTTTCATCGTACCATACTGATGTACCATCCAGTTCGTGAGTCACACTCATATCTTCACCATAATAGCATTATGCACTAAATGCGTATGTACCTCGATCACATTTTCAAAACCAGTTTGAAATCATATATTCTTGTCACGAAGACAATTTTCGAAAGTTCTTTCAAAAAAAATTTGAAAACTCAAAACATAAATTTTGGTAAGACCACAAAATCACTTTTGGAAAAATTAACTTGGCTCGATGGTGCCAAGTATTTGATAACAGTTTCCTTCGAATCCACACGATTTCGAAGTTTTAAAATGAAAAGTATGCAAATGCTCGACTATATCCATACTCCTATATACCAATTCGGTTCGTCACCAATATCCACTGATATTCCATCGGAAAACCACACGATCGAGTTCCAAAATCTCAATATATAAATTCCGACTAAACTCCTTTTCCACACATGACTCGTATCGTCAACCATTTACCCATCCTGGATCACCTCAAATATGATATGACAAAACGTTGAAACGAATCAACAAATCAAACACGGCGAAAGACTTCCCGAGAAATTCCATTTGAAAAAGTAAACCAAAGCCTCGAAACGCGGAAATAACATAGGTAAACGATTGGTAAAATATTTTACAAATCTCGGGAGTTTTAAGAAAACAGAAAAGCCGTTAGAAACATTAGGGTCTCAGTCCGTATCTCGTTCCGCATTACAAAAAGTTTAAAAATAGAAAACTCTTTTCGGACCCCAAGTCCTGGGTTATAAAACCATTTCAAAATCGATTGGGTCTCGACCCAAAATCATTTTCCGTAAAACATCCGTAAAATATTCATTTTGAAAAGTGTCATTTTCAAATGCTCAAAAGCAGTTCATATATATCACAAAATGAACTAACATGACTACATGTTCTTCTCAACAATCCATAGTCCTTCTCCCGATTACACAATTCCGTTCCAAAATCTAGCTGATATCGATTTCCAAAATCATAACTTCTCAAGATCATCAATCTTATCCCAACTCTCACCTTATATTGAAATGCATAATATTTGCTGAATCTCAAAACATATCAACTTAGAACGGTAAATCTCAATGAAATTCAAAATCCGAATACTTACGGATCGTGAAGCCGACGATTCCCCGTGATCTTGGCACATGTCTAGACTCAAGAAAATACTCGACACGAGTAATTTCAAAACTCACGTTTTGCAAACTCAGTGCAACTCAAGAACACAATATATCACGTAAACACCATTTGGAAAAGTTATAACAAGCCCAGTACGATACTGGCAAATCCGATAACGCACAAGCCTGAGTGAACAACAAAGACTCACGGCTCTAATATTTGTCAATGGACAACTCGAATGACGCAACAAAAACACGACCCAACTCGACCCAAATGCCTAGGTTTTCTCAACCTAAGCTCCGATACCATAATCTGTAACACCCCCAGATTTAACCGGAAATATTACAGCGCCGTGGGCCCCGAGATGGAACCCACAAGGCTAAAAGAAATTTTCACAAACATTTACAAATGCCCGAGAGGCCAACGACGGTACTATCTTTAAAATTCACAAAGACTTATAAAAATCCATTTATCAAAAACCGTCGTAAAAACTCGTTTGAAATCGCAAGGCCAAACGGCCGACACTCAAAAGTTTAGAAAACGATTTCCAAAGTAACCTCAGTTACCAGATACCAAAAGAGCGTCTCAAAATACTCACGCAGCGGAAAAAGGCCAGCCAAAAAGATACTCTAGCAGCGGAATACAAGAACCAATCAAGAAACTCAATGCACACAACATGTCCTAGCCAAGATCCTCCGGGAAGCTCATCTCTTCACGACCGCTACAAGCTCGATACTCCGAGAACCTAAAAGAAATCCCACGACGGGTCAGCCATAATATCCAACAATGATAACCGTCACATCACATTAATAATAACATACCAATGAGAATACAACATAAGAATACGACCAACGTAATCTTACCGCCATGACTTTACTTACTCAAGTAATTCTCATCAGAATAACCATTAAACTCGAACATAATATTTGTATTGTACCTCAAACAATACTCAAGATCCTCAAACTATCATAACCAACTCACGATACGGAAATCTACCATTTCTGACCAATACGATCCATCGAATAAAATCATCAAATCCCAAGACGATAACCGATCGTCCATCAAAGACAAGACCAAGGAAAATATGGAACATACCTCGAGATATGATGTGCCACGATAATCATATCAGTCTAATCCGATATCAGAACAATGCAATGCGGACAAGGTCCTAACACAAGACCTACAAATGCATACTCATATGACAACGTCAATATGCTCAAAAACAATAACAACTATGTATACTCAATGGAAATCCCATGATCCAGCGCCTCAAGATAGATCCCAAGATGATCCTACAAGATCAACACGAGGTGGATAACCAACAATATACATATGCACAACAATAACACAATCTTGGATAATCCAACGATCCAGCGCCCTCGGATAGATCCCAAGATGATCCCGTCGGACCAACACGAGGTGGAAAAACCCGTCCAATGATCCAGCGCCCTCAGCATAGATCCCAAGATGATCCCGTCGGACCAACACGAGGTGGACATCCGATCCAGCGCCCTCAGCATAGATCGCGCGATCCCATCGGATCAACACAACATAAACAACACAATATGCATACACATATGCAAAACAATATGTTCATCATCATGAACAACGCAACATGAACGACAATATGACAAATCAATTAAGACGACCTCATGTTCGACAACATGAATGATAATACGCATGATCAAATCGCTAACTCTAACTGAATCGATATAAGATACTTGCCCGAGTCCTTCGGGAGAAATCTCGATGTCCAATCATCACCGACGATTATCCTCAATGCTCGGCGATCCAAACGAACAATGAACTATAGATACTCATATCCTCGTCTTTACCATAATGTAACCTTGATACTCGAACATACCAATAACTGAGATAATCATATACATTATGATTTATCTCCCAGAATCGAAAGAACGATATGCGATCCGAATACCCAGAGTTCACAATAATAATCATCGCTATATGCATTATAAACGAAATGAAACTGAAACCATTCATTAAATATTATAACTGAGCAAGTAATAACTTGCCTCGATACCGATACCACGAAGCTGCTGCCGAACACATCGCCTTTGTCTACGAGCTCCTCAGCCCCGATCAAAAGCAATACGATGGACATACTCGAACACGACCACAATATCCGGTTATAATCACCGATCAATAATCTCAACCTATCGAAGAAATCAAATAACACATATCCGATAACAATTAACAACCGATAAAACCAACCAATCGAACTCAACGGTTCAACACAACCTCGAATAAACATAGTCAGAACCAACCAAGTCAAACCATCACGAATTCCTAATCAAAACAAAAAAATACTGCACTGTCTGCCTACTTAGCGCACGTTAATCACCTAACGTAGCGTGCGCTAAGTTGCTCCCGTTAGCGCGCGCTAGGCAGTAAACGTAGCGTGCGCTAATGCTGTGCAGTGGCATGCATTTCAAGCATCGTCTAACACTTCCATCATGACAATGATCAACTCATCTCGAGATTAAGGATTTCATAACAATCATGACATATAATTTAATAGCTCTTCAAGAACACGAATTATCCAAGTTCACGTTCATGATCCATAAAATGATAAAATCCGATGTGTTCGAACATCTAAAAATCCTTATTCATCATGTTCTTCGACATACAATTCATATAACTTCAAGAATCACAAGAAGATCACCATAATCGTTACCATACGAAGTAACCAACGACAAAACATCAAAAATCCGAATTGAAGAAGGGAATTACATCAACATATATCTTGAATTCCATCCAAAACCATACGAAACATATCAATACTCATATATTGATAACAACACTAACTTAGTACGGTAATCCAACTCGTTGTCATGCTCATCAACTTGTTTATATGATAATCATCAACTCAAGAACATCATATACAATCCAAAACGAAATCTCAAAGTGAAGAGTAATTACCTTTTTTGAAGGAAAGGATTGATTTCCAAGAATCACCAATGATTTCAAGAACAAAGCTTCACTCCATGATTTCCATCTTTAATCTTGTTAAAGAGGATCATCCATCAGTGTTTAGGAACTCCAAATGTTCTCCCAAGGTTGTCTCTATCGGGTGAAAGGAAAGAAATGGACGAAATGTTTCATGACACCCGTTTGTCCCTTTATATAGAATGCACCACTAGCGTGCGCTAAACCATTATGTTTAGCGTGCGCTAGCCTTAGCGTGCGCTAACTGACTTTGTTAGCGTGCGCTATCGAAGCCCAAAGGCTACTGCCTCGCTTCGTAAACTAACTTACGTACGTAATGCCTATGCATTAACGTACGTAAAACATCCTGCTTAGCGTACGCAAGTCATTTATCTTAGCGTGCGCTATCCGAAGTTGACTAGCTACAGTGTTCACCTACCACTCGCCCCCACATTCCGACAGCATCTGGCAAGGATAAGATTCCTTGTTGACTGATACATAGTTAGCGTGCGCTAAGCCTAATATTTTAGCGTGCGCTAATACTTCAGGACAACAACCGTTGACTTACCAGAACGTGCGCCGAAAGCAGCAGGGTCCACACGCAGATTCCTTCCGATCTGTCTGCACTAGCGTACGCTAACCTATAAACGTAGCGTGCGCTAATCCTGCACGATAGCGTGCGTTATGCATGAATATCAGCGTGCGCTAATAAGGCTATACTTAGCCATTTTCCGCAGTTCTTGTCCAACGTCTCGACATACCAAAAGCGAACATAAGACACACTGAACACAAACACTGAATCCAATAATATCATCATACGATATACCCAATATCAAAAGTACGACAACCTGATACACAATATCCTCAAATGTAATTGTCGACCAAATACGACAATTATACCGATACTGATATCTCAGTCCTTTATTTATTTTATCTCTACTGTACAGATTCCACGCTGTACAATATAACTCGGATAAAATAATATTAAACATCAGTGGTAGAAATTCCGGATATTACATCTTCAGTCAGAAAGAGTTGAACATGCGGCAAAGAAGATGGCTGGAACTTATTAAGGACTATGACTTGGAGATTCTTGATCATCCAGTAAAGCAAATGTAGTGGCCGATGCACTTAGCCGCAAGCCTGTTTCTATTCAGATGCTGGAGACTCTGACCTCCCAGCTCAGTATTCAACGAGAAATGATTCGTGAAGGAATTGAAGTGTGGTTACAAAGAGTCCAAGGACAATTGTACGTGATGGAAATAACTTCATCGTTAACCGAAGAGATCCAATATAAGCAAGCAGATGATCCTTTGATGATTCGGTTACGTGATGAAGTGATCAAGTGAAAGGCCCCCGGATTCGTAATTCATGATAATGGAGTTTTGAGATTTCAGAATCGACTTTTCGTTCCCGATGTTGATGTTCTGAAACAGACGATTATGCGTAACTATATAGCTATTATGTACGTAATAGCCGTTGACTTGGCTGTCGCGATCGACTCCCGACCACCTACCCCCGCTCGGCCCCACCCGCCGAAAGGCGGACTGCTGGTGGATCTCCCGCATTACGTATGTTAACATATGGATGTTACGTACGTAAGGCGACGTACATAGCGTACAATAAGAAGATGGGTTAACGTACGTTAAGTGCTATAACAAGCATAAATGGAATTCTCCCAATATCACCCAACAATTAATATAGTATGAATGACCATGATTCCATCTTAACATAATTCGTCGATATACTTGTTATAACAATACAGATATGGTGCGAAGATACTTGGTTTAAATCAGAAAATACAATAGTAAAGGCGAGGGTATTACATACTCCCCCCCTTAAAAGGAGTTTCGTCCCCGAAACTAAGGGGTAAACATCTCGGGGTATTTCTCTCGCATGCTATCTTCAGTCTCCCACGTAGCTTCCTTGACTCCATGTCTCGACCACTGAATTTTTAATACGGGAATCGCCTTGTTCCTCAACTGTTTAATTCTTCTCTTAAGTATCTGCACAGGCCGTTCTTCATAGGAATGGTCATCGGCTATTTCGACCTCGTCGAATTGAATAATGTGGCTTGGGTCAGCAACATACTTCCTCAACTGAGATACATGGAATACGTTGTGAATCCGTCTCAAAGATGGTGGTAATGCTAAATGATAGGATAGGTCGCCTACTCGTTCCAGGATCTCAAACGGACCAATATACCTTGGGCTCAACTTGCCTCTCTTCCCGAATCGGAAAACACCTCTAGTAGGAGATACTTTGACTAGTACATGGTCACCAACCTTAAACTCGAGTGGTCGTTGACGATTATCTGCATATGATTTCTGGCGGCTTTGGGCTGTTAATAGACGACTCTTGATCAGGGAAATCTTCTCGCGGGATGCCAATAACATATCAGGTTCCGTACCAATAGATTCAGACAAATCGTCCCAGCACAAAGGGGACCTACAACGACGACCATACAATGCCTCATAAGGTGCCATCATGATCGAGGCATGCCAGCTATTATTATATGTGAATTCTACCAACGGTAGTTGGGCTTCCCAGTCGGGCTTCCAATCGAGAGCACATGCCCTCAACATATCCTCTAGAGTTTGAATAGTCCTCTCAGAATGACCGTCGGTCTGAGGATGAAAAGCCGTACTGAAGTTAAACTGTGTACCCATAGCACGATGAACCGCCTTCCATAAGTGCGACACGAACCGTCCGTCCCGATCTGATACAATACTCTTAGGGGTGCCATGCAGTCACACAATCTCTTTGATGAATAATTGGGCTAATCTCTCAGGGCCCCAAGTAACCTTGATCTCCAAGAAGTGGGCTGATTTAGTCAATCGATCCACAATCACCCAAATCGTATTCATGCCTCGACGGCTCGTTGGCAAGCTAGTAATAAAATCCATCGATATGTCTTCCCACTTCCACTCGGGAATCGGAAGCGGTTTCATCATGCCAGCTGGTCGTTGATGTCCAATCTTGACCTGCTGACAGGTCAAACATTTCGAAACGAATTCAGCAACCTCCCGCTTCATGTTACCCCACCAATAATACGGCTTCAAATCCTTATACATTTTGTTCGATCCTGGGTGTATGGAATACGGGGTAGCATGAGCCTCCTTCAGAATAGTATTCCTCAAATCTTCGTCTGCTGGTACACATACTCGGTTTTTAAAGCGTATCAATCCATCCTCGTGAACCACAAATCCAGGAGCCTTCCCCTGATTGATTTCTCCTCGAACTCTGGATAAGAATGGGTCCGTCATCTGTTTCGTCCTGATCGTCTCATCAAGGGATGATGAAATCTAAAGCGTGCACAGTTGTCCCTGAATGCGTTGTTACCAGACCTCAATCTCTGGTCTCATGAACTCTAATTGCAACTCCTTCTGGGCGGTCAAACGAGCCAGTATCTGCTCCTGCACCGTCTTGCGGCTCAAGGCATCGGCAACCACATTTGCCTTGCCTGGATGATAAAGGATCTCGATATCATAGTCTTTGATTAGCTCTAACCACCTCCTTTGTCTCATATTCAACTCCTTTTGGGTAAAAATATACTTTAGGCTCTTGTGGTCCGTAAAAATCCGGCAGGTAACTCCATACAGATAGTGGCGCCAAATTTTTAAGGCAAACACTACGGCTGCTAACTCCAAATCATGAGTCGGGTAGTTGACCTCGTAAGGACGCAACTGTCTGGACGCATAGGCGATCACTTTCCCGTCCTGAATTAATACGCAGCCAAGGCACTGTCTCGATGCATCGCTATATACCACGAATCCTTCCGTTCCTCTAGGTAGTACCAAAACAGGTGCTGAAATTAATCGACTTTTGAGTTCATCAAAACTTTGCTGACATGCTTCCGACCACAAGTACTTCTTATCTTTTCTCAACAGATTAGTCATCGGTTGAGCAATTTTGGAAAATCCTTCCACGAATCGTCTGTAATAGCCTGCTAGACCCAGAAAACTACGAACTTCCTTCACGTTCTTCGGAGGTAGCCAGTCTCGGATAGCTTCTGTCTTCTGTGGGTCTACTCTTACTCCATCTGCTGATATTACATGACCCATAAAAATAACTTCAGACATCCAGAATTCACACTTAGAAAATTTTCCATAGAGTTGTTCTCGCCTTAATGCATCGAGAACCTGGCGGAGGTGACACTTATGCTCCTCGTGATCACGAGAGTAGATCAGGATGTCTTCCATAAAAATGACTACAAAACGATCCAGATAATTAATAAAAACTCGATTCATTAATTCCATGAATACTGAGGGTGCATTAGTCAGTCCGAATGGCATGACAACGAACTCATAATGCCCATAGCGAGTGCGAAAAGCTGTCTTTGGGACGTCAGACTCTTGAATCCGCAATTGGTGGTACCCGGATCTCAAGTCGATCTTGGAAAATACAATGCTCCTCGAGCTGATCCAATAGATCATCGATGCGAGGTAAAGGATATTTGTTCTTAATTGTTACTTTGTTCAGCTCACGGTAATCAATACACAAACGCAGCGATCCGTCCTTCTTCCGTACGAATAACACTGGCGCTCCCCAAGGGGATGCACTGGGTCGAACATATCCTTTCTCAGTTAAATCCTCAAGTTGTCTTTTCAACTCCTGCATCTCAGTCGGGGCCATACGATATGGTGCTTTCAAAAGCGGGGATGTCTCTGGCTCCAACTCAATGGTGAATTCTACCTCTCACTGTGGGGGTAGTCCTGGAAGCTCTTCTGGAAATACATCTGGATAGTCTCGAACTAGTGGAATATCAACCAATTCGACTGGTCGGTCAGTTGTCTTGGTCATGTAACACCAATAACCAATGCATCCCTGGTTCAGTAATCTCACAGCCTTCATAGCGCTGATGACTCTCCCAGAATGATTGGGATTATCACCCCGAAAAATACACTCGACGCCATCATCCGATGTGACGGTCACCATTCGCTTACGGACGCTAAGCACGTCATCGTGACGATCCATCCAGTCGATACCCAAGATTACATCATCTTTAGATAAATCAACCACAATCAAGTAGGACAACCACTCATGGTTGTTCATGCTAATCGGACAGTTCTGTACTTCACGACTCCCAATAATTCTTCTACCATCGGGTAGACCAATTACATAAGGTTCACAATCGGTAACATGATTCAAATGCAAACGACTCAAACAAGAATTAGACAAAAAGGAGTGTGAAGCACCAGTATCAAAAAGAACACAAACGGGCTGAGAGTGGATCTCGAGAGTACCTGCAATCATGCTGGCTTCGGGATCATCGACTTTCTTCATCTCGTAGACTCTGGGTTTTGCAACCCCGGAAGCAGGTGTACCAACTTGATTCCCACGGCCTATCCCTTTGTTCGCTTCGGTAGTCTGGTAAGAAGCGGACGGAGGAGCACGTTCCTGAACAGAAGACTGTACTGGAGCAAGAGATGCTACTGGAGCACGCCCGAGTCCACCCCGGAAATAGCGAGCACGATGACCATTCTTCCCGCAAGTGTGACAGGCAACGGCCGGCTTCGGACACTTGGAGCTGATATGCCCCTGGTCCCCACAGTTATAACACACGACAGGTGAGTTGATTGCCCGAGAGTGCGTTCCTATCGGTTTCGGTGCCATAGGTGGCCGTTCAGAAGGATTTGGTACAGGCTGGGGTTTCTTGAACATCCTCTGCCATCGTCTCTTGGGTCCGTCCCTGGATCTCTTGTTGGAAAACTAAGGCTGCTTCTTAGAAATCTCCTTCGCAGTAAGTTCATACTCCAAAGCCTTCTCAATAAACTTCGGTAAGGTCGTACAGTGGTGATTGAGTAATTGCATCCTCATTCGGGGTTTAAGCCTCTTGAGGAAATATTTGATCTTATCAGCTTCCGAACGGACAACTGACGTAGCAAAAGGGAGAAGTGCTTGGAATTTTTCAGCAATCGCTAACACATCCCCGTCTTCCGATGGATCGGGGTTCAGTAATTCAGACAGTTTGGCTTCACGGAGGGGTGCAGGATAGTAACGATCTAGCATAAGATTCTTGAATTCCTCCCATGTACTCGCGCCATCGGCAGGCCTCACAGAAAGCCACCAAGTATGGGCACTCTTACTAAGGTAGTAGGCTGCCACAACAACTCGATTTTCCTCTGGGCACTCCACCATCTCGAACAGTTTCTCGAAATGCTCTATCCAGTGTACAATGTCAGCAGGCTCAGATGAGCCTTCAAATGTCGGAGGTCGCTGTCGTGATATGTCGCTAATAATCCGGCTCACGATCCCGCCAGGCACCAGAGGCGGAGGCTGTTGCCCCTGCTGTTGCCCAGTAGTATTCCTCTGCATAGCTTCCATCAGCTGACCCATTTGGGTCATCTGGGCCATCATGACCTGCATCACGGTGTAAGGATCGACACGTGCATTCTCTCCAGTGTGGTGTGATTGGTCCCTAGAAGGCGAATCACTGCCTGCGGAACTCTGTTCCACATTCGTGCGTCTGTTGGCTCGTGGTATCGGGATTCGGCCTCTTCCGCGGCCTCGTCCCCCTCTGCCACGGCCTCTCGGATTCCTTTTCATACTGAAAGAATCAAGTCACAAGTACAGTTCAATTTATCAATCATAATTCATGCTAAGTTAATAGCAACAGGGAATTTCATATCTGACAAAGCAGTTCGTAAAGAATTATTGGCACCACAGGTGTTACACACTCAATATCCTATCAACATCAAGTCGAAACAATTCCAATCATATAATTAATTTAGGTTCACCTTAAACAGATGAATTTTACCTCATGTTAGCAAGATGCCAAGATAAGTAAGGAGACCAATACGTCGTCAATATCATGCCAGTAATCAAATTATGGTTCATGAGAACATACCGTATTCGACGGGTCAGGCGCTCGCACAGGTTACACGTGGCACGAAGGTTTTCTTGATGCTATTTCGATTCTACAATGACTCAAAATAAAAACACACTCTCTGATACCATCTTCTGTAACAGCCCGAAAACAGTGGATCAGTGCCGTGGACCCCCTACCGGGACCCACCAAGCGATATCACGATATAAACTTACAACCTGACAACGTGGCACCGTACCACAATAAAAACCCCGTTGTGGAGTATAAGTTATACATGTCTTTAATACGAGCAAACGTACACAGGATCCAAATTCGGTACAGACCATATGACGATGGGCAATACCTAACAGATTATAGTACAATCATCCGACACAAAATAAAATGAAAATCACAATAATACATAACCGAACATCAAAAGACTCGGGGCCCCCGAAATAGCATCCTTCAAAACCCTCCGTCGCCATTGTGCTCCTCCTGTGCCTTGCCCTTTCCTCGCCCTGAAATACAAGTATTTCGCCCCAAACCACAAGGTCAGCTATACATGATAATAATTCTCATGACATTATACAATTCATATATATACTGATCTCAAAGAAAACCATAGACTACTGAATATACCCTGAAGGCGTATAAACAATCAGTCCCAACTGTCGAACATAACCAAATATACGAACGACCATATAATATGGCTCAAGACGGACGTCACAGTACGCCCGATCCGGAAATGTGTCCGTGCACATGTCCACCCCGTATACGGAATCCAGAATATACGTGGGACGATGTACCTAATTAGCCTCACGAACTACGTCTCGTGTGCACGATCTAAATGCGGAAAACATCCACGCATGATCATCAAGTGCCCGGCTAAAAATCCTACACATAACCAATCGGCACGCAGATATGACTCCAGATATGTCATGATACAACATGACAACGAAACCCAACGAATTACACCTTTATCAAGGAATCGAACGACTCACCGAAGTGTCAACCAAAGCTCAAAAGGACTAATGGTAACAAGGACGGTAATTTCGGGTATATCATCCCCAACACCATGACAATACGATCAAGGGTATCACCATATCATGAATCATAGATTATCAGAACATTTCATACACACGAAACGCATAATAATCACAAGAATTCAACCATCATTATAACCAAGCAAGATAACTTGCCTCAATTCCGTAGATGAATAATCCTTCTTTGATTGGTCAAACGAACGGTATCCTCGTCTAACAATACTCACGTGAACAAGCAACCTTGAATGAAATGTAATTCATTCAACAACACATTCGTACGATAACGGTATTATTACATAAATACTATTCGTAAATTTACTTGAATAAATCAATTATCCTATTGATCACTTTAATGTTCTTATTACAAATCATCATTTGTTTATCATGTTCATTCACATAGTCTAACATTAATGTCAAATACTTGAAGTTCAGTTTATTACCAAAGTAACATTGTGAAAACATCTTTTCAAATCATCGGCACTTCCGATTACGATATAAGTTTGTGTTAATTATGTTCTTCATTATTTTACCAATAATTCCATTAAAAACTGATTCCTATACGAAGCATAAGCTCAAGTTTTTAGTGCACTAAGAACATCACCTTAATTTACGTCTCTTAACATACACGGATTAATGAAATGGAATCGGCTACTCATCTACCGCATTTGTATCACCATATTCACTACAATCCTCTTAAGAACATTATTAACATATTAATGTAGCATTTAACACCCTTTTAAGTTATCAACGAACTCGATTAACTTGATCATATGAAGATTACAACTTCCTTCCATCAAAATATATTGTTTTACTTTTGAAGAATTTATTAAAAACCTAGTTATATTATTGGATACTTGAAATTCTAAAAGTAACTTCATCCCATCTTGTGAAGATCATCTTTAAAGGGTTAACATAATTCTTTCAACAATTCATTAACAAAGTGTTGGTTTTAGAGGCCAAAATTATGGTTCCATATTACCTTCAAGAATCAATTGAATGTTCAAGACAAGATTAACATTTCTCACCTTTAATCATTAAGGATTTCATCCCTAACATGTTCCTAGTGTTGAGATTATAATCAACTTCCGATTATCATGTTATACATCAGGTTTTATGTATATCATTATCAACACAATCACATTATGAAGTTATTTACATCAAGAAGTAACACTAATACCTTTAATGTTATTCTTCACTTAGTTTGAGCATGATTCAATTAACTTATCATGTTTACACTAGCTTAAACTAATATTATGTGAAGTATTTATCTACTAACATCATCATAAGCATGGATTTGATATGAGTTAAAAAAAGACCAACCTCAAAATGAAGAACAACACCAACACTTCAAGGGATACACTTCAATCTCTAACTCTCCAAGTCACCAATCAAGTGCTGAAGCTCCAACACAAGTTAGAAGGGCTACAAACAGAGTTGGAAGGGAAGGGAATCGTTTTCCTCAGTTGGGAGGTTGAATGGGTCGAGCAGGAAATGAATGGCAAGTCATAATTTTATAACTTGAACTCGTCGTTACGTACGTTAAAGAAAGGTGTTAACGTACGTTACAGTCCTTACGTACGTAATCTCATGATCATTACGTATGTAACCAATTTCATCAGATCTTTCTGCCTCAAAACACACAAATCGTTACGTACGTAACTATATAGCTATTACGTACGTAATAGCCGTTGACTTGGCTGTCGCGATCGACTCCCGACCACCTACCCCCGCTCGGCCCCACCCGCCGAAAGGCGGACTGCTGGTGGATCTCCCGCATTACGTACATTAACATATGGATGTTACGTACGTAAGGCGACGTACATAGCGTACGTTAAGAAGATGGGTTAACGTACGTTAAATGCTATAACAAGCATAAATGGAATTCTCCCAATATCACCCAACAATTAATATAGTATGAATGACCATGATTCCATCTTAACATAATTCGTCGATATACTTGTTATAACAATACAGATATGGTGCGAAGATACTTGGTTTAAATCAGAAAATACAATAGTAAAGGCGAGGGTATTACATATATCCCCACAAAAATATTCCGCGTAGCACACAGGCTAAATTCTTAGCACAACGTGAATAAATCGTAGCTATTGATCACCAAAGATCAAAGGCCCAAAATC
The DNA here is from genome assembly GCA_033398695.1 of Orobanche coerulescens. Lineage (NCBI taxonomy): Eukaryota > Viridiplantae > Streptophyta > Magnoliopsida > Lamiales > Orobanchaceae > Orobanche > Orobanche coerulescens. The sequence continues at coordinate 67,899,633 of CM065815.1, forward strand.
ATTCTTATTTCTTACGGAAAAAAGCTTTCCTACCTGAACCTATCCCTATATATATATATATATATATATATATTATGTGGGTGTGTACGTGTCTATGTGTGTTTTTGTGTGTGTGAGCATGTGTGTACCATGTGTGTGCGCTATATATATGTTATGTCTGTGCAAATGATTGTGGTCGTATATGTCTTCGTGTTGGATTGTCAACGAGGAAGACGTAGCCATATGAGAAGGTTTTGATAATTTGGTCTACGGGGGGATGAGTGTTCGGAGGTCGTATTTGCGGTGATCCTTCAAGAATTTAGATTGTAATTCCCATTATTAGTTACATTGAGATATGGATCCGGGTTGATTATCGTTGGTCGTTTTAACCGATTAATTAATTAAAGGGCGCAATTGAGGTAATATATTAGCCGACTAATTACCTTGAAATTATAAAATATTAAATTGGGCCCTTATATTAACTTGTCTTTTATGTATTTATATTAAAGGTTTGGATTGCAATGGATCGATCGGGTGAGCCATGTTTATCGGGACTTTCGGCATCAATTATCGAGGCAAATGTTCTTGCCTATACGACTTATATCTCGTGAATTGATGTTATGTAAATTGTGAATGATGGTTTACTCATATTTACTAATTGTGTACTATAGGATTGAAATTGTTGAGATTAGTTGATTGGTTTGTATACTTGTTGATGGATAGAGGTGCGTCTAGGATGGTTAAGTTGTTGGGGTAGTCGTGTCGTTAAATCTTTGAATATATCGAGTGTTGAATGTGTTGCTCATGGATACCTTGTGGTATTGACGTATTCGAGGAATGATTTGTATTTGCGTCAGTCTTTGATCATGGTCATGTGTCAGTAAGTGGACATTCTAGATAGTGCCATAACTATATACATTATATTCAACGTTCGGAAATTGTGAAAGTTGTGAATGTTAGTGTGCATGGGTTGTCCTTCCACCCGGGGACGGTCCGACAGGGCCTCTGGGGGCCGATACTAATGGGTACGGCCGTGGAAGTGGTTTCCCTCCCGGGGACAGTCCGACGAGGCCTCTGGGGTCGATACAAATGGGTACGGCCAAGGGTTACCAACTGTGGTTTCGTGATGTTGATGTTGATGTTTTCAGTAATTGTGATATGTCGGGAATATCACAACGTTTATCCTCGATGTTGAGACATATTATATACAGGGTCTTAGTGCTTGGCTAGAATGGCACTAGGATATGTGTTGCATGTTTTTTATTCCTCGGTTGTAAAATTTTGGTGTCAGAATGTGGGCTTTGTTATTGTTCCCGTGCATTATGATTTGAAGAAAGTTTGGGGTGAGACCCTAATGATTGTGTAAAGGTTGTTTTGCGGAAAATGCCTTGGGCTGAAACCCATTTGAAACAGTTTTATAACTAAGGATGGAAGGTCCAGAAAGATTTCCTAATTATAAAAATATTTGTTGCATGAACGAGATTTGGGCTGAGACCCTGTTGTTTTCAAAAAAGGTTTTATAATCTTGAATTTGAAGTCCCAAAAGACTTTTTGTCGTTTTCCTAAAACTCCCGAGTCGATATATTGCTTCCAAGGACTTGAGTTGTACCTTAAAACATTGTAAACCACTCGGGAACTTCTTTCATGGTTTATCCTTGTTTTCATATAACTGATATTTGCGCGGTATATGTTGTATGGCCTGAATACTTGTACTAGCCATTCAAAATCTAACCCTTTAAATGGGGTATATGTGTCCCATGCATTTCAGGTATGCGTAATTCGTTTGAGCAATCACATGGACGACATGGAAGAAGACGAGCCGCGATACTAATCAAGAGTTAAGAGTCAGATAATGTCGGTGAATTGTCGAGCTAAACTCTGTCGTCCTTTGTATTATATTTTGACCCTTGGGTGGGTATGTATAGTAATGAGTTTATTTTTGGGATTAGTTTAGTCATGAGACCTTATCGGTCAGTGTAATTTAAGATTTGACCATATCGGTCCGTGTTAGTATATTGTTTGACCTCGTCCAGTCAAACTTTTATTCGTATCGTAGTTGTTAGCCTGGTAGATCCTTGTGGAAAAAGTGTCTACGGCGTGTAATATTCCCGGTGAATTTTCGGGGTGTTACATTTATGGTATCGGAGCTTAGGTTGTAGAGACCTAGGCTGTCGGGTCGATTCGAGTCGTGATTAGTCGAGTCGTGCTTTGTCGCGCCGTCCGAGTTTTCGGTTAACAAGTCGACTTGTGCGTTGTCATATCATGTCGTTCGTGTTGTCCATTGAGATTAGTATCGTGGGCGACCGTCATCTTCGTGAGACCTGTGGATGTAAGTCTCCCCTTTTATATATTATATTTTATATTTTGTGTTGCATAATTTTATTTGCTAGTAAGAGGTAAGATCGAAACCATATTTGATATTCGTGGTATATCACGTCTGTACAATTGGGATATACTGGTAGATTAAGTTTTGATTGGTACAATGTGTTATGTAAGTTTCTGGACATTATTGTCGGAAATACAAACAGATGGTCTCGACGTATTTTTTAATTTAAGATTATATTCATAATTGGTACCGGTTAGTATGCTGATTTGAATGCTAGATGGGCACGTGTTTGGGAACCAGATATGTTTGACTAATTGTTGCTAATTGATACAAACGTGTTGATATTGATAACTGTGTTGGTTGTGCGTGTGTTTGAAAATATTTCTGAAAATTTCATAGACTCGAGTATGTTGTGAAAAATCAGATCTTCTAAAATATTTTACTAGTATGGTTAAATGGCGGTTAGTGTGATTTTTTAAAAATTTTCTGAAATTTTGGACAAGCCAGCCGTATATTTTCAAATAAGAGAGTCGATTGATCGTTTCTTGCCACCTCAATGTACTCTCATTGTTAGCTATATCCGTGTCACGTGTATATTTAAATGAATTACAAGTATTTTGTAATCTGAGCTAAATTGGAAAATTATCGTAACTATTTTATTGGTACGTGTAAGCGGTGACTTAACGTATGTTTTGAAATTTTTGACTTTTGCAATTTGGGCTTTGCATTTTCTAATGAGATTTTTATGACGGCACTCAGAAAATAGATATCTGGAGAGTATTAAAATTATTGAAAATTATTACCGACTTTGTCCTTTAGCGTACATGCAAATGACTTTCTGAGGAATTTTATAAACTTAGATATGGCTGTGGAAAAATTGAATTCTAAAAAATATTTTGTCGGTATGGATAAGTAGTGACTTAGCCTATACATTGTTGTTAATTAAAAACATTTTGAGTTTGACAAAGTGATTGTGCACTTTTATAGAAACCCTGCGATGGAATACGAATGATATATTTTGAAGTACTTTCGATATTTTATAAAATGCCACCGTCGTTAATCATTTGTCATATTTAAAAAATATTTTGGAAAATGATTTCTGTCGATTGTTTCTCTTTTCAAATAACTCGAGTAAGATTTGGAAAACTTCTGTGGGGAGTCAGTTAGTGCATACTGATTTCCTCATTGGCGCATGCTAATGAACCCTGACAGAACCTTTGGTTATTATAGTTTGTTAACGCACGCTGACTGTAGGCTTAGTGCACGTTAAGATGTAGTGTCTGCGTAGAGTAGTTTAATGCTTAAACGAGAGACTAGTCGGAACTAGGGTGATTGCGTGTGAGATCAAGTAGATTGAGATATTTTTCGTGTTGTCATCCTCATTGGGTAGTTTTGGGTCGTGTTATCAAATGAGGCATTTGTGATCTATGATTTATAGATTTGATAAAGCTACCCGAGGTATCATAATACTGTGGGATCGTGAACCACGATACCAAAAATTATGTAAATGATCTTGTGATACTTGGGATTACAATTAATCCATATTAAGATGCCTGGGAGCCGAGATATATATTGCTACTGCACAGTTATCACCTTCGAGTATATCAGGTCTTATTGATCGGATCATGGGATCTCCTTGCTCGATCGGTCCACGTAATATTTTTGGAACAACATTACAGTGAGATGGGTGATGATATGGTAAGTTTCGGGGATGAAACTTATTTTAAGTGAGATAGTATGTAATATCCAGAAAATTTAAATTAATTTTGGTGGTATTAATTTTTCTTTTATTATTAATCTATTTTGACTTTTATTTTTAATTTCATTAGCTGCCTAATTAGGAACGTGGCGGAGATATTAGACCAAATGTTGGTATGTTAATGCTGGTTGATGTTATCTTACGCATATGTAATAATCACAAAATTGAATCAGGGGGACGGAATAACAGATTCGAGATCGATCGATTTTTAATGGGATAAATTATAATCTAACCTTATTGGTCAAATACCAAACTATCTACTATATATATATAATATATATATATATATGTACACATTATTTCTCTCCCCCTCACGGATTTTTATCCCTCTCTCTCAATTCCCGTTTCCCCCACCTAACCCCCTGCTAGGTCAACTACCAAATCCGCCTCCCCCTTCTTCATCAGCAGCAGCGGCAGGCGATCGACACAAGGAGCGACGAGGTGAAAGGATCTCGAGTAGGTGGACGGTTCTCTTGCGCATTTTCATCTGAACTCTCGGCAGCGGGTCGCCGCGAGCCTGGGTTGCGGGAATTGAATGTGCAGCGGCGATGAATATGTGTGAATGTCGGATATGGCATATGAGTTAATTGGGTTCCTGATGTGATAATGACTATTGAGCTTTGGTTTTGGTGCAGATCGTCAATGAGGTGGAGTTTTCCGGTGACAGATTTTCCGGTGTAAGATGGTCGAAACTCAGCGGTTGGACTTTTAGAAATTTGGTTTGAATTTCCAGCCACCTTCGCAGCCGGGTCCAGTGAGTGATACGAGGGCGGGGTAGGGTGGCATTAGAAATGGAATGAAGTGATGACGGGAGTTTGGTTTCCGATCGGTTTGTGTGTAGGTGCTGTGTTTGTTGGTGTCTGGGTGTGCATGACCGTGTGTGTGAGTTGTGTGTGTGTGTGTGTGTATGTAAGTATATATGTGTGTTTGTATGTATGTGTGTGTGTGTGCAGCGTGTGTATGTGTGTGTCTAGGGGTTGTGTGTGTGGGTTATGTATGTGTGTCTGTACCATTATTTGTGTGTGTGCTGTGTGTGTATATATATATTGTATGGGTGTGTCCGTGTCTATGTGTGTTTTTGTGTGTGTGAGCATGTGTGTACCGTGTGTGTGTGTGCGCTATATATGTGTGTGTGAGTGATTGTGGTCGTATATGTCGTCGTGTTGGAATTGTCAATGAGGAAGACGTAGGCATATGAGAAGGTTTTGATGATTTGGTCTACGGGTGGATGAGTGTATTTGGAACTATGAAGTGAGCCTGAGTTCGGAGGTCGTATTTACGGTGATCGTTCAGGAATTTCGATTGCAATTCCCATTATTAATTACATCGAGATATGGATCCGGGTTGATTATCATTGGTCGTTTTATTCGATCAATTAATTAAGGAGCGCAATTGAGGTAATATATTAGCCGACTAATTACCTTGAAATTATAAAATATAAAATTGGAACTTATATTAAGTTGTCTATTATGTATTTATATTAAAGATTTGGATTACAATGGAACAATCGGGTGAGCCGTGTTCGTCGGGACTTTCGGCATCAATTATCGTGGCAAGTGTTCTTGCCTATGTAACACTCCAAACTAGGCGGATATTACTGTGCCGTGGACCCCGACTGGGACCCATCAGGCAAATGAAAATTAATGAACTGAATAATATAATTGTAGTACCGAACCACAATATATCATTAATCACTCCGATGAGGAGTTTCCTTACAACATACCCAAGATAATACCGAATACATGTATATTTTATATGAAGATAAAATATACAACACTGAATGAAATGAATATCCAAATGAAAGTCTGCAGCGGAAATAAAATAAAGAAAACACGAGTGAATGAAAGGACTGGGGCCCCCTACTAGTATCACTAAGACTCCTCGCCATCAACGTTCTTTTCTCGTGCTTTAGCCTTTCCATGACCTGAAAACAACATCCCCCAACGGGGTCAGTTACACAGAACAACAATCCTCAAGAGTTGAAATAAACACAATCATGATATATCTTAATTATGAAATGGCACTGAAGAGAGGCATCACAGTACGCCCGTAATGGTATGTGCACGTGCACAAGACGAGTGTCCGGACACACCCGCACTTGTACCTAATTAGTCTCACGGAGGTACATTAACATGTGCACAGTCCAATGTGTCGGTGAACCCAACACATGACCATCACGTGCCCGACTAAAAGTTCCATACATCCCCACCAGGACGCGCAATATGAGCCCAGAAGGTCATATGAGTAAGGGATGACCATGAAGAATAATAATGAATAATAATCCGACAAAGTCAAGAATGACTCACCGAGATGAAATGATAGTGAAACGAATGATAGTTCAATGAAATGATTTGGAACCGTCGTTCCTCATGAATGAAGTGATTAATTGACAATTACAAGTCTCAATACAGTTAATACATTATGAGTGAATTATGATTATGAATGAACAACAACGAAAAGAATGAATATCCTTTTAACCGAGTAAGAATTAACTTACACAACCGGTGAAGAATGTCCTTCCTCGAACAAAGTCCAAAAAGGGATGTCGGTCGCTCGAACAACCTTGAATGACAATACCAAAAATGCTCAATATACGAATCAAACACGATTATAACCGACTCAAACGTCGATACAACAATATCCAAACTCATTGAGGCATTCTAGCGAACACTTAGCAAACACACATCCTTTGATAATATCCGATCCTGAATATATCGAAACCAACTCCAAAATGAGTATTTCAAACCATCAAAACACTTTCAATGATATCAATAACCCCATAGGAATCCGTAATTCGAGTTAACGATAACATCTAATCGAAACCCCAAAATATCAAAGTCAACCCCAAAATGTTCTTGAATCAAACCCCAAACAATTCATGAGATCCGAAATATATGTCATAAATCCATAGGAATATATTTATCCAAGGTAGATCATCCATATCTAACATATTCCAATAACAATCCAAGCTCATACGAAGAAATCGGAAGGAAAACCCCAAATATCCGAAATTCTAGATTCAATAAATCATTACCTTTGATTTGATGTGATGGGGATGATGAAATGGTGATTAATCCGAATGATAAGCTTGAAGGTGATAATTGATGATTGCACCTCGAAGAACACTCTCCAAATCGTCCAAAATCGCCCGGAATCGCCCAAAAACAAAGTGAGAAATGAAAATGACGAAGAAAGGGCTGAACTGTCCTATTTATAGTAATTCCAGTTTAGCGCGCGCTAGCCCCAGTTCTTAGCGTGCGCTAATGAGTGTTTTGGGTAGTCCAGTACCCACTGTCTGAAAACGGTAGCGTGCGCTATGTACCTTTTGTAGCGTGCGCTACGGCTGTACACTTAGCGTGCGCTAACCCCAAAATGTTAGCGTGCGCTAACGAATTATCTGATGCCCAGTACTGGAGTCCAGAACCTTCTGTCCTCTGATCTGATCGCGGTAGCGTGCGCTACATTTAATATTTAGCGTGCGCTACTACACCATTTGCGTACGCTAAAGACCACTCATAACGTGCGCTATGAATTAATCCCATTCAGTCTAGTAGCCACTGGACTCAACCTGATCCGACCTTAGCGCGCGCTACATCGAATGTAGCGCGCGCTAATCCGGCCTACTAGCGCGCGCTACTTACCATTCGTAGCGTGCGCTACTTACAACCCAACTGCAGTACCTTATGGACTGCGTGCTTGAACTACACTAGCGTGCGCTGGTGTTGAGAGGTAGAGTGCGCTACCCGTACTCAATTAGCACACGCTAAAGAGAGTACGTAGCGTGTGCTACTCCTCACACACAGCACACTATGAAGATGACAACGGTGATAAACACGGCACGAAACTCCATCTAGATTAATGATGAATGACGATACAATTACTCTAATCGGCGAATACACTGATTGAATATGAGTGACAAATGATCATTAATGAGTGAAAATTACTGAGTGACAATTACAGAATGATAAGTACTGAATGATAATGACTAAATTACAACCGGGTATTACATACACCCCCCTTAAAAGAGTTTCGTCCCCGAAACTAAGGGTTAAACAACTCGGGATGACTCTCCCGCATACTATCTTCGGTTTCCCAAGTAGCCTCTTCGATTCCGTGTCTAGACCACTGAATTTTGACCAAAGGAATCGTCTTGTTCCTCAACTGTTTGATTCGCCGCTCTAAGACTCGCATAGGAGGCTACTCGTATGAATGATCATCGGCAATCTCGATTTCGTCGAACTGAAGTATGTGGCTCAGGTCGGCAACATACTTCCGTAACTGAGAGACATTAAACACATTATAAATTAGGCTCAACGCCGGAGGTAAGGCCAATCGATAAGCTAGCTCGCCTACTCGATCTAAAATCTCAAACGGTCCAATGAATCTCGGACTCAACTTCCCCCTCTTCCCAAAATGGAAGATACCACGACTCGGGGATACCTTGACCAAAACATGGTCACCCGTATCGAACTCTAATGGTCGACGATGATATCTGCATATGATTTCTGTCGACTCTGAGCGGTCAACAAATGACTCCTGATCAAAGCTACCTTCTCACGGGTGGCTATAAGCATATCGGGCTCGGTGCAATTGATTCTGATAAGTCATCCCAACATAAAGGAGATCGACAACGACGATCATACAAGGCCTCGTAAGGTGCCATCTTAATCGAAGCATGCCAACTATTATTATACGTGAACTCGATCAACGGTAGTTGGGCTTCCCAATCATCTTTCCAATCGAGAACACATGCCCTCAACATATCCTCCAAAGTCTGAATAGTCCTCTCTGATTGTCCGTCGGACTGAGGATGAAAAGCTGTACTAATATTAAGCTGAGTTCCCATAGCACGATGAACTGATTTCCAAAAATGAGACACGAATCGTCCGTCATGATCGGAAACGATACTTTTAGGAGTACCGTGTAGTCTCACTATCTCTTTGATAAACAACTGGGCAAGCCTCTAGGGACCCCACGTATCCTTAATCTCAAGGAAATGAGCTGATTTAGTTAAGCGGTCCACAATTACCCAGATTGTATTCATGCCACGATGACTCGTCGGCAAACTCATGATGAAGTCCATTGAAATATCCTCCCACTTCCACTCTGGGATAGGGAGAGGTTTCAGCATACCCACTGGTCACTAATGTTCTATCTTGACTTGCTGAAAGGTTAAGCATCTCGAAACAAATTCCACGACTTCTCGCTTCATATTACTCCACGAGTAATTTTGTTTCAAGTCTTTGTACATCTTGCTAGACCCCGGATGAACGGAATAAGGGGTAGGATGAGCTTCTCTCAAAATCGAGTTTTTCAACTCGTCATTCGCCGGTACGCACAACCGATTCTTAAATCGCAAAAGTCCATCCTCGTGGACCACAAATCCAGGGGCTTTCCCCTGAGTCACATCATCTCTAATGCGTAACAAAAATGGGTCCGAACCCTGATTCTCCCTGATCGCCTCCTCAAGTGGCAAGGAAATCTCTAACGTACAAAGTTTCCCTTGTACTCGCTGTAACCAGACCTCGATCTCGGGTCTCAGAAATTCCTACTGAAGTTCCTTCTGAACTGTTAATCGAGCAAGCATCTGTTCCTGAACGGACTTACGACTCAAGGCGTCGGCGACAACGTTCGCCTTTCCCGGGTGGTAAAGTATCTCAATATCATAATCTTTGATTAGTTCCAACCACCGTCTCTGTCGCATATTTAACTCCTTCTGAGTAAATATATACTTTAAACTCTTGTGATCGGTGAATATCTGACAGGTAATGCCATAAAGATAATGACGCCAACTCTTCAATGCGAATACCATGGCTGCTAGCTCCAGGTCGTGGTCGGATAATTAACCTCGTAAGGTCTCGACTGTCGTGAATCATAAGAATGACTTTACCATTCTGCATTAGTACACATCCGAGACCCTGTCCGGACGGATCACTATAAACCACAAATCCTTCCGTCCCTTGCGGTAAAGAAAGGACAGGTGCTGAAATTAATCGGCTCTTAGTTCCTCAAAACACTGTTGACACGCGTCGGACCACGTCTATTTCTTATCCTTCCGTAAAAGGTTCGTCATGGGTTGAGCGATTTTAGAAAATCCTTCCACAAATCGCCGATAATAACCAGCTAATCCGAGGAAACTTCGGATTTCCTTAACATTCTTCAGAGGTAGCCAATCTCGGATAGCCTCCGTCTTTTAAGGGTCGACACGAACTCCGTCTGATGAAATTACATGTCCGAGAAACGTCACTTCGGACATCCAGAACTCACATTTGGAAAACTTTCCATAAAGTTGCTCTCGTCTCAACACGTCAAGCACCTGATGAAGGTGAAACTCGTGTTCCTCCCGGTCACGAGAATAAATCAAAATGTCATCAATGAAGACAACCACGAACTGACCTAAATAGTCGATGAAAACCCGATTCATTAATTCCATGAATACCGCAGGTGCATTAGTTAACCCAAACGGCATTACCACAAACTCATAATGACCATAGCGTGTTCGGAACGTCGTCCTTGCGATATCCGACTCTCGAATTCGCAACTGATGATATCTAGATCTTCAGTCGATCTTGGAAAATACTGAAGCTCCCTGAAGTTGATCCAAAAGATCATCGATACGAGGTAGAGGATACTTATTCTTGATCGTCACCCAGTTTAATTCCCGGTAATCAATACAGCGAAACGAACCATCCTTCTTCCTGACAAATAACACTGGTGTTCCCCACGGGGATGCACTCGGTCGGATATTGTTAGGAGTATGCCCTCTAATGCCACTCAGAGGATGTTGAGTGAGGGTATTGTACTTGTTATTATGTAAATCATTAATATAAGGCAATGGATGTTTCTTTATTTACTTGTAGTTACTGGCATTCCTAACTCGTAAATATACATATAGAAACTAGTCCGTGTATTTGAGAGCAAAATGTGCCACTCCTTATTGGATAAGAGGGTCGGCACTGGAAAGGTTTATAGCTCAAATACTTAATTGTTCGCAAGTCGATGAAATTTGACTCGGCGTTAAGTTTATGTGAAGACTTGTATGACATGTTCTTTGACATGGAGAGTGCCTGTCGAACGCTAATGGTTAGTGGGAGCACACGTTATAGGTATGCAAATTGGATTAGTATACTCGAACTGACTCACCCTCGATTCGTCACACGGATTTCACTCCGGGACAGTCAAGGACGGAATCAAAAGGTTGTGATAGGTATTCGTGAACCTTCGACTTGAGGATTTAGTAGGGATGTACTTGTGACGTCAAGATTTTCATTAGAGTAGTTCGACCCTATAAACCGGAAGGCGGGAGTCAACCTCGACGTGCATCTTGACGGGCAAGTAGCAGGTCCTACTGAATACCAAGAAAGAATTATTTCTCCCGTTAGTGAGCGGATTATATGTCCTATGCGGTTATTGTTAGATGAGATCATAAGTCTTTGGCCAAAGCATTGGAGCTAGTTGTATTAGATACACGACAGCTCGATGATCTCGATTTGCATTAACGCATGCATAGCATCAAGTACAGATGGGGTTTGACTGACCGTGACCCTATAACTTGATCGGGACATTTGAAAGAAGGGTTTATACGTATACTGGTATTCACGACAGAATGGTTCTTGAATGATCCCAATCATTCGTTCTCACTTGGGGTACGGTGTAGGCCGCCAGGCTGGCTAGGTGGTGCTACTACTCTTTGGTTCCTCCCATTGCTGACTGAGACAGACCTACCAAGTCGTGCATTAGGATTAACGACGGAATGAATCGAGCTAATTCTCTCATTATGAATATTAGATATTGGATATCTAAATTTCGACATTGGATGTTTAAATCGATTTATCGGATAAATTGATTTACGGCTTAATGAATTAAATATATCACTGGGTGATTAATTTAATTCATGAATATAATTATTTCTTGGAGAAATTAATTATGTTATTTTGTATTTGATATGTTTAATTAATTAGATTAATTAATCGATACAAATACATCGGAACGGAATCGTAGTTTATCTGTTTGGACTCACGGGAGTCCGAAACGAACCGAACTCGTCCGTTTTTGCAAAGTAGCCGCCCCCTTGTTTCCACTCACTTTCCTCTTGTCTTGTTGCTTTCATTTTATATGAAAGAACATGACATTGTGGGGTTTAAAATCATGTGGCATGATTTGTATAGTTAAAGTGAGAGTTGAATAATGGGAAGAAGACATCTCTCACTTCAACATCCATTCCATTCCAACGTGAGTTTTGTAACAGCCCGAAAGCGGTGGCTATTACAGTGCCATGGACCCCTACCGGGACCCACCAGGCGATATCACGATATATACCTACAACCTGACAACATGGCACCGTGCCACAATATTTATCAAAATCCCGATGTGGAGTATAAGTTATACATGTCTTTAATACGAGCAAGCGTACACATGATCCAAATTCGGTAAAGGCCATATGACGATGGGCAATACCTAACAAATTATAGTACATTCATCCGACACAAAGTAAAATGAAAATCACAATAAGACATAACCGAACATCAAAAGACTCGGGGCCCCCGAAACAGCATCCTTCAAAACCCTCCGTCAGCACCGTACTCTTCATGTGCCTTGCCCTTTCCTCGCCCTGAAATACAAGTATTTTGCCCAAACCACAGGGTCAGTTATACATGATAATAATTCTCATGATATTATACAATTCATATACATACGGATCTCAAAGAAACAACCGACTACTGAATATACCCCGCAGGCATATAAACAGTCAGTCCCAACTGTCAAACATATCCAAATATACGAACGACCATATAATATGGCTCAAGACGGACGTCACAGTACGCCCGATCTGGAAATGTGTCCGTACACATGTCCACCCCGTATACGGAATCCAGAATATACGTGGGACGATGTACCTAATTAGCCTCACGAACTACGTCTCGTGTGCACGACCTAAATGCGGAAAACATCCACGCATGATCATCAAGTGCCCGGCTAAAAATCCTACACATAACCAATCGGCACGCAGATATGACTCCAGAGATGTCACGATACAACATGACAACGAAACTCAACGAATTACACCTTTATCAAGGAATCGAACGGCTCACCGAAGTGTCAACAAAGCTCAAAAGGACCAACGGTAACAAGAACGGTAAATTCGGGTATATCATCCCAACACAATGATAATACGATCAAGGGCATAACCATGTCACGAATCATAGATTCTCAGAACATTTCATATACACGAAATGCATAATAATCACAAGAATTCAACCATCATTATAACCAAGCAAGATAACTTGCCTCAATTCCGTAGATGAATAATCCTTCTTTGAATGATCAAACGAACGGTATCCCCGTCTAACAATACTCACGTGAACAAGCAACCTTGAATGAAATGTAATTCATTCAACAACACATTCGTACGATAACGGTATCATTACATAAAAATAATATTCGTAAATTTACTTGAATAGATCAATTATCATAGTGATCATTTTAATGTTCCAATTACAAATCATCATATAACATGTTTACTCTCTTCATTCACCTATTCTAGCATTAATGTCAAACACTAGGAGTCCAGTTTTTATCAATGTAACATTGTGAAAACATCTTTTCAATCATCGGCACTTCCGATTATGATATAAGTTTGTGTTTAATTACGTTCTTCATTCTTTTACCAACGATTACATTAAAACTGATTCCTATATGAAAGCATAAGTTTAAGTTTTTAGTAACTAAGAACATCATCTTAATTTACGTCTCTTAACACACACGGATTAATGAAATGGAATTCGGCTACTCATCTACCGCATTTGTATCACCATATTCACTACAATCCTCCTAAGAACATTATCAACATATTAATGTAGTGATTAACACCTCCTTAAGTTATCAACGAAATCGATTAACTTGAACATATGAAGATTACAACTGCCTTCTATCAAAATCCATTGTTTTACTTTTGAAGAAGTTATTAAAAACCTAGTTATATCATTGGATACTTGGAATTCTAAATATAACTTCATCCCATCTTGTGAAAATTATCTTCAAAGGGTTAACATAATTCTTCCAACAATTCATCACGAAGATATCGGTTTTAGAGGGCCAAAAATTTGGTTCCATATTACCTTTCAAGAATCAATTGAATGCTCAAGACAAGATTAGTATCTCCCACCTCTATTCATTAAGGATTTCATTCCTAACATGTTCTTAGTGTTGAGACTATAATCAACTTCCGATTATCATGTTATTAATTAGGTTTTATCTATCATTATCAACACAACCATATTATGAAGTTATCATACATCAAGAAGTAATACTAATACCCCTAATGTTGATCTTCACTTAGTTTGAGCATGATTCAATTAATTTATCATGTTTATACTAGCTTAAACTAACATTATGTGAAGTGTTTATATACTAACATCATCATAAGCATAGATTTAATATGAGTTAAAGAAAAACCAACCTCAAAATGAAGAACAACACCAACACTTCAAAGGACACACTTCAATCTCTTAATCTCCAGGTCACAAACCATGTGCTGAAGCTCCAACACAAGATAGAAGGGCTAGAAATTGATTTGGCAGGGTGGGGAATCGTTTTCTCAGAGGGAAGGTTGAATGGGTCGAGCAGGAAAATGAAAGGCAAGTCATATTTTTATAACCTGAACTCAGCATTACGTACGTTAAAGAGAGGGGTTAACGTACGTTGAGGCCCTTATGTACGTAATATCATGAACATTACATACGTAATCGATTTATCAGATCTTACTGACTTGAAATACACAAATCGTTACGTACGTAAATATATAACTATTACGTACGTAATAGCCGTTGACTTCGCTGTCGCGATCGACTCCCGACCACCTAACCACATTCGGTCCCACCCACCGAAAGGTGGGCTGCTGATGGATACCCTGCATTACATACGTTAACATATGAATGTTACGTACGTAAGGCTACGTACATAGCGTACGTAAAGAGGATAGGCTAACGTACGTTAAGTTCTATAACAAGCAGAAATGGAATTCTCCCAATATCACCCAACAATTAATATAGTATGAATGACCATGATTCCAACTTAACATAATTCGTCGATATACTTGCTACAACAATACAGATATGGTGCAAAAATACTTGGTTTAAATCAGAAAATACAATAGTAAAGGCGAGGGTATTACATACTCCCCCCTTAAAAGGAGTTTTGTCCTCGAAACTAAGGGGTAAACATCTCGGGGTATCTCTCTTGCATGCTATCCTCAGTCTCCCACGTAGCGTCCTCGACTCCATGTCTCGACCACTGAATTTTTAATAAGGGAATTGCCTTGTTCCTCAACTGTTTGACTCTCCTTTCGAGTATCCATATAGGACGCTCTTCATACGAATGGTCATCGGCTATCTCGACCTCGTCGAATTGAATAATGTGGCTCGGGTCAGCAACATACTTCCTTAACTGAGATACATGGAATACGTTGTGAATCCGGCTCAAGGCTGGTGGTAATGCTAAACGATAGGCTAGGTCACCTACTCGCTACAGGATTTCAAACGGACCAATATACCTTGGGCTCAACTCGCCTCTCTTCCCGAATCGGAAAACACCTCGAGTAGGAGATACTTTGACTAGTACATGATCACCAACCTCAAACTCGAGTGGTCGTCGACGATTATCTACATATGATTTCTGGCGGCTTTGGGCCGTTAGAAGACGATTCTTGATCAGGATAATCTTCTCGCGGGCTGCTAATAACATATCAGGCTCCGTACCAATAGATTCAGACAAATCGTCCGAACACAAAGGGGACCTACAACGATGGCCATACAATGCCTCATAAGGTGCCATCTTGATCTAGGCGTGCCAGCTGTTATTATATGTGAATTCTACCAACGGTAGTTGGGATTCCCAGTCGGGCTTCCAATCGAGAGCACATGCCCTCAACATATCCTCTAGAGTTTGAATAGTCCTCTGCATCGACTGGCCGGTCTGAGGATGAAAAGCCGTACTGAAGTTCAACTGTGTACCCATCGCACGATGAACTGCCTTCCAGAAGTGCGACACGAACCGTCCGTCACGATCTGATACAATACTCTTAGGGGTACCATGCAGTCTCACAATCTCTTTGATGAACAACTCGGCCAATCTCTCAGGGCCCCACGTATCCTTGATCTCCAAGAAGTGGGCTGATTTAGTCAGTCGATCCACAATTACCCAAATCGTATTCATGCCTCGATGGCTCGTCGGCAAGCTAGTAATAAAATCCATCAATATGTCTTCCTACTTCCACTCGGGAATCGGAAGCGGTTTCATCATGCCAGCTGGTCGTTGATGCTCAATCTTGACCTGCTGATAGGTCAAACATTTCGAAACGAATTCGTCAACCTCCCGTTTCATGTTACCCCACCAATAATATGGCTTCAAATCCTTATACATTTTGTTCGATCCCGGGTGTATGGAATACGGGGTAGCATGAGCCTCCTTCAGAATAGTATCCCTCAACTCTTCGTCTGCTGGTACACATACTCGGTTTTTAAAGCGTATCAGTCCATCCTTCCCCTGATCGATTTCTCCTAGAATTCTGGATAAGAATGGGTCTGTCATTTGTTTCGTCCTGACCATCTCATCCAGGGATGATGAAATATCAAGCGTGCAAAGTTGTCCCTGAATGCGCTGTAACCATACCTCAAGCTCTAGTTTAATGAACTCTAATTGCAACTCCCTCTGGGCGGTCAAACGAGCCAGTATCTGCTCCTGCACCGTCTTACGGCTCAAGGCATCGGCAACCACGTTTGCCTTGCCTGGATGATAAAGGATCTCGATATCATAGTCTTTGATTAGCTCTAACCACCTCCTTTGTCTCATATTCAACTCCTTCTAAGTAAAAATATACTTCAGGCTCTTGTGATCCGTAAAAATCTGGCAGGTAACTCTATACAGATAGTGGCGCCAGATTTTTAAAGCAAACACTACGGCTGCTAACTCCAAATCATGAGTCGGGTAGTTGACCTCGTAAGGACGCAACTGTCTGGATGCATAGGCGATCACTTTCCCGTTCTGCATTAATACACAGCCAAGGCCCTGTCTCGATGCATCGCTATATACCACGAATCCTTCCGTTCCTTTAGGTAGAACCAAAACAGGTGCTGAAATTAATCGACTCTTGAGTTCATCAAAACTTTGCTGACATGCTTCCGACCACAAGTATTTTTAATCTTTCCTCAACAGATTAGTCATCGGTTGAGCAATTTTGGAAAAACCTTCCACGAATCGTCTGTAATAACCTGCTAGACCCAGAAAACTACGAACTTCCTTCACGTTCTTCGGAGGTATCCAGTCTCGGATAGCTTCTGTCTTCTGTGGGTCTACTCTCACTCCATCTGCTGATATTACATGTCCCTGAAAAATAACTTCAGGCATCCATAATTCACATTTAGAAAATTTTCCATAGAGTTGTTCTCGCCTTAACGCATCGAGAACCTGGCGGAGGTGACACTCATGCTCCTCATGATCACGAGAGTAGATCAGGATGTTGTCAATAAAAATGACTACAAAATGATCCAGATAATTAATAAAAACCCGATTCATCAATTCCATGAATACTGCCGGTGCATTAGTCAGTCCGAATGGCATGACAACGAACTCATAATGCCCATAGCGAGTGCGAAAAGCTGTCTTCGGGATGTCAGACTCTCGAATCCGCAATTGGTGGTACCTGGATCTCAAGTCGATCTTGGAAAATACAGCGGCTCCCTGGAGCTGATCCAATAGATCATCGATGCGAGGTAAAGGATATTTGTTCTTAATTGTTACTTTTTTCAGCTCATGGTAATCAATACACAAACGCAGCGATCCGTCTTTCTTCCGTACGTATAACACCGGTGCTGCCCAAGGGGATGCATTGGGTCGAATATATCATTTCTCAGTTAACTCCTCAAGTTGTCTCTTCAACTCCTGCATCTCAGTCGGGGCCATACGATATGGTGCTTTCGAAAGCGGGGACATCCCTTGCTCTAACTCAATGATGAATTCTACCTCTCACTGTGGGGGTAGTCCTGGAAGCTCTTCTGGAAATACATCTGGATAGTCTCGAACTACCGGAATATCAACCAATTCGACTGCTCGGTCAGTTGTCTTGGTCATGTAACACCAATAACCAATGCATGCCTGGTTCAGTAATCTCACAGCCTTCATAGCGCTGATGACTCTCCCAGAATGATTGGGATTATCACCCCAAAAAATACACTCGACGCCATCATCAGATGTGACGGTCACCATTCGCTTACGGACGCTAAGCACGGCATCGTGACGATCCATCCAGTCGATACCCAAGATTACATCATCTCTAGGTAAATCAACCACAATCAGGTCAGACAACCACTCACGGTTGTTCATGCGAATCGGACAGTTCTGTACTTCACGACTCCCAATAATTCTTCTACCATCGGGTAGACCAATTACATAAGGTTCACAATCGGTAACAGGATTCAATTGCAAACGACTCAAACAAGAAGTAGACAAAAAGGAGTGTGAAGCACCAGTATCAAAAAGAACACAAACGGGTTGAGAGTGGATCTCGCGAGTACCTGCAATCATGCTGGCTTTGGGATCATTGGATTTCTTCATCTCGTAGACTCTGGGTTTTGCAACCCCGGAAGCAGGTGTACCAGCTTGATTTCCACGGCCCATCCCTTTGTTTGCCCCGGTAGTCTGGTAAGAAGCGGACGGAGAAGCACGTTCCTGGACAAAAGACTGTACTCGAGCAAGAGATGCTACTGGAGCACGCCCGGGTCCACCCCTGCAATAGCGAGCACGATGTCCGTTCTTCCCACAAGTGTGACAGGCAACGGTCAGCTTCGGACACTTGGAGCTGATATGTCCCTGGTCCCCACAGTTATAACACACAATAGGTGAGCTGATTGCCCGAGAGTGCGTTCCTGTCGGCTTCGGCGCCATAGGTGGCCGTTCAGAAGGATTTGGTACAGGCTGGGGTTTCTTGAACATCCCCCGGTTACTGTCTACCTGGGTCTGGTTCCTGGATCTCTTGTTGGAAAACTGAGGCTGCTTCTTGGAAATCTCCTTCACAGTAAGTTCATACTCCAAAGCCTTCTCAATAAACTCTGGTAGGGTCATACAGTGGTGATTAAGCAATTGCATCCTCATTCGGGGTTTAAGCCTCTTGGGGAAGTATTTGATCTTATCAGCTTCCGAACGGACAACTGACGTAGCAAAAGGGAGAAGTGCTTGGAATTTTTCAGCAATAGCTAACACATACTCATCTTTCAATGGATCGGGGTTCAGTAATTCAGACAGTTTGGCTTCACGGAGGGGCGCAGGATAGTAACGATCTAGCATAAGATTCTTGAATTCCTCCCAAGTACTCGCGCCATCAGCAGGCCTCACAGAAAGCCACCAAGTATGGGCACTCTTACTAAGGTAGTAGGCTGCCACAGCAACTCGATTTTCCTCTGGGCACTCCACCATCTCGAACAGTTTCTCGAAATGCTCTATCCAGTGTACAATGTCAGCAGGCTCAGATGAGCCTTCAAAAGTCGGAGGTCGCTGTCGTGATATGTCGCTAATAATCCGGCTCACGATCCCGCCATGCACCAGAGGCGGAGGTTGCTGTCCCTGCTATTGACCAGTAGTATTCCTCTGCATAGCTTCCATTAGCTGACCCATTTGGGTCATCTGGGCCATCATGCCCTGCATCACAGTGTAAGGATCGACACGTGCATTTTCTCCAGTGTGATGCGATTGGTCCCTAGAAGGCGAAGCACTGCCTGCGGAACTCTGTTCCATATTCGCGCGCCTGTTGGCTCGTGGTATCGGGATTCGGCCCCTTCCGCGGCCTCTTCCCCCTCTGCCACGGCCTCTCAGATTCCTTTCCATACTGAAACAATCAAGTCACAAGTACAGTTCAAGTTATCAATCATAATTCATGCTAAGTTAATGGCAACAGGGAATTTCATATCCAACAAAGCAGTTCGTAAAGAATCACTGGCACCGCAGGTGCTACACACTCAATATCATATCAACATCAAGTCTAAACAATTCCAATCACATAATTAATTTAGGTTTTCCTCAAATAGATGAATTTTACCACATGTTAACAAGATGCCAAGATAAGTAAAGAGACCAATACGTCATCAATATCATGCCAGTAATCAAATTATGGCTCATGAGAACATACCGTATTCGACGGGTCAGGCACTTGCACAGGTTACACATGGCACGAAGGTTTCTTGATACTATATCGATTCTACAATAACTCAAAAGAAAACACACTCTTTGATACCATCTTCTGTAACAGCCCGAAAGCGGTGGCTATTACAGTGCCGTGGACCCCTACCGGGACCCACCAAGCGATATCACGATATATACCTACAACCTGACAACATGGCACCGTGCCACAATATTTATCAAAACCCCGATGTGGAGTATAAGTTATACATGTCTTTAATACGAGCAAGCGTACACAGGATCCAAATTCGGTACAAGCCATATGACGATGGGCAATACCTAACAAATTATAGTACATTCATCCGACACAAAGTAAAATGAAAATCACAATAAGACATAACCGAACATCAAAAGACTCGGGGCCCCCGAAACAGCATCCTTCAAAACCCTCCGTCACCACCGTACTCTTCCTGTGCCTTGCCCTTTCCTCGCCCTGAAATACAAGTATTTCGCCCAAACCACAGGGTCAGTTATACATGATAATAATTCTCATGACATTATACAATTCATATACATACGGATCTCAAAGAAACAACCGACTACTGAATATACTCCACAGGCATATAAACAGTCAGTCCCAACTGTCGAACATATCCAAATATACGAACGACCATATAATATGGCTCAAGACGGACGTCACAGTACGCCTGATCCAGAAATGTGTCCGTGCACATGTCCACCCCGTATACGGAATCCAGAATATACGTGGGACGATGTACCTAATTAGCCTCACGAACTACGTCTCATGTGCACGATCTAAATGCGGAAAACATCCATGCATGATCATCAAGTGCCTGGCTAAGAATCCTACACATAACCAATCAGCACGCAGATATGACTCCAGAGATGTCACAATACAGCATGACAACGAAACTCAACGAATTACACCTTTATCAAGGAATCGAACGACTCACCGAAGTGTCAACAAAGCTCAAAAGGACTAACGGTTACAAGAACGTTAAATTCGGTATATCATCCCAACACAATGATAATACGATCAAGGGCATAACCATATCACGAATCATAGATTCTCAGAACATTTCATATACATGAAACGCATAATAATCACAAGAATTCAACCATCATTATAACCAAGCAGGATAACTTGCCTCAATTCCGTAGATGAATAATCCTTCTTTGAATGATCAAACGAACGGTATCCCCATCTAACAATACTCACGTGAACAAGCAACCTTGAATGAAATGTAATTCATTTAACAACACATTCGTACGATAACGGTATCATTACATAAAAACAATATTCATAAATTTACATGACTAGATCAATTATCCTAGTGATCATTTTAATGTTCCAATTACAAATCATCATATAACATGTTTACTCTGTTCATTCACCTATTCTAGCATTAATGTCAAACACTAGGAGTCCAGATTTTTACCAATGTAACATTGTGAAAACATCTTTTCAAATCTTCGGCACTTCCGATTATAATATAAGTTTGTGTTTAATACGTTCTTCATTATTTTACCAAAGATTACATTAAAACCGATTCCTATATGAAAGCATAAGTTTAAGTTTTTAGTAACTAAGAACATCATCTTAATTTACGTCTCTTAACACACACGGATTAATGAAATGGAATTTGGCTACTCATCTACCGCATTTGTATCACCATATTCACTACAATCCTCCTAAGAACATTATCAACATATTAATGTAGCGATTAACACCTCCTTAAGTTATCAACGAAATCGATTAACTTGAACATATGAAGATTACAACTGCCTTCTATCAAAATCCATTGTTTTACTTTTGAAGAAGCTATTAAAAACCTAGTTATATCATTGGATACTTGGAATTCTAAATATAACTTCATCCCATCTTGTGAAAATTATCTTCAAAGGGTTAACATAATTCTTCCAACAATTCATCACGAAGGTATCGGTTTTAGAGGGCCAAAAATATGGTTCCATATTACCTTTCAAGAATCAATTGAATGTTCAAGACAAGATTAGTATCTCCCACCTCTAATCATTAAGGATTTCATTCCTAACATGTTCTTAGTGTTGAGACTATAATCAACTTCCGATTATCATGTTATTAATTAGGTTTTATCTATCATTATCAACATAACCATATTATGAAGTTATCATACATCAAGAAGTAATACCAATACCCCTAATGTTGATCTTCACTTAGTTTGAGCATGATTCAATTAATTTATCATGTTTATACTAGCTTAAACTAACATTATGTGAAGTGTTTATATACTAACATCCTCATAAGCATAGATTTAATATGAGTTAAAGAAAAACCAACCTCAAAATGAAGAACAACACCAACACTTCAAAGGACACACTTCAATCTCTTAATCTCCAAGTCACAAACCAAGTGCTGAAGCTCCAACACAAGATAGAAGGGCTAGAAATTGATTTGGCAGGGTGGGGAATCATTTTCTCAGAGGGAAGGTTGTAGCGACCACTTCTCAAAATGTCATTTTAAAATAATTTCAAGGGAGATTAAATACCCTTAAGAAAAATACTTGAATAATTGCAGCGGAAATTGAAATAAAGTCAACCATTTTGCAAGTAAATAAAAATAAATTCTTAACGTTTCAAACATCCATAATATCCAACATGACATTGAAGCCAATGTTAAAACTTTAAATGAACGAATAAATAAAAAAAATTGATAATTATTATCATCCTGCCACGTCTTTGCCCGCCACGCCAGACTCCTCAACCTGAAAGGTTTAAATAATGAGGTGAGCTTTCAACTCGCTCAGTGAGGAGGGAACACTTTGTTAAATTTAAATACATACATGTTGCCAAGTAGATATGACATTCCTGAACCTGGTGATTGCCCGAGGGCCATTCATATGCGAACTTTGTGCATACTGCCTACAACTCATTGGAGGCTATAACGTTAATAATATGAAAACTTTGAGCACATTATGCCTACTACTCATTGGAGGCTACAACTTTAATAATATGCAAACTTTGAGCACATTATGCCTACTACTCATTGGAGGCTACAACGTTAATAATATGCAAACTTTGAGCATATGAATGTTTGGCAAGAAACAAGCATATATACAAGTAACATCATGCATTAAATAAAACAAGCGTAAAATCCCCAACTCGAATTACGATGATGATCCTTGAAAATTTGAGACGCGAATGCAGTTCAAATCCTATGCTCCATGTCCTCGTCTCCTAAATAACAATTAAACTTTAATATCAATATAGTGCCCAAAATAAATTTATATAAATTATTGAATTCATAATTGAGTAAAAGGGATTTGATTTTTAAATATTAAATATTGGCTGGGATCAAATTAAAAGAATTGAGAAAACGCAAGGACTGAAATTGGAATAATTATAAATAGGCTGGGGTTAATTTGAGGGAATTAAGACTGAATGGACTAAAATTAAAAGGCTGAAAAATAATCTGGGGTTAAATCGAAAGGTCTGGAAACAAGAGGGACTCAATTGAATAACCCTAGGAAATTAGGGGGTATAAATACCCTATTAACACAATGTCGGCCGAATTAATCTCATTCTCACCTATCGATCTATCACTCTCAATTCCTCTCTCTCCCAAATGATTTCACCTCTCCCTCTGTTCTCTCTCTCTCTACTGAACACCAAAAAAAAATCGCCATTTCTCCCCTTCTTTATATTCTCAGACACACACACACACACTTCGACCGCAAGGAATAAACTCACGATCTCTCTCACACACACACACACTCTCAACTCTGAAACATACATATATCCAGTCGTACAAGGCGACCGGCAGCGGACCATGATAGAAAAGCCACAGCGGTGGCGGTAGCAACGGCGACCTCCGGTGTAACTCAGAGATAAAGTATGATTCTGGTCAGGTAAGTTTGGTTTTGTTTCTCAATTGGCTGAAGGATTGAAAGTGTTTGAGTTTCAAAGTTTCGGTTCAAATCGGGAATGAATGGCAGCGCCGCGGGGTTGGGGCTCCGGCGGTTCGTGGTTAGGATTCGAGGTGGTTTTAAATCGACCTTCAAGCGAAGGAGGGTTTCGGGCTCGACCCGAATCTGGTTGAGATAGAGTGGATGGGAATTTAGCCGATTCTGAACTGGTAGATGTGTGTGGATGAAGTTTGAAATTGGACTTGTGTACACTGGGTTGAGTCATCCGATTTCTGGTTCGGCCAACTGGACAGGATGTTGGGTTTGGTACAGAAGAACATAACAACAACAAGTAGAGGAAAGAAAAATTAAACATCTTGATTTTGATATTTTTACCTGTTGCTGGAGAGATGAGGAGAAAATTTGTAGAAGACAATAAATCAGCACTGTCGATCGCTGGGAGAAATAAAAGTGTATTGTGTATTCTAGGGTTGGCTGCAGGGTAGAATACAGTATTTATACTTTATTAGAAATTAGGTATAGGGCATAATTTATGGGCTAGGAAAAGAGTTTGGGCCAGCTCATTAAATTGAACTAGTAGAGGAATTTGGGCCAACAATAATAATAATAATTGAGTTTAGAAAAATAAACAATAAATATAATCGAGCTGAATTAAATAATAATAATATTAATGATAATAATAATATTATTTAGCTTGTACAATATTTGGGCAACAATTAATATTATTTAAAATTTGACTCGGGCTATTTATAGAAATAAACACTATTGGGTTATAATTATATGGGAACTTGGAGTCGAGCTTGTAGCGTAAACTACAATCATGATATGCGAATAAGGAAAAATTTGACCTTATTTAATAAATGGAATAAAATTTGTAAATAAATTGTTGGACATTTAAAATCATTCATGCGCTTTCTATAAATTATAAATTAAATGCATGCTCGAAAATCGGGGCGTTACAACCTACCCCTCTTAAATGAATTTTCGTCCTCGAAAATTAAATCATGTACCTTCAATGGCGAATGTCGGATACTTAGAACGGATCTCTTCTTCACGTTCCCAAGTCGCTTCGTTCGGTCCATGACGGCTCCATTGAACTTTCATCAGTTTAACCTCTTTGTTTCGTAACCGATATACCTTACGCTCCAAAACAGTTATTGGTACCTCCTCATAAGTCAGGTTCTTGGCTACGTGCAACTCTTTGAAATTGCATACATGACGAGGATCATGTATGTACTTTCTCAGCATGGAGACGTAAAAGACGTTGTGTACCCCTGATAATTCCAACGACAATGCCAAACTATAAGCCAGATCACCAACACGATCCAAAACCTCGAATGGTTCGATATAACGTGGCTGTAACTTTCCCTTTTTACCGAATCGTACCACTCATTTCATCGGTGCTACCTTCAAGAACACTTTTTCTCCAATCTCAAATTGGATATCTTTCCTTCATTTATCAGCGTAAGACTTCTGTTGATCCTGGGCGGTCTTAATCCTACTTCTGATCTCGGTTATCTTCTCTATAGTATGCTCGATCAATTCTGGACCTAAAATCTTTCATTCTCCAACCTCACTCCAATAAAGGGGCGATCGACATTTTCTTCCGTAGAGAGCCTAGTACGGAGCCATTTGTATAGTCGCTTGGTAACTATTGTTATAAGCAAACTCTATTAACGGCAAAATATTCTCCCAATTCTCACCAGTATCAAGAACACACGCCCTCAACAAATCTTCGAGTGTCTTGATAGTCCGCTCAGATTGACCATCGGTTTGCGGATGATATGCAGTACTGAAATTCAACTTAGTGCCCAATGCACCCTGAAGACTCTTCTAAAATTTCGACGTAAATTGCGGATCTCTATCCGAGACGATCGACACTGAAACACCATGTAACCTCACAATCTCCCGAATATAAATCCTTGCGTATTGTTCCATACTATAAGTCATCCTCACAGGTAGAAAGTGAGATGACTTCGTCAAGAGATCTACTATCACCCAGATAGCATCGTTCTTCCTCACTGTTCGTGGCAGACCAACCACGAAATCCATTGTGATATGCTCCTATTTCCATTCTGGGATTTCCAACGATTGGAGTAAACCTCCTAGCCGTTGGTATTCTGCCTTCACCTGCTGACATATCATACACCTCTCCACAAATACACCAATGTCCCGTTTCATTCCTCTCCACCAAAAGAACTTCTTTAGGTTGTGGTACATCATTGTACCTCCCGGGTGAGCAGAGTATGGTGCATTATGAGCTTCTTCAAGGATTTGCCTCCTAAGGGATGGGTCCTTAGGAACACACAACCTCCCATCGTAAGTCAAAACGTCGTCTGCGGCAACAACAAATTTCTCAAAACTCCCATCTTATGCTCGATCTTTCATTTTACACAAGAACTTATCACGTGGTTGAGCCTCCTTAATCTGATCCCTCAAGTCTGGTTGCAAGACCAAAGATATAGGATTGCTTTCGAACGTTGTGAAGACTCAACTACCTCAATCCTCAACTGAGAGAACTCCTTTATCAAACTATCCTGATCGGTCAAGCAAGCTAACTCGCCTCTACTCTTCCGACTCAAGGCATCAGCTACCACATTAGCCTTACCCGGATGGTAATGAATAGTACAATCATAGTCCTTCACCAATTCTAAACATCTCCTTTGCCTCATATTAAGATCCTTCTGTGTGAAAAGATACTTCAGACTTTTATAGTCTGTGTATATCTCGCACTTTCCTCCATAGAGATAGTGAAGCCAAATCTTCAGCGCATGTACTACAGCAGCCAACTCCAGATCATGTGTTGGATAGTTCAACTCATGTGGTTTAAGCTGTCTCGATGCATAGGCTACTACTTTACCACATTGCATCAGAACACAACCCAAACCCTGCTTTGAGGCATCACTAAAAATGACAAAGTCTTCCGTCGGATCAGGAATCGTTAATACTGGTGCCGAGGTTAGTCTCCTTTTCAACTCTTGAAAACTTTCCTCGCACCTCTCACTCCATTCAAACCTCACGCCCTTCCTTGTTAATTGGGTCATGGGAGTGGCGATTTTAGAAAACCTTTCGATAAATCTTCTATAATAGCCAGCTAAGCCCAGAAAGCTGCGAACTTCGCTTGCATTCTTGGGTACTCCCCAACTACTCACTGCTACAACCTTGTCGGGATCAACCTCAATTCCTTTAGAAGTCACCACGTGTCCAAGGAATCCAACCCTGTTTAACTAAAACTCACATTTCTTGAACTTGGCATACAACTTCTCCTTGCGAAGTGTCTCCAATGTAATCCTCAAATGCTCTTGGTGTTGTTCCTTATCCTTAGAATACACCAAGATGTCATCTATGAAGACGATCATGAACTTATCCAAGTAAGGTTGGAACACCCTGTTCATCAAATCCATAAATACTGCAGGTGCGTTACTCAGACCAAATGGCATTACTACAAATTCAAAATGTCCATAACGGGTCCTGAAAGTTGTCTTGCGAATATCACACTCCCTAATCTTCAATTGATGGTACCCCGACCTCAAATCGATCTTCGAAAAGATTCCGTCTCCCCTTAGTTGATCGAATACATCCTCAATTCTCGGTAATGGGTACTTGTTCTTTACCGTGAGTCGATTCAGCTCCCTGTAATCAATACACATCTGAAGTGACCCATCCTTCTTTCTTACAAACAGCACTGGTGCACCCCATGGTGATACACTAGGACGAATAAATCTGAGTTCCAGCAGCTCTTGAATTTGGACTTTCAAATCTTGAAGTTCCTTCGGAGCCATTCTATATGGGGCTTTGGATGTTGGGGCCGCCCCAAGGACCAAATCAATACTAAACTCCACTTGTCGGTCGGGTGGGACTCCCGGCAAATCTTCTGGAAACACATCCAAAAACTCCCGTACTATAGGTACGTCTGTAGGGGACACCTCATGAGTACGACTGTCGACCAAACTCACCAAGTAACCCTGACATTTCTCCTTTCTTAGACGTCTTAGTGCCTTCATGGTTGTGATTACTCTTGGTACTGCCCTACTCTTAGTACCATAAAAGGTGATCGACTCGCCTTGGGAACACCTCAGTGTCACCTTCTTCTCATGGCAGCTTATATCGGCATCATGTCTATCGAGCCAGTCCATACCAAGGATCACGTCAAAATCCATCGAGTTAATCAAATACAGACTAGCATCAAATTCTATTCCCCCTATCTCGATACTCTCGTTATTCATTCTGTTGGTGAGTATCGTATTTCCCGACGGTAAGCTAACCTCAAGAGACTCAACAGTGTTAACGCTTCTATGACCAATGGCATAATAAAACTTTGCAGACATAAAAGAGTGTGTGGCACCAGTGTCAAACAAAGCGAAAGCAGGCACATTAGAGATCATAAGCATACCTGATACTGTGCCGGGACTATTATCAGCCTGATTCATTGAGTAGACTCGAGCTTGACCTCCCGATGCTTGTCCTTTGCCCTGAGATTGTGGACAATATCGGCTTGTGTGACCTGGCTTCTCGTAATTATAGCAGACACCCTTTCCATACAAACACTCCCCACCATGACTCTTACCACACTTTGGGCATGCAGGCCTAGTGATCGGCGCACCCGGTCTAGATTTCTCATCTACCTTCTTCTGCTTATTTGAAGACGCCGACTTAGATTGATCACCATTCCAACCTCTCTTTCCATAAGATGACTTAACCGTTGGATGAGGACTCAAGTTCTGACTAGCTTCGACCTCTTGAGCTCTGAATACGGTATCAGTATAGGGCAATACTCCATGACCAGCCACAATATGACGAATACTCGGACGCAACCCACTACGAAACTTGAGGGCTCGCTTGTGGTCAGTGTCCACCATATGCTCCACAAAGAAGCTGATTTGGTTAAATTTCCTCTCATATTCTTCAACCGATAATCTCCCTTTCTCAAGGTTCCAGAAATCTCTCTCCATCTTCTCTCGGTAGTGCTGTGGATAGTACTGTTCCATCACTAGTTCTTTGAACTGATCCCAAGTTAATGCAGCACGTTCGGCTGCCGGTTTCAAGCGCTAATAGCTCATCCACCAGCGTCCAGCATCCTCCACCATCTGATGCTGGATGCAAAGAATCTTTTGCGCATCGGTGCAGCCAATAAGCTCAAGGGTACGCTCGAGCGACATCAACCATTCGTCGACAAATGCTGGCCCTTCTCGTCCGTTGAATGATGGTGATGTGAAACGTCGGAACTGTTGCACAACTTGTGCCTGGGTAGGAGCTGGCACGTTCTCATTGCGATTATCTTGATTATCAGCATTTCGGTTAGCTAGGCGTCCACGTCCACGAGTTGCCATGGTCCTAAGGTACATTATAGCCATTGACTTCTTAGTAATCTCCTCATAAGGGATGGAAATAAAGCTATACGTCGCGTATAAGGGTTAACTGCTCCTAATATACATTCTAGCAGTGCTATACTAACACATCTACATGTGTTTATAAATTTATAAGAAAGCACATGCATGTCCGACATTTATTATGAATCTCAATAGCATACCATCTCTAAAATATAAACATTGTATTGCAACATGATTCAAAATGAGTAGAATCTCATAACCATAAAATTTTGTTACAATTACAACATAAACATAACTTGAAATGTGTACCTTCGAGTTGACGTGGAGCGGCGATGGTGACTGATAATAATCATAGATGCCATTAAAGTTTTAACTACTTGAGAGAAAGGAAAATTTAGTTTGAAAAAAAAATTATTTTAACGAGTCTACAGAACCGTAGACCCGCTCCGATACCACTCATGTAGCGACCACTTCTCAAAATGCCATTTTAAAATAATTTCAAGGGAGATTAAATACCCTTAAGAAAAATACTTGAATAATTGCAGCGGAAATTGAAATAAAGTCAACCATTTTGCAAGTAAATAAAAATAAATTCTCAACGTTTCAAACATCCATAATATCCAACATGACATTGAAGCCAATGTTAAAACTTTAAATGAACGAATAAATAAAAAAAACTGATAATTATTATTATCCTGCCACGTCTTTGCCCGCCACGCCAGACTCCTCAACCTGAAAGGTTTAAATAATGAGGTGAGCTTTCAACTCGCTCAGTGAGGAGGGAACGCTTTGTTAAATTTAAATACATACATGTTGCCAAGTAGATATGACATTCCTGAACCTGGTGATTGCCCGAGGGCCATTCATATGCGAACTTTGTGCATACTGCCTACTACTCATTGGAGGCTATAACGTTAATAATATGCAAACTTTGAGCACATTATGCCCACTACTCATTGGAGGCTACAACGTTAATAATATGCAAACTTTGATCATATTATGCCTACTACTTATTAGAGGCTACAACGTTAATAATATGCAAACTTTGAGCATATAAATGTTTGGCAAGAAACAAGCATATATACAAGTAACATCATGCATTAAATAAAACAAGCGTAAAATCCCCACCTCGAATTACGATGATGATCCTTGAAAATTTGAGATGCGAATGCAGTTCAAATCCTAGGCTCCAAGTCCTCGTCTCCTAAATAACAATTAAATTTTAATATCAGTATAGTGCCCAAAATAAATTTAGATAAATTATTGAATTCATAATTGAGTAAAAGGGATTTGATTTTTAAATATTAAATATTGGCTGGGATCAAATTAAAAGAATTGAGAAAACGCAAGGACTGAAATTGGAATAATTATAAATAGGCTGGGGTTAATTTGAGGTAATTAAGACTGAATGGACTAAAATTAAAAGGCTGAAAAAGAATCTGGGGTTAAATCGAAAGGTCTGGAAACACGGGGGACTCAATTGAATAACCCTAGGAAATTAGGGGGTATAAATACCCTATTAACACAATGTCGGCCGAATTAATCTCATTCTCACCTCTCGATCTATCACTCTCAGTTCCTCTCTCTCCCAAATGATTTCACCTCTCCCTCTGTTCTCTCTCTCTCTCTCTACTGAACACCAAAAAAAAAAAAATCGCCCCTTCTCCCCTTCTTTATATTCTCAGACACACACACACACACACACACTTCGACCGCAAGGAATAAACTCACGATCTCTCTCTCACACACACACACTCTCAACTCTGAAACATACATATATCCAGTCTTACAAGGCGACCGGCGGCGGACCATGATAGAAAAGCCACAGCGGTGGCGGTAGCAACGGCGACCTCCGGTGTAACTCAGAGATAAAGTATGATTCTGGTCAGGTAAATTTGGTTTTGTTTCTCAATTGGCTGAAGGATTGAAAGTGTTTGAGTTTCAAAGTTTCGGTTCAAATCGGGAATGGAGGGCAGTGCCGCGGGGTTGGGGCTCCGGCGGTTCGTGGTTACGATTCGAGGTGGTTTTAAATCGACCTTCAGGCGAAGGACGGCTTCGGGCTCGACCCGAATCTGGTTGAGATAGAGTGGATGGGAATTTAGCCGATTCTGAACTGGTAGATGTGTGTGGATGAAGTTTGAAATTGGATTTGTGTACACTGGGTTGAGTCATCCGATTTCTGGTTCGGCCAACTGGACAGGATGTTGGGTTTGGTATAGAAGAACATAACAACAACAAGTAGAGGAGAGAAAAATTAAACATCTTGATTTTGATATTTTTACCTGTTGCTGGAGAGATGAGGAGAAAATTTGTAGAAGACAATAAATCAGCACTGTCGATCGCTGGAAGAAATAAAAGTGTATTGTGTATTCTAGGGTTGGCTGCAGGGTAGAATACAGTATTTATACTTTATTAGAAATTAGGTATAGGGCATAATTTTTGGGCTAGGAAAAGAGTTTGGGTCATCTCATTAAATTAAACTCGTAGAGGAATTTGGGCCAACAATAATAATAATAATTGAGTTTAGAAAAATAAACAATAAATATAATCGAGCTGAATTAAATAATAATAATATTAATGATAATAATAATATTATTTAGCTTGTACAATATTTTGGGCAACAATTAATATTATTTAAAATTTGACTCGGGCTATTTATAGAAATAAACACTATTGGGTTATAATTATATGGGAACTTGGATTCGAGCTTGCAGCGTAAACTACAATCATGATATGCGAATAAGGAAAAATTTGACCTTATTTAATAAATGGAATAAAATTTGTAAATAAATTGTTGGACATTTAAAATCATTCATGCGCTTTCTATAAATTATAAATTAAATGCATGCTCGAAAATCGGGGCGTTACAAAGGTTGAATGGGTCGAGGAGGAAAATGAAAGGCAAGTCATATTTTTATAACCTGAACTCAGCATTACGTACGTTAAAGAGAGGGGTTAACGTACATTGAGGCCCTTACGTACGTAATATCATGAACATTACGTACGTAATTGATTTATCAGATCTTACTGACTTGAAATACACAAATCGTTACGTACGTAAATACATAACTATTACGTACATAATAGCCGTTGACTTGGCTGTCGCGATCGACTCCCGACCACCTACCCACATTCGGTCCCACCCGCCGAAAGGCGGGCTGCTGATGGATACCCTGCATTACGAACGTTAACATATGAATGTTACGTACGTAAGTCTACGTACATAGCATACGTAAAGAAGATAGGCTAACGTACGTTAAGTTCTATAACAAGCAGAAATGGAACTCTCCCAATATCAGCCAACAATTAATATAGTCTGAATGACCATGATTCCAACTTAACATAATTCGTCGATATACTTGCTACAACAATACAGATATGGTGCGAAAATACTTGGTTTAAATCAGAAAATACAATAGTAAAGGCGAGGGTATTACAAGTTTTGAGAGAGAGAGAGAGAGAGAGAGAGAGAACTTTTCTCAAAGTCTTCATCATCTTCTTTAAGTGTTCTTGGTGGTTCTTAGAGAAAAAAAATCAAGAAATCAAAAGAGATATATATTATACACTTAGAGTGTAATAATTAAAAGCTTCATCACCTTGTTCTATCCGTATCCTTGGAGGATAACGAGGTGAGTGTCATTCCGATCATTTTTTCGGCGCGTGGCAAGTAGAGCCGCGGTGCTTTCGGCGTTGGATCGTTCAAGGGCTTGAAGCGGAATAGATTCATAGAGATCAAGCAAAGCTTGGGGAATAGCTCAAGAGAAGGTTGTCCATCTAATCAACGGACTACAAGGGTGAGTTTCTATATCTCTTGTTATTCGTTTTGATATTCGTATATACGTAGCTCGATCGATCCTCGTAGGGATTCAGATCGAATTAATTTTCATTTTACCGCTTCCGCTGGGCCTTCGTTTTAGGCACCGAATCCCAACAGTGGTATCGGAGCGTAGGTCTTGCGATCGTATATACGATATTGGCATTTTGAATGCTCGATTAGATGGTGAATGATTTGGAATTATTTTAGTCACAATCGTGGTACTTGTTTTACGTTCATTGTAGTTATATTTTTCGTAAGTTTATGTCTAAATATAAATCTTAAATTTCTGGGAATTATAATTTATATTGAAGATATAAAAGTCAGAAAATATTGATATTGTATATCCGGTCGAAAATCTAGCCCCGAATCATCGTCGGACGACTTTTTGGACAAAAAGGGTAATCTGGCCGAGAGTGACTCGACCGTGTCCTGGGTTACTCGGTCATGTCCGGCTGTCTGGCCAAGTCACTGCCAGGCAGACTCGACCGTGTCCTGGGTGACTCGGTCGTGTGGCATTCTGGCCATGTCACTGCCAGGCAGACCCGGCCGTGTCTGGAGACACGGGCTGTGTCCTGGCCGGTAGCTTCCGAGCATGACTCGGCCATGCCAGGCTTGTCTGCCGACAGGCTGTTGAGGGTGACTCGGTCAGGCAGGCCAGTTTTCACCCCGGCTCGATTTTTTTGTGTATTCTTGAAAATTAATCTCCTACATGTTAAATTGGATTTAATATGATTAAAATGATTTATGGTATTTCATTTCATAAGGGAAATTCGATTAATTGGAATAATTATGGTCGACCGAATTATTTTGAACGTTATCATATTACCGATTGTGTGAATCGATTGGATCGGTTCGTATTGTTGATTGGATCAATGTATCTCTACGCTTTCCATTTATATAGTATTTATTGGATGAATGCTTTTTGAATGGGGATGTGGTTCGTGGACTTAGTTTTGAATCGTTCGTTTTATTCGATTGGGTTGTAAAGGCCGTTTGAGCTTATTTATTTTAATAGAAATGTTTGTATCTAGGATGCAATTTTCGATGTAAAATTTATATGTAATGACGAAGACCGGAGGAAGATCCGTTTCGAGAAGACGAAGATTCAAGACGAAGACTTGTAATTAGATTATGAAGTTTTTGTTTTCTAGGAACGGTCCATGAACCACATGTTGGTAGCAACTAGGTTGTGAATGGTTGTTCATATTGTATGAATGCTACAAACGCGCTTAAATGAATTAATGTGCAAAGTGTAACATTAATCACGATAATTCTCCCACAACAAATTATTAAGTTTATAAGGTTTCAAGGTTTTCCTTCCCTCCATTGAGCTTTCGGGAAATTAAAATCCAAAATGGATGTGCTATGCTTCCGAGTTATCGGGGTAGTCGTTCGGGGAGGACGAATAAATTATCGGGAGCGCATTGGATGCCTTCGGTTGGAGCAAATTTTATCCCTAGAAACCTGATAGGTTGCCGGATAAGATTCAATTGTGAAACTGATTTGCGTCGATGGTATAAACTTAACTTGTTCACGAACCATAGAAACCGTATAGGTTGAGGGGAGTGAACAAGGGGAAAAAGAAGATCGAATCATCCATGAGATGGGTTGGTGTTGGACACCACTTTATGAAAATTAATAGACTAGAAACCTGTTCGGTTGCCCTCTATTAAGATTTATAAAGAACTCGATCACCACTATGAAGTAGAGCGACGATACTTACCGATTTCACATGGGAGTGTGTTGTTCCGATTAAAATAGTGGGAGCTGGGTAACAAGAATAGAAAAGACCTTAATTATATACTCAAAACATAATTGAATGAGTCACTAATTAATCTATCGTACTTAATGCAGACTCAAATCTCAATATGATAATGAATCCACTCGCAATTCTACTCGAAAAGAACACATTAATGGGACCTAACTTTGTGGATTGGCTCTGCAATCTGATGATTGTCCTCAGTATAGAGGCACTGGGATACGTCTTGGAGACGGACATTCTGGCGCCTCCTGTGCGGACCCGAGCCAATCAGGAAGAGATTGAAAACCACAAAAAGTGGGTTAAGGATGACGTGAAAGTCCGTGCTTATATGATGGCTTCCATGTCTAATGAGCTTCAGAGAGCTCATGAGAAAATAACTTCTGCTAGGCAGATTCTATCTCACTTAACCGAGCTTTATGGTGAGCACAGCAGAACTGCTAGATATGAGATATCCAAGCAACTGTTCGGTGCAAGGATGAAGGAAGGTGAGAAAGTTGGGGAACACATCCTCAAAATGATATCTATGATCGAGAGATTGGAGGCTCTTGATTTTAAAATGGATACTTCTCTCCAAACCGACCTTATCCTACAGTCTCTCCCTAAATCCTTCTCACAGTTTGTTATAAACTTCTACTGCAATGAGATTGCATGTAATTTAGCTGGGATAATGAACAAACTTGTGACCGCTCAATCTCAGATGAAGACTCCGCGGATGAAGGAGTCTGCTCTTGTGATTTCTTCTGGATCTTCGAGGTCTAAGAATAAGAAGAAAAAAACAAGAAGCAAACAGGACCACAA
Source organism: Orobanche coerulescens (assembly GCA_033398695.1). Classification (NCBI taxonomy): domain Eukaryota; kingdom Viridiplantae; phylum Streptophyta; class Magnoliopsida; order Lamiales; family Orobanchaceae; genus Orobanche; species Orobanche coerulescens. The sequence goes on from CM065815.1 coordinate 67,935,497, forward strand.
GTTAAGAACCTTAAGGGAAAGGGCAAGGCCCCGATGGTTTCGAAGAACAAGAAGAAGAAGGATGCTTGTCTCAAGTGCGGTGAGATGGGCCACTGGGCTAGAGACTGTCCGATTCTTCATGGCACTTCAGGTACAAAACTTTTAGTTTTGGAAACAAATTGTTCTGCTACTGTATTTTCTACTTCCTGGATACTGGATTCTAGTGCTAGTTCTCATATTTGTACCGTGAATCAGGATCTGGAACAAAGTAGGAAGCTTGGAGCTGGAGAAGTTATGATCACAGTCGGAAGCGGGCATAGTGTCGAGGCGACCGACATAGGATCACTTCTTTTGGTTTTAGAATCTGGCTTTGTTTTGACTTTAGAAGATGTACGTGTTTTACCCAAGGGGCACAAAAACATTGTATCCATTCTGGTCATGGACCGAAAGGGCTTTTCATTTTTCATTGGTGATGGTTCCTGCAAAATTTATTTTAGAAATAAACTAGTGAGTACTGCTACATTGTTGAATGGATTGTATCATCTAGATCTCAGCAATAAAGTAGTTGTGAATACTATGACTAGAAAACGTGGTAGGGATGAAACCAATCAAGTATTGAAATGGCATCTTAGACTTGGTCACGCTGGTCAGACCAAGGTTTACAAGATGGAAAAAGATGGACTTATGGGTCCATTGGGATCGGATCCTTTTCCTACTTGTGAATCTTGCCTTAAAGGCAAAATGACTAAGTCCCCCTTCACAGGGACTTTTGAAAGAGCCGCTGATAAACTGGCATTAATCCATACCGACGTATGTGGTGCTTTGGAAGCAGCACGTGACGGATATCAATATTTCATTACGTTTACAGATGATCATACTAGGTATGGTTATGTATACTTAATGAAACATAAATCCGAGGCCTTTGAGAAATTCCAGGAATTCAAGGCCCTAGTCGAGAAACAAACTGGTAATCATATCAAAGCACTTCGGTCGGACCGAGGTGGCGAATATATGAGTACGGAGTTTGACGAGTTCCTTAAGGAACATGGAATAGTTTCACAACTAACACCTCCAGGTACTCCTCAGTTAAATGGTTTGTCAGAAAGAAGGAACCGGACCTTGTTGAACATGGTCCATTCCATGATGGGCTATACTGACTTACCGATTTACCTGTGGGGGTATGCACTCCTGACTGCTGCTTACATATTGAACAGATGTCCTTCCAAATCCATTCCTAAAACTCCACATGAGATGTGGGAGGGCAGGAAACCAAGTCTTAATCACATTAGGATTTGGGGATGTCCCGCCTATGTCAAGAAGACTAAGGTGGAGAAGTTGGAAGCTAGGTCCGCGAAGGGACGTTTCATTGGATTCCCATCTGGGACGATGGGATATCTATTCTACATGCCCGAAGATCGAAAGATCGTTGTTGTTGTACAAGCACACCTCCTGGAAGATGAGTTCATTCAGGAAGGCGGAGTAGGTAGAAGTATTTCTTTAGAAGAATACAATGAAACTCCTCGGGAGACACCTGTGCAAGAAATTAGAACCGAACCTTCTGAAACACAAGTACAACCACCTCGTAGGTCTAGTAGGGTGTCTCATTTACCTGAGAGGTATGGGCTTGTGCACTTGGAGCTGGGTCTCCATGAGGTTCTAAGTGATAGCCAATAGACCGACCCGACGACCTATGACCAAGCGATGGTGGATGTCGACTCCGAAAAAATGGCGTGAAGCTATGGAAGCTGAGATAGACTCGATGCATGTCAATCAGGTCTGGACTCTAGTAGACCGCCCCAAGGGCATAGTGCCTATTGGGAACAAGTGGATCTACAAGAGAAAGACTGATGGTGATGGCAAGGTTGACGCCTATAAGGCCAGGCTTGTGGCAAAGGGTTATACCCAAAAGGAAGGGATCGATTACCACGATACCTTCTCGCCCGTAGCCATGATCAAGTCTATTCGCATGATGCTTGCTATAGCTGCCTACCACGATTATGAGATATGGAAAATGGACGTAAAGACGGCTTTCCTTAATAGATTCCTCGAGGAGGAAATCTACATGGAGCAGCCTAAAGGTTTTGTGTCCGAAGTCGATATTCAGAAAGTGTGCAAGCTTCAGCATTCCATTTATGGACTGAAGCAAGCATCGCGTAGTTGGAACCTTCGTTTTGACGAGGCGGTCAAAGAGTTTGACTTCGTGCAAAATGAAGAGGAACGTTGTGTATACAAGAGGGTTAGTGGGAGCAAGATCGCATTCTTAGTACTATATGTGGATGACATTCTACTAATAGGTAATGATGTGGGAATGCTCAGTTCTGTGAAAGCTTGGCTTTCGAGTAATTTCTCCATGAAAGACTTGGGATAAGCCACCTATATTCTTGGTATTCGGCTCTACCGGGATAGAACGAAGAGAACAATAGGTCTTTCCCAAGCCCTCTATATAGATAAAATCTTAAAGCGATTTAAGATGGATGATTCTAAAAGAGGGTTCCTACTGATGCGACGTGGAATAAAACTCTCCTTGAAGATGTGTCCTCAAAGTGAGGAACAACAAAAGGAAATGAGTAACATACCATATGCTTCGACCGTGGGTAGCCTTATGTATGCTATGTTGTGTACGAGACCTGACATTGCGCATGCTGTAAGCGTGGTGAGTAGGTTTCAGGCAAACCCAGATAGGGAACATTGGACTGTCGTAAAGAACGTTCTCAAGTACTTGAGAAGGACTAGAGATATGGTTCTGATGTGTGGCGGTGGAGAATTGGATGTGGTGGGATACACTGATTCGGACTTCCAAGGACTGAAGGACGACTCGATGTCTACTTCTGGCTACATATTTACTCTTAATGGAGGAGTAGTATCTTGGCCTAGCGCCAAGCAAAGCGCGACTACTGATTCCACCTGTCAGGCTGAGTATCAAGCAGCCTCGGAGGCTTCCAAGGAAGGGTTCTGGATTAAGAAGTTTTTAGGAGAACTTCAAGTGATACCATGTGCTGAGCTGCCTGTTCCGCTGTACTGCGACAACGACGGAGCTGTAGCGCGGGCCAAGGAGCCGAGGTTTCATAACAGCACCAAACATATTGAGAGGAAGTATCATCTCGTAAGAGAATTTGTTTGCAAGGGATACATTGTGCTGCACAGAGTAGACTCGGCCGACAACGTCGCCGATCCACTGACCAAGCCACTATCTCAGACTAGCTTGGAGCGTCATCTGGAGAACATGGGTATTAGATACCATAGTGTGTGGCATTGAGTGCAAGTGGGAGATTGTTAGGAGTATGCCCTCGAATGCCACTCCGAGGATGTTGAGTGAGGGCATTGTACTTGTTATTATGTAAATCATCAATATAAGGCAATGTATGTTTCTTTATTTACTGGTAGTTACTGGCATTCCTAACTCGTAAATATACATATAGAAACTAGTCCGTGTATTTGAGTGCAAAACGTTCCACTCCTTATTGGATAAGAGGGTCGGCACTGGAAAGGTTTATAGCTCAAATACTTAATCGTTCGCAAGTCGATGAAACTTGACTCGGCGTTAAATTTATGTGAAGACTTGTATGACGTGTTCTTTGACATGGAGAGTGCCTGTCGAACGCTAATGTTTAGTGGGAGCACACGTTATAGGTATGCAAATTGGATTAGTATACTCGAACCGACTCACCCTCGATTCGTCACATGGATTTCACTCCGGGACAGTCAAGGACGGAATCGAAAGGTTGTGATAGGTATTCGTGAACCTTCGACTTGAGGATTTAGTAGGGATGTACTTGTGACGTCAAGATTTTCATTAGAGTAGTTCGACCCTGTAAATCGGAAGGCGGGGGTCAACCTCGACGTGCATCTTGACGGGCAAGTAGCAGGTCCTACTGAATACCAAGATAGAATTCTTTCTCCCGTTAGTTAGCGGGTTATATATCATATGCGGTTATTGGCAGATGAGATCATAAGTCTTTGGCCAAAGCATTGGAGCTAGTTGTATTAGATACGCGACAGCTCGATGATCTCGATTAGCATTAACACATGCATAGCGTCAAGTACAGATGGGGTTTGGCTGACCGTGACCCTATAACTTGATCGGGATATTTGAAAGAAGGGTTTATACGTATACTGGTATTCACGACAGAATGGTTCTTAAATGATCCCAATCATTCGTTCTCAGTTTGGGTACGGTGTAGGCCGCCAGGCTGGCTAGGTGGTGCTACTACTCTTTGGTTCCTCCCATTAGTGACTGAGACGGACCTACCGAGTCGCGCATTAGGATTAATGACGGAATGAATCGAGCTAATTCTCTCATTATGAATATTAGATATTGGATATCTAAATTTCGACATTGGATAAATTGATTTACGGCTTAATGAATTAAATATATCACTGGGTGATTAATTTAATTCATGAATATAATTATTTCTTGGAGAAATTAATTATGTTATTTTATATTTGATATGTTTAATTATTTGGAACTGAATCGTAGTTTATCTGTTTGGACTCACGGGAGTCCGAAACGAACCGAACTCGTCCGTTTTTGCATAGTAGCCGCCCCCCCTTTGTTTCCACTCACTTTCCTCTTGTCTTGTTGCTTTCATTTTATATGAAAGAACATGACATTGTGGGGTTTAAAATCATGTGGCATAATTTGTATTGTTAAAGTGAGAGTTGAATAAAGGGAAGAAGACATCTCTCACTTCAACATCCATTCCATTCCAACGTGACATAATTCGTCGATATACTTGCTACAACAATACAGATATGGTGCGGAAATACTTGGTTTATCAGAAAATACAATAGTAAAGGCGAGGGTATTACAAGTTTTGAGATAGAGAGAGAGAGAGAGAACTTTTCTCAAAGTCTTCATCATCTTCTTTAAGTGTTCTTGGTGGTTCTTAGAGAAAAAAATCAAGAAATCAAAAGAGAGATATATATTATACACTTAGAGTGTAATAATTAAAAGCTTCATCACCTTGTTCTAGCCGTATCCTTGGAGGATAACGAGGTGAGTGTCATTCCGATCATTTTTCTGGCGCGTGGCAAGTAGAGACGCGGTGCTTTCGGCGTTGGATCGTTCAAGGGCTTGAAGCGGAATAGATTCGTAGAGATCAAGCAAAGCTTGGGGAATAGCTCAAGAGAAGGTTGTCCATCTAATCAACGGACTACAAGGGTGAGTTTCTATATCTCTTGTTATTCGTTTTGATATTCGTATATACGTAGCTCGATCGATCCTCGTAGGGATTCGGATCGAATTAATTTTTGTTTTACCGCTTCCACTAGGCCTTCATTTTAGGCACCGAATCCCAACAGATATAACCCTTCTCGGTCAAATCCTCTAATTGATTCTTCAATTCGTGCATTTCGGTCGGGGCCATCCGGTATGGTGTCTTTGATATTGGGGATGTACCGGGCTCCAACTCAATCGTGAATTCCACATCTCTCTGTGGAGGCAAACCAGGTAACTCGTCTGGAATTACATCGGCATATTCTCTCACTACAGGAATATCCGTCAACATTACTGATGGTTTTTCGATCTTAGTCATATAGCACCAATAACCGACATACCCGTGATTGAGTAATCTCACTGCTTTCATCAAGTTGGTGACCTTCCCGGAGCAGCCAGGATTACCTCCCTGAAACACACATTCGACCCCATCGTCTGAAATGATAGTGACCATACCCTTACGGACACTAATGACGGCATCGTGACGATCCATCCAATCAATACCCAGGATGACATCGTCCCTCGGCAAATCTACCACGATTAGATCTGCTAACCAAGCACGCCATGAAGCTGAATCGGACAATCCTTAATCTCACGATTCCCAATAATTCTTCTACCATCAGGTAGACCAATGACATAAGGCTCACAACTAGTAGCACTACCCAGATGTAGTCTACTCAAACATGACTCGGAAATGAATGAATGTGATGCACCAATATCAAAAAGGATACACACAGGTTGAGATAGAATATCGAGTGTACCTGAGATCATCCGGGCCTCTGGATCGTCGATCTTCTTCATCTCAAAAATTCGGGGCTTGTCGGCCCCCGAACCGGACGCTCTCGTCTGATAGCTCTTGGCTCCGCCTTTATTTGCTCCTGTCGTCTTGAACGATGCGGACTGAGTGGCCTGATTCTGCACCGCTGAATGTCTCGGGGCCTGAGATGACGCCGGAGTAGGTTTAGAGTCTCTTCGGCAAAAACGGGCCTTATGTCCAGCAATTCCACAGTTATGGCACGTGACAGTCTGCCTCGGACACTTGGTGCTGAAATGACCCTGTTCTTCACAGCTGAAACAGGTGATGGCCGAACTGGCCGCTCGTGACTGAGATTCCGTGGGTCTAGGCGCCATAGGAGGTTGCTCAGAAAAAGTAGAGCCCCCACGTGGTTTCTTGAAAATGGCCTGACTGCCGTCAGACTGATTACGATTCTTAGACTTCTTGCCAGCAGATGAAGGTTGTTGCTTAGCAATTTCCTTAGCAGTAAGCTCATAAGTAAGAGCTTTCTCAATGAATTCGGCCAGAGTAGTGCAATTGTGATTAAGCAACTGCATCCGCATACGAGGCTTCAACCTCTTACTGAAATACTTGATCTTGGCCGCCTCGGAGTGGATAATGGACGAGGCGAACGGAAGTAGCTCCTGAAATTTCTCGGCGATGGCGTGAACATCATTGTCTGTTGAGAGGTCGGGAGTGAGTAATTCTGACAACTTGGCCTCCCTGAGTGGGGCCGGATAATACCTCTCCATCATGAGAGTCCTGAATTGATTCCATGTACAAGATCCGTCGGTGGGCTTCAACGACAACCACCATGAATGTGCGCCCTTATCCAGATAGTAAGCCGCAACTGAAACTTTGTGTCCCTCAGGACAGTCCACCATAGCAAACAGTTTCTCGAAATGTTCAAGCCAGTGAATGATATCTGCCGGCTCAGATAAGCCCTCGAAGGTAGGTGGCCTCTGGCCAGAGATGTCACCGATGATACTGCTCACACCCCTCTCTTGCCTCTGAGGTGTCGGCGGAGGAGCCTGCTGATTTTGAGTAGTTGAGTTATGCATTGTCTCCATTAGTTGTGCCATCTGAGTCATTTGGGCCATCATGCCCTGCATAAAAGCGAGTGGATCAACCCGAACACCTTCTGACTGAGCTGTGTCCTGGGTAAGACTCCCTGATAGTGAATGATTACGTCTAGGTGAATGAGTGGTAGAGTCACTGCTCGATGAGTTAGCATTATTCCTAGCATTAGCGCGTGTATTCACATGAGCTCTCGGGTTTCGGCCCGCACCACGGCCTCTTCCCCCACGTCCTCTGCCAGCTCTTTCCATACTGAAGTGGAAAGTCATATGATGATTATATATCTCGCATGAATATCACATTATGATTACGTTATGAAATGATAAAAACGAGCATACGCGCTCAAACACAATGATTACATGAATGATCAACTGAAGTGACGTGATTATCTGATGAAATTCTTGAAATGATTATCTTGAACAAGTTAACAAGATTAATGATATGATCCCCAAGATCAACAACTGAACAATGAAATGAACTGAGTGATTAATGAATTAACATGATCGACTTGACCAAAAATGAAAATGATGAAAGAGGATTGTTGACTGTTGAATGATGAATGAGTGATTCTATTGCCAGAAATTATACCATGGCATCAGAAATGTTACTGTTCTTTGGTCTGAGGGGCTCGGCTCTTGCACAGGTCACACGTAACGCGAAAGTCCAATGATACTAGTCTGATGAACGATGATTTCAAATGAGACATGACTCGTAAGGTAGTATTCAAAACCACGCTCCAATACCAACTCTGTAACACCCCAAACTAGGCGGATATTACAGTGTCGTGGACCCCGACTGGGACCCACCAAGCAAATGAAAATTAATGAATTAAATAATATAATTGTAGTACCGAACCACAATATATCATTAATCACTCCGATGAAGAGTTTCATTACAACATACCCAAGATAATACCGAATACATGTATATTTTATATGAAGATAAAATATACAACACTGAATGAAATGAATATCCAAATGGAAGTCTGTAGCGGAAATAAAATAAAGAAAATATGAGTGAATGAAAGGACTGAGGCCCCCTACTAGTATCACTGAGACTCCTCGCCGTCAACGTTCTCTTCCTGTTCTTTATCCTTGCCATGACCTGAAAACAACATCCCCCAACGGGGTCAGTTACACAGAACAACAATCCTCAAGAGTTGAAATAAACACAATCATGATATATCTTAATTATGAAATGGCGCTGAAGAGAGGCATCACAGTACGCCCGTAATGGTATGTGCACGTGCACAAGACGAGTGTCCGGACACACCCGCACTTGTACCTAATTAGTCTCATGGAGGTACATTAACGTGTGCACAGTCCAATGTGTCGGTGAACCCAACACATGACCATCACATGCCCGACTAAAGATTCCTCACATCCCCACCCGTCCGCACAATATGAACCCAGAAGGTCATATGATCAAGGGATGACCATGAAGAATAATAATGAATAATAATCCGACAAAGTCAAGAATGACTCACCGAGATGAAATGATAGTGAAACGAATGATAGTTCAATGAAATGATTTGCAACCGTCGTTCCTCGTGAATGAAGTGATTAATCGACAATTACAAGTCTCAATACGGTTAATACATTATGAGTGAATTATGATTATGAATGAACAACAACGAAAGGAATGAATATCCTTTTAACCGAGTAAGAATTAACTTACACAACCGGTGAAGAATGTCCTTCCTCGAACAAAGTCTAAAAAGGGATGTCGTTCGCTCGAACAACCTTGAATGACAATACCAACAATGCTCAATATCAAACACGATTATAACCGACTCAAACGTCGATAGAACAATATCCAAATTCATTGAGGCATTCTAGCGAACACTTAGCAAACACACATCCTTTGATAATATCCAATCCCGAATATATCGAAACCAACTCCAAAATGAGTATTTCAAACCATCAAAACACTTTCAATGATATCAATAACCCCATAGGAATCCGTAATTCGAGTTAGCGACAACATCTAATCGAAAACCACAAAATATCAAAGTCAACCCCAAAGTGTTCTTGAATCAAACCCCAAACAATTCATGAAATCCGAAATATTTGTCATAAATCCGTAGGAATACATTTATCCATGGTAGATAATCTATATATAACATATTCCAACAACAATCCAAGCTCATACGAAGAAATCAGAAGGAAAACCCCAAATATCCAAAATTCTTGATTCAATAAATCATTACCTTTGATTTGATGTGATGTGGATGATGAAATGGTGATTAATCCAAATGATAAGCTTGAAGGTGATGATTGATGAGTGCACCTCGAAGAACACTCTCCAAATCGTCCAAAATCACCCGGAATCGCCCAAAAACAAAGTGAGAAATGAAAATGACGAAGAAAGGGCTGAACTGTCCTATTTATAGTAATCCCAGTTTAGCGCGCGCTAGCCCCAGTTCTTATCATGCGCTAATGGGTGTTTTGGGTAGTCCAGTACCCACTGTCCGAAAATGGTAGCGTGCGCTACGTACCTTTTGTAGCGTGCGCTACGCTTGTACACTTAGCGTGCGCTAACCCCAAAATGTTAGCATGCGCTAACGAATTATCTGATGCCCATTACTGGAGTTCAGAACCTTCTGTCCTCTGATCTGATCGCGGTAGCATGCGTTACATTCAATATTTAGCGTACGCTACTAGACCATTTGCGTACGCTAAAAACCACTCATAGCGTGCGCTATCAATTAATCCCATTCAGTCCAGTAGCCACTGGAATCAACCTGATCCGACCTTAGCGCGCGCTACACCGACTGTATAGCGTGCGCTACTCTGGCCTACTAGCGCACGCTACACCGACTGTATAGCGTGCGCTACTCTGGCCTACTAGGGCACGCCACTTACCATTCGTAGTGTGCACTACTTACAACCCAACTGCAGTCCAGTGCCTTCTGGACTGCCTGCTTGAACTACACTAGCGTGTGCTAGTGTTGAGAGGTAGCGTGCGCTACCCGTACTCAATTAGCGCACGCTAAAGAGAGTACGCAGCGTGCGCTACTCCTCACACACATCACACTATGAAGATGACAACGGTGATAAACACGAAACGAAACTACATCTAGATTAATGATGAATGTAGATACAATTACTCTAAACGGTGAATACACTGATTGAATATGAGTGACAAACGATCATTAATGAGTGAAAATTACTGAGTGACAATTATAGAATGATAAGTACTGAATGATAATGACTGAATTACAACCGGGTATTACAGCCTATACGACTTATATCTTGTGAAATGATGTTATGTAAATTGTGAATGATGGTTTACTCATATTTACTAATTGTGTATTATAGGATTGAAATTGTTGAGATTAGTTGATTGGTTTGTATACTTGTTGATGGGTAGAGGTGCGTCTAGGATGGTTAAGTTGTTGGGGTAGTCGTGTCGTCAAATCTTTAAATATATTGAGTGTTGAATGTGTTGCTCATGTATACCTTGTGGTATTGACGTATTCTAGGAATGATTTGTAGTTGCATCAGTCTTTGGTCGTGGTCATGTGTCAGTAAGTGGATATTCTAGCTAGTGCCATAACTATATACATTATATTCAATGTTCGGAAATTGTGAAAGTTGGGAACGCTAGTGTGCGTGAGTTGTCCTTCCACCTGGGGACGGTCCGATAGGGCCTCTGGGGGCCGATACTAAGGGATATGGCCGCGGAAGTGGTTTCCTACCCAGGGACGGTCCGACGGGGCCTCTGGGGGTCGATACTAATGGGTATGGCCACGGGTTACCAAGTGTGATTTTCGTGATGTTGATGTTGATGTTTTCAGTAATTCTGATATGTTCGGAATATCACAATGTTTATCCTCGATGTTGAGATATATTAAATATAGGGTCTTTGTACTTGGCTAGAATGGCACTGGGATATGTGTTACATGTGTTTTATTCCTCGATTGTAAAATTTTGGTGTCAGAATGTGGGCTTTGTTACTGTTCCCTGTTGGGAATGCTTTGAATCCAGCGTCCTCACCTTCGACTCGGGAGAATGTAACTGACCGGGCTTAACACCCCGACCCGCGGCACCCTAGTGGTGCAGCCCCTCATGTTCGCTCGTCGCTTAGTACGGGGCTCTGCGCTGCCACTAGAAAGTGGTTAAATAAATTGATTTGGACTACTCATACCAACAAGATGAATCTTCTTTTCTGGTAGCCATCTCATAGAAACTCCAAAGTTTAGCGTGCTTGTCCTGGAGTAGTTATGGCATGGGTGACCCCCTGGGAAGTTTCTCAGGGTGCATGAGTGAGGACAAAGTATGCTAGAAAAGACTCGTGTTGGTACAGTGAGGATAGTCTTCATCATTTTCAGGGACCAATAGAGATCTGGTTCTCATGTATAGCGGTGAAGAACTTGATGTGATGGGCTTCACTGATTCAGACTTCCAAGGACAGAAAGGCAATTCGATGTCTACTTCTTCTACATATTTACTCTTAATGGAGGAGCAGTATCTTGGCGTAGCGCCAAGCAAAGCGCGACTGCTGATTCCACCAGTCAGGCTGAGTATCAAGTAGCCTCGGAGGCTTCTAAGGAAGGGTTCTGGATTAAGAAGTTTCTGGGAGAACTTCAAGTGATACCATGTGCTGAGCTGCCATTCTGCGACAACGACAGAGCTGTAGTGCAGGACAAGGAGCTGAGATTTCACAGTACCAAACACATTGAGAGGAAGTATTATCTCGTAAGAGAATTTATTCGCAAGGGATACATTGTGCTTCATAGAGTAGACTCAGCCGACAACGTCGCTGATCCACTGACCAAGCCACTTTTTCAAATTAGCTTGGAGTGTCATCTAGAGAACATGGGTATTAGATACCATAGTGTGTGACATTGAGTGCAAGTGGGAGATCGTTAGGAGTATGCCCTCGAATGCCACTCAGGGGATGAAAGAGTGAGGGCATTGTACTTGTTATTATGTAATATCATTGTCATAAGGCATTATATGTTTCTTTATTTATTGGTAGTCACTGGCGTTCCTGACTCGTATATATATATATATATATATATATATATATATAAACTAGTCTGTGTATTTGAGAGCAAAACATTCCACTCCTTATTAGATAAGGGGATCGGCGTTGAAAAGGTTTATGGCTCAAATACTTAATCGTTCGCAAGTCGATGAAACTTGACTGGGAAGACTTGTATGACGTGTTATTTGACTTAAAGAGTGCCTGTCGAACACTAATGATTAGTGGGAGCAAACGTTATAGGTATGCTAATGAGATTAGTATATGCGAACCGAGTCACCCTCGATTTGTCACACGGATTCACTCCGAGACAGTGAATGACAGAATCGAAAGGTTGTGATAGTTATTCGTGAACTTTTGACTTGAGGATTTAGTAGGGATGTGCTTATGACGTTAAGATTTTCATTAGAGTAGTTCGACCCAGAAAACCGGAAGTTGGGGGTCAACCTCGACGTGCGTCTTAACGGGCAAGTAGCAGGTTCTACTGAATACCAAGATAGAATTCTTTCTCCTGTTAGTGAATGGGTTATATGTCCTATGCTGTTATTGGCAGATGAGATCATAAGTCTTTGGCCAAAGCATTAGAGCTATTTGTATTGGATACACGAGAGCTCGATGATCTCAATTTGCATTAACTCATGCATAGCGTCAAGTACAGATAGGGTTTGACTGACCGTGACCCTATAACTTGATCGGAACATTTGAAAGAAGGGTTTATACGTATACTGGTATTCACGACAAAATGGTTTTCGAATGATCCCAATCATTCGTTCTCAGTTGGGGTACAGTGTAGGCCGCCAGGCTAAATAGGTGGCGCTACTACTCTTTGGTTCCTCCCATTGCTAACTGAGATGGACCTACCGAATCGCGCAATAGGATCGATGACGGAATGAATCGAGCTTATTCTCTCTTTATAAATATTAGATATTGAATATCTAATTTATTGGACATTGAATGTCTAATTAATTTTGGGACATTGGATGTCTAAATTAATTTATTAGATAAATTAATATACGACCTAATGAATGAAATAAATTACTGGGTGATTAATTCAATTCACGAATATAATTATTTCTTAGAAAAATAAATTATATTATTTTGTATTTGATATGATTGATTAATTGGATTAACTAATTGATATAAATACATCGGAACAAAATGGAGTTTATCTGTTTGGACTCACGGGAGTCCGAACCAAACCAAACACATTCGGGTCTTCTAGATGGCCACCTCCCCCACCTACTCACCTCCCTTGGTCTTTGTCTCCACCTTAATTGGTGGAAGACATTAGACTTTGAGGGGACAATATCAAGGGTAATATTGTGCTTGGTGATTTAGTCTTGATTCTTAAAGAATAAATGAGAAGACTTCATTTTCTCTTGACACACTTTGCATCTCATGGTTTTTGCGAGAGAGAGAGAGAGAGAAAGTTTTTCTCTAAGTCTTCATCTTCTTCATTCATATTTCTTGAGTTTTTCTTGGAGAAAAAATGAGAGATATAGATTAAACACTAAAAGTGTTATAATCTTAATTTACAAGCTCCTATCATCCTTTTCTAGCCGTAACCTTGGAGGTTAATTGGGTGGTCCTCCGTTCGTTTCTCCGGCACATGGCAAGTAGAGACGCGGTTTTTTCGGCGTTGGATCATTCAAGAGCTTGACAAATCAAATTCGTGTGGAAGTGTTGGAGTAATATCAGTATATTTGCCGTTTGTGCGGAAGCGTAAAATAAAGTGCGGAAAATAAATGACACACGGATTTATAGAGGTTCGGCCAAACGTGCCTACGTTCTCTCTCAATGTATCTTTTTCTATAGGTTCAAGATCAAAACCTCTGCACCTCTCTTCTATTGGTCGAGGGATTACCGTTACAAGCTCGTCTTCTACTGGTCCGAGTAAAACTGTTTTTCTTTTCTATTGGATAAGGAATCCACCACTCTAGCTTTCTATCGGTACTAGATAAACCTCACTAAGATAGCGATTGCGATTATAACAATGCCGGATCCTTGATCCTAATAACATCGAATCTAATCATATCTTTTCTTTTACCTCACTCGTGTATGATTTTGTGTATAACACTCAATCACTCTAATTTAAGCTCAAGAACAGCAACTATAATGTTTACAATGATATCTCAAGTGTATGTGAATTGCTCAATGTTGTTGTGTGGATTGATACCAACTCATTTGGTATTTATAGCCTTCTTCCACAAACTAGCCGTTACTGCCAGTTATTATTAGGGTGCGCTAGGCTTTCTTCCTTAGCGTGCGCTATCGCGTATATTTGCCTTAGCATACGTTATGTACTGCATGTTATGTATGTTAACGTCTTCTAGTTTCAGTGCAGTAGCTACTGTCTATGCTGTAAGCGTGCGCTAATACTTCTTCCTTAGCATGCGCTAATCTTGTGTCATGTATCCGTTTATACTTTTTGACTTGTAGCAAATTCTCCCCAACGGATTGATTGACTTGATTCAAACTGATATTTAGCGTGCGCTAAATATCATCTCTTGCGTGCGCTAAGCTTGCTTCAGTGCATACGTCATTCTGTGTTAGAATCTCTTCACAATGGTAATATGGGCTCGATAGCGTGCGTTAGTAAACATGGTGTAGCGTGCGCTATCCTCATCAGGTGACTTCACTTCAGGTTACTTCAAACTCGTCTGATCTGCAGCCGGGACCCGTAAGCGTGCGCTAACCTATATGTCTAGCATGTGCTAGCTTTGTATTTTGTCCAGCTTTTTGCGTCTTCGTCTGCTTCGATGCTTTCTTCGCCTCGATGTTGTTTTGTTTTTTTAGAAACTTAATCATCAAAACATTATTTATGAATATGTGGAATAAATATTCCAACAATCTCTCCTTTTTTGATGATTACAAAACAACTCTTTGAATTGGATAAAACCTGTAAAATAACAATATATGTATATGTACGTTTCAAAGTTTTCGGCTTTGATTGTTTCGTTAGTTTCTCCAATCCTTTTTCTTTTTCTTGTCATTTTCGACTTCTTCGTTTTTTATTTTTCAACTTCTTCGTTTCTCCCCCTTTTTGTATGCTTTCTTCTCCTTTTCGACTTATTCTATTTTTATTATTCTCGTCATATCTTTCATGACGCTTTTATCTGATTCAACTTCTTCTCCCCCTTTTTGTATTCAGCAAAAAGTGCAAAAAATATAGAGGATACCAATAATCGAATATAAAAAATATGCATAAAAATATGCAATAGTAGGATGGATAGGATATAACTCCCCGTGAAAATGTTATCTCCAAAAAATTATTACTCCCCCTAAGTAAAAAAATTAATTTTTGGGGATCCAACCAAAAGTCAGTTTTTCTTTCGAGACGTAGACGATGTTTGAAACAGTTGTTCCTTTAGGAACCCAAATTTTCTTAACTTTAATCGTCCGTCTTGGGCTCTTGCAGTTTGAAATATGGTGCCCAATTTTCAAATATTTTTCACACCGGGGTATTTTAAAATTTACGGATTCATTTTTAAAACGTGGTTTGAATCCTAACCCCTCTTTATTTAACGTGTATTTTTTAACTGAGAGCATGTTTTCAAATTTCTCGTTTCCGAGAGAAAATTTCTTCATTAAATTTTTGAGCTCGGTTTGAATTTTAACAAGATCATTCTTTAAACTATTCTCGTTTTCAACGCTTTTTGAATGATCGATCTCATCAGATTTTCCCTTTTCAAGAATTTTGGAAATATTATTTTCCAATGATTTATTTTTAGTTTGAAGGGATTTAATTTCTTTTAAAGCATTTTGATAATCAGTATATAATAACTCGAATGCTTCAAAAAGTTTGTCGTAAGAATTACTTACTTGGCTTTCGACGTCGCTATCGTTGAATGAATTCCGGGCCATGAGCGCGAGATTATTTTGATTCATGAAATCTTCATCAGGATCTTCGTCACTCCATGTTGCAACTAAAACCTCCTTGGGTTTAACCCGACAATTCTTAGCAAAGTGGCCTGGTTTGCCACATAATCGACAAGTGTTGTCGAATTTCTTAGATTCGCCCTTTTGGATGTCCTGCTTCCTCCGGTTTAATAAGTGTTGGAACTTATTAATATTCTTGGCATAATATGCCGATTCTTCATCGCTTTCGTCCACTGGGATTTCTTCCTTTCTAGATCTCGACATCTTAGCCTTCATGGCTATTGATCTTTCCTTCGGTTTTGGTTTGGCATTCTGAGATTTTAGAACAATCTCGTAGTTGATAAGAGAACCAACGGGAGCACTAAAATCAAGATTATTTAAATCTTTAGATTCCATTATGACAATTACCGTACCGTCCCATTCTCGAGGTAGTGATCGGAGAATTTTCTTTACTTTCTCACTACTCGAAAGTGATTTTCCGAAACATGCTAATCCATTTGTGATGACCGAAAATCGGTCGAGCATTATAGTGATGGATTCGTCGTCCTTCATTTGAAATAATTCATACTCGTGAAGGAGCATGTTTATCTTCGTCTCCTTGACTTGAGACGTACCTTCGTGTGTTACCTCAAGCATTTTCCAAATTTCTTTGGCACTATCACACGATGATATCCGTTTGTGTTCTTCTAGATTTAATGCACAATAAAGAAGTTGAGTTGCCTTACAGTTGTAGTGGTCATTTTTCCAATCGGAATCGTCATATTCTTCAAAAGTTTTAAGCATACCGTTGGAATTCGTCGGAGTTTTCGGATCAAGACAAATCACCTTCCAAAGCTCTATGTCATATGCTCGGATGAATATCGACATCTTTTTCTTCCAGGTCATGAAGTTCGATCCATCAGAAAATGGAGGTCGGTTTAGCGCAAGACCTTCGACTGGAGCAAATTGGAGGGCCATTGGATCTTTTCTCCTCGGATGTAAAGCCGCTTATAGGAGTACCGCTCTGATACCAATTGTTGGAGTAATATCGGTATATTCGCCATTTGTGCGGAAGCGTAAAATAAAGTGCGGCCAAACGTGCCTACGTCCTCTCTCGTTATGTACTGCATGTTACGTACGTTAACGTCTTCTAGTTTCAGTCCAGTAGCTACTGTCTATGACAGTTAGCATGCGCTTATACTTCTTCCTTAGCGTGCGCTAATCTTACATCATTGCGTGTGTCATGTATCCGTTTATACTTTTTGATTTGTAGCATATTCTCCCCAACGGATTGATTGACTTGATTCAAACTGATATTTAGCGTGTGCTAAATATCATCTCTTGTGTGTGCTAAGCTTACTTCAGTGCATACGTCATTCTGTGTTTGAATCTCTTCACAACGGTAATATGGGCTCGATAGCGTGCATTAGTAAACATGGTGTAGCGTGCGCTATCCTCATCAGGTGACTTCACTTCAGGTTACTTCGAACTCGTTTGATCTGCAGCCGGGACCCGTTAGCGTGTGCTAACCTATATGTCTAGCGTGCGCTAGCTTTGTATTTCGTCCAGCTTTTTGCGTCTTCGTCTGCTTCGATGCTTTGCTTCGCCTCGATGTTGTTTTGTTTTGTTTAGCAACTTAATCATCAAAACATTATTTATGAATGTGGAATAAATATTCCAACAGGAAGATCACCTAAAGCTTGGGAATAGCATACACCATTTAATCAACAGACTACAATGGTATAATTTTGAATCTTACTTTGTTTCGTTTTATATTCATATATGCGTAGCTCGATTGATCCTCTTTAGGGATTTAGATCGAATTAGATTCGTATATTTCTTCCACTGCACCTTCGTTTTAGGCACCGAAGACTAACACCTCGTGCCCGACGTTGCATGCACTGCAGCAGTCAAACTACTGTTTCTCTCGATGGCCATCATTCTGGAGAATCTATTCTTGCTGCAGAACTCGAGAGTATGGTTATATAACTCCTTTGCAATATACTTCTTCCTCCAATTTAACTAGCTTCTTCCTCCAATTTAACTAGCCTCACTGTAGATTTTACTGTCCTTTTTTTTCGCATTATTTTAGTCGGACACGATTTTTATTATATGTAATCATTTTTCCTATCTATCTGAAACATATTTAAATACAAACAAAGGGAGGAGAAACAGCGTAGCCGCTAGAGAATTCTACTGTTATCTATTCCAGAGTCGACCCAATGACGTCACAAATATAATGTGGATCGGGAGACGCGCAACAATACCAAATTGACTGCTATGTTAAGATCGGAATTGACCACCTGGACTACCTAAGGAATGAACAAATGCACCAAAAATTATGACTTGAGTCGTTTGAAGGTATTGTTGACAGCATGGCCTGTGAAGGCAATCTGAGAGGTTCTGATATTGGCCAAAGGTTTGTGCTTCCCGCATCGTTTGTTGGCAGCCCCCGAGACATGCGCTGGTGGTATCTTAATGCATTGACTTTGGTGAGCGATATGGGAAGCCAGATTTTTTTATCACTATGACATGTAATCCAAATTGGCCAGAAATACACGCGGGTCTGCTACCTGGCGAGGAGGCTCAGAATAGATCTGACCTCATAGCAAGGGTCTTCAGAGGCCGAAATGAAGAATTCAGAAATGAGATTCTGAAAGAAAAAATTTCTGGATAGGTGGCAGTGTATCTTTACGTCATAGAATTTCAGAAAAGAGGTCTTCCACATGCGCATTGTAT
Source organism: Orobanche coerulescens (assembly GCA_033398695.1). Classification (NCBI taxonomy): domain Eukaryota; kingdom Viridiplantae; phylum Streptophyta; class Magnoliopsida; order Lamiales; family Orobanchaceae; genus Orobanche; species Orobanche coerulescens. Next base: position 67,954,129 of record CM065815.1, read on the forward strand.
CATTATCCTACAACCAAAATATAAAATAACCTCGTCTGATGCATATGATCGTTATATTAGTGTGGAATTGCCAGATGTCACCCTGCATCAACATCTTCATGCATGTGTTGTACGGCATATGATGCACGGTCCTTTTGGCTTGTTTAATCCATTAAATATATGCATGCGGGGTACTAAATGTAAAAATAGGTACCCTAAGGATTGTGTTGAGAGCACTTTGCAACATGAGGACATTTATCCGTTGTACAGACAAGAAATGATCACAAAACAGTGCATGTCCATGGACACAGGCTTGACAATAGATGGGTGGTACCATATAACCCCCACCTTCTGTAATACCCGAGATTTTCATTACGGTTTCGTTAAATTTTCTTCGGTCGAACAGACTGTTGTCGTCCGCGTCTTTGGAATCGCATGCTTGTATTGTGATGTGATGAGTTTTGTAGCCTGTTCGTTATTGTTTTGGATCATAGCCGGTGCGTTTGCGTGATCGAGACGTCGTCGAGTATTAAGCCGGATGGTTAGGTGTGGGCTGGGTCGAGTTATGACCTTAAGGCCTGTCCGATTATGGATGTAAGACTTCCAAACACCTGGGCCTGGGACACTCGATTATGGTCATAAGGTCTATCTGGTTACGGCTGTAAGGCTTGTTATGGCCGCTAGGCGTTGGCCAGTTAGGGCCGTAATGGTTCGGCAGATTTCGTTCAGTGGTCTGGGATGCTCGGTTACGGCCGTAAGGCTATGCTGATTACGGCCGTAAGGTGTGATTATTGCGTACGCAAGTTATCGGCCATTGCGTACCCTAACGCGTATTGACTGAGTTCATTCGTAAGGCACTACCGGTTACGGCCCTAACCCTGTCGACATATATAGGCCTAGGCTTCGACCAGACCTCATTTTCTTGCGTTCTCTTCACCTGGTGGCGGCTGTGGACGGGATTGATCCGTAGGAGGAGTTCTTGGCCGATTCTACTCATTTCAAAGGCTTTTGGAAGGCCTTTTTCAATTAAAACAACATCTAATCCGTGTTCTTCGTCGAATAAGGTATTTCCTTACTTAGAACCTTGATTGTATGATTTTTGGGGCTTTCTTCATGATTCTTAGATTTAATCCGTGGTTTATGAATTGGTTATGGTATTCTTGTTGTCTTGGCCATGATCTTCGGATTTTGTAACTCGTTTGTTGATTTTTACCAACCCGGAACTTGATTTCCGATTTCCTTGAAGAAGCCTCGGATCCTTGTTGTTTTTCGGGTTGATTCAGATGTCGTTTAGCGTTATTGATTCGTGGTGATATTATTATCGTAGTTTCCGTGGAGTTGTCGGGTTTTTGGTCAATCTTAAAAGTTCGAGGACTACCCGGCCGTGTCCGTTCGTTATTCTATTGCTCATGGTATCGAGGCAAGTATCTTGCCCATACGTTTCATGTTTCGTAGGCATAATTGTTGGTAAATGATTTTATGCAAAATCTGAATGTTTAATGAATGTTAAAAAGGATCGGTATGCTCTCGATTAATATTATCTTTCAACGATAAATCGTATGCTTCGTGAATAGGTGTATTTTTGGTATATGTGTTAGTTTCATTTGTTGAAAGACCGCATTTAGTGAATGTAATAAACCGCAATCATTTACCGAGAATTATGTGTTGTTATGTGTGCTTGTTCGACGAATAGTGATGAATGATATTGGTGGTTACTCCTTTGAAAGGAGGTTGTGATGTTTAGTGTTGCTTAGCTTGATGTTTTGCTTATTGTTATGTGATCGTTGAAAGTGACATGCCTCCAGGTAAGATTGATGAATCTCTGGGATCCATACTTGCTAGTATGGGTCGGGCATGACCGTAGGGTTATCCAATATGGGTATGTCTTGCGGGGACTCCGAGGTTCAGGGCTTGCTAGTGCGATGCCGGGATAACTTGTGGGGTTATCCAATCCGGGTATGTCTTGCGGGGACTCCGAGGTTCGTGGCTTGTTAGCGCAATGCCGGGATAACTTATGGTTGTGGTTTGGTAATGGCTATGTGACTGTTGTCACGAGGACATGTGATTTGGTATGGTTTCCCATTGGGTTATTCACTCGGGTATGTTCTGCGGGAGCATCTGAGGTTCGTGGCTTTTTAGCACGGGATGCGAATAATCCTTAGGGATCTGTGTTTGATGATTTGGGTCGTGGACCCTGTGTTTGATGATTTGGGTCGTGGACCCTGTGTTTGATGATTTGGGTCGTGGACCCTGTGTTTGATGATTTGGGTCGTGGACCCCGTGATTTGTCATCGGAACTTGTATTTTGGGAAAGGTGATTTTGGGCCGTGTCCCTAAGTGTTTTCAAATGACTTGAGAATTCTTTAGTCACAAATGTTTTCAAAACTCCCGAGATCATAAAATGTTTTGTAAGAGATACATTGGGTTTATTTTCCCACTTTCCATGATTCGAACTGTCTTGGTCAAATAATTTCTCTCGGGAAGCGTGTTCATGATTATTATATTCTTGGAGTATGTTGTGTATGGCTTGTATTCATATTTTATACTTGCACTAGCAAAACAGTGGAGTTTTGCTAACCTCTGAGTATTCGGGGGGTGGATGTCTGTATTGCATCCAGGTACTTGCAGGTTGCTGGGGAGCGAATCACAGGATCCATATGAAGGGTGATGGAAGACGACGATACTAATCACATAAAGACCAATTGTAGAGTATTTTGGATAGTCTTGTTGGTTATTTCTCCAATGTGTTATTATCCCTATATATGGGAGTGCTAATGTATTCCAGCCCCTACGTGGGTATGAATTCTGGGAAAGAATCTTGTATGTAATGATGTGTGTGTTGTGATAAAGACCAAATCGGTCTAATGGTCCTTTACGTAGCCATGTCGGCATGTGAAGTGATGCATTGTTTTATATTTAGCCTGGTAGATCCTCACGGAGAGGGTCTGCGGCGCTGTAATATTCCCGAGTGGTTTGGGGGTGTTACGGAATATGGTATCGGAGCTTATGTTGTAGAAACCTAGGCTGTCGGGTCGAGTTGTGCATTGTCGGGTCTTGTCTTGTCTTGTCTTGTCAGATTTTGTCTGACTGAGTAGTGTCGCGACGTGTCGTCTGAGTTGTCGGTCGTGATTAGTATCGAGGTGCAACCATCATATTCGTGCGATCTGTGGATGTAAGTCTCTCTACTTTGTTGTGTCTCGTGTTATACGAGCTTGTGTGATTCTGTGTTATTATGTGGAGTTTAAACATGCCTCGAGAATATGTACTCCATACTTGTTTGATTCTCGTATTATGCTGGAATGAAGAGTAGTACCGGTATGTATGTATGTATGTATATATATATATATATATATATATATATATATATATATATATACATCTTTGTGTGAAATCGTTTTTTTTACAGGAGTAATGTTTTGGATTGGTTACTCAATGAAAGTTTACCAATGTGGTATTTTAAACTTCAAATATTTTGGGGTAGTCGCGTAAATTTTATTTAAAAACATCCTACGAGGAGAGAAAAAGGTTTGATTTTCGTATGATGACCTCGAGACCGTAAATTTTGAGAATTCAAACTACATATATTTTATTTTCATTTTGTATTGAAAATTTTCAAAATTTGATTTTTAAATACTCAAACGAGGTCTATCAAAAGTTTACTTGAGACGTGACTTTCACTTTCACCTTTTCGGTTTCATGAATTTCAGTAAAAAGGTATGTAGTGAGGATGTTACTAGTTTGGTTATAATGCTCAGAGTTGTGATTAAAGTAATGGTATGAACGCTGAGTCGTTCGGTGTGCTCTAGTCGAGATAGTTCTCCCGACCGATAAGTGGAGACTCGGTTCGGAATGTTATTTAACCTCTGATGGTTATTTGTGCAATGTCATAATGATGTGAATTGTTGGCATTTGGATTCGTATGTTGTTGTTTATTTGTAACCTTCAACTTTTGGTATTATTTGGCATATGTTCATGAATATGTTGCTGGATTAGAATAGTTAGCGCACGCCAAGTGTGGGACTAATGCGCGCTAACGTGGCATGGCTAGCGCACACGAAGTCTCTGTAGGAGCACACACAATCAGCCTGGGCAGAAGCTCGGGAATTGCATTCTGGCCATAGGTCTAACTTTTGCGATTGTTGGGCTGACCGTTCGTGACCATATTCTATGTGTGTTGTCCAGAGATGACAATTGTTGTGTGTGATAATGTGTATTTTGAACTGTGTTTTTATCCGCTGCATGTGTATATTTCAAAATGACTTTTTGGTATTTTTGCCAAACCGTGTCTATTCTAAATGACCTTTCGGGTATTTCGTAAACTTGGGTTATATCGTTAACCCTTTTTCCTAACTCTTTTGTCGGTACGTTTAAGGGGTGGCTTAACGTACATTTTGAAACTATTGAGTTTTGGCGTCTTCGCGTTGTAATTTCAAATGGTATTTTATGACGGTATTTGGTATTTGGAAAATGACTTTTCGTGAGTATTTGGAAAGTATTACCGTCATCGGTCTTTTGGCATTTTTGAACATTTTTCAAAATGGTTTTCAACTTGGTGGGTTCCGGCGCGGGACCCGTACAGAAGGTGGTTTTGATACAATGAATGACTTTAATTTCATTGCATTTATAACTCACATAGCAATGATATTATAAATGTAAATTATCAGGATAATGGTTTGTATATTGTGCTCTAGTTTGAATTAAATCATAATGTATATAAGATTTAATTGTGTTTGATTGAAGACGGAGACGTGTGATGTCTTTGGTATGTGTTATGATCTTTCGTTGCGATAGATTGTTGCTTGTTAGCATGCCGAGGGGCAGAGGTCGTGGTCGTAACCATGGTGCCGTTGACCATGGGGACCAGATGCGCAATCAAGAGAATGTTGCCGGGAATGATATTGATATTGGTGTTGCTACTATACTGCAACAAGTAGCAACACAGATGACTAATTTGACCCAGGCGGTTCAACGCAATACTGACCCAACCCAGAACGTCAGTGTAAATCAATGGCTTCGCGAGGTAATTCGTATGAATCCCCCTCGATTCGCCGGTGTTGCAAATGCGTTGGGCTGGGATGGTTGGCTTTTCCAGTTGGGAATGATATTCGAGGCTGTTGATTTTCCTGAAGAGCGGAAGGTACCTATTGCTCAGTACCTTCTTGCCAAAGATGCCGCTAATTGGTGGGAAGCTGTTAAACCTCGTGATCGTGATGTCACATGGGCGGAGTTCCAGGAATTTATGGAAGTTGAGTTCTGTCCAAATCCGATTAGAGAGAAGAGGATTTGTGAATTTTATTTGGCAGAACCGCAAGATATATCGGTGTCGCAGGCTATCATCGACTATAGCAAACAACTCAATTATGTGTGAGATCGGGTGAGGACCGAGGAAGAGAGGATCCTTCAATTTGACAGACGGATGAAGCCGGAGATTCACTTGCACTTCGTTGAGGGACTATCAAAATCGAGCCTTAGCCCGTGAACCAGCTTCATTATCGTCGGAGCGTGTGCCCGAGTCAAAGAAGCAGAGGAAGTCCGATGATGTTGTAGACAGTGCAGGAGTTGGTGTTTCTAGTCTGCAACATCGTAGTCTTTCCACTGTGAAGCTCCACCGCTCGATACGCGGAACTGATAGTTCCAAGTCGTCTGCTTTGACTCCTGGTAAAGCCAGGAGGTGTTTTAACTGCAATGTGTCGGGACATGTTCATGCACATTGTCCTTCTCCGCCAGTAACGTGTTACAAGTGCGGGATCGAGGGACATCGGGTTTAGTTTTGCCAGTTGGTCACCGAGCCTTTCGAGGCACGGACTTGAGCACCGATATCAGGACCGACTCCGAGGAGTCCCTGAGGGGCGTGGTCTATCCGTTGTATGTTATGTTATTTCCTTACTTTGTTGTTTCGAATATCGGAGATAAACTTCTTTTATTCGAAGTGGATCGGATTCCGAACTTCTGTTTTTTCGACTCTGTCGACTCATTTATGTTCGTTGACATTTTTTGAACTTGTACTGTCCCTTGCTTTTTTTGATCGAACGAGTGTGGTATAGTTTCGGAATAATTCGTTTGTCGTTGTGACTTTTCAATTGCTATTCCATTTCTTGTGGATCTTATGTGAATGCAAATCTTGTTGTTTTCACCGGATCATATATTATCTCGAGTTGAGGTGTGAACTTTGGGGTTGTTATTTGAATTTTATTGTTCGTCGTGATTCAAACATGATGTTTGATTGTTGTTGTCTCGATCGTTGTGGTTCGATCGTTTGATTGTTCGGTTTTTGTTGATCTCGTTTCATGATTGTTGAGCATTAAAACTCCTTCGTAATTTCCTTAAGTTCGGGAAATTAGTCTCATTATTGATCTTCCAACCCTTGGGCTGTGGAATTTCGTATTTGTTCAGCGATTAGCTCGCGTTTTGATTGATGTACTGTTGGGTTGGTCAATCGTATTGATTTTCGTTCGTTGTGTTTTGTTATTGTTCGGGTGTAGCGATTTGGATGGTAGCAGTTGCGTGCTGAATGTGAGTCGTCGCGAGTTGTCGGCAACAGATATCGTGTGCTATCTGAGTTTGTTTTGCGTTGTTCGTTCTATGTTTCAAGTTTCGAGGACGAAACTTCTTTTAAGATGGGTAGAATGTAATACCCGAGATTTTCATTCCTGTTTCGTTGAATTTTCTTCGGTCGAACGGACTGTTGTCATCCGCGTCTTTGGAATTGCATGCTTGTATTGTTATGCATTGAGTTTCGTAGCCTATTCGTTATTGTTTTGGATCATAGCCGGTGCGTTCCCGTGATCGAGACGTCGTCGAGTATTGAGCCAGATGGTCGGGTGTGGGCTGGGTCGAGTTACGGCCATAAGGCCTGGCCGATTATGGCCGTAAGACTTCCGAACACCTAGGCCTGGGACACTCGATTGCGGCCATAAGGTCTATCTGGTTACGGCCGTAAGGCTTGTTACGGCCGCTAGGTGCTATCCAGTTACGGCCGTAATGGTTCGGCAGATTTCGTTCAGTGGTCTGGGATGCTCGGTTACAGCCGTAAGGCTATGCCGATTACGGCCGTAAGGTGTGATCGTTGCGTACGCAAGTTGTCGGCCACTACGTATGCTAACGCGCGTTGAACGAGTTACGACCGTAAGGCACTGCCGGTTACGGCCGTAACCCTTTCGGCATATATAGGCCTCGGCTTCGGCCAGACCTCATTTTCTTGCGTTTTCTTCACCTGGTGGTGGCTGCAGATGGGAGTGATCGGTAAGAGGAGTTCTTAGCCGATTATACTCATTTCCAAGGCTTTTTGGAAGGCCTTTGTCGATTAGAACAACATCTAATCCGTGTTCTTCGTCGAATCAAAGTATTTCCTTACTTAGAACCTTGATTGTATGATTTTTGGGGGTTTCTTCATGATTCTTCAATTTAATCCGTGGTTTATGAATTGGTTATGGTATTCTTGTTGTCTTGGCCATGATCTTCGGATTTTGTAACTCGTTTGTTGATTTTTACCAACCCGGAACTTGATTTCCGATTTCCTTGAAGAACCCTCGGATCCTTGTTGTTTTTCGGGTTTATTCGGATGCCGTTTTGCGTTATTGATTCATGGTGATATTATTTTCATAGTTTCTGTGGAGTTGTCGGGTTTTTGGTCGATCTTGGAAGTTCGAGGACTACCAGGCCATGTCCGTTCGTTGTTCCATTGCTCGTGGTATCGAGGCAAGTATCTTGCCCATACGTTTCATGTTTCGTAGTCATAATTGTTGGTAAATGATTTTATGCAAAATCCGAATGTTTAGTAAATGTTAAAAAGGATCGGTATGTTCTCGATAAATGTTATCTTTAAACGATAAATCATATGCTTCATGAATAGGTGTGTTTTTGGTATATGTGTGTTATTTTCGTTTGTTGAAAGACGTTATGATCACATTTAGTGAATGTAATAAACCATAATCATTTACCGAGAATTATGTGTTGTTATTGTAATACCCGTACTTTTTATTGACTGTTTGACCTTGTCGTTCTGCTTATTTTGTCGCTCTGTAAACTCTTGGTGATGTTGTTGATATTGTTATAGAGTTTCGTATCTTGTTTGGATCACGATCGTGTTGTTTAGACCTTGCAGAAGTGTTCTGGGTCAGAGAAATAGCGCACGCTAGGCCTAGGCTAACGCACGCTAATTCTGCTTGAGTAGCGCACGCTAGCTTTGAGCCATAGCGCGTGTTAAGGCACCAGTCAGGTCAGAACCAGTAACTCATACTGCTTTCTGGACTGGCAGTTAACGCGCCCTAGGAGTTCGTTAACGCACGCTATTCGTGGTTAGTAGCGCGTGCTAACAACCGTCCGTAGCGCACGCTAACGGGCTGGTTGGCAGAGGCAGTGAGGTTGTCAGGTTTTCTGGACTATTTAGTAACGTACGCTAGTCTTCGGATAGTGCACGCTATCAGATCTGCGTAGCGCACCGTAAGCCATAGCGGTAGCGCACGCTAAGACTCGAGCAGTGCAGAGGACAGTAGGTTCTGGACTCCAGTTTTCTGGACACCGTCTTTGTCTAGCGCACGCTAAGATAAGGCAATTAGCGCACACTAATGGGGCCAGCAGAAGCCACTGGACTACCCGGTGACCTCGCTAGCGCACGCTAATAATCGTGGCGTAGCGTGCGCTAGACTGGGCGGGTATATATTGGACAGTTGACTTCCATTTCGTCATTTTTCATCCTTTTCACTTATTTTCGATGGGAGAAGCTCGGGAGAGGCGATTTTGGGCGATTGGAAGCGATCCATCTTCAAACATCAACATCTTTGGTTGGAGAACAAGGATTACACAACATCTTATCCATTCTATCGTCCAAATCAATGTAAAAATCCTTAGAACCCTATTTTTTGGAAATTTTGGGGTTTTTCCTAGATTCGTCCGATTTATCCATTTTGAAGCTTGAGAACCTTGAGATTATGATGTATCTACCCCGTATATATGCTCTTCCTATGATTTTACGGATTGGTTTGTGCCGTGTTCGGACTTGTGAGGGTTTGGGTGATTTTCTAAACTCTAGTTGTTAACCCTTGTATTTTCGTGAATCTTAGACGGGTTTCGAGAGTTTCTTTGTGAATTATGAGTATAGATTACTGATTATCATATCCCTTACGAATCATTTAGGTGCCGGAATCGCATTCTTGGACCTACCAAACTCATACTCTTTTCCGTTCAATTTCTCGATGTCTCAAAGGCAAGTATATATTTATGATTGTACGTTCTCGACTTTGAAAGTAAGATATATGAATGGTATGTTTATTTATATCCACTCTGGGGCAGGCCGCCAGGTCCCCTGAGGGTTTCGTAGCCTTTGGTGCGATTCCATGGATAATTTGGGTTAACCACTCTGGGGCGGGCCGACGAGTCCCCTGAGGGTTCCGTAGCCTTTGGTGGGGTTCCATGGTTGATCATGTATGCATTGTTGTGATGCTATGAGATTTAGTTATTCCGTAATACTAGTCTTGAATTGATGAATTGACGGTTACCTTTACTTTATTGTCGACGAGTATTGTGTTTCATACTTGATATACTTGCACTAGCCATTTGACGGCTAACCCCTTTATAGGGGAAATAATTTTTATGTATTTCAGGTTCCAGGAGAGCGGACAGGAAGGTATCGGGTCGGCATGAAGATGATGGGCAAGTGTGATACTGTGTCTTTCCTCTGGTTATGTTTTGTGTTTCTCCATTCAGTGTTGTGTACTGGAATGATTATTGAATACTCGAGTATTGTTTTCCATTTTCCTTGATGTTCCAGCCTGTGTTTGCCGAGGTATTGATTTGTGTTGTGATGTCTTTGGATACATTGGATATGTTTTGAATACCCTTTGTATTGTTCTTCATTCCATTGTATGTAGACCTTCTTGGTAAAAATTTATAATTCCGATTATGTTTAGCCTCGTGGGTCCCACGGCGGGGCTCATGACTATTAGTTGTATTTTTATGCGCTTAATCATCATATTTTATACCCATTTTTAGTTTAAATTGGCATAAATTAGATTTTAATGCATTATATGTATATGTTTTGAAGGAAATTCGAGTCCGGGAGCTTAAACGAAGAAAAACAGGCCAAAACGACATTTTTTGGTCAGGGACAGCGGCACACGGACGAGGGGCCGCGGCACAGGAGGCGCCCAGAAGGACCCGGTACAAACTATACTAGGGGCCGCGGCACGCAAGATCTAAGCCGCGGCCCATAAGGAAAGATCGCGCCCAGGCCTGGCCGCATGAAGACAGGGGCCGCGGCACACTAATGGCGGCCCGCGGCCCGCCGCGCTGGTTCCCTACTCGCAGCTCGCAATTTCGGCAGTTTGGAAGCCCGTTTCTGACCTAATTTCCGAACGCATTTTTGAGGCTGAAGAAAAATTATAAATAGGCATTGAAGGTCAGGAGAGAGGGGGAAAAAAGAGAAGGAGAATACACCGAGGAGCAGAGAGCAAAAGTCAGAGAACGGAGGAATTCAAGTTCTTCAACTGTGTTTAATTTCTTTTATGCTTTCTTTAATTCTTTGTTTATTATTTTCTAGCATGTCGAGCTAGAACTCTATTCTAGTATTGTGATTAAACCGAGGTTTTGACGAATTAACTTTTGATTTTGCATTATTAATATATATAGATCTCCTTTTCTTATTGAGTTTTCCCCAATTGTTTTTAACGCGTTCAATTATGTGCCTATGATTAAATTGTTTTGATTACGCAACTCGAATCGGGAGAGGAGAGTTAGTAGGGAAAATTGGTGCGAAACGTTTTATCTTGTGAGATAGGAATATACACATAGGAATTACGTGGCCTGTCTGCAGATTTCGTACTTTTTGCCTATTGTCGAATTAATTCACCTAGGAATAGAGTGTTTTATTCGCCTTAGAAAATTCTACTGACCTCGGGAGAGGCATTAGAGTATCTTAGCAATCTTCGCCTTCAATAAATTGGGAAATCACTTAATTCATATAAATCAAGAGTAATTCGGATAAATCGTGGTGGATTCTCAATCCTAGATTATTTTCCTATTTGATCTTCTTTCTTCGAATAATCGATTTTATTATTTGTTCTTAGTTCATTCCTTTATTAGTTTTCTTTAATGTTACTTGCACCACCAATTTCGATCGTTCAAATAAAATTAGAATACACATAAATTGGTAATTAGTAAGTCAGTCCTCGAGGGAACAATATCTTACTTATCACTTTATTACTTGCTTACGACAACGTGCACTTGCGTTCACCAAATTACGTAACGAGTTTTTGTCGCCGTTGCCGGGGACTGTTTTTTTTTACTAATATCATTTTCAGTATTTCTAGGCTTAATTTGAACATTATTTTATTTCTGTGTAATTTTTTTATTATTTGTTTTCCTCTCAGGAGTTTCGTTTAGTGCATGACAAAATTCGGTAACGAAGGCCTATTACCTTTGGATACTGAACTCGAGCGCACTTTGTAGAAAAACAAGAAGGAAAGGCGTGAACTGTCAACAAAAGAAACCACGGTCGATAACGCAGAAAATCACAGAGTGGACAACCCTATTCAGCAAGCTCAACCGGCATTGGCACTCTGGGATTATGCATTGCCGCAAATCAACGCGAATTTTTCGGGGATTCGGCGCCCAACTGTCCAAGCAAACAATTTAGAGATAAAGCCGGCCATAATCCAGATGGTACAAGCAAGCCAATTCTGCGGATTGGCGAATGACGACCCTAATGCTCATATTGCGTCCTTTCTCGAGATATGCGATACGTTCAAGAACAATGGAGTTTCTGAAGACGCCATTCGTCTACGGCTTTTCCCTTTTTCTTTGAGGGATAAAGCCAAGTTTTGGTTGAATTCACTTCCGCCGGGCTCTATCACGACTTGGGCAGAGTTAGCACAAGCCTTTTTGGCTAAGTTCTTTCCGCCGGCAAAGACAGCGAGACTTCGGAACGAAATAACGACCTTCGGGCAATTTGAGATGGAATCGCTTCATGAAGCTTGGGAGCGATACAAGGATTTACTAAGGAGATGCCCACATCATGGCCTACCGGATTGGCTACAAATTCAGACCTTCTATAACGGACTAAGTGCTTCTACACGCACTCTTGTTGATGCTGCCGCTGGAGGAGCTTTAATGGGCAAAACGATGGCTGAAGCTCATTCTCTATTAGAAGATATGGCGGCAAATGTGTATCAGTGGCCTTCATAGCGCCTGAATCCGAAACGAGTTATGGAAATTTCCGATAATGATCCAATATCTACACTATCGGCCCAAGTTGCTGCCTTGACTCAACAACTTCAAGCTTTATCACGCGCTCCTTATACCATTACCACGGAATCATGTAATTGGTGCAACGGGTCTCACCCTAGTGCGGAATGCCAAGTTGGAAATCCTTTCGAGCAATCTCCGATGGAACAAGCTCAGTTTGTGGGGAACGGAAATCGGCAGAACAATCCGTATTCCAACACATATAATCCATAGTGGAGAAATCACCCTAACTTTTCGTGGAAAACGAACAAAATTTAAACCAACCTCAGTTTGCTCAACACCAACAACAACCTCCTCCCGCACCAAAAATCTCTCTAGAGGAGGCAATGGCGAAATTAGCAGCAAATACGAGTCAGCTCATGACCCGTACAGAAACAACCTTGCAAAACCATTCCGCCTCTATTTGCAATTTGGAAGTCCAATTGGGTCAAATAGCAAATGTGTTAACAGCCCGACCTGAGGGTACTTTGCCAAGCACAACTGAGATGAACCCCAGAGAGAGTATTAATGCCATTGGCTTGAGAAGCGGGAGGAAAGTGTGTGAGCAGCCCGAGAGGAACAAAAAGAGAGGTGATGATGAGGAGAAGAAAAATTCGCATCTGAAGAATCACAAATTTCTAAAAGCTCAAAACTGTTTCCTGACAATCCGATAGCAGATGTGCCACCCGTCCCGTTTCAGCAGCGATTGCAAAAGCAAAAATTGGACAAGCAATTCTCCATGTTTCTTGACGTCTTCAAGAAACTACATATCAACATTCCATTTGCTGACGCCTTGGAACTAATGCCGAGCTATGTGAAGTTCATGACGGAGATCTTATCGAGCAAAAGAAAGCTCGAAGAGTATGAGACAGTGGCATTGACGGAAGAGTGCAGCGCCATCTTGCAGAAAAAGCTCCCGCCTAAATTGAAGGATACAGGAAGCTTCAATATAACGTGCACTATAGGAAACCTATCTTTTGATAGAGCGTTATGTGATCTCGGCGCCAGTATTAATCTTATGCCCCTTTTCATTTTTAAGAAGCTCGGTATTGAGAAAGCCAAGCTGACAACAATCTCTTTGCAATTAGCTGACAGATCTATCAAGTACCCGAGGGGAGTAATAGAAGACGTTTTGGTTAAGGTCGATAAATTCATCTTTCCGGCCGATTTCATTGTGCTCGATATGGAGGAGGACCATGACATCCCAATTATCTTGGGAAGACCATTGTTAGCTACCGGCTGAACTCTCATTGATGTGGAGAAAGGAAAACTCACTTTACGGGTTCAAGATGAGCAAGTCACATTCCAAGTGTTTCGATCTCTCCCGTGTCCAGGCAATGTCGAGAAGGATTCTCAATTCGAAAGCTTAGATATTTTGGCAAAAGACACACACCGGGAAAGCTGTCAGTCGAAATATTCAGAAACTGTTGTAGTTGTTCCGACATCTGAGAAAAATGTAGAAAGAGTCGCATATCTGATGCGTTTGGATATGTCTTCTTCATCATACGTTCACTCACCATCTAAAAAATCTCAGGCCGTCATAAATTTGTTCATGAAAAAGAAAACCAAGCCGGAAGTGAAACGGTTGCCAAGTCATGTGAAACTCGGGTGTTTTGGAAAATTACTATTATTCAAATATTTTCGCAAAGGACATGGGATGTCCAAACCAAAAATCGAACTGTTAAAGACTGATGGTCAAAATTTTAAAACACATATTAACGGTTCGATGGACGGGGCAGAGCCCAAATGGCGTTTGCGAAAAGCAAATTGATCTTAAAAAGGTCCGGCTGAAGACTATAAACTTAGCGCTTCTCGGGAGGCAACCCGAGTATTAGTTGTAGATGTTAAGTTTCGTTGTTTTCATTCATTCTAAGAGTCTATTTTTCGTCATTTTTGCTTTGATATGCTCTCTCTCTCGTTCTATGTCTTTTCGCTCTAAAAAATTTTTTGTGCAGGAGATTTCACGCAAGGTCCACGGCACATACATGGAGGGCCGCGGCACGCACAAGTCCAAAATTGAGGAAAACTTTCTGTACTATGTGCCGCGGCACGAAGGGGCTGAGCCGCAGCATACTAACCCCTGGAGCCGCGGCACCCGTTCAATGAGCTGCGGCACACGCCGAGATACCCAGCGCCCAGAACCAACTGTACTATGGGCCGTGACTTATTTGATACGTGCCGTGGCCCCTGCTGTGAATTTTAAACGTCCAGGGCAGCCTTATAAACTCAGTCGGCCGAGACACAAGGTAATCTTGCACTCTTCTTCTTAGCACGGTGCAAGGATAGTCTCCCTTCAAGTCTCTTCTTCTTACCTTCTTCAATCCAATACAAGGTAATTCTTATCCCTAAAACTTCATTGCAACATGGATTGAGGATTGGGGTAATATTCTTCATTCGTTGATGAACTTGTGTTTAGTTCTTAAATTTCTATCAAAATTTATGTCGGATTACGCTGAGATTGTATGATTGATTGATGGTGTTTTGTTGGTATGTCGTGAATTGCTGTGATATTTGATTCAATTATTGTTTTTGAGGATTGATTTGAGTGTGTTATTGTTTTTTGTTCTTCATTTAAACCAACGCATGCAAGGTGTTTGACAAAATGCACCAATGAAATTTTTTGAGCCGAACATCTTCAAATTGTATGCAACAAATTCGATTATCAGATTAAATTGTGCCCCCAACCCTTACATCATGTTTGAGGTTAAAATCACGGCCCTATTTCCCTCATACAATAGTGCGAGTTCATTCGAGTATATATTCATTTTCCGCATATTTAAAGTCGAGAGTGGTGTAGTTATCTTTAAAGTTGTTTAATTTCCGGCGTTTATTTTTCAGGAACTTCGTCGTGGCTAGGAAAAGGAAGTTGAGTACGAGGGCTAGGACACGATCCTCTCCCACAAGAGGGGAAACGTCTCAGAACCGAACTGATATGGAATCCCATCAATTCTCTGATCCTGACATCCATAGAATATTCAACGAGAGAATCTATTTTCAGCCAATAATTCTGGAGCGGGGATTCACTCCCGCCCCCCAGGACGGTGAGCTATTGTCTATGATCAACGAGATGGGATGGACTCGATTCACTGCGCCACCCGAGCCGGCGGTGATTTCTATAGTCCAAGAGTTATACGCCAGTGCTCTATTACGACAAATCCAGGCAGGACAGATGATGGGGCGACCAGATACATGGACTGAGGTCGTCGTCCGAGGCCAAACGGTGGACTTTTCGGTGGCCACAATTCGGAGGCTGTACGAGCTACCAGAGGTGGACGAATCGGAGTACACACGGATTATGAGTAGCCTCACGAGGGAGGCTCTGCTGGAGGCACTTGATCAGCTCGGTTCACTTTGGGAGACGCGCGTCCCGGGTTCCACATCTTTCTATTTCAAGAGTTCTCGCCTCAGTCGGCTCGGGTGAGCCTGGCTCTACTTCCTCTGCGCACGAGTCGACCCTACATCACAGATCCGCTCGGTCTTACTCCCTCGTGCCCGATTATTGTATGCTATCACGACGGGACTCTGGTTTGATGTGGCCCCACGTTTGTCCCGTTCTATATTTCAGTGCATCCAGGGAGGGGCGAAGACGGGATTAAAACATCCCTCGCTGATTTGTGCTCTATGCCGCCAGTCGGGCGTGACGTGGTCTGACGATGAGCCATCGATTGCACCCTAGGGTCCGATCGACCACCGTATTATCTCCTATTTCGACCAGTGGGGTGACGCGAGGGCACACGAGCGGGGGTGAGGATTTCTGATCGATGAGCCACACGAGCACTCTCTCGAGCCACTACTCCTGACACATGAGCCGACAACAAATGCTGAAGATCGGACTGAGTCCACTCCACCGCCAGCGAGAGAGCACCTTCAGGCGATGTTTGACTTCCTGAGGGAGGAGATGCGGAGAGAGAGATACAGTCATCTAGCAGCTGTGAGAAAGGAGATGCGGGCTGAGAGAGACAGCCTCCTTGCAGCTGTACGGGAGGAGATGCGCGAGCAGGCCCTCCGGGCCAATCGACGTGAAGAGAGGCGCCTAGCAGCGAGAGTGGTTTATCACCAGGACTATCTAGCAGCGTGGACGAGTCATATACTACATCCGGATGGACTCTTCATTCCACTAGTCAGGCCATCTACACCACCCTCCTCGCCGGATGAGGCCACCAGCTCCTGAGCTGATATTAGGGGAGTACTTGACCTTTTCTCATTTTGCATATTACTATCTCTGTCCATTGAGGTCAATGTACGTCTTAAGTTTGGGGGGTTACTTTCAGTTGTTATTTACTTATTCATTGTTATTTTTCGTTGTTATTGACTCTAGCCTTGCTTGTCTTGACTTTATTTGCATCCGTGGATTTTTCGTGCAGCCTTGTGTAAAAATGATGATATGTTACTGACTTCTTTTTGAAGAAACGGTTGAGTTTTGGTCGAGTTTGCAGTCTGCGATATTTGTTTCCTTTGAGTATTCATTTAGGTCTGAAACTTTTTGCGTTATTGTAGAAATCTTAGCATATAAGAAATGAGACATACATGTTTACGAACCGCCGTCTATACGTTTGGTTACACTTTTCACGTAGCTAGTCGTCCAGTAACATGAGTCTTCTTGGCATTTAATTTGAGTTTAGAGTCGGACAGTCTTTCCCAAAAAAAAAAAATTCGAGAAATTATACATGTTCTATGATGGGAAGTCTAGTAATCAGGGGTATTCACGTGACCCGTTGTTTACTCTCGCGTAAAACGACAACCCTGAATAGACTAATGGTTCAAAAAAATCGCATGATGATGAAAAAAACCAAGTAACCGGATGTATTCACGCGACCCGTCGTTTACATTCGCGTAAAACAGCAACTTTGAATAGGACTTGCGGGAATAACCATTCGAGTTTTTTCTCCGCTGTTGAAGGAGACTTAGTAACTAGAAGCACTCATGATCCCCATGAGTGTCTTTTACGTCAAACGGTTTCCCAATAAATGAGAATGGATTTCCACCCTAGGGTCATTTCATGGAACATACCGAGAGTCGGAACCTAGTGGTTAACTCGAATGATTAAAATGATTATACATAAGGGAATGCTGTCCGAGTATTATTATTTACGATGAAACTCTTGCATTTTTGCCACGAGACTGTGGGACTGGGCGAGTTGGCTTGTTTAATCTAACCCTTTGTATTGGCGGTCGGCTAAATTCACGCTTGTTAATCTTTGAGCTTTGATTTTCTTCATGACCGATAGATCTAAAAATGATTGCTTTGTGGAATCCTTGTCCGTGATGTGACTCACTAAAACGATACGTGTATTCTCTCTTTGATATTTTCAGGGTAGTATTAATTAGGTAAACACTATGGATTTGCACGTTCACCAATGATACTTGAAATTAATTTTTGCTTGAGGACAAGGAAAGGCTTAAGTTTGGGGGTATTTGTTAGTTGTATTTTTATGCGCTTAATCATCATTATTTTATACCCATTTTTAGTTTAAATCGGCGTAAATGAGATTTTAATACATTATCTGTATATGTTTTGAAGGAAAAAATTCGAGTTCGGGAGCTTAAACGAAGAAAAATGGGCCAAAACGACATTTTTTAGTCAGGGACCACGGCACACGGACGAGGGGCCGCGGCACAGGAGGCGCCAAGATGAACCCGGTACAAACTGTACCGGGGGCCGCGGCACGCAAGATCTGAGCCGCGGCCCATAAGGAAAAATCGCGCCCAGGCCTGGCCGCATGAAGACTGGGGCCGCGGCACACTAATGGCGGGCCGCGGCCCGCCGCGCTGGTTCCCTACTCGTAGATGGCGATTTCGGCAGATTGGAAGCCCATTTCTGACCTAATTTCCGGACGCATTTTTGAGGCTGATGAAAAATTATAAATAGGCATTGAAGGTCAGAATAGAGGGGGGAAAAAAGAGAAGGAGAATACACCGAGGAGCAGAGAGCAGAAGCCAGAGAACAGAGGAATTCAAGTTCTTCAACTGTGTTTGATTTCTATTATGCTTTCTTTAATTCTTTGTATATTATTTTCTAGCATGTCGAGATAGAACCCTATTCTAGGATTGTGATGAAACCAAGGTTTTGACGAATTAACTTTTGATTTTGCATTATTAATATGTATCTCCTTTTCTTATTGAGTTTTCCCCAATTGTTTTTAAAGCATTCAATTATATGGCCTATGATTGAATTGTTTTGATTACGCAACTCGAATCGGGAGAGGAGAGTTTGTAGGAAAAATTGGTGAGAAACATTTTATCTTGTGAGATAGGAATATACTAATTGGAATTACGTGGCCTGTCTTAAGATTTAGTACTTTTTGCCTATTGTCGAATTAATTCACCTAGGAATAGAGTGTTTTATTCGCCTTAGAAAATTCTACTGACCTCGGGAGAGGCATTAGAGTATCTTAGCAATCTTCGCCTTCAATAAATTGGGAAATCACTTAATTCATATAAATCAAGAGTAATTCGGATAAATCGAGGTGGATTCTCAATCCTAGATTATTTTCCTATTTGATATTCTTTCTTCGAATAATCGATTTTATTATTTGTTCTTAGTTCATTCCTTTATTAGTTTTCTTTAATATTACTTGCACCACCAATTTCGATCGTTCAAATAAAATTAGAATACACATAAATTGGTAATGAGTAAGTCAGTCCTCGAGGGAACGATATCTTACTTATCACTTTAATACTTTCTTACAACAACGTGCACTTGCGTTCACCAAATTCCGTAACAACAGCGCTGTAATATTCCCTGAATAACTTTGGGGTGTTACAGAATATGGTATCAGAGCTTAGGTCTATGGATACCTAGGCTGTCAGTCTTGTGGGTCGATTGAGTCATCATTTGTCCACAGTATCACTGCTTTGCCATCATCACAATGCGACCGGTACTTGTAAGACCTCTTACTCTTCTGGTGTTTCCTTATTCATTTTACTTCTATTTTTGGCATTCTTGAGATTCGGTCACTTCGATGACGTGCGATTGAATTGTACTTACGTGCCTTGTGTGTTCTTCAGTATGTCTGCTTGTAGGGACCGTGGCCGTGGTCGTGGCTGTGGACGTGGATGAGGACGTGGCGCGGCCGTTTCCCTCAGTTTTGTTGCGGGGTCAACCAACCCCAGTTTGTCGAACTCGGTGCATCCTGACATCGAAAGTCAGCATGACCAGTCGACTGGCTAGGGGAACAGCACAGACGTTGGAGTTGCGAATGTACTTCAACAATTGGCTACCCAGATGACCATTTTAGCCCAAACTGTTCAACTGAATAATCTGAACCCGAACGCGGATGCCTTGCTTCAGAATGTAATCCGTATGCACCCTCCACAGTTTGGTGGTGCCACATACCCGTTAGGTTGGGAAGATTGGCTAGCGGAGTTAGAGAAAAGTTTTGAAGTGGTTGATTGCCCCGAAGTGAGGAAAGTACCGATTGCTCAGTATTTCCTCACCAAGGAGGCCGCTACATGGTGGAAAGTCATCAAGCCAAAAGATTGTGTTGCCATGTGGGACGAATTTAAAGAGCTTTTGGAGGCCGAGTTTTGTCCTTGGCCGGTGCGAGAGGGCCGAATTCTAGCCTTTTTTGAGGCTAAACTGCAAAATATTCCTGTTTCGCAAGCAATTGTAGAGTACAACCAACAATTGATCCACGTGAAGGATCAAGTGCGTAACGAGCGTGATAAGATCCGTTATTTTGATATGCGGATGAATATGGACTTACGGCGGTACATGGCCAGAGTTGCTTGCACCACACTGAAGGAGTATCAGGACAGAGCTTTAGCCCATGATATGTTAAGCCTTAACAACGATACCGTTGAAGAATCGAAGAAGCAGAAGGTTGTGGGGAATTTTTCTGGCTCTAAGAGTGGCAACTTCCATAGGTCACAGACGACTAACCATTCTACCAGACAGTCGTCACGTTCTGCTAAAAGGAAGAGGGGTTTCCTTTTTTCTCCGGGCACCACAAATCGCACAGTAACTTGCTATAATTGTGGTCGTCCAGGCCACGTTAATTTGGAATGCAATTTTCCGCCATTGAAGTGTCACACTTGCGGACAGATGGGACAGAGAACGGCTTATTGTTCCGAACCAAATCAGACTTTGGACACTCGGTGTTGGTCCCCTTCTTCAAGTATACTAGATACAGCTTGGGAAATGTTTAAGCAACAGGCTGTATGGTTTTCGAATCTGAGTGCGTAGCGGAAGTCTTTAATACAGTAAGTTTACGTCGATACAGCAACTCGGTCTATTCTCCTGTTAGCTTGGTGCGTACAGGGTTGTGCAGTGTATACTTATATAAATCACAGTTATGAAAACAGTAACGGCGAAAGGTAAATAACACAGTATTTAAGTGGTTCGAGGTAAACCCCTCTACGTCCACTGGTCCTCCACACAGGAGTAAAACGTTTATTATAAATACTGCGTACACAACTATGTATTTATAATCAAACCTATCCTTGTATCGTTCACACAGATAGATACAAAGACTGTCGCTTTCAACCGTTCACACAGATTGGTTAAAGCTTCCTTCTTGACTTGCTTCTTCACACACAGTTCCAAAGCTTTGTCCTCTTATTCGTCCCACACAGGTCAAAATAACTTTGTTGAGTTCACACAGAGCTCGGTTTTTACACAAAGGTAAAAAGATAGGTAACCGGGTAAGAACAGCAGCTTTGAATATGAAGTTCTTGAGCAGATGAGGATTGTTCTTGATGTTGAGCACTGTATATCTCTTTAGATCTGATTTGCAGAAGGCTTCTGGAGATATGTTTTGCTCTGATGTATATATTGATAGCTTCTTCACTTGGTAACTTCAGTATATGTTTTTCTATGTATATCTATATATATCTATATATATCTTCAACGCTCTTATGAGATATATATAGTCTTCTGAATATTATATCCGTTAAGATAGATCCGTTGGGCAATATTTCATGACAACTTGAATAGACCGGGATCCGGATATTGCGGGATTTGAAGATCTCTGACAGCTTCAGTATTTAAATACTTTATCCTTTCAGTATTTAAATACTTCTTTATCAAACGGTACTTGACTTTAGTGAATACTAAAGATTCCTTTTAAAAACGATCTTCAGTCCTGATCCGATGTGGATGCTGTATCCACTAGAGCTGTAGCCATATTGGAATAGTCAGGCGCTGTATGGAAGGGCGCTGTATTGAGGTTTCGAGACAGCTTCCATACTTGGTGCTTACTTTAGACTTTGTTGCTGTATCTTGGTAGCGCGAGAGATTGCTGTATGCTGGCGCTATCAGAAGGTCTTCGATACAGGATTGCAACTTCAACCGGCTTTCGATACAGGGCTTGCTGTATCAAGCTTTTGTTGTTTGGCAATTATCAAAACAACATTATTTATTCCAACAATTTCCCCCTTTTTGATAATTTCCAAAACTTCTTGATGATACCAAAACTTCTTGATCATGCCAAGGTTTTGATGCCAAAACCTCTTCAAGCTAGAACAATTTCCCCTTCGATAACCACTTGTTGGTAACATGAGAAAACTTCGATACAGGGGTTGCTTAATTTTCCCAACAGTTTCCCTCTCTATTGATAATTTCTTGAGCAGGCTTCTTGATCTTCGGTCAAATGATCTGGTCTTCAGCACTTAGTTTAAGAGAAATGTGAACTGCTCGCAGGCAAGTTCTAACATGATAGGAAAGTTTATTACATCTTAAACTTATGATTGGCGCGCAGGCACAATCTTACATTCTTGATCTAGTTGAGTACATCTTAACCTATGAACTGTTCACAGACGAGTTCTTACAGCAATACATAGTAAAATAAATTTATCAATCATAATTGATGTCCTGTTGTGGAAATAGTAGTGTTCTTCCTTAAAGGTACATACAGGATTCAATTTATGTTCGGATTAATGCTGTATTCATGGGTCGTACTGTATTCCCCCTTAATTAATGCACACGTCAGCTGTAGGAAGGTTTCATGCCTTCTTAGTCCTACAAAGATCTTGTCTTGGCTCGAGTGTACAGTTAATTAATGGCAGATACTGTATTCTTGGGTCTTACAGCATTCCCCCTCACTTAATGAGTAAAAGCATAAAAACTTACAGGGATTTCTGGCTGTAGCGCTTCCAATTCATGTCGACGCATGGATATTCGTGGTTACTCCTTTGAAAGGAGGTTGTGTTGTTTAGTGTTGCTTGGCTTGATGTTTTGCTTATTGTTATGTGATCGTTGAAAGTGGCGTGCCTCCGGGTAAGATTTATGAATCTCCGGGATCCATACTTGCTAGTATGGGTCGGGCGTGACCGTAGGGTTATCCAATCGGGGTATGTCTTGCAGGGACTCCGAGGTTCGGGGCTTGCTAGCCCGATGCCGGGATAACTTGTGGGGTTATCCAATCCGGGCATGTCTTGCGGGGACTTCGAGGTTCGTGGCTTGTTAGCGTGATACCGGGATAACTTATAGTTGTGGTTTGGTAATGGTTCTGTGACTGTTGTCACGAGGACATGTGATTTGATATGGTTTTCCATTGGGTTATTCACTATGGTATGTTCTGCTGGAGCATCTGAGGTTCGTGGCTTGTTAGCACAAGACGCGAATAATCCTTAGGAATCTGTGTTTGATGATTTGGGTCGTGGACCCTTTGTTTGATGATTTGGGTCGTGGATCCTATGTTTGATGATTTGGGTCGTGGACCCTGTTTGTGATGATATGGGTCGTAGACCATATGTTTTATGATAACTCCAAGTGTAACACCCCGAGATATTCGGAATAATTACAGCGCCGTAAACCCTTTAGATAAGGATTTACAAGGCTAATTTTAAAAGAAGTGTAAAAATAATTCAATCGAACAACTGAAGTTCGAATACAGATTTGATTCAACTGATCAAATGAGTTAACTTATACAACCATATCGAAATGACCTTATTAAAACAGACGTACTCGAGTACTAAACGAACCAAGAAGACAATTCACAATAACAATAACATCAACCACATCACTGAGCCATTTCATCGTCCTGTCGGTACTGTGGTTGCCTCCCCGCTCCTCAGCTACCTGAACATCAAAACAATATCCACCCCCGAAGGGGTTAGCAAAACAATGCTAGTACAAGTATCATCATACAATAAATCATCAATGCATCATAAAACATGCAAAACGGACTTCCGCCACCGGAATCCAACGATGCGAATCCTCACGATTCCATCAACACAATACGGGGTAATCCAGCGATCCAGCGCCCTTGGTATAGATCCCCATGATGATCCTCCGTCCAACGATCCAGCGCCCTCAGCATAGATCCCCATGATGATCCCGTCGGACCAACGCATGGTGGACATTCGATCCAGCGCCCTCAGCATAGATCCTCATGATCCCCTCGGATCATTTATAACATAAATCAATCAACTATGCATACACATATGCATTTTAATATGTTCACCAATACGAACAAATAACAACGAATATCACGAGAATTTTCAGAAATACATCTCATATTCAACAATATGAACAAAACCACAAGCATGATCAAAGTTTCAATATAAATCGAACTCGACATATGATACTTGCCTCGAAAATGGCAAGGACGAAACACTTTAATGATCTCGACACACTCGAAGGCCGCCTCCTTCGATCAACGTAACAAGCTTGAACCTTAACAAAAGGAATGATATACAAATCATCTCAAGTCGAACGATGGCCTAACAATTCGGTCTACGGCCGAAAAGCTCAAAATAAACAATCTGCCTGGACTGCTTAGCGTGCGCTACGTACTCTACGTAACGTGTGCTAAGCCGGCCTATTAGCATACGCTATCGTGGTAGACTAGCGTGCGCTAGCCATGAACTGACAGTTTGAATCGGCTGATACATAACGTGCGCTACGTACGTATTGTGCGTTAACTGAACCCCGATAGCGCACGTTAACTCACATATGTTAGCGTGCGCTAATCTTGCATGGCAGAATACTGCTAACGGAAAAACTGGGTTGAAAGGTGGTGAATTTCATGAACTCTATGGTGATAATACAAATTACCCTCGGGCATATCATGCTAATAAGGTTTGTGGAAGTTCTATGATTATGAGATACAAATATACGGATAATTATCTCAACATCATAACTCATCCAAGATCTTCAAGAAATATTCTAAGTTCCGATTATTCCAAGTCCCAAACCATATGATTCCTTACGTAAAACATACGAACTAGGTAATCCTCATATACTGGTCGATTGGTTTTGAAGATACATAACATGCTCAGGAATCCACATACTAAAAGGTTCAATGGATCATACGATGAATAAGTGTCGAAACGTCGAAAATATCCTTCTAACACATGATGTACGACTAATAACGAATCTAACTGACTAGATGAACACGATCAACATCCTATAGAACACTACTAGTATTGGTGAAGAATCACCTACCTCAAGGTAGTGAAGAACACGGAGGAAATTGAAGCAATCCAACACCGAAGGCTTGAACACCAATCTCCAATGATATACGATCTTCAATCACGAACTAGGATGTTGATATGAAGTGTTTAGGATGAAGGAAGTTATGTTCTAAGTGTAAGAATTCGGGTAATGGGAGAAGAAAGAATCAAATCACGAATAGGATGTCATCTATTTATAAGAAATGGCTATTAGCGCGCTAGACCACCTTTCGTAGCGTGCGCTAATGGCTCACTGACTTAACTGTACTCAGCACTTAGCACGCGCTATGCACATACCTGTAGCGTGCGCTAAGGCGTTGACTCGGCTTTTCCCGAAAGCCGTCCAGGTACATCCCGACACGATCCGATAGGGGTCCCCCGGCCAGATCTCACCTACCGCACGTCTCAATCAAATTGACCACACATAGCGTGCGCTAATAATCCTTTGTAGCGTACGCTATTGAGTCTATGTTAGCGTACGCTACACATAGCCGATAGCGTGCGCTACATGCGCAGAATTACAATTTGTAAATCACATACATGAAATCATACGCTCGACAACATCGGATTATGAAATACGGAGAATAATACTCAGATCAAGTACAACGATTACAATATCACAAGTTCCAAATACAAGTCAGAAATCTCGGGTATTACATCCTTCCTCCCTAAAAAGAAGTTTCGTCCCGAAACTTAAGATGAAAACAACTTTGGATATCTAGCCTTCATATTGTCCTCCGTTTCCCAAGTGGCCTCTTCGACTCCGAGTCGTGACCATTGCACTTTAACCAAATGTATTGGTTTATTCCTCAATTGTTTGATCCGGCTCTCAAGTATCTTGATTGGTCTCTCTTCGAAGGTGCCATCATTAGCTATCTCGATCTCGTCGAAATCAATGACGTGACTGGGGTCCGGTACATACTTCCGCAATTGGGATACGTGAAACACATTGTGAACGTGACTCAGCGATGGCGGTAAGGCCAACCTGTATGCTAAATCTCCAACTCTCTCGAGGATCTCGAATGGTCCGATATATCTCGGACTAAGCTTGCCTCTCCTCCCAAAACGGAAAATCCCTCGTGTAGGAGACACCTTCAATAGTACATGATCCCCAGCGTCGAACTCTAGAGGGCGACGACGTACATCTGCATAAGACTTCTGTCGACTCTGGGCAGTCAACAGTCTCTCTCGAATCAAAGCTATCTTCTCTTGAGTCTGAATAATCAATTCCGGTTCCGTCCCGATCAAATCCGAAGAATCATCCCAACATAGGGGTGATCGGCATCTTCTCCCATACAAAGCTTCAAATGGTGCCATCTTAATTGAAGCATGCCAACTATTATTGTAGGTGAATTCAACTAATGGCAAATGAACTTCCCAATCAGTTGACCAATCCAAAGCACAAGCTCTAAGCATGTCTTCTACAATTTGAATAGTCCTTTCGGACTGACTGTCCGTTTAGGGATGATAAGCTGTGCTAAAGTTGAGCTCAGTCCCCAAAGCCCTGTGAACTGCTTTCCAGAAGTGTGACACGAAGCGACCATCTCGATCCGAAATAATGGTCCTCGGCGTCCCATGCAATCTGACTATCTCCGCAATAAATACTCGTGCCAATCTCTTGGGTCCCCATGTATCTTTAATTCCCAGGAAATGAGCCGACTTGGTTAGTCGATCAACTACAACCCAAATCATGTTCATTCCCGTTCTAGTCCTTGGCATACTAGTGATGAAATCCATCGAGATATCCTCCCACTTCCACTCAGGGATCGGAAGTGGCTTTAACATTCCGGCAGGTCGTTGATGTTCAATCTTAACCTGCTAACAAGTCAAACACTTCGAAACGTACTCCGCTACGTCCTTCTTCATATTCCCCCACCAGAAGTTTTGCTTTAAATCCTTATACATCTTACTGCTGCCTGGGTGAATAGAATAGGGCACGCTATGAGCTTCCTTTAAAATTGTCCGTCTCAAATCATCATCCTAGGGAACACAAAGTCGACTCTGAAATCTCAGAACCCCATCGTCTTGTATCATGAATCCTGGGGCTTTTCCTTTCTTTACTTCGTCACATAATCGAAGGATCAGAGAATCGTTCAATTGTTTAGACTTGATCTCCTCGACTAGTGATGAAGTCGCCCATCACATAAAGTTGCCCTGGATTCCCGGTGCCCATACTTCAATCCTCGCGGATCGGGCCTCGTTGAATACCGGTTTGGGACGTAAGTACTTCCAACACTCAAGAGAAACAGTTTACGGCTCAAAGCATCGGCTACTACGTTTGCTTTCCCGGATGATAGAGAATCTCCAAGTCGTAATCCTTGATCAATTCCACCACCTTCTCTCGCCTCATGTTTAATTCTTTCGATCAAAATGTACTTGAGGCTCTTATGATCTCAGAAGATCTCGACAATGAGTGCCGTACAAATAATGTCGCCAAATTTTCAAGGCAAAGACCACACCGCTAGCTCCGCATCATGAGTCGGGTAATTAACCTCGCACGGTTTCAATTGCCGAGAAGCATAAGCAATCACTTTATCCTTCCGCATCAACACACAACCCAAACCCCGATTTGAAGCGTCGCCGTATACCATGAATCCATCAGTTCCTCTGCGCCGCTAATATAGGTGTTGTCGCCTCCTCTTAAGTTCACAAACCACTGCACTTCTCATTCCACGTGAACTTTTGAGTTTTCTCAGAATAAATGAGTGAGCGGACGAGCAATTTTGGAAAATCCCTCTACAAAGCAGCGATAGTATCCAGCAAGTCCTAAGAAGCTTCGGACTTCTTTCACGTTTTTAGGAGCTTCCCATTCTAAGATTGCTTCGACTTTCTTCGGGTCCACCTGAACTCCGTCGGCTGATATCACATGTCCAAGGAAGGTTACTTTCTTAAGCCAGAACTCGCATTTTGAAAGTTTTGCATACAGTTGTTCCTTCCTCAAGGTGCTCAAAACCACACGTAAATGTTCAGCATGTTCCTCTGCGTCCCTCGAATATATCAGGATGTCGTCAATGAAGACGACCACAAATTTATCCAAGTATTCCAAGAATACCCGATTCATCAATTGCATGAATACCGCAGGAGCATTGGTAAGTCCAAATGGCATTACTACAAATTCATAAATGTGCCGGATCTCAAAGCGATTTCGATATCCGATTCCTTAATTCTCAACCGGTGGTATCCTCGATCGCAAGTCAATCTTCGAGAATACCCTTGCCCCTTGCGCTGATCAAACAAGTCGTCGATCCGAGGTATAGGATACTTATTCTTGATTGTCATCTTGTTGAGCTCCTGTAATCAATACACAATGAGGGATCCGTCTTTCTTCCGACAAAGAGAACGGGCGCTCCCAAGGAGAAACACTAGGTTGGATATAGCCCTTCCGTAACAATTCCTCCGCTTGCTTCTTGAGTTCATACATCTCGGTTGGCGCCATGCGGTATGGTGCCCTGAAATAGGAGCCGCCTGTGCTCTAATTCGATAGTGAATTCCACTTCTCTCTCGCGGAGGTAACCTGTAGTTCGTCAGAAATACATCCGAGAACTCATTCACAATCGAAATAGACGAGAGCTCTACTCCTTCCTCTTTCCTCATGGCATAGCACCAAAGTCCGTGACATCCCTGCTTCAGTAATTTCACAGCTTTCATTGCTTTGATCAATTTTCCCGAGCTTCCTGGTCTCCATCCTCGGAATAAGTGTTCAGATCCGTCATCAGCAATGATAGAAATGACTCTCTCTCGGTAATTCAGAATAGCTCCGTAACGGTTGAGCCAATCATCTCCGAGGATTAAATCGTCACCGTAGATGTCAACCACAATAAGGTTTGATAGCCAATCTCTCCCTCCTATAGTTACTGGAAAATCTCTAGCCTCTAGGGTTCCCACGATTCTCTCTCCACTCGGCAAACCCACAACATATGGTTCACAATTATACAAGCACGAGATTTTCAAACGATTTACACAGGTCAATGATACAAAAGAATGTGTAGCTCCGGAATCGAATAAAACACTAACTGGTTGCAAAAGGATCTGAATTGTACCTGATGCAACAGCTGTGTTCTGATCATACTTCTTCATCTCGTAAATACGCGGAGGAACGGACCCAACACTGGATGTTTCTCTTTTTCCAATGTTCTGCTGCTGAAATCCACTCTGCTGCGTCTGGTTCACACTAGTGTCCTTCGGAACTGGTACAGGAGTGCGAGTACCAAAAGATCGGGTCGCATTCCCACAAAATGTTGCGCGATGTCCTTCCTGTCCACACTCGAAACAGGTCACAGCAGGCGCGAAACAATCACGTCGAACATGTCCCGCTTTGCCACAGTTGTAACACTTCTTCCCTGCGTCTGAAACAGTTGGTGCTGCCCGGAACTTCTTTCCACCTCGAGAAGGATGCGGAGGTCTCCTGGATGAATGAAAAGAGGACTGACCCCTGCGAGGCCCGCTACTCTTATCCTCCGTGAAGTTGCCAGACACCTTCTGTTTCTTTGCTTCCGTTGCTTTCTCTACTGCTGCCTCCTTCATATCATAGGTCAACGCCTTGTCCTGATACTGTCGCAAGGTGGTACAATCAAATCCGGACATATATTGCTGAATTTCTGGCTTCATTCGCATGTCAAAATGGAAAATCCTTTCCGCCTCGGTCCTGACCAAGTGGCGCACATAAGTCAGCTGGTGATTAAAGGTCTTAATCACGTCCGTCACAGATGCTTCCGAATTTTGTGGTGAGAAAAACTCCCGAACTCGGGCTTCTCTAATCAAGCGAGGACAATACTGCGCCTCCATCATCAATTTGAATTCCGTCCAGTCAACATTGTGCTCCTCCGGTCGAATGGCCTCCCATCAGTCGAAAGCCTCCCCGGTCAGAAGATACTGGGCGACCGGAACCTTCCTATCGTTGGGACAGTTAATCCCTGCAAAAATCTTTTCTAATTCCTTCAGCTAGTGATCCCAAGAAAGCGTCTCGGCAGAACCGTCAAATTTCGGAGGGTGCAATTTAATCACTTCGGTAAGCCATCTATCTCCTCGATTTTCCACGTTATGCTGCTGTCCCATCGCCGTCTGCATGCGATCCACAACTTGAGCAAACTAGTTTATCTGGGCAACCACCTGCTGAAGCACTCCCGGCACGTTAGGATCTGCATTATTATTTGCCGATCCCTACTGTCCCCCGGAATGGGAATCCGTTCGACTAGCGGTTATCTCTAGGGTAGATACCAACTCTTCTTGCCTCGCATTTCCACGTCCGCTTCCACGACCGCGTCCGCGTCCACGACCGCCTCTCAACATACTGTAAACATAAATACTCAATATCCAGGGCAAACTTTCTCAAAGTACATCCATCAATGTTTACAAGACATGAATTAAATCAAACGGTAGTATTCGAGATTAGGAAACTTACAACCACGGTCCACATGACGATGCTGGCTCAGCAGTGATGTTACGAACGACCAATAATCAAATAACGTAAACGGACCCAACTAACCCGACTGCCAAGATATCCATGAATCTTAGCTCTGATACCATATTCTGTAACACCCCGAGATATTCGGAATAATTACGTAGTAAACCCTTTAGATAAGGATTTACAAGGCTAATTTTAAAAGAAGTGTAAAAATAATTCAATCGAACAACTGAAGTTCAAATACAGATTTGATTCAACCGATCAAATGAGTTAACTTATACAACCATATCGAAATGACCTTATTAAAACAGACGTACTCGAGTACTAAACGAACCAAGAAGACAATTCACAATAACAATAACATCAACCACATCACTGAGCCATTTCATCGTCCTGTAGATCGTGGTTGCCTCCCGCTCCTCGGCTACGAACATCAAAATAATGTCCACCCCGAAGGGGTTAGCAAAACAATGCTAGTACAAGTATCATCATACAATAAATCATCAATGCATCATAAAACATGCAAAACGGACTTCCGCCACGGAATCAACGATGCGAATCCTCACGATTCCATCAACACAATACAGGTAATCCAATGATCCAGCGCCCTTGGTATAGATCCCCATGATGATCCCGTCGGACCAACGCATGGTGGAAAACCCGTCCAACGATCCAGCGCCCTCAGCATAGATCCCCATGATGATCCCGTCGGACCAACGCATGGTGGACATTCGATCCAGCGCCCTCAGCATAGATCCTCATGATCCCCTCGGATCATTTATACCATAAATCAATCAACTATGCATACACATATGCATTTCAATACGTTCACCAATACGAACAAATAACAACGAATATCACGAGAATTTTCAGAAATACATCTCATATTCAACAATATGAACAAAACCACAAGCATGATCAAAGTTTCAATATAAATCGAACTCGACATATGATACTAGCCTCGAAAATGGCAAGGACGAAACACTTCAATGATCTCGACACACTCGAAGGCCGCCTCCTTCGATCAACGTAACAAGCTCGAACCTTAACAAAAGGAATGATATACAAATCATCTCAAGTCGAACGATGGCCTAACAATTCGGTCTACGGCCGAAAATCTCAAAATAAACAATCTGCCTGGACTGCTTAGCGTGCGATACGTACTCTACGTAACGTGCGCTAAGCCGGCCTGTTAGCGTACGCTATCGTGGTAGACTAGCGTGCGCTAGCCACGAACTGACAGTTTGAATCGGCTGATACATAACGTACGCTACGTACGTATTGTGCGTTAACTGAACCCCGATAGCGCACGTTAACTCACATATGTTAGCGTGCGCTAATCTTGCATGGCAGAATACTGCTAACGGAAAAACTGGGTTGAAAGGTGGTGAATTTCATGAACTCTATGGTGATAATACAAATTACCCTCGGGCATATCATGCTAATAAGGTTTGTGGAAGTTCTATGATTATGAGATACAAATATACGGATAATTATCTCAACATCATAACTCATCCAAGATCTTCAAGAAATATTCTAAGTTCCGATTATTCCAAGTCCCAAAACATATGATTCCTTACGTAAAACATACGAACTAGGTAATCTTCATATACTGGTCGATTGGTTTTGAAGATACATAACATGCTCAGGAATCCACATACTAAAAGGTTCAATGGATCATACGATGAATAAATGTTGAAACGTCGAAAATATCCTTCTAACACATGATGTACGACTAATAACGAATCTAACTGACTAGATGAACACGATCAACATCCTATAGAACACTACTAGTATTGGTGAAGAATCACCTACCTCAAGGTAGTGAAGAACACGGAGGAAATTGAAGCAATCCAACACCGAAGGCTTGAACACCAATCTCCAATGATATACGATCTTCAATCACGAACTAGGATGTTGATATGAAGTGTTTAGGATGAAGGAAGTTATGTTCTAAGTGTAAGAATTCGGGTAATGGGAGAAGAAAGAACTGAAATCACGAATAGGATGTTGTCCTATTTATAAGAAATGGCTATTAGCGCGCGCTAGACCCTGCTCGTAGCGTGCGCTAACGGCTCACTGACTTAACTATACTCAGCACTTAGCGCGCGCTATGCACATACCTGTAGCATGCGCTAAGGCGTTGACTCGGCTTTTCCCGAAAGCCGTCCAGGTACATCCCGACACGATCCGACAGGGGTCCCCCGGCCAGATCTCACCTACCGCACGTCTCAATCAAATTGACCACACATAGCGTGCGCTAATAATCCTTTGTAGCGTACGCTATTGAGTCTATGTTAGCGTACGCTACACATAGCCGATAGCGTGCGCTACATGCGCAGAATTACAATTTGTAAATCACATACATGAAATCATACGCTCGACAACATCGAATTATGAAATACGGAGAATAATACTCAGATCAAGTACAACGAATACAATATCACAAGTTCCAAATACAAGTCAGAAATCTCGGGTATTACACCAAGACTCTCGACGCATAATATCACTGATTGCTCCACCCCCTCATGACGATCCAGTGTTTCTCCTCTCGACCACATAACCAGTAATAATAAAATATGTCCACCCCCAAAAAGGGATTAGCAACTCAGATTCTGCTAGTACAATTATGGTGAATACATGATGTAAGTTTCATAGTGTCAACAATCAAGACAACCTCATAAAATCCATTATACTTATTGCAATCAACCATTTATCATGTAGAACAATTCACCATGAGAACAATAGTCAAATAAATGGATAATTTTTATAAAGGAAAAGTAGAAGTTAGCGAGACCTTTTAGATTTAACAAATAGTTCAGAAGAAAGTTATTGTAGCTGCAAATATAATTTAAATCATCCTCTAAAATAATATTAAGGTTCTCGAGTAGTTCTACAATAAATAGAATTTTTTCCAGATTCATCCCCGAGTAATACTTTCAACACACTTAGGGTCTCCAACCCCCAAAAAAAAGATTTCGTCGAAAATCTTTTGGGGTCCTTGACCCAAAATGAATTAATCTCATCTAGAAATTGTTAGGATCCTCGACCCAAAATCAAAATCAAATATATCAATAATTATCTATGTTTCCACAACAAAGGCCATGGAAACACTCATAGGCCTCATCAGTCCGTCATTGGGTGGATAAATATTGATTCCTGATACTAATATTATCAAAATATTTTCCAAAAGGTTTTAGACCTTTGGTATCAGTATTCCTGTAATCACATAATCACACAAGGCCTGAAGCATGCCAGGAACCGCACGTCGACACGCGTCGTGCATCGGCATTCACTATCTGTCGGGGCCATCCTTGAAACCATGTCACCGCATCGGCGTCATTCCATGACGGGAGACTCCCCTTGAATTTGCGCATTAGGTGATATCGTCGTACACCACTAGACAAAAGCTGCTCATTACAGCGTACACATCCCGACGATACTCCCCGCCTGCTCGATTTTGAATACGACTCACCACATAGACAAACAAACATGTCGCTCAAAATACAACACCTCAATATTTAAATGAACAAATCTTCACCATATATGATCCACAAATACTCAAGAGTTCCACGCAAAAATAACACATCATCAATCAATAAGATTGTCAAAACACCATCAAACTCACAATCATTCTCATAATAATCTACAAATGCCAAGTAAGACTATTCCACAAGTTCAAGCCAGCACAACTATATATATTACGAACTAAACACATTTTGACAATTTATAGAGATCAATAAATATGAAACAGAGTCCAAGTACATAGACACACACACACACACACACACACATATATATATATATATATATATATATATTTGTTACAAAATGAAATATAAATCACATAAACACCTAAGCTTGCCTCAAATGGCTGGATTGGTAAAGCAGATATGTTAAAGTCTCCAAGGTTCGGTTTCCACACTTCACAAAGTATTGATATTCCGCTATCAATAACTTATTACTACGATATAACTACGACGTGCACTTATTCAATTTTCTCATTGATTATGATAATATCATCCTATGTTATCTTAAATTCATTCGGGAACATCATAGACATGTGAAACTTGATGTCTAATACTCAAATTACATAATCAATATATAAATCAATATTGTAACTTTATAATCACTTTAATCAATATTAACTCAATATTGATTATCATCACTTAATAATTAAATAAATATTTATCCAAGTCGAGAATATCATTATCCATGAATTAAATATTATAATCAAATCTTATATATATCAATATAAGAATTTATTAATTACTAATGTCAAGATAATTTTGTTTAATCTCATATCTTTATTATTTAAACACTTTCGTTAAAATAATCATAATAAAAATCCTTAAAACTCGATTATTCGTTATCTCATTAATTAGGAATAATTTCAAAAAAAAAAATTCAAGTCTAAATACAAAGACCAATTTTACCACAACTGAATATTGATTGTTTCAATGATAAATTAAATATAATTAATCTTATAATATCCTTTACCATTTAAATTAGTCGATTGAAACGTCTAATAATCATTTAATCAGTATTTAAATCTCATAAAGAATATTTATTTATATGTAAATAAATATCTGTTTTATAAATATTTTACTATGTTATAATTACCATAATAATTTCAAAAATCAAAATTTATAAACTTTAAAATTTTGAAATATTTCCCAAATATCCAGACAATAAATAATTTACTTTTTTAAGGACTAAAATTGATGTTTCTAGGTATTTAGGAATTTATAATAATATCAATAATCTTTCTAGATGAAAAATACCAAACTATAACTAGTCTAAAGTTTGAACACCTACCGCGAGTTAATATTTCATAACGGGGGAATTGCACGTCTTCCCGTCGGAAAATTAACGAAAATATTTGTCATACAATTTGTCGGATAGTTGGCGGACATGATCTGGAAAAGCTACACTGAGTCGCCCGAAAATGATTTCTATCATTAGAAAAGTGGTCTCCGATCGGAAATATATAGACTATGTTTAGAGTTTATGTATAAAGTTACATAAATTATGTGAAGAAG
Organism: Orobanche coerulescens; assembly: GCA_033398695.1. Classification (NCBI taxonomy): domain Eukaryota; kingdom Viridiplantae; phylum Streptophyta; class Magnoliopsida; order Lamiales; family Orobanchaceae; genus Orobanche; species Orobanche coerulescens. The sequence goes on from CM065815.1 coordinate 67,989,168, forward strand.
TGAAATCAGTATGGGGTGTATTTATAGGCCACAAAATAGGTTCAGTCAAAAATCGCGTGGAACAAAAGTCCTGGTTGGCTACATTCGGTGCCCGCGTGCTGACCTACCCAACATGTTGTTGGGCCCGCCCGGCATGGACGAGCGATTCACGGGCGCGCTTTGGTCGGTGCTCGGCATCCGATGGTCTCTACTAATTTGACCATAACTTATTCCTCCGAACTTCGATTCACTTACCGTTTAAACCATTGGAATGCTACCTCAATTATGTATTAGATTGTTAAGTTTCAACAATTTTGGACTTGTCAAAAATTAGTGGTGGTTTTTCAAAGTCAAATCTTACGCACAATACTTTCCAAAATATGTACAATCTTATTTCTATTAGCACTTTCGTGCTCCTTTCTTATTTTAAATAGTCCAAGACCATAAATACATCTTCGATCCATCCAAGTAAATTCACAAACTCATATTTAGTCCGGATAATTTCTCTAAGTTTCGTTGAACAATTCATCAAAAAATACAACGTCCGCCACCGTCACATTGTTAGCAACCATTATTTTATGCTATTAAAAAATATCATCCGACATCTTATTTTCATATATTCCTTATCATGATCATACTCAAAAATAAATTCAGCATATCAATCTTCAGCAAAATAACAGAAATCGGGATATTGCAACTATAATTGTCCTCGTCCTCGTGCGGACGAAGTTATCTAGTAGTCTAGAATTCTTAATACAGAAATTTTGCATCATTGCCGAGGAAGTTTGACGAATGCTTGCACACACTTCGCCCATCTTCATTTTTCTACTTACATTTTTCTCCTGTCACTTGCCTTTCTACTTTTTTGTTCCATTTGACTTATCCATTGGTGTTTGGTTTAGTGTTGCGTGTTAAAACTATACCATACGAGGCATTATTCAACCCGTGCGATATACGGTATTTGGTTGAATATCTACGTGTTTTGTACGTAATGTTGAGGCAGACAGTTGAACGAGCAGATGACATAATTTAAATGCCTTTTAGAGAAGTTTATATGTTTTTTTATTGTTATTATCCTTTTATTTTAGTCTATATAATTAGTTATATGAAATGAGGCTTTACTAACCCGTATGTTGCTCCGGGGTTGTTTTTGGTTTATTCAACCCGTGCGATGCACCGATTGTATCTAAGATTTCATAGCTAAAATTTAACCATCTTGTAATTTATACTATCATTTAAAAGTTCATTTTAATCACCTTGTGTATTAGAAGGTGCACGTGTTTTGTACGTAATGTTGGGGCAGACGGTTGAATGAGCAGATTGCAGAATTTAAATGTCTTTTAGAGAAGTTTATATATTTTTTTATTGTTTTTGTTCTTTTATTTTAGTCTATGTAATTAGTTATATGAAATGAGGCTTTACTAACCTGTATGTTGCTCCGGGGTTGTTTTTGGTTTATTCAACCCGTGCGATGCACCGATTGTATCTAAGATTTCATTGCTAAAATTTAATCATCTTGTAATTTATAGTATCATTTAAAAGTTCATTTTAATCACCTTGTGTATTAGAAGGTGCATTTGCATTGTGATGTTTATCATAACTTTTGTATTTAAATTAGTTTATTTACATTAAAAGTTACAATTACAATAGTCTCTTCATATATTTACAATTAAAAGTTACAATTAAATTCCCCTTCCGCATTAAATTAAGGGTGATAAGTATTATACCGTATAGATTGTCTATTAACACATCTAAAATTATTTTCAAACTGAACCAATCCCGACCTTAGCTAAGCAATTTTGTGTGTTTCCAAAGAGAAGCAAATTGTCATTACATTTCTGAGTTGGGGTTTATGTAATGTTTATTTCATCTTTTCGTCTTTCACTTCAAGACTTCAAAAATAGTTTGCTCAATTGACTCTTTAGTTTTCGGTTATTTTATATATATATATATCATTTACTCAACAAAACAAGTTTTGGGATCCCACATAGGGATATTTTGAGAATGCAACCCATATTTCACCCCATAATTTGAGATTGCAATCCACATTTTAAAATAGGGCTTCTTACAACCCTCTGTTAGATAAATCCGTTTGCCAACGTTACATTTTATATTGAGTGACAAAAATACCATTAACTTAACACCTGGGAAGTGATCTCATACACGCAAACGAAACAGAGAGAAGAGAGAGATGGGCAATGGAAATATTGTAGGGTTTAAGATTGTTGTTCGATACGATCATCCTTCTTCATCTTTTGATACGCGATCAAGGTCCAGCAATGACTCCAAGTAAGTGATAAAAAACATGTTCATCCTTTTGGTTTGCATGTTGAACGGTTTGCACGAACAAAGAAGGCAAAAACGATTTTGGGGTTAATGATTTTAGGGTTTTGGTTTTTACTTGGTTTGATTTTGGGCAAAAACTTGTTCATCCTTTCGCTTCTGGGCAAAAACTTGTTTGAGTTTCACTTTGTTTCGTTTCGGTCAACATATACTTGTTTGATTTTTACTTTGTTTGGGACAACCCACCATTTTAACAAGTGTGTGTGTGTGTGTGTGTGTCTGTTGTAGTATATATGAATATGTATGTAAATAAACTTGTTAATTTCTGAGTTAGGGAGTTCAATGTCAGCTTCACAATCCATTGAAGAAGTTAGTGGTAATCCACATGTTAGTGAAGAAATCATTGAAGTTACTAGTCCCTTGAGGCTGAATGCTAAGAGGAAGCTACAATTGAGTGATGATGTTTTGGGCAAGCCAAGTAAGTAAACCAAACAATTTTTATTCAAGTTCTATAATTGTAATGCATCTTATTAATATTAACTAATTATGTGGTTGTGGTATGTTTTGCAGTTAAAGTACCATTTGCTACCCCTGTTTCAGTGAGTGAGCAACAATATGTTGTGGCTGAACCACCAGCTGTGCAAAGTTAGCCATTTGGAGATTTGTATGTTGATCTCACACCTTTTCAGTATGAAGTCTCCCAAGATTCATTTGAACAACTACTGAATTCAAGTAATTGTTAATTTTTTATATTCAACTATTCAATATTGTTTAATATTGTACATTGTTTAACATTTGAAAACCTTTGCAAGGACTGAAAAACTATAAGTGAGGAAAAGAGTACCAGATTCAGAGGCTACACAATCAGTGAATAGGGTTCATATTCAGCCTGAAGAAAAGCAGCAAAGTCAGTTTCAAACTCGGTTTCATAGTCAATTTGAAAGTCAGCACCAAATTGAGGATTCAGAGCATGAAACAGAGCATATTCTGAGGAAGAACACAAGTAAACAGCTGAACTTAAACCAAATTGAGCCTGAGGATGAAGTGGGAACTGGAACAGATTATGATGAAGATCAAGATGTTGATGAAGTTGGGTCTGAATTTGATGATACAGAAAGTGATGAAGATTATATCCCATACAAAGATGATGATATTGCTAATGATGAAGAACCAGTCGATTTGGAACCTGAAGGACCAACTGATTTGACAGAGGATGAATTTCTTCCACAATTTTAGGATGTTGTGAAGGAGACATTTGATTGTACAGAGAAACATCAAAGTAAAGCAGCAACTGTTAATTGGGGGAGTGATGTCATTTTATTTGTAGGTGAAGAATGGAATACAATAGAAGAAAGTAGGAATTACTTGAGGTTGTATGGAATCAAGAAGAAGTTTGAGATAAGATTTAAGGTGAATTTGGTGAATAAACTGATTTGTGTTTGTAAAGTTAAGACCTGTCCATGGAGGTGCTATCTCAGAAGGTTAAATGATGGCCACACAGCAAGATGTAATGGATTGCAAGAAGAGCACACATTGGTGAACATTGGACTGTCAACATTGGTAGACATGAATGTGGATGTGGTGAGTGGCAGATCACAGGCATTCCTTGTGTTCATGCAGTTCATTTGATCAACTACTTCAGATATAATATGAACCAGTAAGTTAATAATTCCTTGTTTGTGTATTTGATCAAGTAATGCATTATAATTTGGTAATTGATTATTAAGTCATTAAATTTCCCTTGTAGGTTTATTAATCCCATGTTAAGTGTGACAGCTTATAGGAGTGCATATGAGGAGAACATCAAACTAATTGCACATGAAAATGATTGTGCACAGGTATTTACATATTACTTATGTTTTTACTTGTGTTTATGTGCTTCTTCAAAGTTATAGTGTTGTATTCTATGCAGTACCCATATTAGATGCAGTACTTTACAATACTCTTAAAATGAATCTAGGCCATTGGATGAGTTTGATCATAGGTTAGGATTAAAAGTGCCAGAATTGTAATTAACCCAAAGATGAGTTTTCTTTTTTAATTAAACAAAAAGATCAAAGGGTATCAATGATATTTACTAAATATATATTTTTTCTTAAATTCGTCCGTATCTTTTGGAAACTGATTTACATGTCAATTACTCCGTAACTTGTTTATATCCTCTCTCTCTCACATACTTTTCTTTCCCTCAAAACCCTAGTCTCCATCCTAACAACCATCAACACAACCGCCCTAAAGGACTGCCATCTCCATCGGTATTATGGCGGGTTGATCTGCTATGTGGTTTCGTTTGTCCATTTTTCGATTTTGTGTTTGTCTTTATGTTGATTGAAGATATATAACACAAACGGTGCATAAATGAGGTTAGATTTTAATGTGTTTTACACTTTTTGATGATTCTAGATCTTGTTTGATTGGAAGTCTTGTATAAAAAATGGATCTGTTTAGTTTACTAGTAGAAAGTATTGTTTGCTTAGATAAATAAATGAGGATTATTTGTTTTGTTGGTGTGGCGATAGCTTATTATGAAAATCTAGTCATGTTCGATTTCGTTTGTTGTTGTGACGTGAGCTTATTTGGAAAATATAGTCATTAGTTGATCATTGTTATTTATTTTATTCTGTAATGAACTTAACCAGACTAGTACTTGGGTTGGTTGTCAGAATTGTGTTTAGTTTTGACTCATGAGTTTATGTGACTCGTGATTAAATGATTTCAAATATTGTGGATGTTAATCTAGGTTGCTTGTTTTAGTTGCAATAGTATGCACAATTAGCACTAGTTGCATATATGCAAGTCACGCATATCTGGAATAAATGATTAAATGTTCAACTAGGTTTCTTGTTTTTGACTTGTATGTGTGGTTAAATGTTTGTTGCAGCAAAGACTATTTTGGACAGTTGAAGTGCACCCAACACATTCCAATGTGAGTATATCATCTAAAAATTTGAAGCGTGCACATGAGTTTTTGGAAGGCGTGCACATATGTTCTAATGATCAAGTTAAATATCAAAGTTGATTGTGTGCAGCTAGTGTTGATGTGTTTTAGACTACTGGTATATTATAGTATTTAGTGACTTACCATTTTCGTGATAATTTGTGCACCACATTCTTCAAAACAAACAATCTACAAAAAGTTGAAATGAATTCAAGTAGATTACATATAGGTTCACTTTCACAAACAATGAACTGAAGTGGATCTAATATCTTGATAATGAACTGTTGATAAACCTTTTGTTTGCAGGTTCTTCATGATGAGTGGCGCAACGTGTACATATGTTCTGGGAAGGGTACTCATATGTTCTAATGAATTTGATGAGAAAGTGAAGTGTGCACATATGTTCGTGGAAGAGTGCACACATGTTCTTAGAAGAGTGCACACATATTTTTTGTTGACGTGTACATATATACTTAACAAGATACATTTGTATTTAAATTGTATTTCATTTGATATCAATTTTTGTGTATACTATTTATATTTTGGGTTTGCTATGAATTTAGAGGTTACATGTATATGTCTATGTTTATATTTTTTGTTATAAATTCGAAGATTAAAAAATGTACACTAGAAACATATGTGCAATTACCATTTTAAGCAAAACAAGTTTAATGTATAAATAATTGTACACAAGAAACATATGTAAATTTACAATATTTAAAAAAAAACACATATGCACTTCATTTTCCTGAGAATATCTATACTGAAAAAAATTTAAAAATAATCCAAAAATTAAGGGAATTTAAAAATGTGTTTTAATCAAAAAATTCAAAAAGAAACTAAAAATATGTTTGACTATTATGCCCTTATCAATTAAATAAAAATGTTTATTAATACTAAATTCTTATTGGTCTAAATGAGAACTGTAAATTACTGCATCTAATATGGGTACTGCAAAGAACGCGTCCCTATATATATATACACTAGTTTTATATCCTGTGCGATGCACGGGATTGCCCATAGGTGTTGTTTTACGTTTGTTTAAAAGAAATTCTTTCTAAAAACAGCATGTTTTTCTGTACTTCTTAAAACCACTTCAAAAATACATGAATGGAAGTTGCAGATAGACTACTTTAAAAATATTTGATTATTCAAGTACATTAAATGCGTTTAGGTGCGTTAAATGATTTCTTTTTTACAGATTATAATTTGTTTTACTAAATACTAATATTTCGCAAACGAGCCAGATTTTATAAACTCAATATTTGAGGAAAAAAGAGAGAAAGGATTTATGATTCCATTTTTTTAGTATATAGTGAATCTATATTAAATAGCATTTAAACGACCACATAGCAGACATGTTTGTGCTATCAGAAACCCAAAAAAATTTAAAACATTACAGGACGTAGAAAGCAACCAAAAATCACTTAAAACAAATAACAACACAGCCATTACAAACACTCGAGCACACACATATTCCAGAAATATACTCGCAACAGTAAACACACACATTATATATACACACACATACCTAAATACACACATCTTAAACACTTAAACGCACAGACACCACATATACACACAGTCACATCACTACACATGACATATGCACATGCACACACACACCACACCACACACACAACAATTAAAGTAAAAGGCTATGAAAAAAAACAGAATAAGGAGTTTAAAAACTATAGATTTCAAAATCTCAATAGTCAAGAATTTATATTCAACAAAAATACATTTTGTTAACAAAATGTATAAACCCTAAAATTGACATCTCGTAGAAAATAGATTAAAATAAAGAAGTGGCAGCAGAAACAATATAAATCATGTTTTTTTTTCCTCGGTATCAGAACATTTCTTATAAAGAATCAGAATTGTCCATTAGAATCCGCAAAACAAAAAGTAAATTGAGTTTTACCACTTTTCAGTGCACTGAGGTTGCATTTTACCTCGCAGACCAATTTTTCTAAAGAGCTGTAGATCTGCGGTGCTCAGAAATATGAAAATGTAAATTTTTACAGCATGCCTCGTGTTTGCCATGCTCCTATCCGGCTCAAGCGATAGGACCCCTTACCGTCCTGGATGGCCATTCGCCTTTACCAACTATGGCTTTAGCATTAAAAAGCAATCCAACAATATGGAATCAAAACACAGAGAAAGTTCATTTCTTTCATATTGCATTATCTTAAGGAAACTGGTAATAGACAAGCATCTCACTGATTTAAAATGTTCTGTGATCCTCTCAAGATAGAAACTGAGGAAATGTGTCTAGAATTTTCATTTATTTAAATAGTACTCTAATCAATTCAAGCACACGTGTCTAGAATTTTCATTGATTTAAATAGTACTCTAATCAATTCAAGCACACTAACTGAGGAAATTTGTGTTGGACCCAAAACTGCTAATTGGTCTGTCTACATCTGATGAGCAAATGCTGAAACAATTCTCAAACTACCAATTCCACCACTCCATTTTAATTCATTTCTTTCAAGCCAATGCGCACAACAATAGTAAATCAAGTATAACACTCGAGGCCTAAAGATAGAAGTTCAATCATAATCACAAGAATTCCGCTACAGATTAATCTATGTTGATTCATACGCAATAAAAATCTCCACAAATGTTTTTATTAGTTCCAGAAAGATCGGTGATTCTATTTATTAAGCAACTAATCCCGTCCTGCCTCATCAAACCACTTTTTCATGTTTCTTATACTTTTTCCTTATTACATAACATTTACCTGCACAATGAACCATAATTAAAAGGGAAAATTTTGTCATCTCATAGTCAGGATCACTTTTTTACCTATCATAAACAAGAAAAAAGAATTATCATTTGATAATGGAAACATGAAAGATAATCGGTGTGCTCATGCCTATTGGGGCAATTCCAGCAAGGAGTTGCAAGTATCCTCTAAACGAGCCAATCGCTTGTAAATAATGTTCCTGATATGCAAATATGAAAGCGACAACCAAAAATTATATCCATATGAAGAGGCAGAGATCAGAAAATGTAAAGAGGAAGAAAATCTCTCATTGATAACAAAAAGAAGTACCTCAAAAATCTATTTGAATTTGGGCTGACTACTGTTGGTAAGTCGTAAGTAAAACAAAAAGAAGTACCTCAAAAATCTAGTTGATTTTGATCTTACTGCACCACCATTAATCTATCAGATGAAAAAAGACACAGCTATATACAAACATGCATATAGAGGAAACAACCAATAAGGTTGTAATTTGAAAGGAAGATATTGGAGAATGAGTTTGTCATAGACAAACCAGATATTGATATTCAGTACAGGGATAGTCGCTATTGGAACTACATTTCTAACATTTTACATGTGGTAAACTGTTTTCTTTTTTGTACAAACTTGAAATAAAAGTCCGATTACACATATACACATCAAAGTTGATTCAGTCAATTTTGTTCGCCTTGAATGATCGCCCGCGTGATGATGTGTTGATTGGTGCATCAGGGTGAGGATGTTCTGAAATAACAAAAGTATGGTAATATATATTTAGTGAATGTATATGAGTAGAATATATTAATATGAAATTACCTTTTGCTTTTGATGGGAGCCTCTTCGTATCTGATTTTGTGGGTGTGGAGATTTCATTATGGGGGTTGGAAGTTGCTGTATGTGTTAACGGAAAATGCAGCACTGTTAAGAGAATATAATGAATCTTAGTTTTCATAATGAATATTTGTAGTATATGATGTATTAAATATTTCTACATACTTGCTGAAGATGAAGGCAGTGTTTCGTCTGTGGAGTCGGAGAATATAATTGCTGGCATTCCAGTGTTTATAGGATATGCGACAATGTATTTGTGCCATCTTGTTTGTTGAAAACTTTAAATTGAATTCTCATTTTAAGCTGTAGCTGATCTAGTTTGGAATCAATGGAGTCTAATATCAAAGACCTGTCCTACAAGTTAGTACAGTGTAGATTAAAATAAAAGAAGATGTTTGATGTAGTTCAGTTTTGAATCGGAAAATTATTGTAAAGAGAGGTTGGTTACGCTACAATAGTTAACGAGGAACTGGTTTGCCGACATTTGCATGATTTTTTCACCCTCGGCCCCGAAAGCGGTCACCTCTATTGCTCCAGTATCATCGTATGCTAAAAGGGAGAATCTGTATCAATGGTTCATTGAAAATGTATTGTAATTAGGTGAGTAACTGATGAGAGTATAAAGTAGAATAAGATTTATGATACTGGTGTACCTTGGACTAGCTGTCTTGATTTGTTGACAAGAATGGCACTCCAAGAGAGAGCCATATGCTGCAGTTGTTAGACGATGGCATTTGTCGCATCATGGGTAGATAAAATTTTGAGTTCTGCGGGCTTGTTTACCTCGAACGAGCAGGTTAGATATGTCTGGCTGTATGAGAAATGAAACTCAATAAATTTCTTATTGAGGGTGGAAGACATCAGAAGCAAGAGGCAGGCGACAGAAGTTGCAGCTCTATTATATATGACTAAAATTAAGAGTATTCTGTATGCGCTGACCTGTTCTATTGCAAGGAGTGTTTGAATAGATATGATTGTTTGAGGATCAATACTGAAATTGGTCTGTGCCTTTTTGAAGATATCACCTTGCTTCAGAAGTTCCTCGATCTTCTATTTGTATATAGAATGCATGTAAAAGGATATGTTGTTATAATAATTGTAAGCAGGAATCTAGGTTTTTGGAAATATGTACTCCCTATTTTTGGAGATTCATGACTCGGCTGAGTTCAGAATTCAGCAGGATAACAGATACAGATGTGGAGCTGAGTGAGATATCTATAGGTGAGTGGTTGAGGGAAAAAATTAGTAGAAAATGTAAATGCAAAGTATTTGTTTTGTTAGATATGGTGATGTTTATGAAACGAAGGCGGAGGGAAAGCGATATTACTGTAATAGTCTGTCACACTGAAGTTTAATGCAGCTATAAAACATCTGTCTTTTATAAAGTCGAGTAGATTGTAAACATCATCCGTTGCTGCATCATTCCAGAAAATAATAATGAAGAGTTTAAACCAGAAATTATGAAAACAATGAACAATTAGATTTGTTATGCAACAGTAAAGTTTGTGGATAATATATTATGTTCTCTGTCAAAAGCAGTAAAGTATTTAAATATGGAGCAAACTTATTTTGTAATATCATTCGAAATTTGGTCGAGCATTGACGGTAGTAAATAAGTATCTTTTTATGCAGAAATGGTACGAAACTGGACACACAATTTCTTAAAATCCGTGATATGTATTTATTTCAAATATTGATAATAGATGTTGGATATCTAAAAATGATCACGACAGTATAATGTGGTTGAGCAATGATGAACACAAAATACACGCACAATACACATACGAAAACACACATGCAGACACTTAGCAGCACACACACAACTACACATACGATGCGCAAAAAGTCACATAATGTCAAGTTTGTAAAATTTCGAAAGCGAAAAAATAGCATGGACAACTTGAAGACAAACATTGTTTTTACTCAGGTCTGATGAGCCCAACATCGACTTGTAAACGTGAACATAGAAATGTGTTCTACCTATTGAGATAAACAAATTGATATATAAAATGTGAAAGCATATTAAAGATGTTTTCTTCAATATTTGAATCGACATTCTCATTTCCCTCTCCCGTAGTCTCTTCGTCTCTTGGAAAAAAGGGAATGAAAGGATGATGAAAATTGAAGAGGATGATTATTAACAAATGTGCAGAATATTTTGTAACACATTATGCTTATCGATTCTATTACGATCCGTTTTTTTGGCCGAAATATTTTTTAACACACTATACGCGCATACACACACAGGCAGGCACATAGACACACATCAACACATCGACACAGACACAGCAAAAAAGCACACATACACACACATATTCACACAAACTTTGCATTGTACATGAACCAGCACATATACATCATTATCATCCTTTTCAAATAGTTTCTTTGAAGTATTTATTCTAAAAAAATAAAATCCTAATATTGATAGAGATGACCAAAACAAATACAACTATTGGAATGCTCCTTTTAATATTTGAAGAACACATGTTTGGAAGTTCTCAGTTAATTTAATTTCAGATTTATACTTTTATTTCAAAATAGATAAATCATCTATACAAATAGGAAGACCATAGGCGTAAAATTTATGAAATCAACTAATTAGCATCAACGATTATAGTTGTCTGTAATCTTAATAGATTGAAAACATATTAGTCCAATGTAAAAACCTAGCAATGAGTATATATTTAATCTAAAAAGAATGCATGCAACATCCATATTGTACAACCACACAGGAGAAGCATAGGCAAAAAAAGAGGCTGTCAAATATAAAACGTAGCAACAATTATGTATGTGTCGTCTATTGCTGCATATTCATAGAGCTTGTTCTGCTTTCCTCTTGAGGTCACCATTCTTGGGTCATGCCTGTAATATCCGTAACTTTCCATTTTTAGCAGTTTCCATTTTTGGTGTATGTCTATTTTTATCGACTCGCTTGTAACCATTTTGACATTATAAATCTACTTTATTCTTGGAGTTTTCCATTTGGTTGAGTTTTGGTGATGTTTTCACGTAATTTCACTTTATGACATGTTTTGCCGTATGAACGTTCGATTCTCGCAAAACTCATTCGTTTTCATCGTTTCTTGGTTTGTACAAGTTCGTATGGTTGATTTGGTCGTGTTGAGACTTTCGGTTCGTTAATATAACGTCGTTTCGGGATTTTCGGGCACTTGGGCCATTTTTGTAATTTCCTATAAGTTTAGGGAATCTCATTTTCGTTGTCGTATTACGGACCATCCAGTGGTCGGAATTATATTTTCTTTCAGCACTTAGTTCCGTCGTCTTGTATACTTCATGTTTATGTTTCTGGATTCTGGCCTTGTCGTGCGTTTCGAGATTTGTACCTTCGGCAAAGATATCACGATCTAAGCGATCTTGAATCACTGCGTAGGTAGCGCACGCTACTCCTTTCCCCTTGCGTGCGCTATCGGGCAGTATTTAGCGCACGCTAACGATATCGGGCAGTAGCTTCAGGACCGTTTATAAGCCCCATTAGCGCGCGCTACTTGTGTTAGTTAGCGCGCGCTAACTATGCAGTTTAAATAGACCAGCGGCAGTTCAGAAACAGCATTTTTCACTCTTTTCTTTTGTTTTATTCACGGGGCGACTCCAGAGGGCGATTCCCTTCAGTTCTGATCGGAGAATTCTTCGTATTCCATCACTGTAGAATCGTGTTAGCATATTACCATCAGCGTAATCATCCTCCATCGTCCGAATCCGAGGTATTTTCTTCAGGAACCCTAACTTGTTTAATTTGGGGGTTTTTCGGGTTTTTCGTGATTGTTTCCAATTTGTTCATGAATGTTATGAAATTCCTTACCGATTGTTGTTATTGGGTGATTCCCAATCCGTTTTCCCCGAATATATCCGTGAATTGTTGATACGGGGAGATTTTGCGTAAACCCTCGTCCATATCGATTGATCGTTCATTATCGTAGTTTGTAATTGGCGTTATGGGTGTATTTCAATCGATTATTGTTGTCCATTGGGACTGAACTATGTTGATTCTTCGTTTAGGAACTGTCGTTTTCCACCCGGACCGTTCGTAGTCGAATTTCATTTCCGATTCTTCAAGAATGTCTCAAAGGCAAGTACTTTACATTTGTTTGCATGTTCTAGTATTTGAATTGTGGCTATTCGTGGTTGTTGTGGATGGATATGTGTATGTTTACCTAGGGACGGTCCGACGGGGCCTCTAGGGATACGTATTGCTGTGTGTGTGCGTATCACGAACTGTGGTTAACCACCTAGGGATGTCTGACGGGGCTCTGCGGGGTACGGCGGCCGTGAGTCTCGTACCAAGGTTAACTTTGAATTGTTTTTGTTGGAGAAAATGTGTTTTGTGCTTGTGCACCGTATAATATTCCGGAATATAAATGATTTCTAAAAATGACTTTTGGCGCATATATTCATCTGATTAGAATGTAGTTCAAATGGATTGTACTTGTACTAGCAGTTGTCGCTAACCCCTTAAATAGGGGAAATACTTTTGTATTTCAGGTACAGGTCTTGTAGACAAGCGAGTACTCGAGCCGTATGAGGATGATGGGCAAGCATGATACTGTCCAGTAGTTGATTGTTGGTGTTCTGTCATGTCATTTATTTTGATGTCTTGTTTGGAGAATTCTGTTTTATGAAATTGGTTTATGTACTCGAGTACTTCCTTTTTAAAATTGTTAATGTTGGATTCCCGTTTGGGAAATGGATTTGATGTCAGATTTTATTTGTCGGATTGTAGTCTTTTAATTGAATTGTCATTTTGTTGATGATTGTATGTCGTTGTTGAATGTCTTGTTGGTACGTTAGCCTGGTGGATCCCACAGTGTAGGGTCCACGGCGCTGTAATATGACCCGATCGTCTTGGGGGTGTTACAGAATATGGTATCAGAGCCTAGGTTTATGGATACCTAGGCTGTCAGTTATTTGGGTCTAGCCGAGTGTTGTTTTGAATAGTATCACTGCTATGCCATCATCTCAGTACGCCGGTGCTCGTAAGTTTTCCCTAACTTGATTCTGTACGTTATCCTGTTCTGTTTTCTTTCCTGATATCTTGTTGCATTTTTCGTTTGAATTGTACTCACCTGCTACTTCTTCAGAATTCCTGCTGGTAGAGGACGCGGATGCGGTCGCGGACGCGATAGGGGACGTGGTGCAGCCGGTGTGGCGGCCATGTCCGATGACTCGGGAACCGATTCGGCTATGCCCTCTTTGTCGAATAGTGTTCTGCCTAGTTCTGAGGGTCAGCACGACCAGTCTTCTAGCTCCGGTAATGCACATGAGAATGTTTGAGTAGCGAACATTTTGCAACAAGTAGCAAACCAGATGACGCTACTGACTCAGGCCGTTTTGGTCGGCCAGGCTAATGCTAAACCAGTTCCGCCTACTAGATCCGGAAATGATAAGTTACTTCAGCACGTGATTCGTATGCGTCCTCCGTAGTTTGATGGTGCTTCCGACCCTTCCGGTTGGGAGAACTGGTTGTTTGAGATGGAAAAGGTGTTTGAGGCTGCTAACTGTTCTGAGGAGAGGAAGGTACCCATCGCTCAGTACTTCCTCGCCAAAAAGGCGGCAACATGGTGGCAAGCGGTGAAACCACATGATCGGGCAGCCACTTGGGCAGAATTCCAGGAGTTGATGGAAGACGAGTTTTGTCCATGGTCAGTGAAAGAGGGGAGGATCCGAGCCTTCTTCGAGGCTAAGCCCCAGGATGTCCCGATTTCGCAAGCAATCAAGGACTACAACCAACAGCTGCATTATGTGAGAAACCAAGTCCGATATGAGCTTGATAAGATCCGCCACTTCGATATGCATATGAAACCAAGGGTGCGTCATTACATGTCTGGTCTGGGTTGCACAACTTTGAAAGAATATCAGAATAAGGCGATGGCTTATGAGAAGTCGTTTGCTGCGACAGAGACGATAGCCGAGGGAAATAAACAGAAGACCTCCGGCCAATTTTCGGGAGGCAAGTCTGGTGGGCATCCGAAGGCTCAGTCTGGTTCGAGAGTCTTCAGGGGTCAGTCTTCGTCATTTGGGCGAGGAAACGGCTCTACGTTTGCTCCTACTGGTTCCATTCGGGGTCCTACGTGCTTTAACTGTAGTCGTCCCGACCACATGATGAGTGAGTGCGATAGACCCCCGATTCAGTGTCTTGCATGCGGTTGGAAGGGACATCGTGCTAAGTTTTGTACGGATGCAGTTCGGGCGCCAGTTACGCAGATATCAGCCCCAGCTGTGGGAGAGCCGAGTGTGAATCAGGCACCGACAGTTCCTCAGCCACAACAGAGTTTTGGTAGAGGTTGAGGACGCGAACAACCTTCTAGAGGGGGAGCTTCTAGTGCGGGGTCTGTTCCGCCCCGAGTATATGAGATGAGACGGGCAGGAGATCCTGACGCGATGGTGGCTAGGGCTGGGATAGTTCGGTTTCTTGAAAAAAAAGCAAGGAACCGAAGTTCCAAATGTGTTATGTAATTCGGGTTCGGTTCCTGACTTTTTTCTCCAGGAACCGAATTTATAGAAACCGAAGTAATTTTACCAAAAAACCGAAAAAACCTAACCGAAAATAACAACCCGAAATTTTGAAATAAGGAAAACCGAAATTTTTCTCATTACTTGATTAATTTTCGAAATAACCGAACCGAAATTTTTTTGTTACTTGAAATAACCGAAATTTTCATAAATAACCGAAAACGAAGTTTTCAAAATAACCTAAAACCCGAAATTTTGTTCGGTTATTGTCACTAATTTCGGGTAGTACGGTTATTGAAATTTTAAAATTACAAGAACCGAACCCGAACCCGAAATTTATTGCAGGACCCGAACCCGAAATTTATAAATAATTTTTTTCTTAAAACCCGAACCGAACCGAACCGAAATGTCAATTTCGGTTCGGATCTTCGGTTATTCGGGTCCAAAGTCCCAGCCCTAGCTACAGGTACCGTTCACATCCTTGACCATCCTGTTTCCGTATTATTTGATTCTGGTGCTACGCATTCTTTCATATCTATGGATTGTGTGTGTTGTCTGCATATTGATTGCCTAGTTGCGTGTGAACCATTTGTTGTTAAATTGCCTAGTGGGGATAGTATCGTGGGGGATCGTGAGATTAGAGATTTTCTAGTGAGTATCGCGGGGAGGGTTTGGCCTTCCAACCTGATTGCGGTAGATATTAGAGATGAGGATTTGATTCTGGGTGAGGATTGGCTAGACCGTCATGGGGCAATCATGAACTATAGAACGAGAACCGTTTCGATGTTAGCCTCTAACGGTACCGAGCATTTTTTTTGTGGGGCGTAATCGGAGTAGCTAGAGACTCCTGATCAGCGCCCTGAGGGCGGTGAGGCTTCTTCGGGGAGGTTGCACGGGTTATTGGTGTTACATTTTGAGATCGGAAGAAGGGGGAGTTAAGCTCTCGTCTATTCCAGCAGTGTGTGAGTATCCTGACGTCTTTCCAGACGAGTTGCCGGGTTTGCCGCCAGACCGAGAAGTTGAGTTTACCGTCGATTTAGAGCCGGGTGCAGCACTGATTTCTAAGATGCCATACCGTATGGCGCCTGCCGAGATGCTTGAGTTGAAGAAACAGTTGGGAGAGTTGCTTGACATGGGGTATATTCGGCCGAGCGCTTCGCCTTGGGGCGCACCGGTCCTGTTTATGAAGAAGAAGGATGGGTCACTTCGTTTGTGTATCGACTACTGAGTGTTGAACAAAGTGACCATAAAAAACAAGTATCCGCTCCCGAGGATCGATGATCTGTTCGACCAATTGCAAGGGGCGATCGTGTTTTCGAAAATTGATTTGAGATCGGGGTATTATCAGCTCCGAGTGAAGGATACCGACATTCCGAAGATGGCCTTTCGGACGAGATACGGTCACTACGAGTTTGTGGTTATGCCTTTTGGGCTAACCAACGCCCCAGCCGTGTTCATGCAGCTTATGAACAAAGTCTTTATCGAGTACCTCGATAAGTGTGTAGTCGTCTTTATCGATAACATCGTGATTTACTCGAGGAGCGAGGAGGAGCACGCCCGTCATTTACATATCGTGTTAGATATTTTGAGAACTCAGCATCTTTTTGCAAAGTTCTCAAAGTGTGAGTTTTGGTTACGGGAGGTTATGTTTCTCGGTCATGTGATCTCGGCCGAGGGTGTTCGTGTGGACCCACATAAGGTAGAGGCAGTGTTGGATTAGGCACCACCCAAGAACGTGAAGGAGGTCCGTAGTTTTATGGGTTTGGCCGGATATTACCGTAGATTCGTCGAGGGGTTCTCTAAGCTCGCTCGACCGCTGACTCAGTTGTTACAGAAGTCAGAGAAGTTTGTGTGGACCGATGAGAGGCAGAATAGTTTTGAGGAGTTGAAGAAGCGGTTGACGACCGCTCCTGTTTTGGCATTATCGAGTGGTAACGAGGGTTTCTCAGTTTTTAGTGATGCTTCGGGCCAAGGACTCGGATATGTACTTATGCAGCACGGGAGGACGATTGCCTATGCTTCTCGTCAGTTGAAACCATACGAGTTGCATTACCCTACGCACGATCTTGAGTTGGCCGCAGTTGTATTTGCGTTGAAGATCTGGCGTCATTACTTGTATGGCTCTTCGTGTCAGATTTTCACCGATCACAAGAGCCTGAAGTACATTTTCACACAGAAAGGGCTTAATATGAGACAGAGGAGATGGTTGGAGTTGATTGAGGATTACGATCTCGAGATCCTTTATCATCCGGGTAAGGCTAATGTAGTAGCAGATGCCTTGAGCCGGAAATCGGTATCGCTTCGGGCGCTTGAGTTAATTACGGCTCAGTCTGGACTTCAGCGAGTGCATACACTTGAGATTTCGTCGCCTTTAGTCGACGACATTAAGTCGGGACAGTTGCATACACTTGTATGGCTCTTCGTGTCAGATTTTCACCGATCACAAGAGCCTGAAGTACATTTTCACGCAGAAAGAGCTTAATATGAGACAGAGGAGATGGTTGGAGTTGATTAAGGATTACTATCTCGAGATCCTTTATCATACGGGTAAGGCTAATGTAGTAGCAGATGCCTTGAGCCGGAAATCGGTATCGCTTCGGGCGCTTGAGTTAATTATGGCTCAGTCTGGACTTCAGCGAGAGTTTATGAAGTTGAGCATTGAGATTGTGCAACCAGAGAATTCTGGGCAGTTGCATACACTTGAGATTTCGTCGTCTTTAGTTGACGACATTAAGTCGGGACAGTTAGAGGACCCGATGTTTGTTCAGCTTCGAGAGAATGTGGAGAAGGGGAAGGCCCTGGGATTCGTGATATATGAGTATGGTGTGTTGAGATTCCAAGGTCGGGTTTGTGTTCCGAACGACTTGGAATTGAGGCAGAATATTATGAGAGAGGCTCACGCGTCGCCTTACTCAGTCGATCCGGGCTCGAGTAAAATGTATAAAGATTTGAGGAAATTTTTTTGGTGGAACGACATGAAGAATGAGGTAATTCAGTTTGTGGATAAGTGTTTGACTTGTCAGCAAGTCAAAATCGAGCATCAGCGGCCAGCCGGGTTGTTGAAACCACTTCCCATTCCAGAATGGAAGTGGGAGGATATATTCATAGATTTTGTCACGAACTTTCCGAGGACGAAGACCAGAATGAATATGGTGTGGGTGATCGTAGACCGACTAACTAAGTCGGCACATTTTCTGGTCATCAAGGACACTTGGGGTCCGGAAAAGTTGGCTCGTGTTTTTATCACGCAGATAGTGAGACTTCATGGTACGCCGAAGTCTATTATTTCGGATAGAGACGGCCGGTTTGTATCGCACTTCTGGCAGGCGGTACATAAGGCATTGGGGACACATTTGCATTTGAGTACATCCTTCCACCCTCAGACTGACGAACAGTCCGAGCGTACCATTCAGACGTTCGAGGATATGTTGCGCGCATGCGCGTTAGACTGGAGTAGTGACTGGGAGTAGCATTTGGCCTTGATTGAGTTTTCTTATAATAACAGTTGGCACGCGTCGATTAAGATGGCACCGTATGAGGCACATTATGGCCGACGTTTCCGATCATCGATATGTTGGGAT
Organism: Orobanche coerulescens; assembly: GCA_033398695.1. Classification (NCBI taxonomy): domain Eukaryota; kingdom Viridiplantae; phylum Streptophyta; class Magnoliopsida; order Lamiales; family Orobanchaceae; genus Orobanche; species Orobanche coerulescens. The sequence goes on from CM065815.1 coordinate 68,007,997, forward strand.
GAGCCGTCCGATCTAGTTGGCACCGAGCCAGACCTTGTGTTAGAGACGAGGGAGAAAGTTTAGTTGATTAGAAAGAGATTGTTGGCTGCTCAGAGTCGACAAAAGTATTATGCGGATGTTAGGCGTCGACCTTTGGAGTTTGCGGTGGGAGATCATGTTCTGTTGAGAGTGTCTCCATCGAAGGGAATTTTCCCTTTTGGGAAAAAGGGGAAGCTCAGCCCGAGATATATTGGGCCTTTCGAGATATTGGAGAGAGTCAGTGAGTTGGCATACCGTTTGGCTTTGCCTCCGTCGCTGAGTCATGTTCATAGCGTATTTCACGTCTCCCAGTTGAGGAAGTACGTTCCGGACCCGTCCCACATTATTAATTTTGGAGACGTGGAGATCGAGAAGGATGTTACGTTTGAGGAAAGGCCCGTCAGAATTTTGGAGCGTCGAGTCAAGCAGTTATGGCACAAAACCATTCCTTTGGTTAAGGTGCAATGGTCGAGGCACGGAGTAGAAGAAGCGACGTGGGAGTTAGAGGAGGATATGCGTTCGAGGTACCCCGAGCTTTTTTATTCTTAAGTTTCGGGATGAAACTTTATTTTAGAGGGAGAGAATGTAATATCCGTAACTTTTCATTTTTAGCAGTTTCCATTTTTGGTGTATGTCTATTTTTTGAGCAGTACTGAACTGCTGCGTAGGTAGCGCACGCTACTCCTTTCCCCTTGCGTGCGCTATAGATGTGCAGTTAGCGTGCGCTAACTAGCTGTTGTTAGCGTGCGCTATCGGGCAGTATTTAGCGTGCGCTAAGCCTATCTAGCGCACGCTAATGATGTCGGGCAGTAGCTTCGGGACCGTTTATAAGCCCCGTTAGCGCGCGCTACTTATGTTAGTTAGCGTGCGCTAACTATGCAGTTTAAATAGATCAGCGGCAGTTCATAAACAGTATTTTTCACTCTTTTCTTTTGTTTTCTTCACGGGGCGCCATTCCCTTCAGTTCTGATCGGAGAATTGTTCGTATTCCATCACCGTAGAATCGTGTTAGCATATTACCATCAGTGTAATCATCCTCCATCATCCGAATCCGAGGTATTTTCTTCAGGAACCCTAACTTGTGTAATTTGGGGGGGTTTCGGGTTTTTCATGAATGTTTCCGATTTTTTCATGAATGTTATGAAATTCCTTACCGATTGTTGTTATTGGGTGATTCCAAATCCGTTTTCCCCGAATTAATCCGTGAATTGTTGATACGGAGAGATTTTGCGTAAACCCTCGCCCGTATCGATTGATCGTTCATTATCGCAGTTTGTAATCGGGTTTATGGGTGTATTCCAATCGATTATTGTTGTCCGTTGGGACTTAACTATGTTGATCCTTCGTTTAGGAACTGTCGTTTTCCACCCGGACCGTTTGTAGTCAAATTTCATTTCTGATTCTTCAAGAATGTCTCAAAGGCAAGTACTTTACATTTGTTTGCATATTCTAGTATTTGAATTGTGGCTATTCGTGGTTGTTGTGGATGGATATGTGTATGTTCACCTAGGGACGGTCCGACGGGGCCTCTAGGGATACGTATTGCCGTGTGTGTGCGTATCACGAACTGTGGTTAACCACCCAGGGATGTCCGACGGGGCTCTGCGGGGTACGGTGGCCGTGAGTCTCGTACCAAGGTTAACTTTGAATTGTTTTTGTTGGAGAAAATGTGTTTTGTGCTTGTGCACCGTATAATATTCCGGAATATAAATGATTTCTAAAAATGACTTTTGGCGCATTTATTCATCTGATTAGAATGTAGTTCAAACGGATTGTACTTGCACTAGCAGTTGTCGCTAACCCCTTAAATGGGGGAAATACTTTTGTATTTCAGGTACAGGTCTTGGAGACAAGCGAGTACTGGAGCCGTATGAGGATGATGGGCAAGCATGATACTGTCCAGTAGTTGATTGTTGGTGTTCTATCCTGTCATTTATTTTGATGTCTTGTTTGGAGAATTCCATTTTATGAAATTGGTTTAAGTACTCGAGTACTTCCTTTTTAAAATTGTTAATGTTGGGTTCTCGTTTGGGAAATGGATTTGATGTCAGATTTTATTTGTCGGGTTGTAGTCTTTTAATTGAATTGTCGTTTTGTTAATGATTGTATGTCGTTGTTGAATGTCTTGTTGGTACGTTAGCCTGGTGGATCCCACAGTGTAGGGTCCACGGCGCTGTAATATACCCCGATCGTCTTGGGGGTGTTACAACGCCTATCAATTATAATTGCGATAGTACCTACAAATATTATAAACTAAAATGAGTATGAGGAAATTCTTTTTGATGCAAGGCAGAACGCAATACAATTATAGTCCAATATAACTATAGACTTTGGTAAGAAATTACTTATTAATGTTTTGGTGCGAATAAAATCATGAAAGCTATCATATTTTATAAAAGTGGGGGCGAGTTCAGAGGGAATAAAGGAATCTTTCTAAGTTGCTAAAACAGCTGTTCTTGCGCCAATAATGTTGGGTACAAGATTGGGTATTGCGCCGTGTTGCGGAAGCGTAAATATCAAGTGCGGAAAATTAAATAATGCAAGGATTTATAGAGGTTCGGCTATAAACGAGCCTACATCCTCTCTCGGTATCTTTTTGATTAGGCTAAAGAAAAACCTCTTCTCCTATCTTCTATCGGTCGAGGTATAACCGTTACAATCACGTCTTCTATTGGTCCGTGATAAACCACTCGTACTTGTCTTTGCGTCGGTCCAAGTTAAACCGTTTTCCTTTTCTATCGGACAAGGAATCAACCGCTCTAGCTCTCTATGGGTACTGGATAAACCTCACTTAGATATCGATTGTGATTTTAATAATGCCGGATCCTTGATCCTAATAACACCGAATCCAAACGTATGTTTTCTTTTACCACTCGTGTATGTTTTTGTGAATTCTCACTCAAACACTTACAATTAACTCAATATCAACAACAAGAATGTGTATAATAATATCACAAGTATAGACTATTTGCTCAAGGTTGTTGTACTCAAACAATACCATAGGGATGGTATTTATAGGCTCCATCATCAAACTAGCCGTAAGCTGTCAGGGCCATCATTACGTACGCTATATGATCTCCATTACGTACATAAGCTCCTTTACGTACGTTAACCTTCATTGGTTACGTACGTTAGCCTCTACACAAAATAGTCCAGGGAGTTTCGTCATTTGAGTTACGTACGCTATCATAGACTTCGTTACGTACGTTAACATTACATCACTGATGACGTCATATATCCGTTGCATACTTTTCTGACTTTGACTCCTCCAACGTTCACTTGGTTGAACTCCTTTACGTACGTTATACAACCTCTATTACGTACATTAGCTTGCCCATATTATGTACGTTAACATACCCTTATTACGTACGTTAGCTTTTTATCCAGCATTTTGCACTTTGTTTTCCTTCGATGCTTGCTTCGCCTCTTCGTTGTTTTGTTTTGCTTATCAACTTTAATCATCAAAATATTATTAATATATGTATGGAACAAAATGTTCCAACAAATAATCCATTGATATTTGTTGTTGGTCAAAGGATTTTCAAAGCCTGATTTCACTGGGTGCACTACTGCATTTGATATAAGGTAAGTTTGATGCAGGTGGAAGCTATTTTTGAGCAGTTCACCGTTTCCTTGATATAACATCCCTGCGACCTTGTTTCCCTGTTGGTGTAGATTAAAGATATAAAGAGACAAACTGTAAGAAAGAGATATGAGTATGGGTGTAGACCAAAATTTACCTTATTATCTGCAAGAAGCATCTTCGGGAATCTTATGGCAGCAGGCTGTGACGATGTTCGAGGTTCTGTTTTATTGAGGACAGAAACTTTCCCAGTCCAGTTTCTTTTGTCAGGAGTTATTGCATCAAGCGAAAATATTTTGGGCTCCATTTAATGAATATATTGTTTTATGAAGAATGTAAGCTATTGACTACAATAATAAGTAAGCGAGTCAGTAGAAAATGTGGCTAGAGTAGATATTACTAACAATTATTAAAATATTAGTGAAGTAGATAAATAATAAAGGCATATCAAATAGCAGATTAACATGAATTTTGTTTCGGCTAAGGAAATAGTAAATCTAAATTTATTATTGATGTCTACCCAATGTTTTCTTATGTAATATCCAGAAAATTTAAATTAATTTTGGCGGTATTAATTTTTTTATTATTATTATTATTAATCTATTTTGACTTCATTTTTAATTTAATTAGCTGCCTAATTAAGAATGTGGCGGAGATATTAGACCGAAGTGTTTCTAAGTTATTAATGGTCGATGTTATCATACGCATTATGTATTAATCGCATAATTGAACCAGGGGACGGAATAATAGACTCGAGATCGATCCATTTTTAATGGGATAAATTATAATCGAACCTTATTGGTCAAATACCAAACTATCCACTATATATAATATACATACATACGTGTATATATATATATATATATATATATATATATATATATATATATATTATTTCTCTCCCCCTCACGGATTTTTATCCCTCTCTCTCAATTCCCGTTTTCCCCACCTAACCCCCTGCTAGGTCAACTACCAAATCTGCCTCCCCCTTCTTGATCAGCAACAGCGGTAGGCGATTGACACAAGGAGCGATGAGTTGAAGGAATCTCGAGTAGGTGGATGGTTCTCTTGCGCGTTTTCATCCAAACTCTCGGCAGCAGGTCGCCGCGGGCCTGGGTTGCGGGAACCGATTGTGCGGCGGCGATGAAGGTGTGCGAACGTTAGATATGGCAGATGAGTTAATTGGGTTCCTGATGTGGTAATGACTATTAAGGTTTGGTTTTGGTGCAGATCGCCAATAAGGTGGACTTTTCCAGCGACAGATTTTCTGGTGTAAGGTGGTCGTAGCTCGGCGGTTGGACTATTGGAAGTTTGGTTTGAATTTTTGACGACCTTCGCTGCCGGGTCCAGTGAGTGATACGATGGTTCGAGATGAGGGTTGACGACGGGGATGGTTTAAGGTTGGAGTCTGGATGGCGGGGTAGGGCGGCGTCAGAACTGGACTGAAGCGATGGTGGGAGTTGGGTTTCCGGTCGGTTTGTGTGTAGGTGTTGTGTGTGTTGGTGTCTGGGTGTGCTTACCCGTGTGTGTGAGTTGTGAGTGTGTGTGTGTGTGTATGTAAGTATATGTGTGTGTTTGTATGTGTGTGTATGTGTGAAATTATATATGTGCGGATGTGTGCAACGTGTGTATGTGTGTGTCTGAGTTGTGTGTGTGTGGGTTATGTGTGTGTGTGTCTGTACCATTATTTATGTGTGTATATATATATATATATTATATGGGTGTGTCCATGTCTATGTGTGTTTTTGTGTGTGTGAGCATGTGTGTACGGTGTGTGCGCTATATATATATATGTGTGTGTGTGTGTGTGTGTGTGTGTGCTATGTGTTTGCGAATGATTGTGGTCGTATATCTCGTCGTGTTGGATTGTCAACGAGGAAGACGTAGGTATATGAGAAGGTTTTGATAATTTGGTCTACGGGCGAATGAGTGTATTTAGGCCTATGAAGTGAGCCGGGTTTCGGAAGTCGTATTTGCGATGATCCTTCAGGAATTTAGATTGTAATTCCCATTATTAGTTACATCGAGATATGGATCCGGGTTGATTATCGTTGGTCGTTTGATTCGATTAATTAATTAAGAGGCGCAATTGAGGTAATATATTAGCCAACTAATTACCTTGAAATTATAAAATATTAAATTGGACCCTTATATTAACTTGTCTATTATGTATTTATATTAAAGGTTTGGATTGCAATGGATCGACCGGGTGAGCCGTGTTTATCGGGACTTTCGGCATCAATTATCGAGGCAAGTGTTCTTGCCTATACGACTTATATCTCGTGAATTGATGTTATGTAAATTGTGAATGATGGTTTACTCGTATTTACTAATTGTGTACCTTAGGATTGAAATTGTTGAGATTAGTTGATTGGTTTGTATACTTGTTGATGGGTAGAGGTGTGTCTTGGATGGTTAAGTTATTGGGGTAGTCGTGTCGTTAAATCTTTGAATATAATGTGTTGATCATGGATACCTTGTGGTATTGACGTATTCGAGGAATGATTTGTATTCGCGTCAGTCTTTGATCGTGGTCATGTGTCAGTAAGTGGACATTCTAGCTAGTGCTATAACTATATACATTATATATTCAACATTCGGAAATTGTGAAAGTTGTGAATGTTAGTGTGCGTGAGTTGTCCTTCCACCCGGGGATGGTCCCACAGGGCCTATGGGGGCCGATACTAATGGGTACGGCCGCGGAAGTGGTTTCCCTCCCGCGGACAGTCCGACGGTGTAACACCCTAAAAAGGTGGCCATTACAGTGCCGTAGATCCCACATTAGGACCCACCAGGCGGTACCCAAAATACAGGTTAAATACACAATAATTGTGATACCGAACCATAAAAAACGTAGTACTAACTCTTATTAGGAGTTTACAGTAGTATGGCCAAAAACCTTATTATACACAGAATCCGAAATACGAGTATAATCCATATGGAGATGGAGTATACCTAAAATAACAATACATTTGTCCAGAATTTAAATTAAATCGGAAAGATAACATTACATGGTCCGAACAAACCTGAACTAGTATCCTTCGAACCCTTCGCCGTCACCATGATCTTCCCGTGCCTTGCCTTTACCTCGACCTAAAATACAACACAAGTATTTCGCCCAACACAGGGTCAGATATCCATGATAAATGATTCTCAAGATATTATACAATTCACATATATTATATTTCAAGGAAAACAACCCGACTATCGAACATACCCCTCGGGCGTATGAACGGTTTGTCACAAAACGTCGAACACATCCAAATATATATATGGACTATGAACGACCAAATTAGTATGGCTCAATGATGGACATCACAGTACGCCCGATCCGGAAATGTGTCAGTGCACATGTCCACCCCGTATACAGAATCCAGGATATACGTGGGACAATGTACCGAATTAGCCTCACGAACTACGTCTCGTGTGCACAGTCCAATACGGAAACACCCACGCATGACTATACATGTGCCTGGCTAAAAATCCTACACAATGACCAATTGGAACGTAGATATGATTCCGGAGATGTCACGATACAACATGACAACGAATTCAATAAATAACATATCTGATTAAGGATCAAGAAACTTACCGAAATGACAATAAGGATCAATGATATCAATGGTTCGAAAGTGACGAACTTGGGAATGTAATCCCACGATGAAAACGGAACATCATCAAGAATAATATCAAACCACGGGTCACAAATTTATAAGTGTTTCACATACACGAAACGTATAATCATCACAAGCATCTAAACATCATTATAACCAAGCAAGATAACTTGCCTCAATACGGAGACGAGACTAGTCCTTTCTTGTCGAATGAACGAAAGGTCCTCGACTTAATATCGGTTACTCGAACAATCAACCTTGTAAGGGATGCAATCCATTCAATAACACATTCTCATAACTATCGATATCTAGTTCAACGAATCGTTATCCTAAATTCAATTTTTTTAGTTCAACCATCTATGTATCATAATTCCATTTCAAGGATTTATACTAACTTCAATTTATTATCATTTTCGGTCATCATTCAAGATGTTCTCGATGATTCATGAGGTTCAAACGAATGAGAATTTATCAAGAACAGTCATCAATGAGAACTTCTCTAAAATTGATATGCCGGTAGAATATCTAAAAAACAACATCAATGTTTAGAAATATAATCCAACCAACTATGTTTTATAAAGCATTGATCAAAATGAAAGTTACTCAGCGATTATCATCGTTCGAATGAATCATGAGTTTGTAAAATTATTACTATGTTCATCGATTATAAGTTCATCAAGTTAGGTTAATGATAAAGTCGAGTTATTTATCACAAGATCCTTACGAAATCATTATCAAGGTGGATTAAACATCTCTGAACTATAACCTTATGTTGATATGATTCAAGGTTCAACCAAATTAGATGATGATCTTAAGTTCATTTAGTTAGAATCTTCCTAAACATGATGGTTTGATTCAATACAATGATAACAATCCTACAATTCAACCTATCTACAATGAAACTAAGGATCATTATTGTCTTAGTGATGATAATAGTTCAGCAAGAAGAGTCAGTTTCTGTTAACCATGATCATCACCATTAAAATACCAAGAACACATCATTACAAAACTCTTAATCCCCATATTCATCATTAAGTTTGTTAAAAGCTTAACTACAAACATGTTTAGCTTGATTAATTCATCATTCGGTGGAGTATACTTTATCACTAACATTATAACTACAAAATTATAGAGTGAATTCGTGTAACATACCTTCATAAATGAAGAACAATACAACAAAACCACAAGAACACATTTTAGCTTCAAGAATAACTCCAAACTTCCAATCAACAAGCTCCCAATAAAGATGCACAGCTCAAACACAAGTTGAAAGAAGGAAGAAGTGATCTAGGGAGGCAGGGGGATGTTTATACTGGAGAAATATTGAAGTTGGACATGCAAAATGAAAGACACAAGTTGTCTTTTTATAACAGCACAGTTCGTTACGTACGTTATCACAAAAGGATAACATACGTTAGCAATTTTACGTACGCTACACCAAAAGTGTTACGTACATAAGCTCGTCCACTGGACTAAAATACGAACACCATTACGTACGTTATGGCTTTAAGCCTTACATACGTAATGTAGGTCAACTAGGTTGCCTCCAAAAGATCAGATATTCGAATCACTCCCGACCCCACACGCCGAAAGTTGAGATCGGATACGACTACACGCATTACGTCCGTAAAATGCACCCCCTTACGTATGTAAATTCTACAACATAGCGCACGTTATGCTAAAGGGTTAGCGTATGTTAAGCACAGGATTACTAGCTCAAAAATGCACTTATTTATACAACGTTGGGTTAGCGTACGTTAACGTTGAAAAATCAAATCATAGTGCGAGTGATAGTTATCATCAAGTCTATTATGATATATTCCAACATCAATAAACATTAAACAAATGCAGTAAGACTACAACAATATTGAATTACCCGAATAATACAACAATAGGTAAGAATTTCCGTCGGATATTATATACTCCCCCCCTTGAAAGGAGTTTCGTCCTCGAAACTAAGGGTTCAACAATTCGGGATACCTCTCTTACATGCTGCTCTCCGTCTCCCATGTGGCCTCCTCGACTCCGTGTCGTGACCACTGAACCTTCAGTAGGGGAATAGTCTTGTTCCGCAATTGTTTGATCCTCCTCTCAAGTATCCGTACGGGGCGCTCACCGTACGAATGATCCTCCGCTATATCGATCTCATCGAACTGAATTATATGACTCGGATAAGAAACATATTTTCTTAACTGGGGGATATGTAACACGTTATGAATCCGGCTCAGATCTGGTGGCAACGCCCGGCGATAGGCTAGATTGCCTACTCGTTCCAAAACCTCAAACGGCCCGACATATCACGGACTCAGCTTGCCTCTCTTCCCAAAACGAAAAACACCTCAAGTAGGGGACACCTTCATTAGTACATGGTCGCCGACCTCGAACTCAAGTGGTCGTCGACGGTTGTGTGCGTAAGACTTCTGTCGGATTTGAGCCATCAACAAACGACTCCTAATCAGAGTGATCTTCTCACGGGTTGCTAACAACATATCGGGTTCCGTACCCAAGACTTCAGATGGATCGTCCCAGCATAAAGGAGATCTACAACGACGTCCATATAATGCTTCATAAGGTGCAATCTGAATCGAAGCATGCCAACTATTATTATAAGTGAATTCCACTAAAGGTAGTTGGGCCTCACAATCGTCCTTCCAATCAAGAATGCACGCCCACAACATATCCTCTAGAGTCTGGATAGTCCTCTCAGACTGACCATCGGTCTGCGGGTGAATGGCCGTACTCAAATTCAACTGCGTGCCCATCGCACGATGAACTGCCTTCCAGAAATGCGACACGAATCGTCCATCACGATCTGATACAATACTCTTGGGGGTACCATGTAGCCTTACGATTTCCTTAATAAATAGCTGGGCTAATCTCTCGGGACCCCACGTGTCTTTAATCTCCAAAAAGTGGGCTGATTTGGTTAGACGGTCCACAATCACCCAGATCGTATTCATCCCTCGACGACTCGTCGGCAAGCTAGTTATAAAATCTATCGATATATCCTCCCATTTCCACTCGGGAATCGGGAGCGGCTTCAACATTCCTGCGAGTCGCTGGTGCTCAATCTTAACGTGCTGACAGGTTAAAAATCTCGAAACGAATTCGACAACCTCACGTTCCATATTCCCCCACCAATAATTTTGCTTCAAATCCTTATACATCTTGCTAGACCCCGGGTGGATAGATTATGGAGTAGCATGGGCTTCTCTCATGATAGAGTTTCTCAACTCTTCGTATGCGGGCACACAAACTCGATTCCTAAAGCGTATCAATCCATCCTCGTGGATCACAAATCTAGGGGCTTTACCTTGAGTTACTTCATCCCGCACTCGAGATAAGAATGGGTCCGTAACCTACTTCTATTTGATCATATCATCAAGAGACGAAGAAATCTCAAGTGTGCAGAGTTGTACCTGAACACGCTGTAGCCAAACTTCAATCTCTGGCCTTACAAGACCTAACTGCAACTCTCTCTGTGTTGTCAAGTGACTCAGCATCTGCTCCTGCACTGTCTTACGGCTCAAAGCGTCGGCAACCACATTTGCTTTACCCGAATGATAAAGGATCTCGATTTCATAATCTTTGATGAGTTCTAGCCACATTCTCTGCCTCATATTTAACTCTTTCTGAGTAAAAATGTACTTCAGACTTTTGTAACCGGTAAAAATCTGACAAGTAACTCCATACAAATAGTGACGCCAGATTTTTAAAGCAAACACCACGGCTGCAAGTTCCAAATCATGGGTGGGGTAGTTGACCTCGTAAGGTCGTAGCTGTCTTGATGCATAGGAGATCACCTTCTCGTTCTGCATTAGTACACATCCCAGGACCTGTTTAGACGCGTCACTATACACCATGAATCCTTCCGTTCCTTTCGGTAGAACCAAGATAGGTGCTGAAATTAACCGACTCTTGAGTTCATCGAAACTCCACTGACATGCCTCTGACCATAAATACTTCCTATCATTCCTCAACAGGTTAGTCATTGGTTGCGCAATCTTGGAAAAACCTTCCACGAACCGTCAGTAATAACCTGCTAATCCCAAGAATCTACGTACTTCCTTCACGTTCTTTTGTGGTAGCCAGTCCCGGATAGCTTCTGTCTTCTGTGGGTCTACCCGCACCCCATCATCTGATATCACATATCCGAGAAAGATAACATCACGCATCCAGAACTCATATTTAGAAAATTTCCCATAAAGCTGTTCACGCCTTAACGCCTCGAGAACTAGATAGAGATGCCGCTCATGCTCTTCATGGTCACGAGAGTAGATCAGAATGTCGTCAATAAAAACGACTACAAAACGATCTATATAGTTAATAAAGACTCGATTCATTAGCTCCATGAATACTGCAGGTGCATTAGTCAGTCCAAAATACATCACTATGAACTCATAATGCCGAGAGCGAGTACTGAAAGCTGTCTTTGAAATGTCAGACTCTCGAATCCTTAACTGATGATAACCGGACCTCAAATCGATCTTAGAAAACACAGCAGCCCCCTAAAGTTGATCCAATAAATCATCAATATGAGGCAAAGGATATTTGTTCTTGATGGTTACCTTGTTCAAGTCACGGTAATCAATACATAAACGCAGAGATCCGTCTTTCTTCCATACAAATAGTACTGGTGCTCCCCAAGGGGACGCACTAGGTCGAATATAGCCCTTCTCCATCAAATCCTCAATCTGATTCTTCAATTCCTGCATCTCAGTCGGAGCCATACGATACGGTGCTTTCGAAAGCGGGCTCGTACCTGGCTCTAATTCAATATTGAACTCTACATCACGATGTGGAGGTAAGCCTGGCAACTCATCTGCAAATACGTCTGGGTAGTCTCGGAATACCGGAATATCGGCCAATTCGACTGGTCGATCCGCTGTTTTGGTCATGAAACACCAATAGCCAATACACCCCTGGTTAAGCAGTTTCACTGCTTTCATAGCGCTGATGACTCTCCCGGGACGACTTGGATTATCACCTCGAAAAATACACTCGAAACCATCATCAGAAGTGATTTACCATCCGCTTGCGGATGCTAAGTATGGCATCATGACGATCCATCCAATCCATACCCAAGATTATATCATCCTTGGGTAAATCGACTACAATCAGATTTGACAACCACTCACGGTCGTTCATACGAATCGGACAGTCCTGGACTTCGCGATTTCCAATAATTCTTCTACCATCGGGTAGACCAATCACATAAGGCTCACAATTGATAACATGGTCTAGAGGCAAACAACTTGAACAAGAAGTAGATATAAAGGAGTGTGAAGCACCAGTATCAAAAAGAACACACACAGGCTGAGAGTGGATCTCGAGTATACCTGCAATCATGCTGGCCTCGGGATCGTCAGCTTTCTTCATCTCGTAAATCCTGGGTTTCGCAGCCCCGACACCGGGTGTAACACTATGATTCCCACGGCCCATTACATTGTTTGCCCCGGTGGTCTGATAAGAAGCGGACGGAGGTGCACGGTTTTGGACAGAGGACTGAACTGGAGCATGAGACGCTACTGGTTCACGTCCGGGTCCACTCTTGCAAAAACGAGTAGTGCTCCATTCTTTCTACATGTATGGCATGCAACGGCCGGTTTTGGGCATTTAGAATTGATGTGCCCCTAATATCCACAGTTATAGCACACCACCGATAAGTTGACCGTTCGAGGTTGTGATCCGGTTGGCTTCGACGCCATGGGTGGTCGATCAGAAGGATTTGGCACAAGTTGGGGACTCTTGAATGTCCCCCAGTTGCTGTCGGTCTGGTTCTGGTTCCTGAATTTCTTGTTGTTGGACTGTGGTTGCTTCTTGGAAATTTCTTTCGCGGCCAGTTCGTACTCCAGAGCTGTCTCGATGAACTCCGGTAGAGTCGTACAGTGGTGATTCAGCAGTTGCATTCTCATTCGGGTTTAAGCCTCTTGAGAAAATATTTGATTTTATCAGCCTCCGTTCGGACAATCGTCGAGGCAAAGGAAGAAGTGCCTGGAATTTCTCGGCAACAGATAGTACATCATCATCTTCAGACGGGCCTGGATTCAGCAATTCTGACAGTTTGGCCTCGCGGAGAGGACCCGGATAGTAACAGTCTAGCATGAGATTTTTAAATTCCTCCCAAGTACATACGCCATCAGCTGGCCTCACCGAAAGCCACCATGTCTGGGCGCTCTTGCCAAGGTAGTAAGCTGCTACGGAGATGCGATTCTCTGCTGGACAGTCTACCATATCAAATAATTTCTCGAAGTGTTCGATCCAATGCACGATATCAGCAGGCTCAGAGGAGCCTTCAAAAGTTGGGGGTCGCTGGCGAGAGATGTCGCTGATAATCGGAATCACCGGTCTGCCATGTACATGAGGTGGACCCTGATGTTGGTGCATAGCTCCCATTAACTGAATCATCTGGGTCAATTAAGCCATCATGCCCTCCATCACAGCGTAAGGATAGACACGTGCATCCTCGCGTCCAGTGTGGTACGATTGGTCCCTAGTAGGCGAATCACTGCCTGCGGAACTACATTCGCACGTCTATTGGATCGTGGTATCGGGATTCGGACCCTTCCGCGGCCTCGTCCCCCTCTTCCACGGCCTCTCAAATTTTTTTCCATACTGAAAGAATCAATTCATAATGATAACCATAAGTATAGTTCATGACATCAATCAAAATTCATGCTAAGTTAATAGCAACAAGGAATTACACATTCAAGAAAACAGTTTGCAATAATATTATCGATACTACGAGTGTCACACAGACAGAATATCATATCGACGTTGAGTCTAACAATTTCAATCATATAATTAGTTCAAAATTCACTTCGAATTATCGATCAGATAAATCTTGCCACAAATCCTCGAAAAATGACAAGATCAACAATGAGATTCATTTCAATATCAATATCATACCAGTTATTAAATCATGGTTTGTAAAGTACATACCGTATTTGGTTCGTAGGTCAGGCGCTTGCACGGATCACGCATGACACGGAGTTCTCTTGATACTAGTTCATAACAACTCATAAATAATAAAAAAATTCTCTCTGATACCATCTTCTGTAACACCCGAAAAAGGCAGCCATTATAGTGCCGTAGATCCCACGCTGGGACCCACCACGCGGTACCCAAAATACAGGTTAAATACAAAATAATTGTGATGTCGAACCACAAAATCGTAGTACTTACTCCGATTAGGAGTTTACAGTAGTATGGCCAAATACCTTATTATACACAGGATCCGAAATACGAGTATAATCCATATGGAGATGGAGTATACCTAAAATAACAATACATTTGTCCAGAATTTAAATTAAAGTGGAAAGATAACATTACATGGTCCGAACAAAACCGGACAACAAAAGACTCGGGCCCCCCAAACTAGTATGCTTCGAACCCTTCACCGTCACCATGATCTTCCCGTGCCTTGCCTTTACCTCGACCTAAAATACAACACAAGTATTTCGCCCAACACAGGGTCAGATATACATGAATGATTCTCAAGATTTTATACAATTCACATATATTAGATTTCAAGGAAAACAACCCGACTAACGAACATACCCCTCAGGCGTATAAACGGTTAGTCACAAAACGTCGAACACATCCAAATATATATGGACTATGAACGACCAAATTAGTATGGCTCAATGATGTACATCACAGTACGCCCGATCCGAAAATGTGTCAGTGCACATGTCCACCCCGTATACAGAATCCAGGATATATGTGGGACAATGTACCGAATTAGCCTCACGAACTACGTCTTGTGTGTACAGTCCAATACGGAAACACCCACGCATGACTATACATGTGCCTGGCTAAAAATCCTACACAATGACCAATCGGAACGCAGATATGATTCCGGAGATGTCACAATACAACATGACAACGAATTCAATAAATAACATATCTGATTAAGGATCAAGAAACTTACCAAAATGACAATAAGGATCAATGATATCAATGGTTCGAAAGTGACGAACTTGGGAATGTAATCCCATGATGAAAACGGAACATCATCAAGAATAATATCAAACCACGGGTCACAAATTTATAATTGTTTCACATACACGAAACGTATAATCATCACAAGAATCTAAACATCATTATAACCAAGTAAGATAACTTGCCTCAATACGGAGACGAGACTAGTCCTTTCTTGTCGAATGAACGAACGGTCCTCGACTTAATATGGGTTACTCGAACAATCAACCTTGTAAGGGATACAATCCATTCAATAACACATTCTCATAACTATGGATATCTAGTTCAACGAATCGTTATCCTAAATTCAATTTGTTTAGTTCAACCATCTATGTATCATAATTCCATTTCAAGGATTTATACTATCTTCAATTTATTATCATTTTCGATTACCATTCAAGGTGTTCTCGATTATTCATGAGGTTCAAACGAATGAGAATTTATCAAGAACAATCATCAAGGAGAACTTCTCTAAAATTTATATGCCGGTAGAATTTCTTAAAAACAACATCAATGTTTAGAAATATAATCCAACCAACTATGTTTCATAAAGCATTGATCAAAATGAAAGTTACTCAATGATTAACATCGTTCGAATGAATCATGAGTTTGTAAAATTATTACTATGTTCATCGATTATGAGTTCATCAAGTTAGGTTAATGATAAAGTCGAGTTATTTATGACAAGATCCTTACGAAATTATTATCAAGGTGGATTAAACATCTCTGAACTATAACCTTATGTTGATATGATTCAAGGTTCAACCAAATTAGATGATGATCTTAAGTTCATTTAGTTAGAATCTTCCTAAACATGATGGTTTGATTCAATATAGTGATAACAATCCTACAATTCAACCTATCTACAATGAAACTAAGGATCATTATTGTCTTAGTGATGATAATAGTTCAGCAAGAAGAGTGAGTTTCTGTTAACCATGATCATCACCATTAAAATACCAAGAACACATCATTACAAAACTCTTAATCCCCATATTCATCATTAAGTTTGTTAAAAGCTTAACTACAAACATGTTTAGCTTGATTAATTCATCATTAGGTGGAGTATACTTTATCACTAACATTATAACTACAAAATTATAGAGTGAATTCGTGTAACATACCTTCAGAAATGAAGAACAATACAACAAAACCACAAGAACACACTTTAGCTTCAAGAATAACTCCAAACATCCAATCAACAAGCTCCCAATCAAAATGCACAGCTCAAACACAAGTTGGAAGAAGGTAGAAGTGATCTAGAGAGGCAGGGGGATTTTTATACTGGAGAAATATCGAAGTTGGACGTGCAAAATGAAAGACACAAGTTGTCTTTTTATAACAGCACAGTTCGTTACGTACGTTATCACAAAAAGATAACGTATGTTAGAAATTTTACGTACGCTACACCAAAAGTGTTACGTACGTAAGCTCATCCACTGGACTAAAATACGAACACCATTACATACGTTATGGCTTTAAGCCTTACGTACGTAATGTAGGTCAACTAAATTGCCTCCAAAAGATCAGATATTTGAATCACGTCCGACCCCACATGCCGAAAGTTGAGATCGGATATGACTACACGCATTACGTACGTAAAATGCACCCCCTTACTACGTAAATTCTACAACATAGCGCACGTTATGCTAAAGGGTTAGCGTACGTTAAGCGCAGGATTAATAGCTCAAAAATGCACTTATTTATACAACGTTGAGAAATCAAATCATAGTGCGAGTGATAGTTATCATCAAGTCTATTTTGATATATTCCAACATCAATAAATATTAAACAAATGCAGCAAGACTACAATAATATTGAATTACCCGAATAATACAACAGTAGGTAAGAATTTCCGTCGGATATTACAGATGAGGCCTCTGGGGTCGATACAAATCGGTACGGCCACGGGTTACCAAGTGTGGTTTTCGTGATGTTGATGTTGATGTTTTCAATAATTGTGATATGTCGGGAATATCACAACGTTTATCCTCGATGTTGAGATATATTATATATAGGGTCTTAGTACTTGGCTAGAATGGCACTGGGATATGTGTTGCATGTGTTTTATTCCTCGGTTGTAAAATTTTGGTGTCAGAATGTGGGCTTTGTTATTGTTCACGTGCATTGTGATTTGAAGAAAGTTTGGGGTGAGACCCTAACGATTATGTAAAGGTTGTTTTGCGGAAAATGCCTTTGGCCGAGACCTATTTCAAACAGTTTTATAACTAAGGATGGAAGGTCCAAAAAGATTTCCTAATTATAAAAATATTTGTTGCATGAACGAGATTTGGGCTGAGACCCTGTTGTTTTCAAAAAAGGTTTTATAATCTTGAATTTGATGTCCCAAAAGACTTTTTGTCGTTTTCCTAAAACTCCCGAGTCGATATATTGCTTCCAAGGACTTGAGTTGTACTTTAAAACATTGTAAACCTCTCGGGAACTTCTTTCATGGTTTATCGTTGTTTTCATATAACTGATATTTGCATGGTATATGTTGTATGGCCTGAATACTTGTACTAGCCATTCAAAAGCTAACCCTTTAAATGTGGTATATGCGTCTCATGCATTTCAGGTATGCGTAATTCGTTAGAACAATCACAGGGATGACATGGAAGAAGATGAGTCGCCATACTAATCAAGAGTTAAGAGTCAGATAATGTCGGTGAATTGTCGAGCTAAACCCTGTCGTCCTTTGTATTATATTTTGACCCTTGGGTGGGTATGGATAGTAATGAGTTTATTTTTGGGATTACTTTAGTCGTGACACCTTATCGGTCAGTGTAATTTAAGATTTGACCTTATCGATCCGTGTTAGTATAATGTTTGACCTTGTCCGGTCAAACTTTTATTCGTATCGTGGTGGTTAGCCTCGTAGATCCTTGTGAAAAAAGGGTCTACGACGTGTAATATTCCCGATGAATTTTCGGGGTGTTACATTTATGGTATCGGAGCTTAGGTTGTAGAGACCTAGGCTGTCGGGTCGAGTCGAGTCGTGATTAGTCGAGTCGTGCTTTGTCGCGTCGTCCGAGTTTTCGGTTAACAAGTCGACTTGTGCTCCATTGAGATTAGTATCGTGGGTGACCGTCATCTTCGTGAGACCTGTGGATATAAGTCTACCCTTTTATATATTATATTTTATATTTTGTGTTGCATAATTTTATTTGCAAGTAAGAGGTAAGATAGAAACTATATTTGATATTCGTGGTATATCACGTGTGTAGAAATTGGGATATACTGGTTGATTAAGTTTTGATTGGTACAATGTGTTGTGGAAGTTTCTGGACATTAATGTGTTCTATGAGGTGTATTGACGGTAGAGATTGTCGGAAACACAAACAGATGGTCTCGACGTATTTTTTAATTTAAGATTATATTCATAATTGGTACCGGTTAGTATGCTGATTTGAATGCTAGATGGGCACGTGTTTGGGAACCAGATATGTTTGACTAATTGTTGCTAATTGATACAAACGTGTTGATATTGATAACTGTGTTGGTTGTGCGTGTATTTGAAAATATTTCTGAAAATTTCATAGACTCGAGTATGTTGTGAAAAATCAGATCTTCTAAAATATTTTACTCGTATGGTTAAATGGCGGTTAGTGTGAATTTTTGAAAATTTTCTGAAATTTTGGACAAGCCAGCCGTATATTTTCAAATAAGAGAGTCGATTCATCATTTCTTGCCACCTCAATGTACTCTCATTGTTAGCTATATTCGTGGCACGTGTATGTTTAAATGACTTACAAGTATTTTGTAATCTGAGCTAAATTGGAAAATTATCGTAACTATTTTATTGGTACGTGTAAGCGGTGACTTAAACGTATGCTTTGAAATTTTTGACTTTTGCAATTCGGGCTTTGCATTTTCTAATGAGATTTTTTTGACGGCACTCATATTTGGAGAGTATTTAAATTATTGAAAATTATTACCGACTTTGTTCTTTGGCGTACTTGCAAATGACTTTCTGAGGAATTTTATAAACTTAGATATGGCTGTGGAAAAATTGAATTCTAAAAAATATTTTGTCGGTATGCATAACTAGTGACTTAGCCTATACATTGTTTTTAATTAAAAACATTTTGAGTTTGACAAAGTGATCGTGCACTTTTATAGAAACCCTGCGACGGAATACGAATGATATATTTTGAAATACTATCGATATTTTATAAAATGCCACCATCGTTAATCATTTGTCATATTTAAAAAGGATTTTGGAAAGTGATTTTTGTCGATTAATTCTATTTTCAAATAACTCGAGTAAGATTTGGAAAACTTCTGTGGGGAGTCAGTTAGTGCATACTGATTTCATCATTGGCGCATGCTAATGAACCCTGACAGAACCTTTGGTGATTATAGTTCTTTAACGCACACTGACTGTAGGCTTAGTGCGCGTTAAGATGTAGTGTCTGCGTAGAGTAGTTTAATGCTTAAATGAGAGACTAGTCGGAACTAGGGTGATTGTGTGTGAGATAAAGTTGATTGAGATATTTGTCGTGTTGTCGTTCTCATTGCGTAGTTTTGGGTCATGTTATCAAATGAGACATTTGTGATCTATGATTTATAGTTTTGATAAAGCTACCCGAGGTATCATAATACTATGGGATCGTGACCCACAATACCAAAAATTATGTTAATGATCTTGTGATACTTGGGATTACAATTAATCCATATTAAGATACCTGGGAGCCGATATATATATATATATATATATATATATATTGCTACTGCACAGTTGTCACCTTCGAGTATATCAGGTCTTGTTGATCGGATCATGGGATCTCCTTGCTCGATCGGTCCGCGTAATATTTTTGGAACAACATTATAGTGAGATGGGTGAAGATATGGTAAGTCTCGGGGACGAAACTTATTTTAAGTGGGATAGTATGTAATATCCAGAAAATTTAAATTAATTTTGGTGGTATTAATTTTTTTTATTATTATTAATCTATTTTGACTTTTATTTTTAATTTCATTAGCTGCCTAATTAAGAACGTGGCGGAGATATTAGACCGAAGTGTTGGTAAGTTAATGCTGGTTGATGTTATCTTACGCATATGTAATAATCACATAATTGAACCAGGGGACGGAATAACAGATTCGAGATCGATCCATTTTTAATGGGATAAATTATAATCTAACCTTATTGGTCAAATACCAAACTATCTACTATATATATATATATATATATATTATTTCTCTCCCTCTCATGGATTTTTATCCCTCTCTCTCAATTCCGGTTTCCCCCGCCTAAACCCCTGCTAGGTCAACTACCAAATCTGCCTCCCCCTTCTTCATCAGCAGCAGCGGCAGGCGATCGACACAATGAGCAATGAGGTGAAGGGATCTCGAGTAGGTGAACGGTTTTCTTGCGCGTTTTAATCTGAACTTTCGGCAGCGGGTCGCCGCGAGCCTGGGTTGCGAGAATCGAATGTGCGGCGGCATTGAAGATGTGCGAATGTCGGATACGGCGGATGAGTTAATTGTGTTCCTGATGTGGTAATGACTATTGAGGTTTGGTTTTGGTGCAGATCGTCAATGAGGTGGAGTTTTCTGGCGACAGATTTTCCGGTGTAAGGTGGTCGGAGCTCAGCGGTTGGACTTTTGGAAGTTTGGTTTGAATTTCCAGCCACCTTCGCTGCCGGGTCCAGTGAGTGATTCGATGGCGGGTTAGGGCGGCATTAGAACTGGAATGAAGCGACGACAGGAGTTTGGTTTCCGGTCGGTTTGTGTGTAGGTGCTGTGTTTGTTGGTGTCTGGGTGTGCATAACCGTGTGTGAGTTGTGAGTGTGTGTGTATGTAAGTATATATGTGTGTTTGTATGTATGTGTGTATGATGTGTGGGTGTGTGTTGCGTGTGTATGTGTGTGTCTGGATGTTGTGTGTGTGGGTTATGTATGTGTGTCTGTACCATTATATATATATATATATATATTGTGTGGGTGTGTCCGTGTCTATGGGGTTTTTGTGTGTGTGAGCATGTGTGTACCGTGTGTGTGTGTGCTATATATGTGTGTGCGAATGATTGTGGTCGTATATATCGTCGTGTTGGAATTGTCAACGAGGAAGACGTAGGCATATGAGAAAGTTTTGATGATTTGGTCTACGAGCGGATGAGTGTATTTGGACCTATGAAGTGAGCCCGAGTTCAGAGGTCGTATTTGCGGTGATCGTTCAAGAATTTAGATTGCAATTCCCATTATTAATTACATCGAGATATGGATCCGGGTTGATTATCATTGGTCGTTTTATTCGATCAATTAATTAAGGGGCGTAATTGAGGTAATATATTAGCCGACTAATTACCTTGAAATTATAAAATATTAAATTGGACCCTTATATTAGCTTGTCTATTATGTATTTATATTAAAGGTTTGGATTGCAATGGATCGATCGGGTGAGCCGTGTTTATCGGGACTTTCGGCATCAATTATCGAGGCAAGTGTTCTTGCCTATACGACTTATATCTCGTGAATTAATGTTATGTAAATTGTGAATGATGGTTTACTCGTATTTACTAATTGTGTACTATAGGATTGAAATTGTTGAGATTAGTTGATTGGTTTGTATACTTGTTGATGGGTAGAGGTGCGTCTAGGATGGTTAAGTTGTTGGGGGGTAGTCGTGTCGTTAAATCTTTGAATATAATGTGTTGATCATGGATACCTTGTGGTATTGACGTATTCGAGGAATGATTTGTATTTGCCCTGGGGATCGATACTAATGGGTACAGCCACGGGTTACCAAGTGTGGTTTTCGTGATGTTGATGTTGATGTTTTCAGTAATTGTGATATGTCCGGAATATCACAAAGTTTATCCTCGATGTTGAGATATATTATATATAGGGTCTTTGTAATTGGCTAGAATGGCACTGGGATATGCGTTACATGTGTTTTATTCCTCGATTGTAAAATTTTTGTGTCAGAATGTGGGTTTTGTTAGTGTTCCCTGTTGGGAATGCTTTGCATCCAACGTCCTCACCTTCGAATCGGGAGAACGTAACTGGCCGGGCTTAACACCCGGACCTGCAGCACCCTAGTGGTGCAGCCCCTCATGTCCGCCTGTCGCGTATGGGGCTCTGCGCTGCTACTAGAAAGTGCTTAAATGAATTGATTTGGACTACACATACCAACAAGATGAATCTTCTTTTCTGGTAGCCATCTCATAGAAACTCCAAAGTTAAGCGTGCTTGGCCTGGAGTAGTTATGGCATGGGTGACCCCCTGGGAAGTTTCTTAGGGTGCGTGAGTGAGGACAAAGCATGCTAGAAAAGACTCGTGTTGGTACAGTGAGGATAGTCTTCATCATTTTCAGGGACCAACAGTGATCTGGTTCTCATGTATGGCGGTGGAGAACTTGATGTGATGGGCTTCACTGATTCATACTTTCAAGGACAGAAAGACGATTCGATGTCTACTTCTGCTACATATTTACTCTTAATGGAGGAGCAGTATCTTGGCGTAACGCCAAGAAAAGCGCGACTGCTGATTCCACTAGTCAGGCTGAGTATCAAGCAGCCTCGGAGGCTTCTAAGGAAGGGTTATGGATTAAGAAGTTTCTGGGAGAACTTCAAGTGATACCATGTACTGAGCTGCCTTTCTGCGACAACGACAGAGCTGTAGCGCAGGCCAAGGAGCTAAGATTTCACAGTACCAAACACATTGAGAGGAAGTATCATCTCGGGAGAGAATTTATTCGCAAGGGATACATTGTGCTTCATAGAGTAGACTCAGCCGACAACAAGGGACACATTGTGCTTCATAGAGTAGACTCAGCCGACAACGTCTCTGATCCACTGACCAAGCCACTTTCTCAGATTAGATTGGAGCGTCATCTAGAAAACATGGGTATTAGATACCATAGTGTGTGGCATTGAGTACAAGTGGGAGATTGTTAGGAGTATGCCCTCGAATGCCACTCAGGGGATGTAAGAGTGAGGGCATTGTACTTGTTATTATGTAATATCATTGTCATAAGGCATTATATGTTTCTTTATTTAATTGTAGTCACTGGCGTTCCTGACTCGTAAATATATATATAGAAACTAGTCCGTGTATTTGAGAGCAAAACATTCCACTCCTTATTAGATAAGGGGATCAGCGCTGAAAAGGTTTATGGCTCAAATACTTAATCGTTCGCAAATCGATGAAACTTGACTGGGAAGACTTGTATGACGTGTTATTTGACTTGGAGAGTGCCTGTCGAACACTAATGATTAGTGGGAGCACACGTTATAGGTATGCTAATGAGATTAGTATATGCGAACCAAGTCACCCTCGATTTGTCACACGGATTCACTCTGGGACAGTCAATGCCGGAATCGAAAGGTTGTGATAGGTATTCGTGAACCTTTGACTTGAGGATTTAGTAGGGATGTGCTTGTGACGTTAAGATTTTCATTAGAGTAGTTCGACCCAGAAAACCGGAAGGTGGGGGTCAACCTCGACGTGCGTCTTAACGGGCAAGTAGCAGGTTCTACTGAATTCCAAGATAGAATTCTTTCTCCTGTTAGTGAATGGATTATATGTCCTATGCTGTTATTGGCAGATGAGATCATAAGTCTTTGGCCAAAGCATTAGAGCTATTTGTATTGGATACACGAGAGCTCGATGATCTCGATTTGCATTAACTCATGCATAGCGTCAAGTACAGATAGGATTTGACTGACCGTGACCCTATAACTTGATCGGGACATTTGAAAGAAGGGTTTATACGTATACTGGTATTCACGACAAAATGGTTTTCGAATGATCCCAATCATTCGTTCTCAGTTGGGGTACAGTGTAGGCCGCCTGGCTAGGTGGTGCTACTACTCTTTGGTTCCTCCCATTGCTAACTGAGATGGACCTACCGAATCGCGCAATAGGATCGATGACGGAATGAATCGAGCTTATTCTCTCTTTATAAATATTAGATATTGGATATCTAATTTATTGGACATTGAATGTCTAATTAATTTTGGGACATTGGATGTCTAAATTAATTTATTGGATAAATTAATATACGGCCTAATGAATTAAATAAATTACTGGGTGATTAATTTAATTCATGAATATAATTATATCTTAGAGAAATAAATTATATTATTTTGTATTTAATATGATTGATTAATTGGATTAATTAATTGATATAAATACATCGGAACAGAATGGAGTTTATGTGTTTGGACTCACGGGAGTCCGAACCAAACGAAACCCGTTCGGGTCTTCTAGATGGCTGCCTCCCCCACCTATGTAATATTCGGGGGTAATTTTTTTTTTCTTTCGTGTTACTGTTGAGTTGTACGTATTCATTTGGAATTGTACAAGTGTTGTTGTTTGGACCGATACAATGTATATTGTATTAGAATATTTCGGGATCGAAATATTTATCTTGATCGACAGTTTGGTTTAAATCGTTTGGTTGTTGCTTGGCGAGTTTGGAATTTTGGCTAAGTTTATAGCCATAGCGTACGCTACCTGTGTAGCATTACGTACGCTAATTTGTTGCGATTACGTACGTTACGCCCTGAGGTTACGTACGTAATGCGTGGTAGGTGGTGGGAACCTTCCTCGTGGTCAACTTTCGGGGCAAGGGTATCTTTGGGGTATCATTTATATATATATATATATAAATATATTATCATTTTGTCATCTCTCTCTCCCTCACCTTCACCTTCTCACGATAACATACATATATATATACACCATCTATCATCTTCTCTATCTCTTGTCCTCTCTCTCTCGTTCCCTCTCTTCTCTCCGCTCTCGTCTTTTTTTCTTTCTTCCGACGAGGTAGAGCTTGAGGACGGCCAGCCGGCTTCTCCATTTTCCGGCGACGGACTGGAGTTGACGATCGGAGGTAGGGCTGACGTCTCCGGCGACGACTGATGCTCGGCGACGGCAGGCGGCTCGCGACCAGAGCTCGGCGGCGGCCGATCGGAACTTTCGGATCGGAAGGCACTGCAAATACGGTAGAGCTGTTCCGGCATTTTTTTTTTCTTCTGGCGAGTCGGAGCTCAGGCGCCGGTTCTTCATGGTTTCCGGCCATGGATGCGGTTCCATTGATTCCGGCGACCGGAGGTGGTTTTTGTCCGGAATGGACGGCGGAACGGAGGTTTGTCATATTTCCGGCAAGAGTTGCAGGCGGAGAGTCGGGTGAAAACCGGCCATGGACGGAAACGGGCTGGAGTTGGACGAGGTCCGGCGGGTCAGTTTTTCCGGTGGCCGAGTTTTGTTTTCTGACCGGATTCCGGCGAGGGTTGCCGACCGACTCTTCTGGTTAGTTTTTTATTGTGTGTGTTTTGTGAGTTTGTGTGTGTGTTTTGTGAGTTTGTGTGTTCTGTATATATATATATAATGTATATATAGCGGTGTATTATATATATATATATATATATATATATATATTGTGTGTGTTGTGTAGTGTGTGGGTGTGTATTAATATATATATATATATCATGTGATGGGTGTGTTGTGTATATATATATAACGTGAATGTGTGTGTTGAGTCTAATATATATATTGTGTGTGTTGTGTAGTGTGTGGGTGTGTATTAATATATATATATCATGTGCTGGGTGTGTTGTGTATATATATATAACGTGAATGTGTGTGTTGAGTTGAATATATATATATATATATATATAGTGTGTTGTGCAGTAATATATACTGTGTGTGTGGTGTGTGTTGTAGTAAGTAGTGTTTGCATGTGCAATATATATATATATATATATATTATGTAAAGTGAGTGTGTGTTAGTAATGTGCGTACCGTATGTATATTATACATATATATATATATATATATATATATATATATATATATATATGTGTGTGTGTGTATACGGATAAATACGAGTATAATATGTGTTCGTGTTGGAATCGGAGTATCTATTATGCCGTTTTCGGTCGATATCGTGTTATCGAATGAATTGTATTTCATTCAAGGTTGTTCGAGTGCTTGTGATTGTCGGAGGACGCCGTTGATCGATTCGTGGTAGGACGTTGATCGTGGAAGGACTTTCTCGCCTTCGGTTTGAGGCAAGTTTTATACTTGTACTGGTCAATGAGATTAATGTTATCATGTATGTGTATGAATGTGTGTATCATTTCGAGACTTGGTTTCTTTATGATTTTGTTGATATCAGGGGATTGTTTGATACGATACCCTTCGGCAAATTATGCCAAATATTATTGTTGTTCGTAAATGGCCGATTTAAGGCATTGCGATACTTGTTGGTAATATATTTGTCGATAGCCGGTTCATGTATCGACATATCGATTGTTATTGTTGATTGATGTTCCTTTGAGATATTGTTGTTGATAGCGGTTCGCGGCATCGGCGTATCGATTGTTGTTATTGATTGATGTTCCATCAAGGTATTTTTGTGAATCGTTATTGATATCGGTTTTTCTATTGATGTAGTTTTGGCCGATTAAAGGCATTGACGTATTCGATTATCATCTTCGTTCTCGGTAACCGATTAAAGGTGCCGAGACATCCGTTGTATAATCGTTATCGGTTAACCGTTCTGAAGGTAATCGATATATTGAATTGGGATTATCAAAGATAATTCCCATCCGTTGACAAAGAGATAATTCCCATCCGTTGTATAATTATTATCGATTGGCCGTTCTACGGTAATCGAAGTATTGAATTGGGACTGTTGAGGATAGTTCCCATCCGTTGAATTATTATTGTCGTGTTGACCGATTCAAGGCAGCACACTATTATTCTTGTGAACTCGGTAATTTTGTGATCGTTGAGGGTTGAAGATTTCCCGGATCGTTGTGTTGCGATTATTGTTCGTGTTAATCGGTCCTTAGGGATTTTGATCCCAGGATGGTTGTTTTGAATATCGTTGGTCGTGTCGATCTTTCATTATTCGTGTGTCATCGTTCACTTGGTGAGTCGTATGATCCGTATTGGATGTGTTATCCTTTGAGTTTCGTTGTCATGTTGTATAGTGACATATCCGGAATCATATCTGCGTTCCGATTGGTTATTGTGTAGGATTTTTAGCCAGGCACACGATGGTCATGCGTGGATGTTTCCGCATTGGACCGTGCACACGAGACGTAGTTCGTGAGGCTAATTAGGTACATTGTCCCACGTATATTTCTGGATTCCGTATACGGGGTGGACATGTGCACGGACACATTTCCGGATCGGGCGTACTGTGATGTCCATCATTGAGCCATACAATTTTGTTCGTTCATAGTCCATTTAAATGTGTGGATGTGTTCGACGTTTTGTGATTAAGAGTTCATACGCCTGAGGGGTATGTTCGAAAGTCAGGTTTGTTTCTTTGAGATCTGTATTGTGATGATTTACGGCTTGGCATTCGGCTTCGTGCCACCGTGATATTTTGGCGGCTTCGGGCTGTTCGGCTTTCAGGCCATCGTGATATTTTGGCAGCTTCGGCTGAGGGCTTTCAGGCCATTGTGATGTAACGGTATTTCCGTTTGAGCCTTCGGGCATTGTGATCCTTATTTATTTCAGCGTTGGTTTGATTTACCTTCGGGTAATGTATTGTTGTGTTCTATATTGATGATTCGCCGTTGGGCACTTATGTTCTAACCTATTGAGCAGGTATTGATCGTATGCCATGGGCATAGTGTTCCAAGAATGCTCGATTCTTACTTTGGTTTGTGAGCATCTCGTACTACCATTGTTGTACTGTTTATTCTGCCTTTGAATGCATATCATGTTGTGCATGTATTTGATATTCATTATTCTGGATGGCTGACCCCGTGGGGGCGGAACATGTTTTCATGTTTTAGGTACTTGCGAGGAGAGAGTTGAGACACAGGGGCATGACGATGGCGACGAGGCATTCGAGCGATACTAGTCCGAGATATTTTGGTGTTCATGTTGGTCAGACAGTTGGAGTACTCCATTTTTGTTCAGTCGTTGTCGTTTTGTATCATCCGAGCAAGGCTCGTGGATGTTGTTGTATTTTTATTTTGGCCATGTAGGCCCATTCTTGTCGTTGAAATTCCATATCGGAATAGTATGTCGGACGTCATAGTAGGGTCTGTGATTTCCCATTTTGGTCAGTTTGTTGTATTTTAGTCGTGTTCGCCTGGTGGATCACCTGATGTGGGGTCCACGGCACTGTAATAACCCAATGGGATTTGGGGTGTTACAGAAGATGGTATCAGAGCATTGGGTTGTGAGATACCCTGGCTTGTGTGTTATGTGGCTCTACCAAGGCGGTAGTAGCGGGGCTGTCAGGTTATGACAATCTGGACAGTCTGGTTTTGTGAGTCGTGATAGTTGGACGGCTGTATGAGTCATTCTTTCATCGAGTCGTCGTCAGTGAAGACTAGTATCGTAAGACCTCGAAGCTTCGTATGACCTGTGTAAGGACTCTATTCTCTTTTATGTGCATACATTCATTATGTCATTGATTAAACCTGTTTTGTTGACACTTGTATGTGACGATCGGGTGCAATTTATTTATGATTATTTGCTTTGGAGCATGTGGGCTCTGTATCGGCTATGATTAGCGCGATCGATGTGATAGTTTATCTGTTGAGTATGTATACTCGTGTTTGGCGTTGACCTAGCATTCTGGCCGTTGAGGCGTAATTGTGTTGTGGTCATGATTGAACGTTATTCTTTCAGTCTGGAAAGAGGACGTGACAGAGGGGGTAGAGGCCGTAGAGTGGGCCGACACCCGAAACCTCCTACCAATACTTTGGTGGCTGATGAATCATTTTCGGATTCGTGCTCGAGAACCCACCGATCGTGATTGTGTTTGGATCGAGTTCAAGACTCTCATGTTAGGGAGGTATTATCCGGCTCCACTTCGTCAAGCCAAGTTGTCGGAGGTTTTGAACCCCGAATCCGTCAAGGACGAGGGTGTTATTGTTATTGCTGAGAAGTTTCAAGGACTTCTTCAGTTTACTTCATCTGTTATCCGTACTGAGGCGGATAAGATCAAGTATTTTAACAAGAGGTTGAACCCGCGGTTGAGAATGCAGTTGTTCAATCACAATTGTAGTTCACTTGACGAATTCATCGAGAAGACTCTTGGAGCAGAGCTTTCGATCAAGGAGCTTACTCAGAAGGATCCTTCAGTTTCTTCTGGTGAGAGGACTAGGATGCCGATTCGTTCAGAGGGACATCGAGCTCCGACGTCCAAGAGGTCATTTCCTAGTCGGCTTCGTACTGGGAAAACATTTTCTTCTCAGGCGACGAGTTCGACTGTTATTTGTTTTAATTGTGATTCAGCGGGGCATGTGAGTACTTGATGTACGATGCCAGCTATTATTTATTTTCTGTGTGGGAGGCAGGGACACCTTCAGAAATACTGCAGGAGTTCTAGTGCCAGTAGGTCTCGAGAGAGCTCATCGGCCTCGAGAGATTTTGTTACTTCAGTCCGTACTTCATCCAAGGGGTCATATCGGGCTTCGGGAGCCAGAGGTATGGACACCCGAGGGGGAGTAGCGAGTTCAGATTTGTGTTTTCCTCGAGTCGATGGGATCGAGGAACTCGATGATCTGGAGGATGTGGATTCTGGGTACATTTGAGATGTAGCCTTGATTTGTATTTTCCTTGTCTCTCGGATTGATGTTTGACTCGGTCTGTATTTTAATATTGCGGTTGTGAACCATTTATTATTGATCTATCTTGTTATGATTGTATCTGAGAATCTTGACACTTGAGTCATTTGATGTGATTTTCTTTCCTTTTGGTCCTGTACCCGAGATTTTTGTGATGATCTGGGTAATCGTTCATTTTGATTCGAGACGTCAAGTCGTGAGGACTTGGGCGTGCGGTTGATATGGTCCCGAGGACTATTCGTGCGTTGTTATTTTCTTTTGTGGTGCGAGTCCGTGTTTGCATGGGCGTCCGATGCTGATGAGAACGGGGGAGTGTACACTGATGACCGTAGACATGTACAATGGGCGGCACCCGCGGGATGTGTACGCCGGTGTTACTAGTCATGCAGTTAGTATGACTTCCTGACTGGTCTCTAGTAGGAGAGTCATGATTCGGCTAATCTCGCATTTGATTGAGTGTCTTTATCACTTGATTTTTTTTGCCTTGTTCAGGCAGAGGAGACGTGGGGACCCGTGGGGTCGGCCCAGTTACTCAGGCGGAATTGCTCGTATTGAGGAGTATTCCTGGAGATGTTGTTTTCTTATCCTGATGGATAGTCCGTGTCCCGAATTGTGCACCCTGAGTTTCGGGGACGAAACTCTTTTTAAGGGGGGGAGTATGTAATATCCGGGGGTAATTTTTTTTTTCTTTCGTGTTACTGTTGAGTTGTACGTATTCATTTGGAATTGTACAAGTGTTGTTGTTTGGACCGATACAATATATATTGTATTAGAATATTTCGGGATCGAAATATTTATACTGATCGACGGTTTGGTTTCGTCGTTTGGTTGTTGCTTGGCGAGTTTGGAATTTTGGCTAAGTTTATAGCCATAGCGTACGCTACCTGTGTAGCATTACGTACGCTAATTTGTTGCGATTACGTACGTTACGCCCTGAGGTTACGTACGTAATGCGTGGTAGGTGGTGGGAACCTTCCTCGTGTTCAACTTTCGGGACAAGGGTATCTTTGGGGTATCATTTATATATATATATATATATATATACATTTATATATATATATATATATAAATATATTATCATTTTGTCATCTCTCTCTCCATCACCTTCACCTTCTCACGATAACATACATATATATATATATATATATATATATACACCATCTATCATCTTCTCTCTCTCTCCTCCCTCTCTCCCTCACGATAACATACATATATATATACACCATCTATCATCTTCTCTCTCTCTCTTGTACTCTCTCTCTCTCTCGTTCCCTCTCTTCTCTCCGCTCTCGTCTTTTTTTATTTCTTCCGACGAGGTAGAGGTTGAGGACGGGCAGCCGGCTTCTCCATTTTCCGGCGACGGACTGGAGTTGACGACCAGAGGTAGGGCTGACGTCTCCGGCGATGACTGAAGCTCGGCGACGGCAGGCGGCTCGTGACCAGAGCTCGGCGGCGGCCGATCGGAACTTTCGGATCGGAAGGCACTGCAAATCCGGTCGAGCTGTTCCGGCATTTTTTTTTTCTTCTGGCAAGTCGGAGCTCAAGCGCCGGTTCTTTATGGTTTCCGGCCATGGATGCGGTTCAATTGATTCCGGCGACCGGAGGTGGTTTTTGTCCGGAACGGACGGCGGAACGGAGGTTTGTCATATTTCCGGCAAGAGTTGCAGGCGGAGAGTCGGGTGAAAACCGGCCATGGACGGAAACGGGTTGTAGTTGGACGAGGTCCAGTGGTCGATTTTCCGGCCGAGTTTTGTTTTCTGACCGGATTCCGGCGAGGGTTGCCGACCGACTCTTCTGGTTAGTTTTTTATTGTGTGTGTTTTGTGAGTTTGTGTGTGTGTTTTGTGAGTTTGTGTGTTCTGTGTATATATATATATATATAATGTATATATAGCTGTGTATTATATATATATTGTGTGTGTTGTGTAGTGTGTGGGTGTGTATTAATATATATATATATCATGTGCTGGGTGTGTTGTGTATATATATATAACGTGAATGTGTGTGTTGAGTTGAATATATATATTGTGTGTGTTGTGTAGTGTGTGGGTGTGTATTAATATATATATATATATATATATATATATATCATGTGCTGGGTGTGTTGTGTATATATATATAACGTGAATGTGTGTGTTGAGTTGAATATATATATATAGTGTGTTGTGCAGTAATATATACTGTGTGTGTGGTGTGTGTTGTAGTAAGTAGTGTTTGCATGTGCAATATATATATATATATACACACACATATATATATATATATATATATTATGTAAAGTGAGTGTGTGTTAGTAATGTGCGTACCGTATGTATATTATACACACATATATATATATATATATACACATATATATATATATGTGTATACGGATAAATACGAGTATAATATGTGTTCGTGTTGAAATCGGAGTATCTATTATGTCGTTTTCGGTCGATATCGTGTTATCGAATGAATTGTATTTCATTCAAGGTTGTTCGAGTGCTTGTGATTGTCGGAGGACGCCGTTGATCGATTCGTGGTAGGACGTTGATCGTGGAAGGACTTTCTCGCCTTCGGTTTGAGGCAAGTTTTATACTTG
This sequence comes from Orobanche coerulescens, assembly GCA_033398695.1. NCBI lineage: Eukaryota > Viridiplantae > Streptophyta > Magnoliopsida > Lamiales > Orobanchaceae > Orobanche > Orobanche coerulescens. Next base: position 68,040,329 of record CM065815.1, read on the forward strand.
TACTGATCAATGAGATTAATGTTATCATGTATGTGTATGAATGTGTGTATCATTTCGAGACTTGGTCTCTTTATGATTTTGTTGATATCAGGGGATTGTTTGATACGATACCCTTCGGCAAATTATGCCAAATATTATTGTTGTTCGTAAATGGCCGATTTAAGGCATTGCGATACTTGTTGGTAATATATTTGTCGATAGCCGGTTCGCGGTATCGACATATCGATTGTTATTGTTGATTGATGTTCCTTTGAGATATTGTTGTTGATAGCCGGTTCGCGGCATCGACGTATCGATTGTTGTTATTGATTGATGTTCCATCAAGGTATTTTTGTGAATCGTCGTTATTGATATCAGTGTTTTTCTATTGATGTCGTTTTGGCCGATTAAAGGCATTGACGTATTCGATTATCATCTTCGTTCTCGGTAACCAATTAAAGGTGCCGAGACATCCGTTGTATAATCGTTATCGGTTAACCGTTCTGAAGGTAATCGATATATTGAATTGGGATTATCAAAGATAATTCCCATCCGTTGACAAAGAGATAATTCCCATCCGTTGTATAATTATTATCGATTGGCCGTTCTACGGTAATCGAAGTATTGAATTGGGACTGTCGAGGATAGTTCCCATCCGTTGAATTATTATTGTCGTGTTGACCGATTCAAGGCAGCACAGTATTATTCTTGTGAACTCGGTAATTTTGTGATCGTTGAGGGTTGAAGATTTCCCGGATCGTTGTGTTGCGATTATTGTTCGTGTTAATCGGTCCTTAGGGATTTTGATCCCAGGATGGTTGTTTTGAATATCGTTGGTCGTGTCGATCTTTCATTATTCGTGTGTCATCGTTCACTTGGTGAGTCATATGATCCGTATTGGATGTGTTATCCTTTGAGTTTCGTTGTCATGTTGTATCGTGACATATCCGGAATCATATCTGCATTCCGATTGGTTATTGTGTAGGATTTTTAGCCAGGCACACGATGGTCATGCGTGGATGTTTCCGCATTGGACCGTGCACACGAGACGTAGTTCGTGAGGCTAATTAGGTACATTGTCCCATGTATATTTCTGGATTCCGTATACGGGGTGGACATGTGCACGGACACATTTCCGGATCGGGCGTACTCTGATGTCCATCATTGAGCCATACAATTTTGTTCGTTCATAGTCCATTTAAATGTGTGGATGTGTTCGAAGTTTTGTGATTAAGCGTTCATACGCCAGAGGGGTATGTTCGACAGTCAGGTTTGTTTCTTTGAGATCTGTATTGTGATGATTTACAGCTTCTGGTTCGGCTGTGCCACCGTGATATTTTAGCGGCTTCGTGTTCGGCTTCGTGCCATCGTGATATTTTGGCAGCTTCGGCTGAGGGATTTCAGGCCATTGTGATGTAACGGTATTTCCGTTTGAGCCTTCGGGCATTGTGATCCTTATTTATTTCAGCGTTGGTTTGATTTACCTTCGGGTAATGTATTGTTGTGTTCTATATTGATGATTCGCCGTTGGGCACTTATGTTCTAACCGATTGAGCAGGTATTGATCGTATGCCATGGGCATAGTGTTCCACGAATGCTCGATTCTTACTTTGGTTTGTGAGCATCTCGTACTACCATTGTTGTACTGTTTATTCTGCCTTTGGATGCATATCATGTTGTGCATGTATTTGATATTCATTATTCTGGATGGCTGACCCCGTGGGGGCGGAACATGTTTTCATGTTTTAGGTACTTGCGAGGAGAGAGTTGAGACACAGGGGCATGACGATGGCGACGAGGCATTCGAGCGATACTAGTCCGAGATATTTTGGTGTTCATGTTGGTCAGACAGTTGGAGTACTCCATTTTTGTTCAGTCGTTGTCGTTTTGTATTATCCGAGCAAGGCTCGTGGATGTTGTTGTATTTTTATTTTGGCCATGTTGGCCCATTCTTGTCATTGAAATTCCATATCATAATAGTATGTCGGACGTCATAGTAGGGTCTGTGATTTCCCATTTTGGTCAGTTTGTTGTATTTTAGTCGTGTTCGCCTGGTGGATCACCTGATGTGGGGTGCGCTAACGGCTGCCTGACTTAACTGAAGTCAGCACTTAGCGTGCGCTATTAACATGCCTGTAGCGTGCGCTAAGGCGTTAACTTGGCTTTTCCCGAAAGCCGTCCAGGTTCATTCGACACAATCCGACAAGGGTCCCCCGGCCAGATCTCACCTACCGCACGTCTCAATCAATTTGACCACGCATAGTGTGCGCTAATTACACTCTGTAGCGTGCGCTATGAAACCATGTTAGCGTACGCTACCCTTAGCCTGTAGCGTGCGCTATATGCACAGAATTTCAATCTTTAAATCACATATACGAAATTATACGCTCGACAACAATGGATTATGAAATACGGAGAATAGTACTCAGACAAAAGTACAATCATTACAATATCACAAGTTCCAATTACATAACAGAAATCTCGGGTATTACATCCTTCCTCCCTAAAAAGAAGTTTCGTCCCGAAACTTAGGATGAAAACAACTCCGGATATTTAGCCTTCATACCGTCCTCCGTTTCCCAAGTGGCCTCTTCGACTCCATGTCGTGACCATTGTACTTTAACCAAATGTATTGGTTTATTCCTCAATTGTTTGATCCGGCTCTCAAGTATCTTGATTGGTCTCTCTTCGAAGGTGCCATCATTAGCTATCTCGATCTCGTCGAAATCAATGACGTGACTGGGGTCCGGTACATACTTCCGCAGTTGGGATACGTGAAACACATTGTGAACATGACTCAGCGATGGCGGTAAGGCCAATCTGTATGCCAAATCTCCAACTCTCTCTAGGATCTCGAATGGTCCGATATATCTCGGACTAAGCTTGCCTCTCCTCCCAAAACGGAAAATCCCTCGTGTAGGAGACACCTTCAATAGCACATGATCCCCAACGTCGAACTCTAGAGGACGACGACGTATGTCTGCGTAAGACTTTTGTCGACTCTGGGCAGTCAACAGTCTTTCCCGAATCAAAGCTATCTTCTCTTGAGTCTGAATTATCAATTCTGGTTCCGTTCCGATCAAATCCGAAGAATCATCCCAACACAGGGGTGATCGGCATCTTCTCCCGTACAAAGCTTCAAACGGTGCCATCTTAATTGAAGCATGCCAACTATTATTGTAGGTGAATTCAACTAATGGCAAATGAACTTCCCAATCAGTTGACCAATCCAAGGCACAGGCTCTAAGCATGTCTTCTACAGTTTGAATAGTCCTTTCGGACTGACCGTCCGTTTGGGGATGATAAGCTGTGCTAAAGTTGAGCTCAGTCCCCAAAGCCTTGTGAACTGCTTTCCAGAAGTGCGACACGAAACGACCATCTCGATCCGAAATAATGGTCTTCGGCGTCCCATGCAATCTGACTATCTCCGCAATAAATACTCGCGCCAATCTCTCGGGTCCCCATGTATCTTTGATTCCTAGGAATTGAGCCGACTTGGTTAGTCGATCAACTACGACCCAAATCATGTTCATTCCCGCTTTAGTCCTTGGCATACTGGTGATGAAATCCATCGAGATGTCCTCCCACTTCCATTCAGGGATCGGAAGTGGCTTTAACATTCCGGCAGGTCGCTGATGCTCAATCTTGACCTGCTGACAAGTCAAACACTTCGAAACGTACTCTGCTACGTCCTTCTTCATATTCCCCCACCAGAAGTTTTGTTTTAGATCCTTATCCATTTTACTGCTGCCCGGGTGAATAGAATAGGGCGCGCTATGAGCTTCTTTCAAAATTGTCCGTCTCAAATCATCATCCTCGGGAATACAAAGTCGACTCTGAAATCTTAGAACTCCATCATCTTGTATCACGAATCCTGGGGCTTTTCCTTTCTTTACTTCATCACATAATCGAAGGATTAAAGAATCGTCCAACTGCTTAGATTTGATCTCCTTGACTAGTGATGAAGTCAGTTCCATCACATACAGTTGCCCTTGGATTCCTGGTGCCCATACTTCAATCCCCTCGCGGATCAGTTCTCGTTGAATACTGGTTTGGGACGTGAGAGCTTCCAACACTCGAAGAGAAACAGGTTCTGACTCAAAGCATCGGCTACTACATTTGCTTTCCCGGATGATAGAGAATCTCCAAGTCGTAATCCTTGATCAATTCCAACCACCTTCTACGCCTCATGTTTAATTCTTTACATTGAAAATGTATTTGAGGCTCTTATGATCTGTAAAGATCGACAATGAGTGCCGTACAAATAATGTCGCCAAATTTTCAAGGCAAAGACCACATTTGCTAGCTCCGGATCATGAGTCGGATAATTAACCCGTCACGGTTTCAATCACGAGAAGCATAGGCAATTACCTTATCCTTTTGCATCAACACACATCCCAGACCCTGATTTGAAGCGTCGCTGTAAACCATGAATCCATCAGTTCCATCTGGTAACGCTAAAATAGGTGCTGTCGTCAGTCTCCTCTTAAGTTCGTCGAAACCAGTATGGCACTTCTCATTCCACGTGAACTTTTGAGTTTTCTGTAACAGCTGAGTGAGTGGACGAGCAATTTTGGAAAATCCCTCTACAAAGCGGCGATAATATCCAGCAAGTCCTAAGAAGCTTCGGACTTCTTTCACGTTTTTAGGAACTTCCCACTCCAAGATTGCTTCGACTTTCTTTGGGTCCACCTGAACTCCGTCGGATGATATCACATGCCCAAGGAAGGTTACTTCCTTAAGCCAGAATTTGCATTTAGAAAGCTTAGCATACAGCTGTTCCTTTCTCAAGATGCTCAAAACCACACGCAAATGTTCAGCATGTTCCTCTGCGTCCCTCGAATATATCAAGATGTCGTCAATGAAAACGACCACAAATTTATCCAAGTACTCCAAGAATACCCGATTCATCAATTGCATGAATACCGCAGGAGCATTGGTAAGTCCAAATGGCATCACTACAAATTCATAATGCCCATACCGGGATCTGAAAGCAGATTTCGGTATATCCGATTCCTTAATTCTCAACTGGTGGTATCCTGATCGCAAGTCAATCTTCGAGAATACCCTTGCTCCTTGCAGTTGATCAAACAAGTCGTCGATCCGAGGTATAGGATACTTATTCTTGATCGTCATTTTGTTAAGCTCCCTGTAATCAATACACAGTCGGAGGGATCCGTCTTTCTTTCGGACAAAGAGAACGGGCGCTCCCCAAGGAGAAACGCTCGGTTGAATATAACCCTTCTGCAACAATTCCTCCAGTTGTTTCTTGAGTTCATACATCTCGGTTGGCGCCATGCGGTATGGTGCCCTGGAAATAGGAGCTGCTCCAGGCTCTAATTCGATAGTGAATTCCACTTCTCTCTGCGGAGGTAATCCAGGTAGTTCGTCAGGAAAACATCTGAGAACTCATTCACAACTGAAATAGATGAGAGCTCTACTCCTTTCTCTTTCTTCATGGCATAACACCAAAGTCCATGACATCCCTGTTTCAGCAATTTTACGGCTTTCATTGCTTTGATCAATTTTCCCGAGCTTCCCGGTCTCCATCCTCGGAATAAGTATCTATAGGATAACAAACTGACCCATTTTCTATCGGAATAGTATGTCGGACGTCATAGTAGGGTCTGTGATTTCCCATTTTGGTCAGTTTGTTGTATTTTAGTCGTGTTCGCCTGGTGGATCACCTGATGTGGGGTCCACGACACTGTAATAACCCAATGGGATTTGGGGGTGTTACAACCTACTCACCTCCCTTGGTCTTTGTCTCCACCTTAATTGGTGGAAGACATTAGACTTTGAGGGGACAATATCAAGGGTAATATTGTGGATAGTGATTTGGTCTTGATTCTTAAAGAATAAATGAGAAGACTTCATTTTCTATTGACACACTTTGTATCTCATGGTTTTTGTAAGAGAGAGAGATAGTTTTTCTCTAAGTCTTCATCTTCTTCATTCATATTTCTTGAGTTTTCTTGGAGAAAAAATGAGAGATATAGATTAAACACTTAAAGTTTTATAATCTTAATTTACAAGCTCCTATCATCCTTTTCTAGCCGTAACCTTGGAGGTTAATTGACTGGTTGTTGTTCCGTTCGTTTCTCCGGCATGTGGCCAGTAGAGACGCAGTTTTTTCGGCATTGGATCATTCAAAAGCTTGACGAATCAAATTCGTGGGGAAGTGTTGGAGTAATATCGGTATATTCGCTGTTTGTGCGGAAGCATAAAATAAAGTGCGGAAAATAAATGACATGCGGATTTATAGAGGTTCAGCCAAACGTGCCTACGTCCTCTCTCGATGTATCTTTTTCTATAGGTTCAAGATCAAAACCTCTGCACCTCTCTTCTATTGGTTGAGGGATTACCATTACAAGCTCCTCTTATATTGGTCCGAGTAAAATTGTTTTCCTTTTCTATTGGATAAGGAATCAACCACTCTAGCTTTATATCGGTATTAGATAAACCTCACTAAGATAGCGATTGCGATTCTAACAATGCCGGATCCTTGATCCTAATAACACCGAATCTAATCGTATCTTTTCGTTTACCTCACTCGTGTATGATTTTGTGTATAACACTCAATGACTCTAATTTAAGCTCAAGACCAGCAACTATAATGTTTACAATGATATCTCAAGTGTATGTGAATTGCTCAATGTTGTTGTGTGGATTGATACCAACTCATTTGGTACTTATAGCCTTCTTCCACAAACTAGCCATTACTGCCAGTTGTTATTACCGTGCGCTAGGCTTTCTTCCTTAGCGTGCGCTATCGCGTATATTTGCCTTAGCGTACATTATGTACTGCATGTTACGTACGTTAACGTCTTCTAGTTTCAGTCCAGTAGCTACTATCTATGACTGTTAGCGTGCGCTAATACTTCTTCCTTAGCGTGCGCTAATCTTGCATCGTTGCATGCGTCATGTATCCGTTTATACTTTTTGACTTGTAGCAGATTCTCCCCAACGGATTGATTGACTTGATTCAAACTGATATTTAGCATGCGCTAAATATCATCTCTTGCGTGCGCTAAGCTTACTTTAGTGCATATGTCATTCTGTGTTTGAATCTCTTCACAATGGTAATATGGGCTCGATAGCGTGCGTTAGTAAACATGGTGTACCGTGCGCTATCCTCATCAGGTGACTTCACTTCAAGTTACTTCGAACTCGTCTGATCTGCAGCAGGGACCCGTTAGCGTGCGTTAACCTATATGTCTAGCGTGCGCTAGCTTTGTATTTTGTCCAGCTTTTTGCGTCTTCGTCTGCTTCGATGCTTTGCTTCGCCTCGATGTTGTTTTGTTTTGTTTAACAACTTAATCATCAAAACATTATTTATGAATATGCGGAATAAATATTCCAACAATCTCCCCCTTTTTGATGATTACAAAACAACTCTTTGAATTGGATAAAACCTGCAAAATAACAATATATGTATATGCACGTTTCAAAGTTTTCGGCTTTGATTGTTTCGTTAGTTTCTCCAATCCTTTTTCTTTTTCTTGTCATTTTCAACTTCTTCGTTTTTCATTTTTCAACTTCTTCGTTTCTCTCCCTTTTTGTATGCTTTCTTATCCTTTTCGACTTCTTCTATTTTTATTATTCTCGTCATATCTTTCATGATGCTTTTATCCGATTCAACTTCTTCTCCCCCTTTTTGTATTCAGCAAAAAGTGCAAAAAATAGAGAGGATACCAATAATCGAATAGAAAAAATATGCATAAAAATATGCAATAGTAGGATGGATAGGGTATAACTCCCCCTGAAAATATTATCTCCAAAAAATTATTACGCCCCCTAACTAAAAAAATTAATTTTTGGGGATCCAACCAAAAGTCGGTTTTTCTTTCGAGACGTAGACGATGTTTGAAATAGTTGTTCCTTTTGGAACCCAAATTTTCTTAACTTTAAACGTCCGTCTTGGGCTCTTGCAGTTTGAAATATGGTGCCCAATTTTCAAATATTTTTCACACCGAGGTATTTTGAAATTTACGGATTCATTTTTAAAACGTGGTTTGAATCCTAACCCCTCTTTATTTAACGTGTATTTTTGAACTGAGAGCATGTTTTCAAATTTCTCATTTTCGAGAGAAAATTTCTTCGTTAAATTTTTGAGCTCAGTTTGAATTTTAACAAGATCATTCTTTAAACTATTCTCGTTTTCAACGCATTTTGAATGATCGATTTCAACAGATTTTCTCTTTTCAAGAATTTTGGAAATCTCATTTTCCAATGATTTATTTTTAGTTTGAAGGGATTTAATTTCTTTTAAAGCATTTTTATAATCGGTATGTAATAACTTGAATGCTTCAAAAAGTTCGTCGTAAGAATTACTTACTTGGCTTTCGACGTCTCTATCGTCGAATGAACTCCGGGCCATGAGCGCGAGATTATTTTGATTCGTGAAATCTTCATCAGGATCTTCGTCACTCCATGTTGCAACTAAAACCTCCTTGGGTTTAACCCGGCAATTCTTAGCAAAATGGCCTGGTTTGCCACATAATCGACAAGTGTTGTCGAATTTCTTAGATTCGCCCTTTTGGATGTCCTGCTTCCTCCGATTTAATAAGTGTTGGAACTTATTAATATTCATAGCATAATATGCCGATTCTTCATCGCTTTCGTCCACTGGGATTTCTTCCTTTCTAGATCTCGACATCTTAGCCTTCATGGCTATTGATCTTTCCTTTGGTTTTGGTTTGGCATTCCGAGATTTTAGAACAATCTCGTAGTTGATAAGAGAACCAACGAGAGCACTAAAATCAAGATTATTTAAATCTTTAAATTCCATTATTGCCGTTACCGCACTGTCCCATTCTCGCAGTAGTGATCGGAGAATTTTCTTTACTTTCTCACTACTCGAAAGTGGTTTTCCGAAATATGCTAATCCATTTGTGATGACCGAAAATCAATCGAGCATTATAGTGATGGATTCGCCGTCCTTCATTTGAAATAATTCATACTCGTGAAGGAGCATGTTTATCTTCGTCTCCTTGACTTGAGACATACCTTCGTGTGTTACCTCAAGCATTTTTCAAATTTCTTTGGCATTATCACATGATGATATCCGGTTGTGTTCTTCTGGATTTAAGGCACAATAAAGAAGTTGAGTTGCCTTACAATTGTAGGGGTCATTTTTCCAATCGGATCGTCATATTCTTCAAAAGTTTTAAGCGTACCGTTGGAATTCGTCGGAATTTTCGGACCAAGACAAATCACCTTCCAAAGCTCGATGTCATATGCTCGGATGAATATTGACATCTTTTTCTTCCAGGTCATGAAGTTCGATCCATCAAAGAATGGAGGTCGGTTTAGCGCAAGACCTTCAAATGGAACAAATTGGAGGGCCATTGAATCTTTTCTCCTCGGATGTAAAGCCGCTTATAGGAATACCGCTCCGATACCAATTGTTGGAGTAATATCGGTATATTCGCCATTTTTGTGGAAGCATAAAATAAAGTGCGGAAAATAAATGACACGTGGATTTATAGAGGTTCGGCTAAACGTGCCTACGTCCTCTCTCGATGTATCTTTTTCTATAGGTTCTAGATCAAAACCTCTGCTCCGATACCAATTGTTGGAGTAATATCGGTATATTCGCCGTTTGTGCGGAAGGGTAAAATAAAGTGCGGAAAATAAATAACATTCGGATTTATAGAGGATCGGCCAAACGTGCCTACGTCCTCTCTCGATGTATATTTTTCTATAGGTTCAAGATCAAACCCTCTGCACCTCTCTTCTATCGGTAGAGGGATTACCGTTACAAGCTCGTCTTCAATTGGTCCGAGTAAAACCGTTTTCCTCTTCTATTGGATAAGGAATCAAGCACTCTAGCTTTCTATCGGTACTAGATAAACCTCACTAAGATAGCGATTGCGATTCTGACAATGCCGGATCCATGATCCTATTAACACCGAATCCAATCATATCTTTTCTTTTACCTCACTCGTGTATGATTTTGTGTATAACACTCAATCACTCCAATTTAAGCTCAAGAACATCAACTATAATATTTACAATGATATCTCAAGTGTATGTGAATTGCTCAATGTTGTTGTGTGGATTGATACCAACTCATTGGGTATTTATAGCCTTCTTCCACAAACTAGCCGTTACTGCCAGTTGTTATTAGCGTGCGCTAGGCTTTCTTCCTTAGCGTGCGCTATCGCATATATTTGCCTTAGCGCACGTTATGTACTGTATGTTACGTACGTTAATGTTTTCTAGTTTCAGTCCAGTAGCTACTATCTATGACTGTTAGCGTGCGCTAATACTTCTTCCTTAGCGTGTGCTAATCTTGCATCGTTGCATGCGTCATGTATCTGTTTATACTTTTTGACTTGTAGCAGATTCTCCCCAACGGATTGATTGACTTGATTCAAACTGATATTTAGCGTGCGCTAAATATCATCTATTGCGTGCGCTAAGCTTACTTCAGTGCATATGTCATTCTGTGTTTGAATCTCTTCACAACGGTAATATGGGCTCGATAGCGTGCGTTGGTAAACATGGTGTAGCGTGCGCTATCCTCATCAGGTGACTTCACTTCATCTTACTTTGAACTCGTCTGATATGCAGTAGGGACCCATTAGTTTGCGCTAACCTATATGTCTAGCGTGCGCTAGCTTTGTATTTTGTCCAGCTTTTTGCGTCTTCGTCTGCTTCGATGCTTTGCGTCGCCTCGATGTTGTTTTGTTTCGTTTAGCAACTTAATCATCAAAACATTATTTATGAATATGTGGAATAAATATTCCAACAATCTCCCCCTTTTTGATGATTACAAAACAACTCTTTGAATTGGATAAAACCTGCAAAATAACAATATATGTATATGCACGTTTCAAAGTTTTCGGCTTTGATTGTTTCGTTAGTTTCTCCAATCCTTTTTCTTTTTCTTGTCATTTTCGACTTCTTCGTTTTTCATTTTTCAACTTCTTCGTTTCTCCCCCTTTTTGTATGCTTTCTTCTCCTTTTCAACTTCTTCTATTTTTATTATTCTCGTCATATCTTTCATGACGCTTTTATCCGATTCAACTTCTTCTCCCTCTTTTTGTATTCAGCAAAAAGTGCAAAAAATATAGAGGATACCAATAATCGAATATAAAAAATAGCGATATTGATCTTTCCTTTGGTTTTGGTTTGGCATTCCGAGATTGTAGAACAATCTCGTAGTTGATAAGAGAACCAACGAGAGCACTAAAATCAAGATTATTTAAATCTTTAAATTCCATTATTGCCGTTACCGTACCGTCCCATTCTCGATGTAGTGATCGGAGAATTTTCTTTACTTTCTCACTACTCGAAAGTGGTTTTCCGAAACATGCTAATCCATTTGTGATGACCGAAAATCGGTCGAGAATTATAGTGATGGATTCGTCGTCCTTCATTTGAAATAATTCATACTCGTGAAGGAGCATGTTTATCTTCGTCTCCTTGACTTGAGACGTACCTTCGTGTGTTACCTCAAGCATTTTCCAAATTTCTTTGGCACTATCACACGATGATATCCGGTTGTGTTCTTCTGGATTTAAGGCACAATAAAGAAGTTGAGTTGTCTTATAATTGTAGGGGTCATTTTTCCAATCGGAATCGTCATATTCTTCAAAAGTTTTAAGCGTAAGGTTGGAATTCGTCGGAATTTTCGGACCAAGACAAATCACCTTCCAAAGCTCGATGTCATATGCTCGGATGAATATCGACATCTTTTTCTTCCAGGTCATGAAGTTCGATCCATCAAAGAATGGAGGTCGGTTTAGGGCAAGACCTTCGACTGGAGCAAATTGGAGGGCCATTGGATCTTTTCTCCTCGGATGTAAAGCCACTCATAGGAGTACCGCTTCGATACCAATTGTTATAGTAATATCGGTATATTTGCCGTTTGTGTGGAAGCGTAAAATAAAGTGCGAAAAATAAATGACACGCGGATTTATAGAGGTTCGGCCAAATGTGCCTACGTCCTCTCTCGATGTATCTTTTTCTATAGCTTCTAGATCAAAACCTCTGCTCCGATACCAATTGTTGGAGTAATATCGGTATATTCGCCGTTTGTGTGGAAGGGTAAAATAAAGTGCGGAAAATAAATAACATTCGGATTTATAGAGGATCGGCCAAACGTGCCTACGTCCTCTCTCGATGTATCTTTTTCTATAGGTTCAAGATCAAAACCTCTGCACCTCTCTTCTATCGGTCGAGGGATTACCGTTATAAGCTCGTCTTCTATTGGTCCGAGTAAAACCGTTTTCCTCTTTTATTGGATAAGGAATCAACAACTCTAGCTTTCTATCGGTACTAGATAAACCTCACTAAGATAGCGATTGCGATTCTGACAATGCCGGATCCTTGATCCCATTAACACCGAATCCAATCATATCTTTTCTTTTACCTCACTCGTGTATGATTTTGTGTATAACACTCAATCACTCTAATTTAAGCTCAAGAACAGCAACTATAATGTTTACAATGATATCTCAAGTTATTGTGTGGATTGATACCAACTCATTTGGTATTTATAGCCTTTTTCCACAAACGAGCCATTACTGCCAGTTGTTATTAGCGTGCGATAGGCTTTCTTCCTTAGCGTGCGCTATCGCGTATATTTGCCTTAGCGTACGTTATGTACTGCATGTTACGTACGTTAACGTTTTCTAGTTTCAGTCCAGTAGCTACTATCTATGACTGTTAGCGTGCGCTAATACTTCATCTTTAGCGTGTGCTAATCTTGCATCGTTGCATGTGTCATGTATCTGTTTATACTTTTTGACTTGTAGCAGATTCTCCCCAACGGATTGATTGACTTGATTCAAACTGATATTTAGCGTGCGCTAAATATCATCTCTTGCGTGCGCTAAGCTTACTTAAGTGCATATGTCATTCTGTGTTTGAATCTCTTCACAACGGTAATATGGGCTCGATAGCGTGCGTTAGTAAACATGGTGTAGTGTGCGCTATCCTCATCAGGTGAGTTCACTTCAGGTTACTTCGAACTCGTCTAATCTGCAGTAGGGACCCGTTAGCATGCGCTAACCTATATGTCTAACGTGCGCTAGCTTTGTATTTTGTCCAGCTTTTTGCGTCTTCGTCTACTTCGATGCTTTGCTTCGCCTCGATGTTGTTTTGTTTTGTTTAGCAACTTAATCATCAAAACATTATTTATGAATATGTGGAATAAATATTCCAACAATCTCCCCCTTTTTGATGATTACAAAACAACTCTTTGAATTGGATAAAACCTGCAAAATAACAATATATGTATATGCACGTTTCAAAGTTTTCGGCATTGATTGTTTCGTTAGTTTCTCCAATCCTTTTTCTTTTTCTTATCATTTTCGACTTCTTCATTTTTCATTTTTCATTTTTCAACTTCTTCGTTTCTCCCCCTTTTTGTATGCTTTTTTCTCCTTTTCGACTTCTTCTATTTTTATTATTCTCGTCATATCTTTCATGACGCTTTTATCTGATTCAACTTCTTCTCCCCCTTTTTGTATTCAGCAAAAAGTGCAAAAAATATAGAGGATACCAATAATCGAATATAAAAAATATGCATAAAAATATGCAATAGTAGGATGGATAGGGTATAACTCCCCCTGAAAATGTTATCTCCAAAAAATTATTACGCCCCCTAAGTAAAAAAATTAATTTTTAGGGATCCAACCAAAAGTCGGTTTTTCTTTCGAGACATAGACGATGTTTGAAATAATTGTTCCTTTAGGAACCCAAATTTTCTTAACTTTAAACGTCCGTCTTGGGCTCTTGCAGTTTGAAATATGGTGCCCAATTTTCAAATATTTTTCACATCGGGGTATTTTGAAATTTACGGATTCATTTTTAAAACGTCATTTGAATCCTAACCCCTCTTTATTTAATGTGTATTTTTGAAATGAGAGCATGTTTTCAAATTTCTCATTTCCGAGAGGAAATTTCTTCGTTAAATTTTTGAGCTCGGTTTGAATTTTAACAAGATCATTCTTTACACTATTCTCGTTTTCAATGCATTTTGAATGATCGATCTCAACAGATTTTCTCTTTTCAAGAATTTTGGAAATCTCATTTTCCAATTATTTATTTTTAGTTTGAAGGGATTTAATTTCTTTTAAAGTATTTTTATAATCGGTATGTAATAACTCGAATGCTTCAAAAAGTTCATCGTAAGAATTACATACTTGGCTTTGGACGTTGCTATCGTCGAATGAACTCCGGGCCATGAGCGCGAGATTATTTTGATTCATGAAATCTTCATCAGGATCTTCGTCACTCCATGTTGCAACTAAAATCTCCTTGGGTTTAACCCAACAATTCTTAGCAAAGTGGCCTGGTTTGCCACATAATCGACAAGTGTTGTCGAATTTCTTAGATTCGCCCTTTTGGATGTCCTGCTTCCTCCGGTTTAATAAGTGTTGAAACTTATTAATATTCTTGGCATAATATGCCGATTCTTCATCGCTTTCGTCTACTGGGATTTCTTCCTTTCTAGATCTCGACATCTTAGCCTTCTTGGCTATTGATCTTTCCTTTGGTTTTGGTTTGGCATTCCGCGATTTTAGAATAATCTCGTAGTTGATAAGAGAACCAACGAGAGCACTAACATCAAGATGATTTAAATCATTAAATTCCATTATTGCCGTTACCGTACCGTCCCATTCTCGAGGTAGTGATCGAAGAATTTTCTTTACATTCTCACTACTCGAAAGTGGTTTTCCGAAACATGCTAATCCATTTGTGATGACCGAAAATTGGTCGAGCATTATAGTGATGGATTCGTCGTCCTTAATTTGAAATAATTCATACTCGTGAAGGAGCATGTTTATCTTCGTCTCCTTGACTTGAGACGTACCTTCGTGTGTTACCTCAAGCATTTTCCAAATTTCTTTGGCACTATCACACGATGATATCCGGTTGTGTTCTTCTGGATTTAAGGTACAATAAAGAAGTTGAGTTGCCTTACAATTGTAGAGGTCATTTTTCCCATCGGAATCGTCATATTCTTCAAAAGTTTTAAGCGTACCGTTGGAATTCGTCGGAATTTTCGGACCAAGACAAATCACCTTCCAAAGCTCGATGTCATATGCTCGGATAAATATCGACTTCTTTTTCTTCTAGGTCATGAAGTTCGATCCATCAAAGAATGGAGGTCGGTTTAGGGAAAGAGCTTCGACTGGACCAAATTGGAGGTCCATTGGATCTTTTCTCCTCGGATGTAAAGCCACTCATTGGAGTACCGCTCCGATACCAATTGTTAGAGTAATATCGGTATACTCGCTGTTTGTGCGGAAGCGTAAAATAAAGTGTGGAAAATAAATGACACGGAATTTATAGAAGTTCGTCCAAACATGCCTACGTTCTCTCTTGATGTATCCTTTTCTATAGGTTCTAGATTAAAACCTCTGCTCCGATACCAATTGTTTGAGCAATATCGGTATATTCGCCGTTTGTGCGGGAGGGTAAAATAAAGTGCGGAAAATAAATAACATTCGGATTTATAGAGGATCGGCCAAATGTGCCTACGTCCTCTCTCGATGTATCTTTTTCTATAGGTTCAAGATCAAAACCTCTGCACCTCTCTTCTATCGGTCGAGGGATTACCGTTACAAGCTCGTCTTCTATTGGTCCGAGTAAAACCGTTTTCCTCTTCTATTGGATAAGGAATCAACCACTCTAGCTTTCTATCGGTACTAGATAAACCTCACTAAGATAGTGATTGCCATTCTGACAATGCCGGATCCTTGATCCTATTAACACCGAATCCAATCATATCTTTTCTTTTACCTCACTCGTGTATGATTTTGTGTATAACACTCAATCACTCTAATTTAAGCTCAAGAACAGCAACTATAATGTTTACAATGACATCTCAAGTGTATGTGAATTGCTCAATGTTGTTGTGTGGATTGATACCAATTCATTTGGTATTTATAGCCTTCTTCCACAAACTAGCCGTTACTGCCAGTTGTTATTAGCGTGCGCTAGGCTTTCTTCCTTATCGTGTGCTATCGCGTATATTTGCCTTAGCGCACGTTATGTACTACATGTTACGTACGTTAATGTATTCTAGTTTCAGTCCAGTAGCTACTATCTATGACTGTTAGCATGCGCTAATACTTCTTCCTTAGCGTGCGCTAATCTCGCATCGTTGCATGCGTCATGTATCTGTTTATACTTTTTGAGTTGTAGCAGATTCTCCCCAACGGATTGATTGACTTGATTCAAACTGATATTTAGCATGCGCTAAATATCTTCTCTTGCGTGCGCTAAGCTTACTTCAGTGCATATGTCATTCTGTGTTTGAATCTCTTCACAACGGTAATATGGGCTCGATAGCGTGCATTGGTAAACATGGTGTAGCGTGCGCTATACTCATCAGGTGACTTCACTTCAGGTTACTTCGAACTCGTCTGATCTGCAGCAGGGACCCTTTAGTGTGCGCTAACCTATATGCATTAGATACACTAGTAATCTGTCGATCTTGATCATTAACACATGTATAGAGTCTAGTCAACAGTATGGTTTGACTTTACCGTGACCCGAAGAGTTGACTGGGACATCTGATGAAGGGTCTATATGTATATGGTATTCACGACATAATGTTTCTGGAATGATCCCTTCATTCATTTTCAGTCGGGGTTTACAGTGCGGTCGCTAGGCTGGCTAAGTGCTGCCCGCACTCATTGGTTCCTCCCAATGCCGGCTGAGATGGACCTACAGAGTCGCGCATCAGGATCGTTGATGGATAAATATTAATTTATCATCTCTCTATTAATATTAGATATTGGATATCTAATTATGATTTATTGGATAAATCAAAATAGCGGTCTTATGAATTGAAATTAAGTTACTGGGTAATTAATTTAATTCATAAATAATATTTCTTAGAGAAATATATTTGTATTTGATATAATTAATTTATTGGATTAATTAATTAAGCATAAATGCATTGGAGATAAACCATAATGTATTTAACGTAGTCATTTGACGAACGTCGAGTACACTATCCGAATGACTCGGTCCGTCTCTTGGAAATTTCCTATAAGGCCGCCCCCCCCATGTGTCCTGTTGGTTGGTGTTGTCTCCTTGCATGTGGTGATGCCTTTCTTGTCTCACATGGTGCCAAGTTGTTGAGATATGTATTTATATTTTTATCATCTCAATCATGAGATGAGTTATTAATATAACTATACATTTCTAACACCACCATTCGGCCGAGAAGAAAGAGGAAGGGGAGAGAAACATTTTTCCAACTTGTTCTTCATCTTAGAGGTGAAGGAAAATCAAGAAAAATAAGAGAGAAAAATTCCTATAGTAATTCCTAGCCGTGTTCTTCCAAGAACGAGTTGCTATATATTTTTCCGGTCAAGTTCCATTGCGTGATGACGTAGATGCATCACATTTTTCGGTGTTTGAGATGAAGGGATTTCGTGCTTGGGTTCGTGATCATCATCAACTTACGAAGATATTATCAAAGGATTCAAAGGTATGGGACTTTGATCCTTTTGCCTTCGTTCATTTTATTTTTCGTATATACGTACTTGATCGATCCTGTTTGTGATTCTTTGTATTGAGTTTATTATTCCGCTGTGTATTCGATTCTGTATCCGGAATGCCAATAGATAATCGCTTCATACGGTCTCAACTGTTGAGATGTATAAGCTATCACCCTATCCTTATGCATTATAACACAACCGAGCCCAAGTCCTGAAGTGTCACTATATACCACAAAATTATCGATCCCCTGTGGCAATGCCAGACTAGTGCGGTAGTCAAACTCCACTTCAACTCATCCAAGCTATTTTTCTTATCCTCGTCCGATTCAATCACCTGGTTTTTTTTGAAGTAACTGCGTAAGTGGTTGGGCGATTTTGGAAAACCCCTCAACAAATCCATGGTAATACCCAGTAAGTCCTAGAAAACACCTCACTTGTTGGGATAAACAATCCTGTATCCTGTTTTGATAATGGCCATCATACAGCAAAGAAGTCGAAAGTTCCTAAATGCCGCCAAGTATGGAAGTTGTTTGGAATATCCTTACAGCCCTTCCATACAACAATCGAAGATCTCATACAGTATATCCTACGGAGCCTGCATCTACAGCAAAAGGCAATGTGTCGGATACAGTAGTCATGCTGTAAGATTTTTTACTTAGGGAAAGTAAAACACGTCCGACAGACCTGATTAAAGAAAGCTTCAAACTGATGTGAAATACACTTTGTTTATTTATAAAGTATTCACGGTTAAAGATGCATTTATTGCTGATAGGACAGCATTTAATGCAGCCAAAGTGAGACAAGTCTGAACGCGATGAAGAGCATTTAATGCGAAGTCAAAAAGAATGTATAAAGCATTAAATGCGATCTGCTTTAATTTAAATATTCAGCAAGCCGCCAATCAGAGACGTCAACATCTCACCTACCTGCAATGGCTACATTTATAATGAATGCATTTTCCAAAAGTTATAAATACCCCCAAGATGAGGACACACATATAACAAAGAATTCATATATCGCAAAACCTCTGATAAATCAGTCTGACATTCTAGCGATTACAATATAGTATATTTCCTCAGCATACAACAAGTATTCAAGCGAATAAATATACAAGTCCTCAACACGAAAAGCACAACATACAGCAAACATATATAAAAGATCAAGCTGCTATTCAAAGAATTATACCTTTACCGTTGAAATAATCATTAGTCCTGTGTGGACTGTAGATCCTTGCGTATTCCTACCTATGTGGGAAGAATAACATTGTAGACGAAGCTTCAAACTATGTGTGAAGAAGCAAGTCAAGAAGAGCTCAATCCAATCTGTGTGAATGGTAAAAACTTTGGTCCCTGTATCAATCTGTGTGAACGATATAGAGACAGATTTAGTTATAGTCACGCAGTTGTGTAAGCAGTGATTTTTTTTTACATTTTACTCTTGTGTGGAGAACCAGTGGACGTAGAGGGGTTTACTTCGAACCACTTTAAATTGCATGTTATTTACCTTCTATCTTTATTATTTTCATAACTATGATTTATACAAGTATACATTGCAAAACCCTGTATGCACCAAGCAAACAGGAGAACACCTACTTGCTGTAGTTACAGCAACTCACACCTAAACTTTCGCTACGCAAACTAACTTCGAAAAACCACACAACTTGTAGTTCTTTATATTTCCAAGTTGTTACTCGTATACTTAGTGGCCTACAAGTGGTATCGGAGCGATTGATTCTAAAAAGAATCAGTCGTATTTTTAACCGAATCTGATCTAAAAATCACTTATTTTTTAAAACAGTCTTATCCTTACTATTTTCACTAATGGATAACTCAATGATAAACAAGGTTCATATGTTTTCGATTAATGAATTTGATGAATGGAGAATTGGGATGGAAGCCCGTCTTGCTGCCATGCACGAGGAGATGATATTTGTCATCCAAGAAGGCCCCATAAAGATAATGAAGGTTAATCCCGCCGCAAGGATAGAATGACAACCTTATGCTGAAATGCTCGAGAAGGAGCACGAGCAATGGACAACAGACGATCGCAAGCGTGCGGACCTTGACAATGTTGCTAAGAATGCGCTATTTGTCACTCTCGAAAAAGGCACATTCTCGAAGGTAAAGAGCTGAAAGACAGCCAAGGAAATATGGGAGAAACTCAAGACGATTTGCAAGGGAACTGAGCTCTCAAAAGAAAATAAAATTTCAAAACTTACTCATCAACTTGAATCCTTTCAAATGAAATCTTCCCAAACTCTTGAGGAGCTTGACATTAGATTCACTGGCATTGTCAGTGAACTTGAAGCATTGGGTAAAGTGTATGTCCAAAAGGATAAAAATTGAAAATATTTAGATCACTCCCTGCCCGATGGGACATTAAGACCACAACTATACGTGTATCATGTAATCTTAATGATATTTCTACTTTTGACCTCTTCTTTGGCCTCAAAGGATTTGAGTATGATATTGACAGGAGAGAGAAGGCAGAAGAGTCACCTACCAAGACTACAGCACTGGCTGTTGTATCTAATAGGAGACACAGCTCCGGACCTAACACATCCAAGTCCGCCCACAAGACTGCTGACAGTGACGATGATATCCTGTCACAAGATGAAATAGCCCTTCTTAGGCATACATTCAAAAAGTTTATCAAATAGTCTGGAAAGACTCCCTTCAGGCCCAAGCCATGTCACAAGGTAAGTTCTGAATCTTCTCCGTCTGGTGATTCTAACTTATGCTACAACTATAGGAAACCCGAGCACTATGCAAATAAGTGTCCGCACCCTAAAGTGCAAAAGTTGCCGGAAGCCGAGCAACAAGAAAAAGATGAATGAAGACGTATCTCGAAAAACAAGCTTAATGCCCTGATTGGTGAATCAGAAGCCTCACCCACATTAACCAAGACTGAGGAATGCCTTCAGGCAGTCACTGACAGTGACTCGTCCGATGATGAGATCGAGGATAAAGCATATATGTGCTTTATGGCCAAAGAAATACAAGACGATGAAGATAGCGATAATGAGGTAAGCTCAACATCAACTGCTCCTGTAAATGCATCTCATACTTTTGAAAACTTGATGAATGAATTCAAAAACATTTAAAAGGCCCATGAGACTTTAAAATGAGAAAACATACAGCTCAAACTTTCAAACTTAGAGCTGAAAGAAGAAAATGACTTGCTGAAAAATAACTATGAAAATATGTCTATTGATTGCGAAAACAGCAAGGTCACATCTGAAAAACTCATGGAACATCATCAACGTGCTAAAGATCTATATGAGACTAAGTCTTATAATGAAAGCAAGACAAATGATTATGCTTTGCTCGAAGCCAAAGTAAAATCTCTCGAAAAGCGAGAAGGAGAATTAGAGACTCTTCAAATCATTCGAGAAATCCTCTAAACTAATGGAAGAAATTCTAAGCACCAGGCAACATGCTCATGATAAAAGTGGATTAGGATATAAATCATTCTCCAATAAAGGGAAAACTAGTACGGTGTTCGTCAGGGGTGTGGAACCCATTCCTGTACCTGAAAAGACCCCGAGTCCCATAAAGGTAACAGCTTCCCTACATACAGTAAAGGCTGCCATTCCGCCACCAATGTCATATCATGTATAGCGGAACCCTCAGCCTCAATGACCTGTAAGGCGTAACCAACAGCATGCTCCCCGAGCATATCAAAAGCGCCAACAACCATTCAGAAAGAAGGCTGTATCTAAACATCAAAGGCATGCACAGCAGTACTTCCAACATTACAGTGCACCTATATATTAGATACAAGATCCCCAGTATCCATCCATAAAGCAAGTCGCCGTGCAGTATAATCAACAGCTATGGGAATCCAACTAGAGACCCAGGAGGCAAGCTGTAAAGCATAAGAAAATGGATCCACCTCTGAGACGGCAATCATACTGGAATAGAAATAATAAGCCTCGATTTTACATGCATGATTACCAAAGTTACAGCAACAACGTGCCTACCTCACGTAGACATCGCAAAACTGGACCAAAAATAACCTACAGTAATCCAATTGCTGTCAGGAAAATTTGGGTACCAAAAGGCACTAACATTCATGGACCCGACAATCAAAGGGGACGTAAATCTACTTAAATTTTGTGCTTACAGGACATCAAGGAGAAGGATATCTGGTACTTTGACAGCGGATGTTCTCGGCACATGACTAGAGATATCAGCAAGCTGTCAAACTATGTAGAAGGTCGCGGTCCAAAAGTAAGCCTCGGTGATAAGTCCAAAGGAAGAACAAGAGGAAAGGGAACCCTGTTTGTACTAAAATTCAATGTCACCGATGTAGCTTATGTTGAAGGCTTACAGTACAATCTACTTAGTATTAGCCAGTTCTGTGACAAACAGTTCTCGCTGAAATTCTATATAGATCACTATAGAGTGAAGAAAATCTTGACCAAAAAAGTTGTTCTCACCGGAAGCAGATCAAGTAATATATATTGTTGACTGGAATCCTACAAGCTCAACTATTCCTTGTTTTGTTGCCAAAGGCACTGCAGATCAAGGCTGGCTATGGCACAAGAGGATGTCGCACATCAACTTCAAAACAATCAACAAACTCACCAGACAAGGAATGGTTAAAGGCTTGCCCGATGTGTCATTCCAAAAACACAGCATCTACGGACCTTGTCAAAAAGGCAAACAAGTCAAAACCACCCTGAAAGGCAAATCATATCTGTACACTCACATAGTTCTGGATATGCTACATATGGATCTCTATGGTCCTGTAGACCATGTATGTTTGGGAGGTAAGAAATATTGTCTCGTTATTTTTGATGATTATTCTAGGTATTCTTGGACAATCTTTCTAGGCAGGAAGAAAGAAACCTCAACAAAGTTGTCTGAGCACCGGAGAAAGCTTCAGAATGAGAAAGGGTTCAGTATCGTGTCCATTTGTTCCGATAGAGGCACTGAATTCACTAACCGCTTTATAGAGCAATACTGTACGGACAATGGAATACAACATGAATACTCAAGAGCCCGGACTCCTCAACAAAATGGTGTTACCGAGCAAAAGAACAAGATGCTCAAATAATCCACAAGAATCATGATCGCCGCAAGCAAGTTTCCGCAGCGGTTCTGGGGCGAAGCAACAAATACAGCGTGCTATACACAAAACCACTATATTATCAACAAGCATCACAAGAAAATAGCCTGCAAGGTAAAGCAGTTGTCTACAGGAATCTTCATCAACCAGTAGAAGTACAGAAAGGAGCTACTCAACAAGTTTGGGATGAATAACTCCAAATCCTCGTCAACCCCCATGAGCACTTCCATGCAAATTAGTGCTGACAAAGATGGAAAGCCGATTGATTAATCACTCTATAGGAAGCTTATTGGCTTACTCCTGTACCTAACGGCTAGCAGGCCCGATATCTAGTTTTCTGTAGGAGTGTGTGCTCGGTACCAAGTACCACCTAAAGAGTCATACTTCACGACAGCCAAACGAATCCTTAACTACGTCAAAGGAATAGTTGATGTAGGATTGTGGTATCCTAAAGAACGAGGATTTGATTTGGTTGGCTACACCGACTCGGATCTCGGAGGTTGTAAGTTGGATAGGAAGAGTACAAGAGCTACTTGTCACTTTCTTGGACCTAGACTTGTGTCATGGTTCAGTAAGAAGCAATTGGCAAACTCGCTTTCTACAGCTGAATCGGAATACTACACCACTCGAAGTTGCTATATGCAGATTCTCTGGTGCAACAGCAGTTGTCAGATTATGGAATCATTGCCAAAGAAACACCGATCATGTGTGATAGCATGAGTGCAATTACAATAACACACAATCCTGTATTTCACTCGCGAACTAAGCATATTTATACGAAACATCATTTCATCAGGAATCATGTTGAGAATAAGGATGTTCGGATCGAGAAAGTTCATACAAATATTCAGTTGGTCGACATCTTTACAAAACCTCTAAGCACAACCAGATTTTGTATGCTTCGACAAGAATTGAGAATGCTACAGCTGACTCCCTATAAGTTTTCACGCTTTTACTCATAATTGAGGGGGAATGCTGTAAGACCCAAGAATACAGTATCCACAATAATTAACTGTACACTCAGAACAAGTCAGATCTTACTGTAAGAAAAAGGTACAAAATCTTCTTACAGCTGACGTGTGCATTAATTAAGGGGGAATACAGTACGACCCATGAATACAGTACTAATTCAAACATTGATGTAAGAATTGAATCTTGTATGTACCTTTTAAGAGAGAACGCTGTATTATTTGCGGATACAGCATATACACTGGGACATCAATTAAACTTGTATTATTTTTCTATTTCGTACTCAAAACATTTTTAGTCCACGTGCCCTGTTTTAGAATTCAAACGTTTTATCTTTAATGATTTAAACGACATCTGGACTTTATTACCTCAAACACCAAGCTATTAATAATTTCAAAACCACTGTTTCGTGAAATGAGGGAGACGAACTGCCAGAAGTGGGACCGGTTGTCATTTCAAAAACGAATGGATAAGATATACCAGTTACTCTAAGTTCATCCTATTCTTTCTTTTAAAAGACGTTTCCCATCCCTTAAATCTGACCGTTCACTGTATGTAACCCTAATCCTCCCTGCACACTATAAAAGGACTGTATCTTGCTCCCTTTGACTCTTTACGCCTTCTGCAAAATTAAACGAGTCCAGAGCAAACGGCCTACATACTCTGCAAATTTTCTGCCCTTTTTCTTTGTGTTTTTTCAAATCCTTTCTCTGCAAATCAATGGCAACTTCACAGACTTCCTCTCAATCTCTGAAGAAGAAGGAATCCATCATAGGCAGGTGAATCTTCGCCAGATCTGTTGTCATGGAAAGAGTCCACGTTGAATCTGAAGATACTGACGGTATGGAACTTGTCATTTCGAGAATCAAGCAAAAAGGCTTATACCGTCTTGGAAGTCAACACACTGAGCTCTACAACGAGCGCATTGTTGAAGAATTTTACCTTGATGCCTCTATCAAGTTCTTTTCCCTGAAAAGATGAGGAGATGTCTCTGACATCACTGCTACCGTTTGCGGCATTGAAGTCTCTGTGAACCAAAAAGCTGCTGGAAAACGTATTCAATCTCTCGTCCTATGGCCTGAGAATGGAGGATCTTGAGACCTTCAGGTCGTAAAAATGTTGACGGTCCACTAGGGGCTCTTCATAGGTGACGGTTCGGACAGGAACATTTACCCATCATGCCATAAGAAAAGGTTTTGCCTACCTTACGTGTATCTACACGATTTTGCTGTCGGGTTATTAAAAACCGGACTGGAGCATTTGAAATGTGCATGAACTTTCGCTTTAGGATGATGGTAGCCATCATGTCCGGTGAAAGTGTTAATTGGTGCCAAATTGTTTTGAAGAGGATACAGGAGGAGGCCTCCAAGCCCATGGCACAGAATAAATCCTTCGGCCACATCCTCAACTACACTCTAACTCCCTGTGGTGTGCCGCAGTCTCGTAGTTCCAAGAAGATTAGCCCTGGCAAATTTATAGGTGGGAGCAAGCCCACAGTCTGATGGACTGTTCTTTAGCAGGCCTCATCCCTGGACTATGCCTATTTCTGATGATCCCAGGGATGTTACTATCTGCGTGAGGAGAAGAAGAGAAAAATAAGTGTCTCTGACAGCAAGTCTCCACATGCTGCAGAGAAGATGAAAAAAAAGCTAAAGAGAGCTTCTAAGGCCAAGGATACAGTGGCTACATCGGTCACTGTAGATGTCCCAACGGTCATTGTTGCTGCTCATACAGTAGATCCCGAGCCAGTGGCGGCTATGATGGATGAACAACTATTTGCCAAGATAGAGGGCTCTGGCGAGTTGGCTGCCCATACGGAGCCAAAGGCCACCTCTCCTGTAAGGGAACCCACACCCATACAGGATCTCTCTCCCAGGAGGGTTCCATCCCCTGTTAGGGATGCCTATCCCATCAGGTTACCATCCCCTGTTAGGATTCTTTCTCCAATATAGGCTTCCACACCTGTTGCGGATACCATCCATATAGAAGACCAACTACTGTAAGGAGTCCCTCCCCATCGGCCCTAATAAATCAAACTCTTCTACAGGTACAAATTGACCAAGCCTACGAGCGCTTTGTAACTTGGAAAAGATATAGGGTTGCCCCGTACGATGGCCTATACAACTGGGAAGAGTGGAAGGAGGAAAAACTTTTCATTCTGGAGGTCACGGACACCCAGAATATCGAAGTCTTGATTCAATGGGAGAATCAATTTTGCCATGAAGTGATTTCTAATTATTACATGGCAAAAGAAAAGGCTCAATTGAAGGGGAAGCCTCAGTCCGAATACAAGGCTCACTCTGACAGCTACAAATCTGATCCAGACTTAGACGCCGATGATGATGACCTTCAGGCCAGTCTAAGGATCAGCTGCGAAGAGGCAAGGGAAGGAGAAATGGCCCGTATGCAAAGCCAACAGGGTCAGGGGACCTCAGAAAGACATCAGTCCCCTATCCCTAAACAGGATGCTGCCCAAGACAAACAACTGGATTTAGTCCCTCCTATATAGCAATTAGTTCCTGAACAGGCAGCCCAGCTTATATCAGCCCAAGAAGAAGAAGCCTGCGCCATCCGACAAGAGGAATCAGTCCCGCTTACGGAGCAGGCAGAAGCTGAGAGTCGACAGGAGGATTCAGTCCCTTTTGTAACTACGACTACTGATGATCATTCCAAACCAATGGAATCAGTCCCTCTTATCGCCGACACTGAACCAACAGCACCCTCTACTGTTCCACCTCAAGATGCCCCTGCATCTCCCACCTCTGCAAACTCCAAATCTGGTTCCGATGAAGGTTTTCTGCCAGCTGACAGACCAAGACTCCCTCATCACAATGTGGTTCTTCATCAACTCAACGAACCAAAGGAATCAAAAATTGCACACCCTGACTCCCCGCACACTGAGGCCTGGATCGAGCAACTCCATGTAATCACCCGACAGACTGTATTCATGCAAGACGCAGTGAAGGTGCTATACGATGATGGAAAAGAGCTGGATTGGATGCGAGAGATAGCTCCGGATGAGCTCTCTCGCCAGAAGAATGCAATCTCTAACGTTGAGGACTTGTTCTATCTAATGCCTAATGCATTATAGAAAGCGCTCAGTCAACTACAGGTGTATCCGGAGAGACTCCTTAGGCAAGAGCAGGAGAAGCTGAGAATTGCCCAAGCCAAGACGGTTGCTGCCCTTAAGGAGACCGGTACCAGACTGTCAGACCATGATCATAAGATAGATGACATGTCTGTGGTAATTGGCACTATAGTTGATAAAATCTCAAGTCTGGAGACCAAACAGGACAACGCAATGAAAATCCTATAGGATATTAATACTAAGGTCACAGATCTTGATGATGCCAAAAAGCGGGAAGAAGCCAGAGAGGCAGGTCGGAAATGGAGGATGGAGAGAGACAAAGAGATGGATGCTGGTTTAGAGGAAAGTGTCGTTGCTGCAATAGGCCATCTGGCCGAGCCTACAAGAGTATATAAGGTATCTAGTTCTCGTCCGGAGTTCCATGATCCTGGCATCCCTTGGAAGAACAACGTACAAAAACCATACGAGATTCCTCGTCCCACTAATCGACAGTCTACAGCTGATGAGGTAAAAGACTGGAGGAAAAATAAACTGATGAGATATTTTGTTAAACTCATCAGGGAGTCCTCTATGTTCAACAAGTTCAAGACTCTGTCGGATGATGCAGATGAATTTACGAGGATGTTAGTAGAAGGAAAGCTTTCTCTGAAACTGCATATGAAATCAAAGCACCGAAGAGGTGATCGGCTCACCTATCCAGATGACTGGATACTTGCTTTCGAAAAATCCGCTAACAGAAGAGCAATCTACTGGGATCGAGGCAAGGATTCATTTGTTAATTGGTGGAAAGGAACCGAGAATGATCCTGACAGGAGACCTTGGAGGCATTCTCAGTAAAGGAGTTAGATTATCTAGCCCTTCTCACTGTATTTGTTCCTTGGGACTTCTTGTCTGTATTTTTCTACTTTCAAGAACTTGTAATTTTCGTAGATTATCAATAAAAATTTGTTCTCTTGAAAGATTACAGCTTGTAACCTACGCTTACTGTCTTACTATTTGATTACGAATTTATTTTCTGCACATAAATAAGTATACAACTTGTCTTAAAGCTTTAAAAACTTTTCTGCGAACATTTCATAAGTTAAGTTGTATCCAACCTAGACATATACTGTAAGATTATGCCTGCACGCCAATCGTAAGTTTAAAGTTGTAATACACGTCCATGTAGATGTTTTCAATTTTCTTAGAACTTGCCTGCGAGAAGTTCATATTTTTAGTCTGAGTCCTGAATATCAGATCATTCGACAGAAGACCAAGAGACAGCCTCTCTGAATCAAGAAGTTGTCTTGAAGAAGTTTTGACATTATCAAAAAAGGGGAAATTGTTGGGATAAACAATAGTGTATCCTGTTTTGATAATGGCCATCATACAACAAAGAAGTTAAACGTTCCTAAATGCTGCCAAGTATGGAAGCTGTTTGGAATCTCCTTACAGCCCTTCCATACAGCAATCGAATATCTCATACAGTCTATCCTATGGAGCCTACAGCTACAGCGAAAGGCAATGTGTCAGATATATTAGTCAGGTTGTAAGATGTTTTACTTAGGAAAAGTAAAATACATTCGACAGACTTGATTAAAGAAAGCTTTAAACCATTGTGAAATACACTTTGTTTATTCATAAAGTATTCACGGTTAAAGCAGCATTTATTGCTAATAGGACAGCATTTAATGCAGTCGGAGTGAAACAAGTCTGAATGCGCTGAAGAGCATTTAATGCAAAGTCAAAAAGAATGTCTGAAGCATTAAATGCGATCTGCTTTAATTTAAATATTCACCAAGCCGCCAATCAGAGACGTCAACATCTCACCTACCTGCAATGGCTACATTAATAACGGATGCATTTTTCAAAGGTTATAAATACCCTCAAGCTGAGGACACACATATAACGAAGAATTTTCATAAATCCCAAAAGCTCTGAAAATCAGTCTAACATTATAGCGATTACAATATATTATATTTCGTGAGCATACGGCAAGTATTCAAGCGAAGAAATTTACAAGTCCTCAACGTGAATAGCACAACATACAGCAAACGTATATAAAAGATCAAGCTGTTGTTCAGAGAATTCTACCTTTACCATTGAGATAATCATCAGCCCTGTGTGAACTGTAGATCCTTACGTATTCCAACCTGCGTGAGAAGAATAGCATTTTAGATGAAGCTTCAAACTGTGTGTAAAGAAGTAAGTCAAGAAAGAGCTCAAGCCAGTCTGTGTGAATGGCAAAAAGCTTTGGTCCCTATATCAATCTGTGTAAACGATACAGAGACAGGTTTAGTTATAGTCGTGTAGTTGTGTACACAGTGATTATAATAAACATTTTACTCATGTGTGGAGAATCAGTGGACGTAAAGGGGTTTACCTCGAACCACTTTAAATTGCGTGTTATTTACCTTCTGTATTTATTATTTTCATAACTGTGATTTATACAAGTATACATTGCAAAACCCTATACGCACCAAGCAAACAGGAGAACGCCTAGTTGCTGTAGTTACAACAACTCGCACCTAAACTTTTGCTACGCAAACTAACTTCGAAAAACCGTACAGCCTGTAGTTATTTATCTTTCCAAGCTGTTACTCGTATACTTATTGGCCTATATCACTTCTTTCATGTTCTTAGGTGGTTCCCATGCCAGTACCACCTCTATCTTCTAAGGATCGACCCGAACTCCCTATGCTGAAATCGCATGCCCGAGAAACGTCACTTTCCTGAGCCCAAACTCACATTTGGAACATTTCGCATATAACTTCTGAGCTCTCAAAATATTTAACACAATCCGAAGGTGCTCGGCCTGCTCCTCCCAATCTTGGGAATAGATAAGAATGTCATCAATAAAGACAACCACAAACTTATCCAGATACTCGATAAACACTTTGTTCATCAACTGTATGAACAAAACTGGGGCGTTGGTTAGTCCAAAAGGCATAACACTCATAATGGTCATATCTCGTCCGAAATACGGCTTTCGGAATATCAGTATCCCCAATCCTCAACTGATAATAACCTGACCGTAGATTAATTTTCGAGAAAATGATCGCTCCCTGAAGCAGATCAAACAAGTCGTCAATCCGAGGAAAAGGGTATTTATTTAAGATAGTTATCTTTTTTAAATCTTTATAGCCGATACATAAATGGAGCGATCCATCGTTCTTCTTAACAAATAGTACTGGGGGGATCCATATTTCTTCTCCCAACTACTTCTTCAACTACAACATCTCTGGCGGTTCCATATGATACAGTGCCTGAGAAACGGGAGCCACATTTGGACCTAGATCAATAGGAACTCGACCTTCTGCTGTGGTGGTAATCCTGGTAAGTCATCCAGTAATACATCAGAATATTCACTAATGACTTGGATCGGCAACATCTCAACTCCTTCATCCTCCACCTTCGAGGCATAACACCAATAGCCTACACAACCCTGATTCAGGAGTTTCATCGCTTGCAAGGCACTGATCACACTCCGCGATCTACCTAGTTTACAACCCATAAGACTATGATCCATGCCATCCTAAGACACTATTGAAATAGTATGAGTCTGATAGTTTATGATAGAACCATGATGATCCAACTAATCATCCCCTAGGATAACATCCGCGCTATTTAAATATATAACAATGAACTTCGAGGGCCAATCCCAATTCCTGATCCTCCCTGTATAGTCTCTGACTTACGACTCCCAATCATACGAACCCATTAGGCATACCCACTATAAATGGTTCACATTAGAATAAACAATTAATGTCAAGACGACGAATACAGTCCAATGCAATAAAAGAATGGGTTGCACCCAAATCAAACAACACCGAAACTGGATGAGAAAAGATCTGAGTGGTACCTGATGCCACTGGAACGTCTATCTCATCTGATATAGGCGGGGATGTATTGATCCCGAACTAGACATTACTCGACGGTCTGACTGACCAACACCTTTACCACGACCTGAACTCTGAGCAGTCTGTGAGATGGGGGTCTTTTGATTGACACTAAACTCTTTCTACGCTGTAGCTGCCATCAAAGTTTTGGCTATTCTGGCAATTGTCTCGCAATGAACTGCACGATGCGCACTCTGCCCACACGAATAATAGGTAACTGGTGGAAGCAGACATTCTCTTGTTATATGTTCACTCTGGCTGCATTTAAAACAAACTTTGCCACCAGATATAGCAGATCGAGCAGGCAGTTACCACAGAGCCGCCAAAGATGATGAAATAGTCTCCTCCCGATGCATGGGTAGAATGTGACCTAGGAAATCTACCACCCTTACTGGCTGAGAAGTTACCAGTAGTCTTTTGTGTCTTAGATTCGAAGCTAATCCCGGATTCTAGAATAGCCATATCGAGTTCCAAAGCACAACCCTGATATTCATTCAGCGTAGTACACATGAGAGGTGCCATACTCTGTTCGATATGCGGCTTCATGCTTAGGTTGAAGTAGCGAATATTATCCGCCTTATTTCTCACTTGGTCTCTAACATAGTTCAGCTTCTGGTTATAGGTGAGTATGGCCTTTGATATTGAAACGTCATGCGGTGTAGCTGTAAAGAACTCAACAATTATGTGCTCTCTAACTGGTGGCGGATAGTATTCTGCCTCCATGGGAGTCTTACACTCACTCCGAGTGGCTACGATCCCTAGGTGCCACTGCCTCCCACCAATATGTGGCTTACTTATCCAGGAGGTATTGGGCAAATAGGTACCCTCTTGTCAACAATGAAATTTGGGAATAGCTTCCAAGACTCGAGCCTAATAACAAGCTGACCATTGTTCGTGTGTGCTTCTTGTGCCTGCTCATCATGCTGCTCATTACCTGAAATGCATAAGATGCATTTTTCCCATTTAAGGGTTAGCATTCGAATGGCTTGTGCAAGTACACAATTACATAACATTATATACAAGTACAATTCCAACATCATTTTCTCATTTTGAATATATTTAAAAAGCAATATTACGGAATATAATGTCTCATCAAAAACAACATCATCAAGATAACACTTCACCACGCATCATCATTACAAATAACAATACACAAGGTATCCCGCGACCATGCTCCTTAGCATCGACCCCCATAGGTCCCGTAGAACCATCCCCGGGTGGAAAACCACATCCACGATCCAATATCCCTAGCGTAGATCCCCAAAGGCCCGTCGGACCCATCCCCGGGTGGACTAACAACTCGCACACACTTAACTTTTCCACATATCATCGTTAATCATGTCGAATTAACATCATATATAACATAATGTAATGTTGGAGTATAAAACACAGCGGAAGCGAGATGGAATAATAGGTTTTATAAACTAACCAACATAAATAGCGGATCTATTTAGGCTTGTTAATTAATTAATTAAACAGATTAATTAACAATTAAATATATATGTATTTACGCAGTAGGAATTGGTAATTCATACCTTTGAAGCGAAGTGGTGTAAAAATTCCTTCTGGGTCGATTGAACTCCCCTTCGAAATCCTCCTTGATCTTCTTGTATTTCTACCTCAAGATCTTCTAGAGTGTATCCCGTCTAAGATCCGGATGTCGTGTGGGCAACAATCTACCGGACTACTCGGAGAACAATATGGGTCGGCCGAAAACTATAACCCCAAGAAATACCTTACAAATTTTTCCTCTCTATTTTTCTTGAATATTTTAGTATTTAGAAAAATATTATATTAGCTAGATTGTGGAATCCAAGACACAAGTCAAAATCCACAATTAAAAACAAAGGAAAAAATCGAATTTCTTGTTCCAAGAAGGTGATAAATCGGCCCCCCATATATCCTGTTTATAGGTGTTTTGGGCTACTCTAGGTGTAATATCCGAAATTTCTACTACTATTGTTTAATGTTATTTTATCCGAGTTATGTTGTACATCGTGGAATCCGTACAATATGGATAAAATAAATGAAGGACTGAGATGTTAGCATTGGTATAATTATCGTATTTGGTCGACAATTGTATTTGAGGATATAATGTGTTGAGTATATGTATTCAGTATGCCGTATGTTCGTATTCCGTATGTTGAGACGTTGGACAAGAGTAGCTGAAAATGGCTAAGTGTAACATTTTTAGCGCACGTTAATATACATGCCTAGCGCACGCTATCGTTCTGGTTTAGCGCATGCTAGAGGCGAAAAAATAACGGACGCTAGTACCGACCAGATCAGAAGGAATCTATGTGTGGACCCGGTCACTTTCGGCGCATGTGCCGACAAGGTCAACGGATGTTTGTTGGGAACGATTAGCGCATGCTAATGTATATTTATAGCGCACGCTAATCAGATCGGACCAAAGGAATCTTGGCTTTGTCAGGTTACTTTCGGCATGTGGGGACACGAGGGTAGGTGCAGACTGTAGCAAGTCAACTATGAGTAGCGCACGCTACGGTGGAAGGTTTGCGTATGCTAAATACAGGCGTTTACGTACGCTATTGCATGGACATTGCGTACGTAAATCATTTCATGCAGTAAGGCAGTAGCCTCTAGACTTCGATAGCGCACGTTAACAAAGACAATTAGCGCATGCTAACGTGTAACATATGTTAATTTTAGATGTTAGCGTACGTTAATAATGTACAGTGTATATATATGAGTAGTTGGCTGTTATTTCTCAATTCGTCCATTCTCTTCTTGCAACCGATAGAGAGGGTTCTTAGAGAGATGTTTGAAGTTCCAAACACTGGATTATGGTGGAGTTAATCATCCATAACAATATTAAACTTGGAATCGATTGGAAACGGATTCAAACTTGAGACTCAATCCATTCCTTCAAAAAGGTAATCACTCTTCATCTTTGGATTTCATTTTGTATTGAATGTTGATGTTCTTGAGTTGATGATTATTACATAAACAAGTTGACAAGCATGATTATGAGATGGACTACCGGAGTATGGTGATATTAATATGATTCGTGTGGTTTGAATTGTGTAGTTCGTTTTCTTGAGATAAGTTGGTTAATCCGTCTTCTCCTTTGCGGATGTTGATGTCATTGTTGATGATTAATCTCTGTAATGTTAGATTAGGGAAGTGTTGCTAAGGTTCTTGGTGTTCATGATGTTGATATTTGAGGAAGAAGATGATATGTGAATATGTGAATTGGATTAAGAGTTGGATGATTACCTATATGTTAAAGGATATCGGATTTCGTTGTTTTGATAGCTATGAACATGGTTTAGAATCACTTAGTGTTCTTGATAATCGCCATATGTTGATCGGTATCTGAAAAGCATGCATCTGTACAGCATTAGCGCACGCTAAGCTTACTCTCTAGCGCACGCTAACGGGAGCAACTTAGCGCACGCTAAGTTAAGTGATTAACGTGCGCTAAGTAGGCAGACAGTGCAATATTCATATTGTGGTTGTGAATTCGTGCTGATTTGAGTTGGATTGATCAGCCTAGTGGTTAATCGGGATATTGTTGAGCCATTGGGTTTGTGAGTTGGTTTTATCGATTGTTAATTGTTATCGAACTTGTTGTTTACAGATTATTGTAATAGGTTGAGATTATTGATCGGTGAATAGAACCTTGCTTTGCGATCGTGTTCGAGAATGTTCGTGAATTGCATTGATCAGGGCCGAGGGACTTGCATATGAGGGCAATGGAGTTGGTAACAGCTTCATCATCATCGTGTCGGTATCGAGGCAAGTTATTACTTGCTCAGTTTATAATATTTAATGAATGATTTACGTTTCATTCGTTCATAATTCGTATAGCAATGTTTATAATCGTAATCACAGGATATTTGGGATTATAAGATGTATTCGAATTTTGGGAATTAAATCATAATGTATATGATTTACATTTATTGTTGGTATGCTTGGTATCGATGGTATATTGTGGTATAGACGAACATATGAATTATCTACCGTCCGTGACATTTTGGATTGTCGAATATTCAGAATAATGGTTGGTGATGGTTTAGTTATGAAGATTGCTCTTGAAGGACTCGGAGCAAGTACTTTAATCATTGTTGTCTTTTGTGTCGATCATGCTATGGTACATTCACGTATCGTTGTTGTCATGCATTTGTGCATTGTTGTTGTCGTACATTGTGTACTGTTGTTTTGTGCAGTTGTGCATTGCTGTCATATGTGCACCATGCGTTGCCCCAATGGGATCAACATAGGATATCTATAGCTATGTGCGCTGGATCGTTGGACACGTAATGCCACCATGCATTGGTCCGACGGGATCATCATGGGGATCTATAGCTGTGTGCGCTGGATCATTGGATTACCATATGCTTTGTTGTTGTTATTGTGCATATGTATATTATGGGTTTGCCATAAGTATACAGTGTTGTTATTGATGTGAGCATATTGATGTTGTCATATGAGTATGCATTTGTAGGTCTTATGTTAGGACCATGTCCGTATGTTGTATTGATCTGATCTAGAATTAGATTGACGAGATTCACCGGGGCATTGCGTATTCTGAGGTATGTTCTATATTTCCTTTGGTATTTGTCTTTGATGGACAATCGATTATCGTGTTGAGATGTGATGATGTTACCCGACGGATTGGGTTGGACAGAGTTAGTAGATTTCGTAGGAGTGAGTTATGATAGTGTTTTGAGAACCTTGGATATTGTTGAGATACAATATACATCTTTCGGTATTAGCTTATTGTGTTGTTGAAAGGTTATGAGGTGCGAACCTTGGTAATTATTATCACAAGTTGGTAAAGTTATGGCGGTAAGATTACATTGGTCGTATTCTTACTTAGTATATTCATTGGTATGTAATTATCAACGAGATGTGATAGTTATCATTGTTGGATATTATGGCTGACCCCATCATGGGTTTTCTTTTTAGGTTCTTGGATTATCAAGCTTGTAGCGGTCGTGGAGAGATGAACTTCCCGGAGGATACTAGCTAGGGCATGTATTTGTGTACTGAGTTTCCTGATCAGTTCTTGTATTCCGCTGCTAGAGTATTTTAATCGTTTGTCTTTTTCCGCTGCGTGAGTATTTTTAAAATGACCTATTGGTATATGGTAACTTAGGTTACGTTTTGTTTTCTAAATTTGTTCTGTTGGTACGTGTAAGCGATAGCTTGTTACGCGATTTGGTTAACGCAAGTGCACGTTGTCGTAAGCAAGTAATAAAGTGATAAGTAAGATATCGTTCCCTCGAGGACTGACTTACTAATTACCAATTTATACATATTCTAATTTTATTTGAACTATTGAAATTGGAGGTGCAAGTAGTAATTATAGAAAATTAATAAAAGAACAAATATTAAAATCGATTGTTCGAAGAATGAAGATCAAATAGGGAATTAATCTAGGATTGTGAATCCACCCCTGTTTATTCGAATTACTCTTAATTTATATGAATTAAATGATTTCCCAATTTATTGAAGGCTAAGATTGCTAAAATAATCTACTGCCTCTCCCGAGGTCAATAAAATTATCTAAGACGAATAAAACACTCTATTCCTAGGTGAATTAATCCGTCAATAGGCAAAAACTACGAAATCTTCAGATAGGCCACGTAATTCCTATGAGTATATTCCTATCTCACAAGATAAAACGGTTCTCACCAATTTTTCCTACCGACTCTCCTCTCCCGATTCAAGTTGCGTAATCAAAACAAATCAATCATAGGCCACATAATTGATAGTAATTAAAACAATTGGAAAAACTCAATAAGAAAGGGAAATATATTTTAATAATGCAAAATCAACAGTTAATTCATCAAAACCTCGGTTTCATCAAAATCCTAGAATAGGGTTCTAGCCTGACATGCTAGAAAATAATACAAAACGAATTGAAGAAAGCATAAAAGAAATCAAACACAGTTGAAGAACTTGGATTCCTCCGTTCTCTAGATTCTGCTCTCTACTTGATTGGTGTTCTTTTTCTCCTCGGTGATAACTTTGATGACCTTTTATCCCTATTTATAACAATCATCCGTCTCCCAAAACACGTCCGGGAATTAGGTCGAGAACAGCTCCAAAAACGGCCCAGAAACGCGGCAGACACAGCCTTACCGCCCCGCGGGCCGCGGCTCAGTAAGTTCGTGCCGTGGCCCCTAATGCCCAGCGCCCTATGCCTGGGCACCTATTTTCTTCATGGGCCGCGGCTCAACTTCAACGTGCCGCGGCCCCCGGTACAGTGTGTACCTCCTTCAGGTGACCGTGTGTGTGTCGCGGCTCAGCTTCTTCGTACCGCGGCCCCTGACCAGAAATTGTCGTTTTCGCCCGTTTTTCGTCGTTTAGGCTTCCAGACTCTAATTTCCTTCAAACATATAAAGATAGTGCATTAAAAGCTCATTTTTGCAGATTTAGACGTAAAAATAGATATAAAATAATGATAAGTAAGCGCATAAAAATACATCTAACATAGCTTAACGTATATTTTTAAACTGTTGAGTTTTGGCATTTTGGGCCTTGTGGTTTCAAATGAGATTCTACGACGGTTTCGATAAACGAGTTTTATAAAGTCTTTGAATGTTTTTACCCAGTGGGCTTTTGATAAGAGAACAATCTCGTAGTTGATAAGAGAACCAACGAGAGCACTAAAATCAAGATTATTTAAATCTTTAAATTCCATTATTGCCGTTACCGTACCATCCCATTCTCGAGGTAGTGATCGGAGAATTTTCTTTACTTCCTCACTACTCGAAAGTGTTTTTCCAAAACATGCTAATCTATTTGTGATGACCGAAAATCGGTCGAGCATTATAGTGATGGATTCGTCATCCTTCATTTGAAATAATTCATACTCGTGAAGGAGCATGTTTATCTTCGTCTCCTTGACTTGAGACGTACCTTCGTGTGTTACCCTTTGACTAGAGCAAATTGGAGGGACATTAGATCTTTTCTCCTCGGATGTAAAGCCGCTTATAGGAGTACCGCTCCGATACCAATTGTTGGAGTAATATCAGTATATTCGCCGTTTGTGCGGAAGCGTAAAATAAAGTGCGGAAAATAAATGACACGCGGATTTATAGAGGTTCGGCCAAACGCGCCTACGTCCTCTCTCGATGTATCTTTTTGTATTGGTTCAAGATCAAAACCTCTGCGCCTCTCTTCTATCGGTCGAGGGATTACCGTTACAAGCTCATCTTCTATTGGTCCGAGTAAAACCATTTTCCTTTTCTATTGGATAAGGAATCAACCACTCTAGCTTTCTATCGGTACTAGATAAACCTCACTAAGATAGCGATTGTGATTCTAATAATGTCGGATCCTTGATCCTATTAACACCGAATCCAATCGTATCTTTTCTTTTACCTCACTCGTGTATGATTTTGTGTATAACACTCAATCACTCTAATTTAAGCTCAAGAACAACAACTATAATGTTTACAATGATATCTCAAGTGTATGTGAATTGCTCAATATTATTGTGTGGAGTGATACCAACTCATTTGGTATTTATAGCCTTCTTCCGCAAACTAGCCGTTACTGCCAGTTGTTATTAGTGTGTGCTAGGCTTTCTTCCTTAGCGTGCGCTATCACGTATATTTGCCTTGGCGTACGTTATGTACTGCATGTTACGTACGTTAACGTCTTCTAGTTTCAGTCCAGTAGCTACTGTCCATGACTGTTAGCGTGCGCTTACACTTCTTCCTTAGCGTGCGCTAATCTTGCATCATTGCATGCGTCATGTATCCGTTTATACTTTTTGACTTATAGCAGATTCTCCCCAATGGATTGATTGACTTGATTCAAACTGATATTTAGCGTGCACTAAATATCATCTCTTGCGTGCGCTAAGCTTACTTCAGTGCATACGTCATTCTGTGTTTGAATCTCTTCACAACGGTAATATGGGCTCGATAGCGTGCGTTAGTAAACATGGTGTACCGTGCGCTATTCTCATCAGGTGACTTCACTTCAGGCTACTTCGAACTCATCTGATCTGCAGCCGGGACCCGTTAGCGTGTGCTAACCTATATGTATTAGATACACTAATAATCTGTCGGTCTTGAGCATTAACACATGTATAGAGTCTAGTCAACAGTATGGTTTGACTTTACCATGACCCAAAGACTTGACCGGGATATCTTATGACGGGTCTATATGTATATGGTATTCACGACATAATGGTTCTGGAATGATCCCTTCATTCATTTTCAGTCGGGGTTTACAGTGCGGTCGCTAGGCTGGCTAAGTGCTGCCCGCACTCATTGGTTCCTCCCAATGCCAGCTGAGATGGACCTACAGAGTCGCGCATCAGGATCGTTGATAGATAAATATTAATTTATCATCTCTCTGTTAATATTAGATATTGGATATCTAATTATGATTTATTGGATAAATCAAAATAGCGGTCTTATGAATTGAAATTAAGTTACTGGGTAATTAATTTAATTCATAAATAATATTTCTTAGAGAAATATATTTGTATTTGATATAATTAATTGGATTAATTAATTAAGCCTAAATACATTGGAGATAAACCAGAATGTATTTAACGGAGTCGTTTGACGAACGTCGAGTACACGATCTGAGTGACTCGGTCCGTCTCTTGGAAATTTCCTATAAGGCCGCCCCCCCCATGTGTCCTGTTGGTTGGTGTTGTCTCCTTGCATGTAGTGATGCCTTTCTTTTCTCACATGGTGCCAAGTTGTTGAGATATGTATTGATATTTTTATCATCTCAATCATGAGATGAGTTATTAATATAACTATACATTTCTAACACCATTCAACAATTACAAGACACACCATTCGGCCGAGAAGAAAGAGGAAGGGGAGAGAAACATTTTTCCAACTTGTTCTTCATCTTAGAGGTGAAAGAAAATCAAGAAAAATAAGAGAGAAAAATTCCTATAGTAATTCCTAGCCGTGTTCTTCCAAGAACGAGTTGCTATATATTTTTTCGGTCAAGTTCCATCACGTGGTGACGTAGAGGCATCACATTTTTCGGTGTTTGGGATGAAGGGATTTCGTGCTTGGGTTCGTGATCATCATCAACTTACGAAGATATTATCAAAGGCTTCAAAGGTATGGGACTTTGATCCTTTTGCCTTCATTCATTTTATTTTTCGTATATACGTACTTGATCGATCTTGTTTGTGATTCTTTGTATTGAGTTTATTATTCCGCTGTATATTCAATTCTGTATCCGGAATCCCAATAGATAATCGCTTCATACGGTCTCAACTGTCGACATGTATAAGCTATCACCCTATCCTTATGCATTATAATACAACCGAGCCCAAGTCCTGAAGTGTCACTATATACCACGAAATTATCGATCCCCTGTGGTAATGCCAGATTGGTGCGGTAGTCAAACTCCACTTCAACTCATCCAAGCTATTTTGCTTATCCTCATCCGATTCAATCATCTAGGTTTTTTGATGTAACTGCGTAAGTGGTTGGGCGATTTTGGAAAACCCCTAAACAAATCTATGGTAACACCCAGCAAGTCCTAGAAAACACCTCACTTGTTGGGATAAACAATCATGTATCCTGTTTTGATAATGGCCATCATACAACAAAGAAGTCGAAAGTTCCTAAATTTTTCCAAGTATGGAAGCTGTTTGGAATCTCCTTACAGCCCTTCCATACAACAATCGAAGATCTCATACAGTCTATCCTACGGAGCCTGCAGCTACAGCAAAAGGCAATGTGTCGGATACAGTAGTCAGTCTGTAAGATTTTTTACTTGGGGAAAGTAAAACACATCCGACAGACGTGATTAAAGAAAGCTTCAAACTGCTGTGAAATACACTTTGTTTATTCATAAAGTATTCACGGTTAAAGATGAATTTATTGCTGATAGGACAGCATTTAATACAACCAGAGTGAGACAAGTCTGAACGCGATGAAGAGCATTTAATGCGAAGTAAAAAAGAATGTCTAAACCATTAAATGCGATCTGCTTTAATTTAAATATTCAGCAAGCCGCCAATCAGAGACGTCAACATCTCACCTACCTGCAGGCTACATTTATAATGAATGCATTTTCCAAAAGTTATAAAAACCCCCAAGATGAGGACACACATATAACTAAGAATTCATATATCGCAAAACCTCTGAAAAATCAGTCTGACATTCTAGCGATTACAATATACTATATTCCCTCTGCATACAGCAAGTATTCAAGCGAATAAATATACAAGTCCTCAACATGAACAGCACAACATACAGCAAACATATATAAAAGATCAAGCTGCTGTTCAAAGAATTATACCTTTACCGTTGAAATAATCATTAGTCCTGTGTGGACTGTATATCCTTGCGTATTCCTACATATGTGGGAAGAATAGCATTGTAGACGAAGCTTCAAACTATGTGTGAAGAAGCAAGTCAAGAAAGAGCTCAATCCAGTCTGTGTGAATGGTAAAAAGCTTTGGTCCATGTATCAATCTGTGTGAATGATATAGAGACATATTTAGTTATAGTCACGCAGTTCTGTACGCAGTGATTATAATATACATTTTACTCATGTGTGGAGAACCAGTGGACGTAGAGGGGTTTACCTCGAACCACTTTAAATTGCGTGTTATTTACCTTCTGTCTTTATTATTTTCATAACTATGATTTATACAAGTATACATTGCAAAACCCTGTATGCACCAAGCAAACAGGAGAACACCTACTTGCTGTAGTTACAACAACTCACCCCTAAACTTCCGCTACGCAAACTAACTTCGAAAAACCGCACAACATGTAATTCTTTATAGTTCCAAGTTGTTACTCGTATACTTAGTGGCCTACAAGTGGTATCGGAGCGATTGATTCTAAAAAGAATCAGTCGTATTTTTATCCGAATCGGATCTAAAAATCACTTATCTTTTAAAACAGTCTTATCCTTACTATTTTCACTAATGGATAACTCAATGATAAACAAGGTTCCTATGTTTTCCATTAACGAATTTGATAAATGGAGAATTGGGATGGAAGCCCGTCTTGCTGCCATGCACGAGGAGATGATATTTGTCATCCAAGATGGCCCCATACAGATAATGAAGGTTAATCCCGCCGCAAGGATAGAATGACAACGTTATGCTGAAATGCTCGAGAAGGAGCATGAGCAATGGACAACAGACGATCGCAAGCGTGCGGACCTTGACAATGTTGCTAAGAATGCGCTATTTGTCACTCTCAAAAAAGGCACATTCTCGAAGGTAAAGAGCTGTAAGACAGCCAAGGAAATATGGTAGAAACTCAAGACGATTTGCAAGGGAACTGATCTCTCAAAAGAAAATAAAATTTCAAAACTTACTCATCAACTTGAATCCTTTCAAATGAAATCTTCCCAAACTCTTGAGGAGCTTGACATTAGATTCACTGGCATTGTCAGTAAACTTGAAGCATTGGGTAAAGTGTATGTCCAAAAGGAGAAAAATTTGAAAATATTTAGATCACTCCCTGCCCGATGGGACATTAAGACCACAACTATACGTGTATCATGTAATCTTAATGATATTTCTACTTTTGACCTCTTCTCTGACCTCAAAGGATTTGAGTATAATATTGATAGGAGAGAAAAGGACGAAGAGTCACCTGTCAAGACTACAGCACTGGCTATTGTATCTAATAGGAGACACAGCTCTAGACCTAACACATCCAAGTCCGCCCACAAGGCTGCTAACAGTGACGATGATATCCTGTCACAAGATGAAATAGCCCTTCTTATGCATAAATTCAAAAAGTTTATCAAATTGTCTGGAAAGACTCCGTTCAGGCCCAAGCCATGTCACAAGGTAAGTTCTGAATCTTCTCCGTCTGGTGATTCTAACTTATGCTACAACTATGCAAATAAGTGTCTGCACCCTAAAAGTTGCCGGAAGCCTAGTAACAAGAAAAAGATGAAAGAAGACGTGTCTCAAAAAACAAGCTTAATGCCCTGATTTCTGAATCAGAAGCCTCGCCCGCATTAACCAAGATCGAGGAATGCCTTCAGGCAGTCACTGATAGTGACTCGTCCGATGATGAGATCGAGGATAAAGCCTATATATGCTTTATGGCCAAAGAAATACAGGACGATGAAGATAGCGATAATGAGGTAAGCTCAGCATCAACTGCTCCTATAAATGCATCTCATACTTTTGAAAACTTGATGAATGAATTCAAAAACATTTAAAAGGCCCATGAGACTTTAAAACGAGAAAACATACAGCTCAAACTTCCAAACTTGGAGCTGAAAGAAGAAAATGAGTTGCTGAAAAATAACTATGAAAATTTGTCTATTGATTGCGAAAACAGCAAGGTCACATCTGAAAAACTCATGGAACATCATCAACTTTCTAAAGATCTATATGAGACTAAGTCTTATAATGAAAGCAATACAAATTATTATGTTTTGCTCGAATCCAAAGTAAAAGCTCTCTAAAAGCGAGAAGGAGAATCAGAGACCATCTTCAAATCATTCGAGAAATCCTCTAAACTAATGGAAGAAATTCTAAGCACCGGGCAACATGCTCATGATAAAAGTGTATTAGGATATAACTCATTCTCCAACAAATGGAAAACTAGTGCGATGTTCGTCAGGGGTGTGGAACCCATTCCTGTACCTGAAAAGACCCCGAGTCCCATAAAGGTAACAGCTGCCCTGCATACAGTAAAGGCTGCCATTCCGCCACCAATGTCATATCATCGACCGCGGAACCTTCAGCCTCAATGACCTGTAAGGCGTAACCAACAGCATGCTCCCCGGGCATATCAAAAGCGCCAACAGCCATTCAGAAAGAAGGCTGTATCTAAACATCAAAGGCATGCACAGCAGTACTTCCAACAGTACAGTGCGCCTAGATATTGGATACAAGAGCCCCGATATCCATCCAGAAAGTAGGTCTCCATGCAGTATAATCAACAGCTATGGGAATCTAACTGGAGACCCAGGAGGCAAGCTGTATAGCCTAATAAAATAGATCCACCTCTGAGACGGAAATCGTACTAGAATAATAATAATAATAATAATAATAATAATAACCCTCGATTTTACATGCATGATTACCAAAGTTACAGCAACTACGTGTCTGCCCCACGTAGACATCGCAAAATTGGACCAAAAATAACCTACAGTAATCCAATTGCTGTCAGGCAACGGGTACCAAAAGGCAATAACATTCATGGACCCAACAATCAAAGGGGACCTATATC
This sequence comes from Orobanche coerulescens, assembly GCA_033398695.1. Lineage (NCBI taxonomy): Eukaryota > Viridiplantae > Streptophyta > Magnoliopsida > Lamiales > Orobanchaceae > Orobanche > Orobanche coerulescens. The sequence continues at coordinate 68,083,974 of CM065815.1, forward strand.
TACTTAAATTTTGTGCTTACAGGACATCAAGGAGAAGGACATCTGGTACTTTGACAGCGGATGTTCTCTGTACATGACAAGAGATATCAGCAAGCTGTCAAACTATGTAAAAGGTCGCGGTCCAAAAGTACGCCTCGGTGATAAGTCCAAAGGAAGAACAAGAGGGATGGAACCCTGCTTGTACGAAAATTCAATGTCACCGACGTAGCTTATGTTGAAGGCTTACAGTACAATCTACTTAGTATTATCCAGTTCTGTGACAAACAGTTCTCGCTGAAATTCTATATAGATCACTATAGAGTGAATAAAATCTTGACCAAAGAAGTTGTTCTCACCGGAAGCAGGTCAAGTAATATATATATTGCTGACTGGAATCCTACGAGCTCAACTATTCCTTGTTTTGTTGCCAAAGGCACTGCAGATCAAAGCTGGCTATGGCACAAGAGGATGTCGCACATCAACTTCAAAACTATCAACAAACTTACCAGACAAGGAATAGTTAGAGGCTTGCCCGATGTGTCATTCCAAATAGACAGCATCTACGGACCTTGTCAAAAAGGCAAACAAGTCAAAACCATCCTGAAAGGCAAATCATATATGCACACTCACATAGTTCTGGATATGCTACATATGGATCTCTATGGTCATGTAGACCATGTATGTTTGGGAGGTAATAAATATTATCTCGTTATTATTAATGATTATTCCAGGTATGCTTGGACAATCTTTCTAGGCAAGAAGAAAGAAACCTCAACAAAGTTGTCTGAGCACCTGAGAAAGCTTCAGAATGAGAAAAGGGTTGAGTATCGTGTCCATTTGTTCCGATAGAGGCACTGAATTCACTAACCGCTTTATATAGCAATACTGTACGTACAATGGAATACAACACGAATACTCAGGAGCCCGGACTCCTCAACAAAATGGTGTTGCCGAGCAAAAGAACAAGACACTCAAAGAATCCACAAGAACCATGATCGCCGCAAGCAAGTTGCCGCAGCGGTTCTGGGGCGAAGGAACAAATACAGCGTGTATACACAAAACAACTGTATTATCAACAAGCATCCCAACAAAACAGCCTGCAAGGTAAAGCAGTTGTCTACAAGAATCTTCATCAACCGGTAGAAGTACAGCAAGGAGCTACTCAACAAGTTTGGGATGAATAACTCCAAATCCTCGTCAACCCCCATGAGCACTTCCGTGCAAATTAGTGCTGACAAAGCTGGAAAGCCGATTGATTAATCACTCTATAGGAAGCTTATTAGCTCACTCCTGTACCTAACGGCTAGAAGGCCCGATATCCAGTTTGCTGTAGGAGTGTGTGCTCGGTACCAAGTACCACCTAAGGAGTCATACTCCACGAAAGCCAAACGAATCCTTAACTACGTCAAATGAATAGTTGATGTAGGATTGTGGTATCCTAAAGAATGAGTATTTGATTTGGTTGCCTACAGTGACTCGGATCTCGGAGGCTGTAAGTTGGATAGGAAGAGTACAAGAGGTACTTGTCACTTTCTTGGACCTAGACTTGTGTCATGGTTCAGTAAGAAGCAATTGGCAAACTCGCTTTCTACAGCTGAATCGGAATACTATACCACTGGAAGTTACTATATGCAGATTTTCTGGTGCAACAGCAGTTGTCAGATTATGGAATCATTGCCAAAGAAACACCGATCATGTGCGATAGCACGAGTGCAATTACAATAATGCAGCATCCTATATTTCACTTGCGAACTAAGCATATTTATATAAAACATCATTTCGTCAGGAATCATGTTGAGAATAAGGATGTTCGGATCGAGAAAGTTCATACAAATATTCAGTTGGCCGACATCTTTACAAAACCTCTCAGCACAACCAGATTCCGTATGCTTCGACAAGAATTGGGAATGCTACAACTGACTCCCTGTAAGTTTTCACGCTTTTACTCATAATTGAGGGGGAATGCTGTAAGACCCAAGAATACAGTATCCACAATAATTAACTGTACACTCAGAATAAGTCAGATCTTACTGTAAGAAAAAGGTACAAAATCTTCTTACTGCTGACGTGTACATTAATTAAGGGGGAATACAGTACGACCCATGAATACAGTATTAATTCAAACATTGATGTAAGAATTGAATCTTGTATGTACCTTTTAAGGAAGAACCCTGTATTATTTGTGGATACAGTACATACACTGGGACATCAATTAAACTTGTATTATTTTTCTATTTCGTACTGAAAATATTTTTAGTCCACGTGCCCTGTTTTAGAATTCAAATTTTTTATCATTAATGATTTAAATGACATCTAGACTTTATTACCTCAAACACCAAGCTATTAATAATTTCAAAACCACTGTTTCATGAAATGAGGGAGACGAACTGCCAGAAGTGGGACCGGTTCTCATTTAAAAAACGGATGGATAAGATATAACAGTTACTCTAAGATCATCCTATTCTTTCTTTTAAAAGACGGTTCCCATCCCTTAAATCTGACCGTTCACTGTATGTAACCCTAATCCTCCCTGCACACTATAAAAGGACTGTATCTTGCTCCCTTTGACTCTTTACGCTTTCTGCAAAATTAAACGAGTCCACAGCAAACAGCCTACATACTCTGCAAATTTTCTGCACTTTTTCTTTGTGTTTTTTCAAATCAAGTTCTTTTCGCTGGAAAGAGGAGGAGATGTCTCTGACATCACTGCTACCGTTTGTGGCATTGAAGTCTCTGTAAACCACAAAGCTGCTGGAAAATGTATTCAATCTGTCGTCCGATGGCCTGAGAACGGAGGATCTTGAGACCTTCAGGTCGTAAAAATGTTGACGGTCTACTAGGGGCTGTTCATAGGTGACGGTTCGGACAACAACGTTCACCCGTCATGCTATAAGAAAAGGTTTTGCCTACCTTACATGTATCTACACGATTTTTCTATCGGTTTATTGAAAACCGGACTGGAGCATTTGAAATGTGCATGAACTTTCGCTTTAGGATGATGGTAGCCATCATGTCCGGTGAAAGTGTTAATTGGTGCCAAATTGTTTTGAAGAGGATACAGGAGGAGGCCGCCAAGCCCATGGCGCAGAAGAAATACTTCGGCCTCCTCCTCAACTACACTCTAACTCCCTATGGTGTGCCGCAGTCTCGAAGTTCCAAGAAGATTAGCCCTGGCAAATTTATAGGTGGGAGCAAGCCCACTGTCTTTAATAAAGATGGACTGTTCTTTAGCAGGCCTCGTCCCTGGACTATGCCTATTTCTGATGATCATAGGGATGTTACTATCAAGGATATGCGTGAGGATAAGAAGAGAAAAATAAGTGTCTCTGACAGCAAGTCTCCACATGCTGCAGAGAAGACGAAAAAAAAAAGCTAAAGAGAGCTTCTAAGGCCAAGGATACAGTGGCTACAGCGTTCACTGTAGATGTCCCAGCGGTCACTGTTGTTGCTCATACAGCAGATCCCGAGCCAGTGGCATCTATGACGGATGAACAACTATTTGCCAAGATAGAGGGCTCTGGCGAGTTGGCTGCCCCTACGGAGCCAAAGGCCACCTCTCCTATAAGGGAACCCACACCCATACAGGATCCCTCTCCCAAGAGGGTTCCATCCCCTGTTAGGGATCCCTATCCCATCATGTTACCATCCTGTTGTGTCAAGATTTATTCACCTCGACAGGCGATCGACTACAAGGCCGAGCGACCGAGTCCACAACCAATCAAACTATGGCGGACTCGCCTAACCGAAGATACCAAACCACCTTCGGGTATCTAGTGATCGACTCCAAAGGCGATCGCCCCTTATCACTTAGCGATCGACTCTGATGCCCGACTTAAGATGATCGTCCTTCGCCACAGACAGAGACCATCGTCCGTCAAAGTCCACGAAGACTGAACCTCAATGCAGCGCCCATGTGCAGATTCGCGACAGGCGCCGTGTTTCATGGATTGTTGACCGCATCCTGTCACCACCTTATCACCTACCGACAAGCCCGCCGAAAGGTACAAGGTGGGACCGCCCGTGACAGCAACTCAGACGCGTGCAGACTTCTCATTGGACCGCACAGCTGGCTGCCAGCAACTCCTGCAGACTTTAGGGGGACCAGCCCATGTGCTAAAAGACGATCGCCCGATTATTATAATACAGCAAAGGCGATCGCCCAACATCTCCCAGTCCTATAAATAGGGAACATCCAGCAACTGGAAAAAGGTTCTTCTCAGTACCACTCATAACAGATAAAGTTTCCAACTTCATTCACAGAAATACATACAAACACACATACTTTCAAGCTCTTGGCTTCCTCTCCCGAATCTACCTCAGGACTTCTCTCTCAGCACCTCTCAACCAGAAGTCGGTTGGAAGAGATAAGAAGTCCCCACAGTGCAGATTCACAGAAGCTCACAAGCCCAGGAGCTCAAGTATACAGCAGATACACACCGTGAGAGACTATCGATTTCTCACGGTTGCCACAGCTCATCAACGTTGTTACAAGAACTCACAGAGCATCATATTTGGTTCTTCCGGCAATCTACACGCTCTATAGCTAAGATAACTAGAATCGTTACACTCATTGTAAAAGTATTCTAACATTAATACTTATATCCCAGAATATTTGCATTAATAACATCTCGCGAGAGCATTCAATCCCGGGACTAATAACCCCGGCAAATCTTGTGTTATTTACTTTCTCTACGGAAATGCTCTCTCACTTTGTTTGCTATCCATCCATTCCAGCAATATCTATCTCCGGATAATATTTTGTGTAGCAACAATTGGTGCTAGAAGGAGGGTGAGTATCTAAACCTTCATTTTTATTCCTACCGTCCCGAAGAACACTCACTCTTCTCGGGACATATACTTGAAGTCACACTCACTGCGCTTCAAAGAAAGCCTTCAGAACCATGACGTCCGCCACCACATCGAAGAGAGCCGCTCTCCGAACCGCCGGACACCGTATCCCGGCTCAATCCAAGCCCCAGCCGATGGTAGAGGGAAGCCGCGGCGACACGAGACTCTCGATCCCGCACCTGAGGGATGGTCCCAACCTCTCACTCGACCAGTTCCAAACCGAAGAACAGATCGAGGAGGCTATAGCCATCCTAAAGGAGCGACGGAGAACATGCGCGTCGCTCGCAATAACTCCCTTGGCCATCCGCCGCATGGGCAAATGGAATTTCAATGGGCTACTGGGCGAGCGATCGTCAGAAGCCCCGATTCACGAGAAAAGGCTCTCGCTCGGCCGGACGGTTCCGTATTCAGTCACTTGGGAAGCGACCTATCATGGCGACCGGGGCATTCTGGCCCCATCCATGAGACGATGGAATTCGAGTCCGTCACCAGGAGTTCGGCCTACCCGACTCCCAGCCGAACACAAGTCAACCGTTTGGCTTCCGCTCCGAACGCCAGGGGATCAGTACTTGATCGCCTCGGATCCCGCTCCGAGCGCCTAGCCGTGAGCAGCTAGGACACAGCGATGGCCGCTATGCAATGCCAGCTCGACGAGATGAAAGCACTCCTGGACATTGGGGCAAGCACCAGCAGAAAGATCATCGGGCCGACCGAGCCACTCGCGGCCCACATCGAGCTCGTCCCCGTGCAACCAAGGATCACTTCTCCCAATATACCTCTATATGAAGGGAGGTCGGACCCCGAGACACACCTAAGTAAGTTCCGGATCTACATGACCGGGTGTGGAGCATTAGATGCGACCAAGTGCCGAATCTTCCCATTAACCTTGGGCGAGATGGCCCATAGGTGGTACATCTCACTACCACCGTGATCGATCATCTCCTTTGAGAAACTGGCGAGCGACTTTATGTCATACTTCGCCGCCAAGGTCGCTAGACCAGAAGGCCCCCACCGCATGATGAAAATCAGGCAGGGGGAAGACGAATCCGATGCAGATTACATCGACCGAGTGGACGAAATAATCCTCACCGGCGAGCCCATCAGCGACGAGCTCGCTCTCTACTCGGTCCTGGGTGGATTCTACGGTCATTCACCCATGTTTATACATCTCACGAAGGACATCCCCCCAACCTACGCAATCTTCCGAGCTAAGGCTGCCGACTTTCTGGCCAGGCAAAGGCTACTCGCCCTCCGCCTAGACGAGGAAACGCCTCCTCCTGGCCGAAAGACGGCGATCGCCAAAACCAAGAATACAGTCGCCAAGCCATCCGGCGGCCACAAGGCCCTCGAGGATGTAGAAGCCCATCTCCTCCACAAGTTCAATCGAACTCCGGCCCACATTTTTTACGCCATCAAGGGGCGCGAACGGCTGAACAAGCCAAAGGCGATAAGGGAACACGGTCATCTGGACCGCAGTCAATATTGTGCTTACCACAGGAGTCCCGGCCACAACACCAACCAATGTCGCGACCTCCTAAAACAGCTCTGGAGATTGTTCGAGGAGGGCAAGTTGAACAGTTTATTGGCTTAGCCGGAGCCCCACCAATCTCCCAACACGGTCGCCTGAGTCGAACACGAACAGCCCAGAAAAGCTCATACGAGCCGACCCCTCGATCAACCTCGGCGACCGTATCTACATGCTTCAATCAAGAGAAGGGAACTTCGGAAGTCTCTCCCCGATTTCCCACCTCATTGAACAAAAGGCTACTGCCTGAGCCTAACGCTTCAAAAAAGAGGATTACTCGCTCGCCTCTAATGTTCGTCATCTACATGAAGAACCTAGGCAGGCGATCTCCTCCCCTTACACAACGTATACCATCGAGGATCGTCATCTGACTTGATGGTCCGAGGTAGAAAAGTGTCGCCATGGTCGTAGAGTACGATGGAACCATTCTTTGCACCCATGCAAGGTCCCTTTGGGCCATGATCGCCCGCCCTTCGTTTAAATACGAGGCCGGCGTAGTCTGAGGGCCCTCCAAAACAGATCTGTGGACACGTTCGCCCACTCTCGAAGGTCCATCGCTTAACATGGTGGATCCTTCACGGACAATGCGATGCGTCCCTCCCCCGTCTCAATGTATACCGCCGAGGGTCGCCATCTTAATGGCAGCTCGAGGTAGAAAAAGAGCTAACAAGCTGCGGGCGTGGAGTTGATTAATCCGACGACACCCCGTGCAAGGAATCTTCCAGACCAAGACCGCACGCCCTTCGTTTAAATACGAGGCGAGGCGCAGCCTTCGGAGGACCCTACCAATTAAGTGAGTCACGAGAACTTAGCCATCAGACGGAATGTCGCTCGTGCATAATGATAAGTGTCAGTTTTATACACTTATCCATGGTTTTTATCGATAAAATTCACCCATAATTGAGCTAGTCTACTCGTTTTTTGCTTTTAATTAATTAGTTTTTAATAATTTTATTTTTATCGGATGATGAAGTAAATCTAGTCTTAATCGGATTAAATAACTGATTTACTTAACAAATAACATGTTTATTATATATTCTCTTTGTTGAATTTTGATATATTCATGTTGTAGGGCTTTCCGAGACGAATTCGGCAGTCTTTCCGGATTCAAAATCAGAGTTATATATCAAAAGTTATCATCCGAAGAAGATCTGGGGCAAAAACGCAAAGTCTGAGAAATTCTGGGCTGAAAACGTAACTCTCAAAGCAACCAGTGAACAAATTGACGGTTAAGTTAGTAGTAACTACAGAATGTTACGGCCGTAAGTCATCCTAGTTACGGCCGTAACTCCTGAATGTTACGACCGTAACTCTTGACAGATTGTTATGATTTGTCTAATTTTTTATACTTTTTGTGTATTATTGAGGGGATGGCTGGCATTGATCCGATCTATTGTAATAATACTGGAGTTTTGGATGTAATACCCGGTTGTAATTCAGTAATTGTAATTCAGTCATTATCATTCAGTAATTTCATTCGGTAATGGTCACTCAGTGGATTTTCACTCAATTATAATCATTCATCAATCATGTTCTTTCACCGTGTTCACCGTTCGGAAATACTTCGAGTTGAGTATCGTTATTGTTCATCGTTTCAACTTTCCTCATATGAGTTCGACTTTGTTAGATCACCATTAATTTTTGGTAACTCCAAAAATTCTAAATCTTTGCAATATTATAGAGCATCGAGTTAGCTTTCCAATGGTTCAAACGGTGAGTCAATCGGAGTCCGGACGAGAGAGTTATGGTCGTTTTAGCTCACCCGCTCATTTTTCGATTTTGGCCTATCACGGCCGACGGACTCGGTCGTGTCGTCGGCACGGCCGTGCCGTACTCGTCCGGATAATGCCGGCGTTCGCCTCAGACCCGACCGTGTCGCTCGCACGGCCGAGTCGCACCCTTCCGGATAGGCCGAACCGTCGACCGGAGGCCCGACCGTGTGCCGTAACACGGCCGAAGTCAATGCCGAGCGCCGCGGACGGGTCACTATCGGTAGGCCCTTTGCACCGCGACCGTGTCATGCCGACACGGTCGAGTCCTCGCTGCCACCGCGCACCACGACCGTGTCGGCGGGCACGGCCGAGCCTGTGGCCGAGTCAACCCCTATAAATTGGTTTTTTGAGCATTTCAGCTCATTTTTTCCATCTTCTTCACCTGCAACCGAGAGAGAATAACTTGAGGGAGAGATTTCTTCATCAATTATCATTTGAGTGTGTATTTTTCATCACCTTCAATCATCTTGGAAGCTTGGATAGTCATTTTCACGCGTTTTACCTGGATCGAATTGGTTGGATCTTCAAGAGGTAAATTCTTCAACACTTTGGACTTCGATTTTGTGTTGAGATATGATGTTTTGGACGTTATAATCATGTTATATGAAGGGATATGTATATGATTATGAGTTTGTATAAGGATTCATTGGATTATTGAGGAATTATTCAAGAACACGTTGAAAATCGAGTTGGAATTGGGGATTTTCGACTAATTGTTGTTATAATCACATTTTTGGATATTCATAACGGATTATTGATCGTATTGGAGATGTTTTGTTGGTTTGAAACACTTCTTGGGAATTTTGATATTGGTATATCGAAGTTTGTTTGTAAACAATCGGAGTTGGATACAACGTGTTTGATTTAATGTCTCTATGGACTTGGTTTAGTCGTATCGACGTCTGGAATTCGTTATATTCGTGTATTGATCGGATTGTTGGTAATTGTATTGAATTAAGGTTGTTCGTGCGACCGACACTTCATTTAGGACGTTGTTCGTGGACGGACATTCTTCATCGGTATTGAGTAAGTTAATTCTTACTCGGTTAAAAGGATACTCATTCCTTTTGTTGTTGATTGCTCATAATCATAATTCATTCATCATAATATTAATCATTTTGAGACTTGTAATTGTCGAATAATCATTTCATTCACGAGGAACGACGGTTCCAAATCATTTCACTGGGTTATCAATCACGTCACTATTACTTTCATATCGGTGAGTCATCTTGGCCTAGTCTAATTATTATTCATCGATATTCATCATGGTCATTCTCGTTCATGTGACCTTCCGGGTTCATATTGCGTGGCCGGGTGTGGCTGTGTGGAATTTTTAGTCGGGCACACGATGGTCATGTATTGGGTTCACCGATACATCGGACCGTGCACACGGTAACGCTTACCTCCGTGAGACTAATTAGGTACAAGGACGGGTGTGTCCGGTCATTCGTCTTGTACACTTGCACAGAACATTACGGGCGTACTATGATACTCCTCTTCAGCGAAATTCATAATTAAGAATATTTCATAACTTCAGTTAATTCATGATTGTGTAATTTCAACTCTTGAGGATTGTTTGTTCTTTGTAACTGACCCCGTTTGGGGATTTTGTTTTTCAGGTCATGGCAAGGCAAACGCACGGGAATAGCATGTTGATGTCGAGGAGTCCGAGTGATACTAGTAGGGGGCCCCGATCTTCCAGTCATTCATATTATTGTCCTTTATTTTCCGCTGCATATTTTCATTTGGATACTCCGTTTCATTCAGTGTTGTGTATTTTATCTTCATATAAAATACACTAGTGTTCGGTATTGTCCTGGTGTGTTGTAACTAAACTCCTCATCGGAGTAATTATTGTTGTAATGTAGTTCGGTACTACATTTATCTTATGTAATTCATTCATTTTCATTTGCCTGGTGGGTCCCAGTTGGGGATCTACGGCACTGTAATATCCGCCTAGTTTGGGGTGTTACAGAGTTGGTATCGGAGAGTGGTTTTGAATACTACCCTCCAAGTCATGTCTCATTTGAAATCATCATCATCGGACTAGTATCATTGGACTTTCGCGTCACGTGTGACCTGTGCAGATGCCGAGCCAATCAGACCGAAAGAACTGTAAGACTTCTAACGCCATGGTATAATTTCTGGCAATAGTCATTCATTCATCATTCATCATTTGACAATCCTCAAATATCATCAATCACTATGATCGGCACGATCATATTAACTCATTAATCACTTAATTCATTTCATTACGCAGTTAATAATCAGGACGATCACGTTAACTCATTAATTACTCAATTCATTTCATTACTCAGTTGTCAATCTGGAAGATCATATTATCAATCTTGTTAAGTTATTCAAGATAGTCATTTTAAGAATTTCATCAGATAATCATGTAACTTCAGTAAATCATTCATAAAATCACTAAGTTAGAGCATGTATACTCATTTTCATCATCTCATGACATAATCATAACGTGCTAATCATGCGGGTAATATAATCATTATGCGACCTTCCTACTTCCGTATGGAGAAAGCTGTCAGGGGATGCACGAGAAGAGGCCGCGGTGCGGACCGAAACCCGAGAAATAATCACTGGCCGGGAAATCGTGCCCAGGACTCGGCTCGATCAGAAGATGTTCGGGTTGATCCACTTACTTTTATACAGGCCATGATGACCCATGTGCAGTTGCTCAATCATCATTGCGCCACTCTGACCGGATTAATCGAGAGAACCCTCCCGTATGAGCCAGCTGCTAAGGAAAGTGCTGAACAACAACCTTCATCTCCGCCAAGAAATCAACGAAGCGTAATCAATCCGAAGGCGGTCAGTCAACCTTCAAGAAGCCTCGTGTGAGTCCTATCGTTTCTGAGCGACCTCCTATGGCGCATAATCGTGCGGGATCTCAGTCACGAGCGGCCAATTCAACCATCACCTGTTATAACTGTGGGGATCTTGGTCATGTCAGCACCAAGTGGCCGAGACAGTCTGTCACGTGCTATAATTGTGGGAATGTTGGACATAAGGCCCGTTTTTGCCGAAAGGACTCCAAGTCGGCTCCGTCGGCATCCCAAGCCCCGAAGCAACCAGCGTTTTAGAATCAGACTGCTTTGTCATCGTCGTTTAAGATAATGGAAGCAAATAGAGTTGGAGCTCGTATTTATCAGACGGGAGCGTCCGGTTCGGGGACCGGCAAGTCCCAGATTCATATGATGAGGAGGATCGACGATCCGGTGGTCCGAATGATTTCAGGTATACTCGTAATTTTATTTCAACTTGTGTGTACCTTTTGATGCTGGTACACCGCATTCTTTCATCTTCGAATCATGCTTGAATAGACTTATTTCGGGATAGTCCTATTGCTTGTGGACCTCATACCATCGGTCTACCTGACGATGGAAGAATTTTCGGAATCATACCTAAGTAAGCTTAGTAACCGCGATTGGTTGGTGGACCTAATCGTGGTGAATTTATCTTAGGACGATGTAATTTCGGTATTAGTTGGTTTAACCGTCTTAATACTATCCTCAGTAATTGTTAGCGCATGGTCACTATCATTTTCGTCGTTGGTCGTCGAATGTGTACTTCAGGGAGGTAATCCCCGTTGTCCCAGAAGGATTACTATTATGATGGAAGCAGAGAAATTCCGCAAGCAAGTTGTTCAGTCATTCATTGTATCATTTTCATCGATTGGCCTTTCTAAGGCAATCGAGCTATTTAATCATTCATTGTATCATTTTCATCGATTGACCTTTCTAAGGCAATCGAGCTATTCAATCATTCATTGTATCATTTTCATCGATTGGCCTTTCTAAGGCAATCGAGCTATTTAATCATTCATTGTATCATTTTCATCGATTGGCCTTTCTAAGGCAATCGAGCTATTTCATCATTCATTGTATCATTTTCATCGATTGACCTTTCTAAGGCAGTCGAGTTATTCAATCATTCATTGTATCACTTTTTTTCGATTGACCATTCTCGGGCAATCGAAATGTTCAATCATTCGTGGTATCATTGTCATCGTTTGACGATGTATTCCAGACGAGTTATCTGGTTGCTTTCTCATAGAGTAGTGGAATTCAGGAGTGAGTTGGAGCCGGTACGTCCCCATTATCGAAGACACCGTATCGGATGGCCCCGACCAAATGCAGGAGTTGAAGATTCAACTTGAGGATTAGTTCGAGAAAGGTTATCTCCGACCGAGTGTGTTCCCGTGGGGAGCACCAGTGTTATCTGTCAAGGAGAGGTATGGTTCGTTCGTGTGTGTATTATTATCAGGAGTTGAACAGGTGAGGATCAAGATTAGTATCCTCTATCCGTATCGACGATCTTTTGGATCAACTTCGGGGAACTTCGATTTTTCCAAGATCGACTTAAGATCTGGATATCATCGATTCGGATTCGAGAGTCGGATATCACGAGGACGGCTTTTCGAACACGCTATGGTCGCTATGAGTTTGCGGTTATGCGGTTGGGTTGATCATTGCACTGCGGTATTCATGGAGTTAATGAATCGGGTTTTCATCGACTTTTGGATCAGTTTTGTTGTTGTCTTCATCGATGACATTTTGATTATTCTCGTGACCGGGAGGAACACGAGGTTCATTTTCATCGGGTTTCCGACGTGTTAAGACGAGAGCAACTTTATGGGAAGTTTTCCAAAGGTGAGTCTTTGGATGTCCAGTGACTTTTCTCGGACCTGTAATTTCATCAGATGGAGTGCGTGTTGATCCTCAGAAGACGAAGGCTATCCAAGATTGGTCACCTCCGAAGAATGTTAAGCAAATCCGAAGCTTTCTCGGATTAGCCGGCTATTATCGGCGGTTTGTGGAAGGATTTTCTAAAAATTGTTCAGTCAATTCATTCATCACTCACTCAATCTCATTGTTCAATTAATTCATTCATCACTCAGTCAATCTCATTGTTCAGTCAATTCATTCATCACTCACTCAATCTCATTGTTCAATTAATTCATTCATCACTCAGTCAATCTCATTGTTCAGTCAATTCATTCATCACTCGATCAATCTCATTGTTCACTAATTCATTCATCACTCACCAATCTCATTGTTCACCAATTCATTCATCACTCACCAATCTCATTGTTCACTAATTCATTCATCACTCGATTAATCTCATTATTCAATTAATTCATTCATCACGAGTCAATCTCATTGTTCGATTAATTTATTAACCATCCATCCATCTCACGGTTCGATTGTTGATCTTGTGAATCAAATTTTTCAATCTTGTGAACTTGTTCAAGGTAATCATTTCAGAATTTCATCGAGATAGGCGTGTCACCTCACTTGATTATACAGCAGATCTTCTCATATTACGGCGTCATGTCGACGATCGTTTTATTGCATTATTAATGCATCCATTTTGTTAGAGCATGTATGCTCATTGTTATCATTTCATCTCGTAATCATAGTGCAATCTTCATACGAGATCTGTAATTATCACGTGACTTTCCTGCCTCGGTATGGAAGGAGTTCCGAGGGACATCGGACTCCGACGTCCAAGAGATCGTTTCTAGTCGTATTCATGCTGGGAGAGCATCTTCATCTCAGACAACGAGTTCGACTGTTGTTTGCTTAAACAGTGATACAACGGGACATTCATCACCGGTGTTGAGCAAGTTAATTCTTGCTCAGTAATAGGATAATCATTCATTTCATCGTCGTTCAATTGTTCGCATAGGTCATTCATCATATATCAATCACGTTAAGACTTATATTTATCAACCAATCATTCACCTCACGGGAACAATGGTTCCAATAATTTCATTTCACATATCACTCATTTCGTTATTAGTTCACCTCGCGAGTTATTCTTGATCCTTGTCGGATATCTAATCATTTATCATTCATCTTAGTCACTCTCGTTTTGGTAACCTTTCGGGGTCATATTAAGCGGTGAGTTCAGGTTTGGGTCTTCGTCGAATCGTTGGGATCGAGGAGATCGATGGTATGGAGGATATCGATGTTGGGTACATTTGATATATAGCCTTGTCTTTCGATGACTATATAACTCAATCCGTATTAATGTGTCATGGTTGTGGATCATTTATTGTTGATCTATCTTATAATGATCGTATTTGAGAATCTTGAGATTTTGAGATCGTTTGATGCATTCCTTTTGGTGTCATACCGAGACTTCGTGATATTTTTGGGAAATCGTTCATTGTGATCCGAGACGTCAAGACTTGGGGACTTGGGCGTGCGATTGATTTGGTCCCGAGAACTATTTGGACATTATTGTTTGCAGATCGTGATGGATAGTTCATGTCCCGAGTTATTTACCCTTAGTTTCGAGGACGAAACTCTTTTAAGGGGGGGTGTATGTAATACCCGGTTGTAATTCAGTAATTGTAATTCAGTCATTATCTTTCAGTAATTTCATTCGGTAATGGTCACTCAGTGGATTTTCACTCAATTATAATCATTCATCAATCATGTTCTTTCACCGTGTTCACCGTTCGGAAATACTTCGAGTTGAGTATCGTTATTGTTCATCGTTTCAACTTTCCTCATATGAGTTCGACTTTGTTAGATCACCATTAATTTTTGGTAACTCCAAAAATTCTAAATCTTTGCAATATTATAGAGCATCGAGTTAGCTTTCCAATGGTTCAAACGGTGAGTCAATCGGAGTCCGGACGAGAGAGTTATGGTCGTTTTAGCTCACCCGCTCATTTTTCAGATTTTGGCCGATCACGGCCGACCGGACTCGGTCGTGTCGTCCGGCACGGCCCGTGCCGTACTCGTCCGGATAATGCCGAAGTGTCTGCCTCAGGACCCGACCGTGTCGTCTGGCACGGCCGAGTCGCACCCTTCCGGATAGGCCGTAACTGTCGATTGAGGCCCGGCCGTGTGCGAACACGGCCGAGTCAATGCCGGCGCCGCGACGGGTCACTATCGGTAGGCCCCTTTGCGCCGCGACCGTGTCATGCCGGACACGGTCGAGTCCCTCGCTGCCACCGCGCGCCACGAACGTGTCGCGGGCACGGTCGAGCCATTGGCCGAGTCAACCCCTATAAATTGGTTTTTGAGCATTTCACCATTTTTTCCATCTTCTTCACCTCGCAACCGAGAGAGAATAACTTGAGGGAGAGATTTCTTCATCAATTATCATTTGAGTGTGTATTTTCATCACCTTCAATCATCTGGGAAGCTTGGATAGTCATTTTCACGCGTTTTCATCGGATCGAATTGGTTGGATCTTCAAGAGGTAAATTCTTCAACACTTTGGACTTGATTTTGTGTTGAGATATGATGTTTTGGACGTTATAATCATGTTATATGAAGGGATATGTATATGATTATGAGTTTGTATAAGGATTCATTGGATTATTGAGGAATTATTCAAGAACACGTTGAAAATCGAGTTGGAATTGGGGATTTTCGACTAATTGTTGTTATAATCACATTTTTGGATATTCATAACGGATTATTGATCGTATTGGAGATGTTTTGTTGGTTTGAAACACTTCTTGGGGAATTTTGATATTGGTATATCGAAGTTTGTTTGTAAACAATCGGAGTTGGATACAACGTGTTTGATTTAATGTCTCTATGGACTTGGTTTAGTCGTATCGACGTCTGGAATTCGTTATATTCGTGTATTGATCGGATTGTTGGTAATTGTATTGAATTAAGGTTGTTCGTGCGACCGACACTTCATTTAGGACGTTGTTCGTGGACGGACATTCTTCATCGGTATTGAGTAAGTTAATTCTTACTCGGTTAAAAGGATACTCATTCCTTTTGTTGTTGATTGCTCATAATCATAATTCATTCATCATAATATTAATCATTTTGAGACTTGTAATTGTCGAATAATCATTTCATTCACGAGGAACGACGGTTCCAAATCATTTCACTGGGTTATCAATCACGTCACTATTACTTTCATATCGGTGAGTCATCTTGGCCTAGTCTAATTATTATTCATCGATATTCATCATGGTCATTCTCGTTCATGTGACCTTCCGGGTTCATATTGCGTGGCCGGGTGTGGCTGTGTGGAATTTTTAGTCGGGCACACGATGGTCATGTATTGGGTTCACCGATACATCGGACCGTGCACACGGTAACGCTTACCTCCGTGAGACTAATTAGGTACAAGGACGGGTGTGTCCGGTCATTCGTCTTGTACACTTGAACATTACGGGCGTACTATGATACTCCTCTTCAGCGAAATTCATAATTAAGAATATTTCATAACTTCAGTTAATTCATGATTGTGTAATTTCAACTCTTGAGGATTGTTTGTTCTTTGTAACTGACCCCGTTTGGGGATTTTGTTTTTCAGGTCATGGCAAGGCAAACGCACGGGAATAGCATGTTGATGTCGAGGAGTCCGAGTGATACTAGTAGGGGGCCCCGATCTTCCAGTCATTCATATTATTGTCCTTTATTTTCCGCTGCATATTTTCATTTGGATACTCCGTTTCATTCAGTGTTGTGTATTTTATCTTCATATAAAATACACTAGTGTTCGGTATTGTCCTGGTGTGTTGTAACTAAACTCCTCATCGGAGTAATTATTGTTGTAATGTAGTTCGGTACTACATTTATCTTATGTAATTCATTCATTTTCATTTGCCTGGTGGGTCCCAGTTGGGGATCTACGGCACTGTAATATCCGCCTAGTTTGGGGTGTTACATTGGAGCTATTAGATGACTTTAGGTGTATAAATAGACCCCTTAGATCCTTCATCATTCATCATTCATCTTATAATTTTTCATTTTTTGTAAACTTTTCTTTTTGTGTGAAGAACACACTTGTGTTCTTGAGTGATTTTTGTAAGTGAGGTATAGCATATGTTGTTCAGGGAGTTTATTGCTTCTATCTCCTTTATCTACTAAGGGAGTTAGGATCAATTCTTTCTCTTGATTCAACTAATAATGACTACACAAGCTTGTAATATGTATAATAAACCCTTCATGGGCTAAGTAACCTTTAGTTGGGATTATAAACAAGGTTAGTCATGTTATTTATGTTTGTATAAAAGATCTATTGTGAATTACTTATTATTGTGTGTGATTTTCATTGTTTTAACAATCTTTATTTATTTGGCCAATAAATGACGATATTTATGGTCTTCATATGTTTCGAAAGAAAATGTGTTTAATTAGATCAAATAATCTTCACTCTAAGTTGTTCTAGGGGATAGAAATATACCTCTAGTCCTTAGATGATTCTTTGAGTTATTTTCATAAATCCTAATGCTATGTATTGAAGCCAATCAACATAGAAATATAGTGGATTGATTCAATATGTAAGGGGCGTTTTATAGTTCGAAAGAGAAACCGTCTTTTTAAGGAAAATCGAATCTACACAACATAATAAGTAAATTCATCTTATGATCCCCTATACATCTTCTATAACTAATGACGAACTAAATTTGTAATCCCAACTATTTCATTTTATCGTTAATCAATCTATTATTATTGCTATCTTTTTATTTCCTTATAATATTAAAACTAATATTGCATTTTCTTTGCAATTATTAAACCAAACTTTTTAATTGTGTGTTTCACTTATCTTAGTATCTATAAAAATAAACTAATAGTGTATAATTCATATTATAACCAAACTTCCTTGTGGGATCGATAAACCGGACTCAAAAAGTCCACTTTACTACTTGATACGATATCATGCACTTGCGATAGTTACACTAACAACGTGTCAAGTTTTTGGCGCCGTTGCCGGGGAAGTATAAGTTATATTTGAAATCTTACACTGTAAACTATTTTTATAGGTACAACTTTCTCGACATTGTAACTTAGTACTAAATTGTGTTTGTCCGGTCAAGTGGCGGATAACGGTACTCCGTGACTATTAAAGTCGGATTTTTCAGTTTCCCACAACAACTGATATTTGTAGATATTTTCTTCAATTATTTTCATTTTTTTTATTTTTTTTTAATCATGGAAGAAACATTGTATAAAATTGAAAAAAGATTTCCCTTTCTAAGCAAAAATGCAATTTTAAAAATTTACAAGACAAGGCTTGAAAGGATGAGGTTGCTTATGAATAAAAGCATACCTTTTGACATAAGATTCATAATTGAAGCCAAAGTAAGAATAGAAGGTGAATTCACAGAAACACCGACTAGATTTTTACCAGGGCTTGGAAAAGTTCATATGCAAAGAAACGACGAGCAAAGATGATAGCCGTTTGTTATAAATGTGCTAGATGGAACTGTAATTTAAAATGTCGATCTTTAGGAATTCCATCTACAAACAGAGAAGATAAAATTCAGTTCATTAAGGATGGTCTGAATAAAGAGAATTTAGATGATATCGAAATTTCTCTTGACACGCATCCTAGTGGACTCGTACATTACGGAATTCGATGTTTGTGGAATAAATTCCAACCAGAATATGAACAACGTCTTGGGAATCGGACGTTAAAAGACCCTGTTTGCCAATTTGTAAGAAAATTGGATGGGAAGCTTCTCCCCAACTCATAGAAGGCGTTTAGGCCATTTCTCAACGTAAAATCAGAGGAAGATGTGAGCCACAATCACAACTACTGTACAAACGCGTAAGTATCTTTTATTTTTGTCGTGTGGTGAGATTTTCTGAATAAAAAAAAAGTGATACGCAATAAATGCTTTCATTATTCTATTGAGTAGTTGAAGCGCAATCAACGCAATCACAAACTTGTTAAACAATTTTTATCTTCTTTTTCTTCTATAAATAAATACTGTGCTTGTTTCTTTCATTCATCCCTCAAACTTGCGCTTTTCTCTGTTTCTCTCTAAATAATTTCTTTTCAAAAATGGAGTCATCATCTTCAACAAAAAAATTTAGCACAGTCTGCATTTTTGGTGGAGCTAGTTATGGAAAAGATGCATGCTTTACTGAAGCAGCCCACAACTTGGGTCGTACCTTAGGAGAAAAATGTATTCATGTAGTTTACGGAGGAGGAAGTCTAGGATTAATGGGACGAGTGCGCTTCGCCTATATGGAAGGAGTAAGAGTGTTGGGAATAATCCCAAAACCTCTGGCTGAAAGTAAAATCACCGGGTCAACTATTGGAGATGAGTTTAGATCTGTAAATATGCAAGATCGCATAACTCACATGATAAATAATTCTGGCGCCTTTATCACCCTTCCCGGTGGTTTTGGCACCCTTGAGGAACTTTTTCATGTGGTTACCAGAGCCCAGCTAAATGTTCACCAAAAACCAATAGGTGTGCTTAATGTCAATGGTTTCTTTGATGGTTTACTGTCTTTCATTGACTACTCTGCTGAAAAGGGTTTTATTTCCGAGCGTGCTAAACGAATCATAGTCGTTGCAACAACACCAGAAGAACTAATCAAAAAACTCAATGAATTTGTTCCTCAACCAGATCCAGCTCTAGCTAAAATTGTATGGATGGATGATTTTACCGTGAGAAAACGAAAAGTGGATTCATTCCTCTCCCTTTGATATCCCATGTCGGACCTCTTTTATTTTTACTTTCTGTCGTGTGTAATAATCGTGGTAAATGGTGGCAGCTTAAGGAGTTTCTTCTTGATCTCTTGACGCGCATCTATTCGCGATTTATGTATTGTTATTTTATTACTGTAATTTTTATTGTGTGTTTTTTTTATAATAGCATTGATGGCAGTGTAAGACGACTCTTCGGATTTCTTGATGCGCATATTAAAAATTGTGTTATACTTCCGAGTATATTTTATTTTCTTTTGTTGTGTGCCTCGTATATTTATTCTCTTGCAGATTCTAAAAGGCGTTAGCTCAAACATCAACTTTCTTAATAGGGAGTATTCTGCTTTTTCTGCATTGCTTTTTATTTTATTTTATTTTTAAAAACTGAGGACAGTTTTATTTTCAAGTTTGGGGGTGGTTTGTTTTCTTATTTTGGTGTGTTGTAATTTTGGTGTGTTTTGATTGATTTGGTTATTTGCCTTAATTTTTTTTTTTATTATTATTATTATATATATATATATATAATATTTTGATTTTTGAGATTTCTAGATCTGGCCATAACACCAATAAATTAGCTATATACAAACTTCTAAAATCGTTTTAACCGGTAAAAAAAATTGTATATTCCAAAATTTTTTGAGCCTTAATCTCTCTTTCCAAGCCTTGTAATTATCATATAAAATCGAGTCATTCATTGCCTTGAGAAAAGAAGAATCAATCAGTTGATGAAAAATAGAACTGAAATTTACTTAATTTGTGGAGTTTTTGATTTTTCATGCTTAAACTAAGAAATGATTTTCTGCAAAAATTCTATTCCCTAAAAAAAGGAGTCATTGGTGAAAAGAGCTACACGTAAGCAAATAACGGTGTGAAAGCTATCACCTCAAAAAAATGACGAAAAGGAGAAGTGTTGAGCAGCAACAGCTGCCTAATTTTGGGGGTCTTAAATGTAACACCCCCAAAACCATCCGGGATATTACAGCGCCGTGGGTCCCGCGCCGGAACCCACCAGGCTAAAAAACATTTCAAAGACGTTTAAAAATACCAAAAGGCCACTGACGGTAATATTTTAAATACTCAAATATTTTCAAAAGCATAATTTTGAAATGCCGTCATAAAATACCATTTGAAAATACAAGGCGAAGTGCCAAATCTCGATAGTTCAAAATGTACGTTAAGACGCCGCTTAAACGTACCGATAAAATAGTTTAGGAAAAGGTCTAACGAAATAACCCAAGTTCGCAAAGTGGCAAAAGGGCCATTTAAAATACACACACCCAGCGGATAAAGATACCGAAAAGCCATTTTGAAATATACACACGCAGCAGATAAAAACACAGTTCAAAATACACATTTGCAGCGGAAATGAATAACCAAAAAAAAAGAAATACTCGATACTCCAAAACATGCCACCGCTAGTATCACATCGAGAAGTTCATCCCTTCACGGCCGCTACTAGCTCGATCTCCGAGTACCTAAAAATAAAGTCCACGACGGGGTCAGCCACAATACTCAACAATGATATCGATCACATCATCATAAATAATTACATACCAATGTAATAATATAGTAAGAATACTACCAAAGTAATCTTACCGACATAACCTTACCAATCCATAACAATCCAATCCTTACCATAATCCACATTTCGCATTCTCAAATGACGAAATGAACTCAACCACAACCAACTGTACTGTATTAAAATAATATCAAAAATCCTCAAAACATCATCATCACTCATAATCATGAAATAATTCATCCGTGCCAAATCCTGTCCATCGGATTACACAATCAAAACTCAACCTGGATAAACCAATAGTACCCAACATATATGTAGATCAACTACCACATGACAATGAATACAAATCCCGAAACATCGACGTACAGTCCGAATGCTCATATGATCAATAACAATGATCAACCAATACATCAACTGAGAATATCATCGACATGATAACTCCAATACGACCAACAAAGGATCAACGATAACCGAGAGTACCATCAACATGATAACTCCGACACGATCAACAAATGATCAACATTAACCGAGAATACCATCAACATGATAACTCCGACACGATCAACAAAGGATCAACAATAACCGAGAATACCATCAATAAGGTAAACTCCAAATGATCAACAAAGGACCTACAATAACCGAGAATACCATCAACAAGGTAAACTTCAAATGATCAACAAATAATGGATCTCAAAGAAATAACTCTGACTGTCGAACATACCCCTCGGGTGTATGAACAACCAGTCACAAACCGTCGAACACATCCAATCATACATGGAACTATGAACGACCAAACAGTATGGCTCAAAGATGGAAGTCATAGTACGCCCGATCCGGAAATGTGTCCGTGCACAAGCCACCCCGGGTATTGATCACATACACGTGTGGTCGTGTACCTAATTAGCCTCACGAACTACGTCTCGTGTGCACGGTTCAATGTGGAAATATCAACACATAACCATCATGTGCCCGGCTAAAAATCCTACACAATAACCAATCGGCATGCAGATATGACTCCAGATATGTCACGATGCAACATGACAACAAAACTCAAAGAAATACATATCCAATTGGGATCAAAAGACTCACCGAAGTGAACAACAACAGACTGACAATGAAAAGCCGACACGACTAATCAATATCCAAAATATCAATCCTGGGATTATCATCCCCAAATGAATGACCAACATGATCTACGATCTCAATACAACAGTCCTAGGATCAACATCCCTCAATGAATAATCGATGCGAAACTCATTACACGAAACCTCAACATATACAACAACTCAACATACTAATTATCCACATGACTGAACAAATACTTAGATTACCTCAAAGCCAACGACCATATCCATCAACATCCCCCAATGAGACGATCAACACAACCATTAATACCAACAATAGTCCTGGGATCAACATCCCTCAACGAACAACCAGTACGAATCTCAATATACAAAGCCTCAACATACAACATATACAACAACTCAATGTAATAATTATCTCATAACTGAACAATACATAAATTACCTCAAAGCCGACGACAATATCCTTTCCACGAACAACATTCCTGAACGAATACACAGTTATACAAATAATCTCAAATAAGGTACCATCCATTCAATACTAATAAACCTTTATCCCGATACTTATGTCATCACGATAACTATCCTCGATATCCGATATTCTATATCCTTGACCAAAGATAACTCACATATTCCCTGAGCACAATTGAATCATATACCTTATGATTTATTACAGCTAGAGCACGATATACAAACCATTATCCCGACAACTTACATTTCTAACAACATTGCTATATGAATTATAAATGAAATGAAAACGAAACCATTCATCAAATATTATAAACTGAACAAGTATAAACTTGCCTCGATACCGATACCACGAAGCCGTTACCAAAATCCATTGCCTTCGTCTATGAGCTCCTCAGCCCCGACCAAAAAGCAATCTACGAACTCTTCAACTTCAACCGCAACACAACAGTCATAATCCACGATCAAAACATATAAACCTATTGCAATAACCGATTAACACACATTCGATAAAAATCAATAACCGACATACCCAATCAACAAACTCAACGGTTCAACGAAACCTCGATCATATACATAAAACCAAATAATCCAACTCAACAAATACGATCTCATATCCACAATACAATCCGTAACTCGATGATCACAAATAACAATTAATAACCGATCAACAAACACAATGGTTCTACAATATCCCGATTAAACACATATCCAAACAATCCAAACCAATCAATCACGAATTCAAAACCACAATACGATTCCACAAGCCGAAGATCATATCAATAATCAATTTAAACCAACAAGGGTCTAACATTACCGATTCCAAATTCAATCTTAAATACGGATACAAGTTTCCTCCTTGTAAATCATAATTAAACCAATTATCGATTATCATCATCAATCCGGACAATACGATCAATTCAACATTATAGATAACCATATTCCAAAGGTTTCAAATAATTCCATTATCCGAATTGAACACTTATTCAATAAGTATGAATTTTTAAACTCAAAAGTGAATCATAATCTTATCAAACCCGAAAATCATATTCGTATTCCTATACGAATATTGTACCAAAACACATAACTTAGTTTTAGATATGAATATTCCATATTCATATCTAAAACACCAACACCTCTTAAACATGTTCAACAATTCATATAATCCAAGAGTTCCTTAAGAACACAACTAATTCCAAAATCATATTCAAAATCTCCAATTCGACATAATCCGATGTGTTGTAACATCTAAACAATCCTTATTCACAATTCAAGGTGTATATAATCATGTTCTTCAACATATATACTTCTCATAACATCATGAATCGCAACAAACCACCAAGAACATCAAGAATACCACGATTCCATAATCATAACAACATAATCGAATCATTTGATCACCAATTCATTATCTTCCCTAAACAAAATTCTCGCAAATACCAAGAATCATCACAACAATATCAATTCAACCATCATTCATACGAAAACGTGTAGAATTTTCCAAGTTCTACTCATTGAGACATTTCATCAAACACTTTGAAGGCATAGTCCAATTCAATCGATTATTCAAAGAAATACTCGAATTCATTCCAGAAAACTTCAAGAGTATTGAATGATCTCAAGAATACAACAAGGTTCCATATAATCTGAGTTAAAACGAATCAAATCGGCCAAAACACCAAGAAACATCAAAAATATCCAAAACAAAGTGTTTAGGTGTTCTTACCTTCGATCCGGGTGGAAGATGATGTTAATCCATGATTCCAACTTCCAAAACATGTTGTTATAAGTTGCTCTTACTCAAATCCATCAATTCTTGCTGAAGGAATCGCGAAAAAACAAAGAAAAAATGAAAATGCCGAAGTGAGCCGGTCCAGGCCTTATATAGGTCGAGACCTGCCGGTACCTTACGTACGTAACAGGCCACTGCCTTACGTACGTAACCGGCCATGGCCTGCTCACTGCCCAGTCCGTTCGGCACCCTTACGTGCATCGGCACACGGCTTACGTGCGTAATCGCCCCTACGGCCGAATCGCCACTGCCTTACGTACGTAATCGGCCAGTCCTAGCCATCCCTGCGAGTCACTGCCGACCGTGATCGGCCATCCATGCGAGTCACTGCCGACCATGCTCGGCCACTACAGGTCCTCTCGGCCACGACTCGGCCAGCCGCCCCGTAACGTACGTAACACTTATACCGTTGCGTACGTAACACGTACGTTGACTTGCTACAGTAATATGGTCGTGTTACGTACGTAACACATCCTGTATAACGTACGTAACACGTACGTTGACTCACCTGTCAACATCCTCCGCCGAAAGTTGCCGACACCGGGTCCCACCTGCCGACCATGACTCGGTCTTGTCCGATGCCCTCGTTACGTACGTAATACCTTAGCCTTAACGTACGTAACCGTGCCAATCTTACGTATGTTAGCTCACCTTGTTAACGTACGTAACAATTTCATACTTAGCCAATTTCAGTAATTCCTGTCTAATGTCACGGCATACCAAACACGAGCATACGGCAAAAATCAATACATATACTCAATCCAAAAATATTCCCATACGATATACGTGATATCCAAATCAGTTCAACCTGATACAGCAAATCCTCAATATATATGTCAATCCAAAACGGTAACCACACCAGTATAGCTATCTCGGTTCTCAATTTATTTTATACATACTGTATAGATACCAAACTATACAGTATATCTGAGATAAAATAACGCGAAAAATTTATACTGAAAATTCGGGTATTACATTAAATTTTGCGAAAAATAAAGGACTAACCATTGTTGGTGCGTAGCTGCCGTCTCAGAAAAATTGGTGAAAAGAGCTACACGTAGGCAAATAACGGTGTGAAAGCTATCACCTTTTTTAAAAAAATGAGATAGAAATTGTGTTGGTGAAAAGGGCTACACGTTAGCAAATAACGGTGTAAAAGCTATCACTAAGGGATGTAGTTTATGAGCAGATTTGAATTAATTAGCGGCTTAATTTCAATACACTCAATTTCGTGAAAAATCACAATATTTGATGACGCCAATGAAATTCTTCTTCATATTGAGTCGAAAAATAAATGAGTGATCGAGAGCAACCATTAAAGGGAGTCGTGTGTATCACGAGTGGGAAAGAAATAATCAACCTTTTGGGGGGAAAACCTTGAATTTGGAATTACAAAATAAAAACCGTGTTTTAACTTCAAAATCATTAGTAGATATATTTTGAATCTTGATTCATTTCTATCTACTGTATAAAGCTGGTTGTTGTGTATTAATGGCATTTTGATCTCCTTTTCTCTTTTTATATTTTAATTTATGTGTGTGTTAATCTTTCTTATTTTTATTTTTGGAGCATGAATAATAAAGAGTCTTGCTCGGGACTAGCAAGAATTCAAGTTTGGGGGTGTGATAAGTGTCAGTTTTATACACTTATCCATGGTTGGTATCGATAAAATTCACCCATAATTGAGCTAGTCTACTCGTTTTTTGATTTTAATTAATTAGTTTTTAATAATTTTATTTTTATCGGATGATGATGTAAATCTAGTCTTAATCGGATTAAATAATGATTTACTCAAGAAATAACATGTTTATTAAATATTCTCTTTGTTGAATTTTGATATATTCATGTTGTAGGTGTAACACCCCAAACTAGGCGGATATTACAGTGCCGTGAATCCCCGACTGGGACCCACCAGGCAAATAAAAATGATGAATTAAATAATATAATTGTAGTACCGAACCACATTATATTACCAAGTACTCCGATGAGGAGTTTAAGTACAACACACCAGGACAATACCAAATACTAGTATATTTTATATGAAGATAAAATACACCACCCTGAATAAATAAATATCTCAAACGGAATTTGCAGCGGAAAATACAAATGACGGAAATGACTGAAATGACTGAAACAAACGGAATGACTGGGGCCCCCTACTAGTATCACTGGGACTCCTCGCTGTCAGCATGCTCTTCCCGTGCCTTTGCCTTGCCGTGACCTGAAAACAAAATCCCCCAACGGGGTCAGTTACACAGAACAACAATCCTCAAGGGTTGAAAATACACAATCATGATTTAACTGAAGTTATGAAATATCCTTAATTATGAATTAAGCTGAAGAGGAGTATCATAGTACGCCCGTAGTGTTCTGTGCAAGTGTACAAGACGAATGACCGGACACACCCGTCCTTGTACCTAATTAGTCTCACGGAGTTAAGTTTTACCGTGTGCACGGTCCAATGTATCGGTGAACCCAGTACATGACCATCGTGTGCTCGACTAAAAATTCCACACATCCGCACCCGGCCACGCAATATGAACCCAGAAGGTCATATGAACGAGAATGACCACAATGAATATCAATGAATAATAATTCGACAAGTTCAAGAATGACTCACCGAAATGGAAATAATAGCGAAGTGATTGATAACTCAATGAAATGATTGGAACCGTCGTTCCTCGTGAATGAAGTGATTATTCGGCAATTACAAATCTCAATATGGTTAATACAATGATGAATGAATTATGATTATGAATGAACAACAACAAAAGGGATGAATATCCTTTTAACCGAGTAAGAATTAACTTACACAACAACGATGAAGAATGTCCGTCCACCAACAACGTCCTAAATGAAATGTTGGTCGCTCGAACAACCTTGAATAACACAATTTACCAATAATTCGATCATTACATGAATCAAATACGATCACAACCAACTCAAACGTCGATACAACAATATCCAAACTCGTAGATGCACTCTAATGAATACGTTGAGAATATCCTTCCCGTTGGTTATAACCAAACCCAATTTATTGAAACCAACTTTCAAATGATTGATTCAAACCAGTAAAACAATATCAATGGCATCAATAATTCAATAGGAATCCACAATTCAAGTTTACAGCAACATCAATCGGAAAATCTCCAAATTAACCGAAGTCAACCCCAAGGGTTCTTGAAATAATTCCGAAAATAGCCATTAAATCCGTAGGAATACATTTATCCAAGGTAGATAATCCATATCTAATATATTCCAATAATAATCCAAGCTTACATGAAGAAATCGGAAGAAAAAACCCAAAAATCCGAAATTCTAGTTCCAAGAGATTAATACCTTAGATTTGATGTTTTGGAGATGATGAAGTGATGATTAATCCAACTCAAAGACTTGAAGGATATGATTGATGATTACACCACGAAGAATACTCTTCAACTCGCTCCAAATCGCCCGGAACCGATGAGAGAATGTGAAGAAATGACAAATGCCGAAATCTGGGCTAACTGTCCAATTTATAGTGATCCCAGTTTAGCGCGCGCTAGCCCTTGTGCGTAGCGTGCGCTAACGGGTATTTTGGGTAGTCCAGTACCCACTGACCGAAAACGGTAGCGCGCGCTACGTACCTTCTGTAGCGTGCGCTACGGCTATACACTTAGCGTGCGCTAACCCCAAAATGTTAGCGTGCGCTAACGAATTATCTGATGCCCAGTACTGGAGTCCAGAACCTTCTGTCCTCTGATCTGATCTCAGTAGCGCGCGCTACAACCAACAATTAGCGTGCGCTACTACAACGTTTGTGTATGCTAAAAACCACTCATAGTGTGCGCTATGAATTAATCCAATGCAGTCCAGTAGCCACTGGACTCAACCTGATCCGTCCTTAGCGTGCGCTACTACAACCCACTAGCGCGCGCTACTTACCATTCGTAGCGTGCGCTACTTATAACTCACCTGCAGTCGGTACCTTACGGATCGCGGCCAGTAACATTAGCGTGCGCTAATGCTGAGTGGTAGCGTGCGCTACCTGTACTCAATTAGCGCGTGCTAAAAAGAGTACATAGCGTGCGCTACTCCTCACGCACAGCCCATAATGAAAATGACAATGATGATAAACACGACATGAAACTCCAATTAGATTAGTGATGAATGACGATTGATGCATGATACAATTACTCTGAACGATGAATACCATGATTGAATATGAGTGACAAATGATTATTAATGAGTGAAATTACTGAATGATAAATACTGAATGATAATTACTGAATTACAACCGGGTATTTCATACACCCCCCCTTAAAAGAGTTTCGTCCCCGAAACTAAGGGTCAAACAACTCGAGATAACTTTCCCGCATACTATCTTTGGTTTCCCAAGTAGCCTCTTCGACTCCGTGTCTAGACCACTGAATTTTAACTAAAGGAATCGTCTTATTCCTCAACTTTTTGATTCGCCGCTCTAAAACTCATATAGGACGCTCCTCATATGAATGATCATCGGCGATCTCGATTTCGTCGAACTGAAATATGTGACTCGGGTCGGAAACATACTTCCGCAACTAAGAGACGTGAAACACATTATGAATTCGGCTCAACGCCGGAGGTAAAGCCAATCGGTAAGCTAACTCGCCTACTGGATCCAAAATCTCAAACGGTCCAATGAATCTCGGACTCAACTTTCCCCTCTTCCCAAAACGGAAGATACCACGACTTGGGGATACCTTGACCAACACGTGGTCACCTATCTCAAACTCTAATGGTCGACGACGGTTATCTGCATATGATTTCTGTCGACTCTGAGCGGTCAACAAACGACTCCTGATCAAAGCTACCTTCTCACGGGCGGCTATAAGCATATCGGGCTCGGTGCCGATTGATTCTGATAGGTCATCCCAACACAAAGGAGATCGACAACGACGACCGTACAAGGCCTCGTAAGGTGTCATCTTAATCGAAGCATGCCAACTATTATTATACGTGAATTCGATCAATGGTAGTTGGGCTTCCCAATCGTCTTTCCAATCGAGGACGCATGCCCTCAACATGTCCTCTAATGTCTGAATAGTCCTCTCTGATTGCCCGTCAGACTGAGGATGAAAGGCGGTACTGAGATTAAGCTGGGTTCCCATAGTACGATGAACTGATTTCCAAAAATGCGACACAAATCGTCCGTCACGATCGGAAACGATACTTTTAGGAGTACCGTGCAGTCTCACTATCTCTTTGATTAATAACTGGGCAAGTCTCTCGGGACCCCAAGTATCCTTAATCTCAAGAAAATGAGCTGATTTAGTTAAGCGGTCCATAATTACCCAGATCGTATTCATGCCACGACGACTCGTCGGCAAACTCATGATGAAATCCATAGAAATGTCTTCCCACTTCCATTCTGGAATAGGGAGAGGTTTTGACATACCACTTGATCGTTGATGTTCAATCTTAACTTGTTGACAGGTTAAGCATCTCGAAACAAATTCTGCGACTTCTCGCTTCATATTACTCCACCAGTAATTTTGTTTCAAGTCCTTGTACATCTTACTAGACCCCGGATGAACAGAATAAGGGGTAGCATGAGCTTCTTTCAAAATCGAGTTTTTCAACTCGTCATTCGCCGGTACGCACAACCGATTCTTAAATCTCAAAAGTCCATCCTCGTGGACCACGAATCCAGGGGCTTTCCCCTGAGCCACATCATCACGGATGCACAACAATGATGGGTCCGAACCCTGATTCTCTCTGATTGCCTCCTCAAGTGACGATGAGATCTCCAACATACAAAGCTGTCCCTGAACTCGCTGAAGACAAACCTCGATCTCGGGTCTAAGGAATTCCTGCTGAAGCTCCTTCTGAACTGTTAAACGGGCAAGCATCTGCTCCTGAACGGACTTACGACTCAAGGCATCGGTGACAACATTCGCCTTGCCCGGGTGTTAAAGGATCTCGATATCATAATCTTTGATTAGTTCCAACCACCGTCTCTGTCGCATATTTAACTCTTTCTGAGTAAATATATACTTTAAACTCTTATGATCGATGAATATCTGACAGGTGACGCCATAAAGATAATGGCGCCAGATTTTCAAAGCGAACACCACGGCTGCTAGCTCCAGGTCATGGGTCGGATAATTAACCTCGTAAGATATCAATTGTCGTGAAGCATAGGCAATAACCTTTCCATTTTGCATGAGCACACATCCGAGACCCTGTCCGGACGCATCACTATAAACCACAAATCCTTTCGTCCCTTGCGGTAAAGAAAGGACAGGTGCTGAAGTTAACCGTCTCTTGAGTTCCTCAAAACTCTATTGACACGCGTCGGACCATGTGTATTTCTTATCCTTTCGCAAAAGGTTCGTCAAGGGTTGAGCGATTCTAGAAAATCCCTCCACAAATCGCCGATAATAACCCGCTAATCCGAGGAAACTTCGGATTTCCTTGACATTCTTCGGAGGTAGCCAATCTCGAATAGCCTCCGTCTTCTAAGGATCGACCCGAACTCCATCTGATGAAATTACGTGTCCGAGAAACGTCACTTTGGACATCCAGAACTCACATTTGGAAAACTTCCCATAAAGTTGTTCTCGTCTCAAGACGTTGAGCAATTGATGAAGGTGAAACTCGTGTTCCTCCCGATCACGAGAATAAATCAAAATGTCATCGATGAAGACAACAACAAACTGATCCAAAAAGTCGATGAAAACCCGATTCATTAACTCCATGAATACCGCAGGTGCATTAGTCAATCCAAACGGCATAACCACAAACTCATAATGACCATAGCGTGTTCGAAACGCCGTCCTCGCGATATCCGACTCTCGAATCCGCAACTGATGATATCCAGATCTTAAGTCGATCTTGGAAAATACTGAAGCTCCCTGATGTTGGTCTAGGAGATCATCAATACGGGGTAAGGGATACTTATTCTTGATTGTCACCCTATTCAACTCCCGATAATCAATACACAAGCGAAATGAACCATCCTTTTTCTTGACAAATAACACTGGTGCTCCCCACGGGGACGCACTCGGTCGAATATAACCCTTCTCGAACAACTCCTCAAGTTGGTTCTTTAATTCCTGCATTTCGGTCGGGGCCATCCGGTACGATGCCTTCGATATCGGGGATGTACCAGGCTCCAACTCAATCGTGAATTCCACATCCCTCTGTGGAGGCAAACCAGGTAACTCGTCTGGAAAAACATCGGCATATTCCCTCACTACCGGAATGTCCGTCAACATTACTGATGATTTCTCGGTTTTGGTCATATAGCACCAATAACCAACACACTCCTGACTGAGTAATCTCACTGCTTTCATCAAATTAATGACCTTACCAGAACAGCCGGGATTACCTCCCTGAAACACACATTCAACCCCATCATCTGAAATGATAGTGACCATACGCCTACGGACACTGATGATGGCGTCGTGACGATCCATCCAATCAATACCCAAAATGACATCGTCTCTCAATAAATCTACCACGATTAGGTCCGCTGGCCATACACGGCCATGAAGCTGAATCGGACAATTCTGAATCTCATGATTACCGATAATTCGTCTACCATCAGGTAGACCAATGACATAAGGCTCACAACTAGTAGCACTACCCAGACGTAGTCTACTCAAACATGACTCGGAAATGAATGAATGCGATGCACCAGTATCAAAAAGGGTACACACAGGTTGAGATAGAATATCGAGTGTACATGAGATCATCCGGGCCTCCGGATCATCGGTCTTCTTCATCTCATAAATCCGGGGCTTGCTAGTCCCGGCACCGGACGCTCCCGTCTGCTGGCTATAGGCTCCACCTTTAGTTGCTCCTGTCGTTTTAAACGACGCTGATTGAGTGGCCTTTGATTAACGGCCGATCGCTTAGGGGCCTGAGATGACGTCTGAGTAGGTTTGGAGTCCCTACGGCAAAAACGGGCCTTATGCCCAACAATTCCACAGTTATGACACGTGACAGACTGTCTTGGACACTTGGTGCTGACATGACCAAGATCCCCACAGTTATAATAGGTGATGGCCGAACTGGCCGCTCGTGACTGGGATTCCGCGGGTTTAGACGTCACAGGAGGTCGCTCAGAAAAAGCAGAGCTCACACGAGGTTTCTTGAAGGTTGTCTGACCGCCTTCAGACTGATTATGATTCTTCGATTTCTTGCTAGCAAACGAAGGTTGCTGCTTAGCAATTTCCTTACCCGTAAGCTCATAGGTAAGAGCTTTCTCAATGAATTTGGCCAACGTGGTGCAATTATGATTAAGCAACTGTAGTCTCATACGGGGTTTCAGTCTCTTGCTGAAATACTTGATTTTATCCGCCTCTGAATGAATGATGGATGAGGCGAAAGGGAGAAGTTCCTGAAATTTCTCGGCAATGGCGAGAACATCCTCGTCTGCTGAGGGGTCGAGTGTGAGTAATTCTGACAGCTTGGCCTCTCTGAGTGGGGCCGGATAATACCTCTCCATCATGAGAGTCTTGAACTGATCCCAAGTACATGATCCTTCGGTGGGCTTCAACGACAACCACCAAGAATGAGCGCTCTTACCCAGATAGTAAGCCGCAACTGAAACTTTGTGTCCTTCGGGACACTCTACCATCGCAAATAGCTTCTCGAAGTGTTCGAGCCAATGAACAATATCCGCCGGCTCAGATGAGCCTTCAAAAGTAGGTGGCCTTTGGCGAGAGATGTCGCCGATGATACTGCTCACATTCCTCTCTTGCCTCTGAGGTGGCGGCGGAGGAGCCTGTTGATTTTGATTGACTGAGTTATGCATCGTCTCCATTAGCTGTGCCATCTGGGTCATTTGGGCCATCATGCCCTGCATAAAAGCAAGTGGGTCAACCCGAACACCTTTTAACTGAGCCGTGTCCCAGGTACGACTCCCCGATAGTGAATGATTGCGTCCAGGTGAATGAGTGGCAGCATCGCTGCTCGATGAATTAGCATTATTCCTCACGTTCGCACGTGTATTCACATGAGCTCTCGGGATTCGGCCCGCACCAAGGCCTCGTCCTCCGCGTCCTCTTCTTGCTCTCTCCATACTGAAGTAGGGAAGTCACATGATGATTATATTCCCCGCATGAATATCACGTTATGATTATGACATGAGATGATGAAAATGAGCATACACGCTCTAACATAGCGAT
The DNA here is from genome assembly GCA_033398695.1 of Orobanche coerulescens. Lineage (NCBI taxonomy): Eukaryota > Viridiplantae > Streptophyta > Magnoliopsida > Lamiales > Orobanchaceae > Orobanche > Orobanche coerulescens. The sequence continues at coordinate 68,117,568 of CM065815.1, forward strand.
TACATGAATGCTTAACTGAGGTGACATGATTATCTGATGAAATTACTGAAATGATTATCTTGAACAAATTAACAAGATTAATGATATGATCTTCTAGATCAACAACTGAGTAATGAAATGAATTGAGTGATTAACGAGTTAACATGACCGTCCTGGTCAAAATGAAAATGATGATTGAGGATTGTTAACTGATGAATTATGAATGAATGATTCTTATTGCCAGAAATTATACCATGGCGTTAGAAATCTTACAGTTCTTGGTCTGATTGGCTCGGCATCTGCTCAGGTCACATGTGACGCGAAAGTCCAATGATACTAGTTCGATGACGATGATTTCAAATGAGACATGACTCGGAAGGCAGTATTCAAAACCACGCTCCAATACCAACTCTGTAACACCCCAAACTAGGCGGATATTACAGTGCCGTGAATCCCCGACTGGGACCCACCAGGTAAATGAAAATGATGAATTAAATAATATAATTGTAGTACCGAACCACATTATATTACCAAGTACTCCGATGAGGAGTTTAAGTACAACACACCAGGACAATACCGAATACTAGTATATTTTATATGAAGATAAAATACACCACCCTGAATAAATAAACATCTCAAACGGAATTTGCAGCGGAAAATACAAATGACGGAAATGACTGAAATGACTGAAACAAACGGAATGACTGGGGGCCCCTACTAGTATCACTGGGACTCCTCGCCGTCAGCATGCTCTTCCCGTGCCTTTGCCTTTCCGTGATCTGAAAACAAAATCCCCCAACGGCCGGGCCATACGTAACAACAATCCTCAAGGGTTGAAAATACACAATCATGATTTAACTGAAGTTATGAAATATCCTTAATTATGAATTATGCTGAAGAGGAGTATCATAGTACGCCCGTAGTGTTCTGTGCAAGTGTACAAGACGAATGACCGGACACACCCGTCCTTGTACCTAATTAGTCTCACGGAGTTAAGCTTTACCGTGTGCACGGTCCAATGTATCGGTGAACCCAGTACATGACCATCGTGTGCTCGACTAAAAATTCCACACATCCGCACCCGGCCACGCAATATGAACCCAGAAGGTCATATGAACGAGAATAACCACAATGAATATCAATGAATAATAATTCGACAAGTTCAAGAATGACTCACCGAAATGGAAATAACAGCGAAGTGATTGATAACTCAATGAAATGATTTGAACCGTCGTTCCTCGTGAATGAAGTGATTATTCGGCAATTACAAATCTCAATATGGTTAATACAATGATGAATGAATTATGATTATGAATGAACAACAACAAAAGGATGAATATCCTTTTAACCGAGTAAGAATTAACTTACACAACAACGATGAAGAATGTCCGTCCACGGACAACGTCCTAAATGAAATGTCGGTCGCTCGAACAACCTTGAATAACACAATTTACCAATAATTCGATCATTACACGAATCAAATATGATCACAACCAACTCAAACATCGATACAACAATATCCGAACTCGTAGATGTACTCTAACGAATACGTTGAGAATATCCTTCCCGTTGGTTATAACCAAACCAATTTATTGAAACCAACTTTCAAATGATTGATTCAAATCAGCAAAACAATATCAATGGCATCAATAATTCAATAGGAATCCACAATTCAAGTTTACAACAACATCAATCGGAAAATCCCCAAATTAACCGAAGTCAACCCCAAGGGTTCTTGAAATAATTCCGAAAATAGCTATTAAATCTGTAGGAATACATTTATCCAAGGTAGATAATCCATATCTAATATATTCCAATAATAATCCAAGCTTACAAGAAGAAATCGGAAGGAAAAACCCAAAAATCCGAAATTCTAGATCCAAGAGATTAATACCTTAGATTTGATGTTTTGGAGATGATGAAGTGATGATTAATCCAACTAAAAGACTTGAAGGAGATGATTGATGATTACACCTCGAAGAATACTCTTCAACTCGCTCCAAATCGCCCGGAACCGATGAGAGAATGTGAAGAAATGACAAATGCCGAAATCTGGGCTAACTGTCCAATTTATAGTGATCCCAGTTTAGCGCGCGCTAGCCTTTGTGCATAGTGTGCGCTAACGGGTATTTTGGGTAGTCCAGTACCCACTGACCGAAAACGGTAGCGCGCGCTACGTACCTTCTGTAGCGTGCGCTACGGGTGTACACTCAGCGTGCGCTAACCCCAAAATGTTAGCGTGCGCTAACGAATTATCTGATGCCCAGTACTGGAGTCCAGAACCTTCTGTCCTCTGATCTGATCTCGGTAGCGCGTGCTACAACCAACAATTAGCGTGCGCTACTACACCATTTGCGTACGCTAAAAACCACTCATAGCGTGCGCTATGAATTAATCCAATGCAGTCCAGTAGCCACTGGACTCAACCTGATCCGTCCTTAGCGCGCGCCACACCAAATATTAGCATGCGCTACTACAACCCACTAGCGCGCGCTACTTACCATTCGTAGCGTGCGCTACTTATAACTCACCTGCAGTCCAATACCTTCTGGACTGCAGCCAGGGTAACATTAGCGTGCGCTAATGCTGAGTGGTAGCGTGCGCTACCTGTACTCAATTAGCGCGCGCTAAAAAGAGTACGTAGCGTGTGCTACTCCTCACGCACAGCCCACAATGAAAATGACAATGATGATAAACACGGCACGAAACTCCAATTAGATTAGTGATGAATGATGATTGATACACGATACAATTACTGTGAACGATGAATACCATGATTGAATGAGTGACAAATGATCATTAATGAGTGAAATTACTGAATGATAAATACTGAATGATAATTACTGAATTACAATCGGGTATTACATTAGGGCTTTTTGAGACGAATTCGGCAGTCTTTACGGATTCAAAATCAGAGTTATATATCAAAAGTTATCATCCGAAGAAGATCTGGGGCAAAAACGCAAAGTCTGAGAAATTCTTGGCTGAAAACGTAACTCTCAAAGCAACCAGTGAACAAATTGACGAAACCAAGTTATGGCCGTAACTACAGAATGTTACGGCCGTAAGTCATCCTAGTTACGGCCGTAACTCCTGAATGTTACGGCCGTAACTCTTGACAGATTGTTATGATTTGTCTAATTTTTTATACTTTTTGTGTATTATTGAGGGTACGGCTGGCATTGATCCGATCTATTGTAATAATGCTGGAGTTTTGGAGCTATTAGTTGACTTTAGGTGTATAAATAGACCCCTTAGATCCTTCATCATTCATCATTCATCTTATAATTTTCCATTTTTGTAAACTTTTCTTTTTGTGTGAAGAACACACTTGTGTTCTTGAGTGATTTTTGTAAGTGAGGTATGGCATATGTTGTTCAGAGAGTTTATTGCTTCTATCTCCTTTATCTATTAAGGGAGTTAGGATCAATTATTTCTCTTGATTCAACTAATAATGACCACACAAGCTTGTAATATGTATAATAAACCCTTCATGGGCTAAGTAACCTTTAGTTGGGATTATAAACAAGGTTAGTCATGTTATTTATGTTTGTATAAAAGATCTATTATGAATTACTTATTATTGTGTGTGATTTTCATTGTTTTAACAATCTTTATTTATTTGGCCAATAAATGACGATATTTATGGTCTTCATATGTTTCGAAAGAAAATATGTTTGATTAGATCAAATGATCTTCACTCTAAGTTGTTCTAGGGGATAGAAATATACCTCTAGTCCTTAGATGATTCTTTGAGTTATTTTCATAAATCCTAATGCTATGTATTGAAGCCAATCAACATAGAAATGTAGTGGATTGATTCAATATGTAAGGGGCGTTTTATAGTTTGAAAGAGAAACCGTCTTTTTAAGGAAAATCGAATCTACACAACATAATAAATAAATTCATCTTTTGATCCCCTATACATCTTCTATAACTAATGACGAACTAAGTTTGTAATCCCAACTATTTCATTTTATCGTTAATCAATCTATTATTATTGCTATCTTTTTATTTCCTTATAATATTAAAACTAATATTGCATTTTCTTTGCAATTATTAAACCAAACTTTTTAATTGTGTGTTTCACTTATCTTAGTATCTATAAAAATAGACTAATAGTGTATAATTCAAATTATAACCAAACTTCCTTGTGGGATCGATAAACCGGACTCAAAAAGTCCACTTTACTACTTGATACGATACCGTGCACTTGCGATAGTTACACTAACAATGTGTCACATAAGACACGGTCGTGGAGGTCGGTCCATCGAACTCCGCGATCGTGCACGGTTCCTCAAGACCGAGATGGACGGCCTTGCTCAAGGATTCGACAAATCTGAAGACCGCTCACTCAATGATTTAGTTTCGTCCCCTTACTTTCACTAAGTGAACAAAAAGAAGGGGGAAGAGTGCGGAGCTACCTATACGACGATCGTCCCTATTCAATCACATACGTAGATTGGCAGTTATCAGATGCTTGTGCAGCGATCGAATTTGTTGTAAAAGTTATCTATATGAGTTTATCAATTCACTTAGACCTACTACACACGCAACAATCTCTCCTCACATATTTGTACAAAGTCAAGCAAAAGACTCAGAAAAGCAATCATTCAAGTGATAGATCGAAAAAGCAAACATTCATTTCATTACTTGAAGTCTCAAAAGTACATACACGGTCGCCCGAAGGCCTAAGTACTACAAGGAAAAGCTACAAAATTACAAGGCAAGAAAAGCTAAAACAAACAAAAACGAAGTGCCTCAGGCCCCTGCCTGGACTTCGCCTTCAGCCTCCAGAGCAGCCTCCCCATCCTCCGGAGCGTCGGGATGAACAAGGTTCGCCGGAGTCGGATACCAGCTCAAGTCCACACCGATATCTGCGAGATCTAAGATCGGCAAGGAGAAAGCAGGATGGAGAGGATGCTCCAACGCATACGTCTTAAAATTCTCAGCAAGAGGGCCGACCTCCAACCATCCCTTCTTAGCAGCTCGGATCGATTCAGCGAACGCCATATAATAGCAAACCCACTGACGAACTCCAGGTTAAGAAAGGGATCGGCCTTGGTCGCCTCTACCTCCCCTTTCAGCTCCGCCATCGCCTGTTGCGCACCTTGGAGCTCGGCCTCCCTTGCAGCCGTCTTTTCCCACGACTCCGCCAGCTCGCTAGTCAGCCGAGCGATAGTCACCTTCAGTCGACCAGCCTCCTTCTCAGTGGCCGTCTGCGAGCGTACGACATCTGTCATCCGGTCCCGAAATTGGTCAACCGTGTAACACCCCCAATATATTCAAGAATATTACAGCGCCGTAAATCCTTTACATAAGGATTTACAAGGCTGGAGAATTGAATAGACATTAGCAGGTACAAATGAATGGAAGTAACGGAATTACGATACAACGGTTCTGACCAAATACTGAAAATACAAATATTCAACATAAACTTATTAATACATCACCAATTCAAATTCATCATAAACGACTACGTACTCGAGTACTTATTGAAATAACCAACAAACAACAGTCAAATAAACCCGGCCGGAACATCACTCTGCACCCTCGTCGTCATGCAGCTCCAGTGGTTGTTTTCCCGCTCTCCTGGATCCTGAACATAAACAAAATGTTCACCCCCGAAGGGGTTAGCACAACGATGCTAGTACAAGTACCACAACATATTATTCATATCTCACGAAGAATAATAACGTAAACGACAAAAATACCAACAAGTCTTCTCCTACGAGAAACTCATAAATGACATACATAAGTGATAATCACAACATGATATCACAACATACACATGGTAATTCCGACGATCCAGCGTTCACTGCCTAGAACCCACGATGATCCCGTCAGACCAACCCGTGGTGGAAAAACCCATCCGATGATCCAGCGCACGCTAGCATAGATCCCCCGATGATCCCGTCGGACCAACACGAGGTGGGCATACAACAACGACATACATCCACGACAATGTGTATAACATCAATACATAAAACAAATAAGGTACTTGCCTCGATTCGAAGACAAGAACAATACTTCCACGAAAATGAACACTCGAAGGTGGCTCCCCCTCAATCAAACACGTAACAAGCTCGAACCTTAACAAAATAAATAATATAGAATTTATCTCACATCGTACGAATGTCTAACAATTCGATTTTCGGCCAAAAGCTCATAAAATGTAATCTGCCTGAACCGCTTAGCGCACGCTAAGTACTATGTGTAGCGTGCGTTAAGTCTGCTCGATAGCGCACGCAAACAACAAAGCCTAGCATACGCTAACTATGCACGGTCAGTACTTCACTGATCAGCCGACTGACTCGTCTGATGGCCTAACGTACGTTACGTACCAAACGTAGCGTACGTTAACTCATGCTCGATAGCGCACGTTAATCTACATAGCTTAGCGTGCGCTAACTGTGCATGGCAGTTTATTACTGGGCAGTAGACTTATCTTGACATGATCAAACCAAATGAAATCTTCAGTGTTAATTCATGTTACCTCCATGAATATCATGTTCATACGGTTATGAATGATCCTACAGATAACAACAACTTCGGATTCAAGGATATGTATACTATTATAAAACCATATTCCATTTCGATTACCATTCTTCGTGCGATAATTCAGAAAGCTTATCGGTCGATATCAACACCTTTATATCAATCAAAAACTATCATTTTGTAGTTTGATTAACATTCCATCTTTACAAGATAAATCCTTCCATGATCAATCCTTTAAATTCGTCTAACAATAATGATGTTAAAGTCAAGTCCAAGATTGCTATGAATACACCTACTAGATTCAGATTACCAATGATAGAAGCTTCTTCTACTTGTTCATTGTAATAAGATTCGAATCATGATGTTCATAATCAAGGTACTTAAGGCATAATCATCTCAATATTCCAAACATGATATGGTTTGGATAATTTACCCAAGAACTCATTATTTTGCTAGCATGATCATCTTATCCTCCATAACACGAATCTAGAGTTGGAGATAGAATCAACATACCTTAATATGACGAAATCACTGAACTCCAAAGGTAGAATCTGACTCCGGTTGTATATACGTCACTCCAAGGTGCTACTCCTCTTCAATGATCAATAACAAGAAGTATCCAATATCCAATGGTCAAGTGGATGTGTTATAAGTGTGTCTAAGGAAGATGACATGCCCTCTGGTCTCTCAAAGACGAAAGGTGAACGATGGAAATGAGAACAAAATGGAGTGCTGGCCCATATATAAACTTGCTGTACAAAGCAGATTAGCGCACGCTACTAAGCATTCCTTAGCGCGAGCTAATAAGAGTTGACTTCAAAACTGTCCAGGTTCGTCCGTGGGAATCTTATCCGGACCCATGTCCCGGCTGGCGCATGTGCTAGCCGCCCAGCTCAATAATTGAGTGCCTAGCGCACGCAACTCCTACATACGTAGCGTGCGCTAGTAGTAGCCGATAACGTGCGTTAAGCTACATTCTTAGCGTGCGCTATTACGAGTTTGCATGAGAAATTTTGCATGTTGATATACTTATGTACAAAGATGCCAATGTAAGAAATATCATACTATAATCATCAAGATCACAATTCCGAATAATACAGGGTTCGAATACAGGTAAAATACACAGTAATAAATCCGGATATTACAAACCATCACCCGAGCCATCTCGGGATCCCATCTCGCCAGCTCAAGCTTGACTCACTCGCTTAGCTGCATACAGGGAGTCCTTCTCCATTGCCACAATCCTATCGGCGAACTCGGCGTTCCCTTTCCGAGCCACCTCGGGATCCGCCTGCAGACGAGTAGTGGAAGGACGCCCCTTGAACTCCTGCACAGCCTGGGCAGCCATCGTCGCCGTCTGGAGAGAGAGAGCGAAAGCATCCTGCATTGTACTCCCAGATCGCTGACGAGCGATCGCATCTAGATCGGTCGTCCAGGCCTTCGGTAAAGCAGAAACGGCCCGATTGACGTATAGCGGTACATCGCAGGCCTGGCGAGGAGATCAGCTCGCCAGAAAATCCCGCACCATCGGCGGACAGGATGGATCTGTGCTACGGATCCTGCATCAAAACTACAAAGTTAGCACATCTCCTACGCAAATGACAAGTTTCAACTCAGCAAGCAAAGTTTACCTCTCGGCTCTCTCGGGATCGCGGCCAAAGTATGGTTTCCCACGAGGGGTCTCAGCCTCGGCGATCGCCATCTCCTGTAAGAAAGCCGCCGAGGGAGTAGGCTCATTCTCCGGAGGAACAACGGTGATCGGAGGCGCGGCGATCGGCACCTCGCTGGAAGGGAAAGAAACTGGAGTTTCTCCCGACCTCTGCCGTTTGCGGTTCGTTCGAAGCCCCTCCTCAGGAACTTCCTCCTCTGCCACAATCGGCTCCACGCGAGACTCCACCTCCGGAATGATAGGTAACGCCATAGGAGGAGCCCGAGATGACTTCTTCTGGCAGAGGCGACCTAAAACTCCAGGGTTCGACATAGCTATCTCCGGTGGAGGCTCCAAGAAATGAGGAAAGCGGACTTCTGCAAAGAAGAACAACCAAACCACAGTTAGACATATTCCTCCAAAAGGACGATCGCCAAGCAATTGAAGATCGCAAAAAATCATACCTGATACCGAGAGATGTCTCGGGAAATGGAATAGTCGAGCAGACAACCAACGAATCTCCTTGTTGATCCGACTAGCGTCCAAGTCGTCGTCCGGCAAACTTCGTATCCACTCCCAGACGACCAGGAAATCAAAAGGTAGCTCGTTGACCGCCGGAATATGGAAACCTGCAAAAGCAAAACCAAATTAGATCAGTTCAAAACATATCCGAACAAAGGGAGAGTCTGAACCCTTACCCGGATTCCTCTCCCGGAAGCTAGTAGGGATCTCCAGCTCGCACGTAGGATTGTCGCTCACAGAAGCCCTCCACGCACCGGCGACCCAGAACCACTTTGCCCGGTCACCCCGCACCTTGTTCGGGACTCCATGGATCACCTGACCGGATCGGCCTTGAATATGATAGCCTCCGATCGACCCTTTCTGAGCCGTCAGCTTGAACAGGTGGTTCATCTCCAACGGCGAAGGAAGGCGGTACAGTCGGTGACCGCCGAACAAGGTGAGAGTGCAGATTATCTGGAGCCAAGCATTCGGCGTCAACTGGAGTGTCGCCACGTTCCAAGCAGCCAGCAAATGGGAGACGGAGAACGACAAAGGAAATCGTAGCCCTGCCTCCATGATCGCTTCGTTCACGGCGACCATGCCCTCCGGAGGCTGATCGGCCCATTCATTCTCAGCCGGCACAAAGAGATCCACATCTGAAGGGACATGAAACTTCGTCCTCCAGACGGCCAGATCCTTCCTGGTCGCCGAGCTCCTGATTTGGCCAAGAGACCATAGAGATCGCTGCGCAGCTCGAAATAGCGATCGCTTGGGAGGTTGATAAGGATTAGCAATCGAATACTCCCAGTAATCGAATCTAGGAGATGGACCGGCCAACCTCTCCATAATCTCAGCAAAGGCCACATAGGCCTGGCCAAAAGCACTGTGATGCTCCCAGTAGGCCCTAACTGCCAAATCTCTCTCCATCTGTGATCATGCGCTCAACCGCCGCCTCCTTGGCGACGTCGGCTTCATTGAACAACGCCTCTACTTCCGCAGGGTCAATACTGGCCCGAATAGCCTCGGCGGCCGTATCCAGATGGAAATCTGTGGAGGATTCTCCCTGGACAGTTGATGTCCCGGTGGCGGAGCTGGTGCCCACTCCGTGCAAAGAAGATGTTCCAGACATTCTCGAATTTAGAAGAGGAGAAAAGGAGTGTTTTCTTACCAAGGATCGAATCGATCGACGATCGACAGTCAGATCTCCAGGAAAATCCTTCAGCGGTATTATCCTTCTTTCTCCGATAAAAACACGTAAGAGTGAACATTGCAACCTTGCGCCTTTTTATAGGAGATGGCAGGGACTCATGTGCAATTAAGGAGAATCTCAGGGGTTAGAGCGCAACTGTAGCAATTAATGCTCCCTTGAAACCCGCGTACGCGTCTTTTCAAGGACGCATCAGACGAGGAGTCATAAATGACCGTCGGCCTCCCCCAACAGGAACCTGACACGTGCCCCAGAGACTTTTCCACATCTGCTGCCATTTCCCGCTCTTTTCAGCGACCTATCAGGTCGTCCAAATTCAGAATCAATCAGCTCAAAGACGATCGCCAGTTTAGTAAAATACAGTCACTCGTCAAAATTCAGCGATCGCCAGCCGAACCACCTCACCCCACGTTTACAAAATCGGAGCGAGATGGGAGGTAATTGTTGTGTAAAGATTTATTCACCTCAACAGGCGATCGACTATATGGCCGAGTGACCGAGTCCACAACCAATCAAACTATGGCGGACTCGCCTAACCGAAGATACCAAACCACCTTCGGGTATCTAGCAATCGACTTCAAAGGTGATCGCCCCTTGGCACCTAGCGATCGAATATGATGCCCGAGTTAAGACGATCGTCCTTTGCCACAGACAGAGACCATCGTCCGCCAAAGTCCATGAAGACTGAACCTCAATGCAGCGCCCATGTGCAGATCCGCGACAGGCGCTGTGTTTCATGGATTGTTGACCACAGCCTGTCACCACCTTATCACCTACAGACAAGCCCGCCGAAAGGTACAAGGTGGGACCACCCGTGACAGCGACTCAGACGCGTGCAGACTTCTCATTGGACCGCACAGCTGGCTGCCAGCAACTCCTGCAGACTTTAGGGGTACCAGCCCATGTGCTAAAAGACGATCGCCCGATTATTATAATACTGCAAAGGAGATCGCCCAACATCTCCCAGTCCTATAAATAGGGAACATCCAACAACTGGAAAAAGGTTCTTCTCAGTACCACTCATAACAGATAAAGTTTCCAACTTCATTCACGAAAATACATACAAACATATATACTTTCAAGCTCTTGGCTTCCTCTCCCTAATCTACCTCAGGACTTCTCTCTCAGCACCTCTCAACCAGAAGTCGGTCGGCAGAGATAAGAAGTCCCCACAGTGCAGATTCACAGAAGCTCACAAGCCCAGGAGCACAAGTATACAGCAGATACACACCGTGAGAGATTGTCGATTTCTCACGGTTGTCACAGCTCATCAACGTTGTTACAAGAACTCACAGAACATCATATCTGGTTCTTCTGGCAATCTACACGCTCTATAGCTAAGATAACTAGAATCGTTACACTCATTGTAATAGTATTCTAACATTAATACTTGTATCCCAGAATATTTATATTAATAACATCTCGCGAGAGCATTCAAGCCCGGGACTAACAACCCCGACAAATCTTGTGTTATTTACTTTCTCTACGGAAATGCTCTCGCACTTTGTTTGCTATCCATCCATTCTAGCAATATCTCTCCGGATAATATTTTGGGTAGCAACACATCCCCTGTTAGGATTCTTTCTCCAATACAGGCTTCCACACCTGTTGCGGATACCATCCATATAGAAGACCCAACTACTGTAAGAAATCCCTCCCCATCGGCCCTACAAATTGACCAAGCCTACGAGCGCTCTGTAACTTGGAAAAGATACAGGGTTGCCCCGTACGATGGCCTATACAACTAGGAAGAGTGGAAGGAGGAAAAACTTTTCATTTTGGAGGTCATGGACACCCAGAATATCGAAGTCTTGATTTAATGGGAGAATCAATTTTGCCATGAAGTGATTTCTAATTATTACCTGGCAAAAGAAAAGGCTCAATTGAAGGGGAAGTCGCAGTCCGAATACAAGGCTCCCTCTGACAGCCACAAATCTGATCCAGACTCAGATGCTGATGATGATGATCTTTAGGCCAGTCTAAGGATCATCCGCGAAGAGGCAAGGGAAGGAGAAATGGCCCGTATGCAAAGCCAACAGGGTCAGGGGACCTCAGAAAGACATCAGTCCCCTATCCCTAAACAAGATGCTGCCCAAGACCAACATTAGGATTCAGTCCCTCCTATATAGCAATTAGTTCCTGAACAGGTAGCCCAGCCTATATCATCTCAAGAAGAAGAAGCCAGCGCCATCCGACAAGAGGAATCAGTCCCTCTTACGGAGCAGGCAGAAGCTGAGAGTCAACCAGAGGATTCAGTCCCTTTTGTAACTACGACTAATGATGATCATTCCAAACTAGAGGAATCAGTCCCTCTTGTCCCCGAGACTGAACCAACAGCACCCTCTACTGTTCCACCTCAAGATGCCCCTGCATCTCCCACGTCTACAAACTCCAAATCTGGTTCCGATGAAGGTTTTATGCCAGATGACAGACCAAGACTCCCTCATCACAATGTGCTTCTTCATCAACTCAACGAACCAAAGGACTAAAAAATTGCACACCCTGGCTCCCCGCGCACCGAGGCCTAGATCGAGCACCTCCATGCAATCACCCGACAGACTGTATTCATGCAAGACGCAGTGAAGGTGCTATACGATGTTGGAAAAGAGCTGGATTAGATGCGAGAGATAGCTCAGGATGAGCTCTCTGGCCAGAAGAATGCAATCTCTAATCTTGAGGACTTGTTCCGTCTAATGCCTAATGCATTATAAAAAGCGCTCAGTCAACTATAGGTGTATCAGGAGAGACTCCTTAGGCAAGAGCAGGAGAAGCTGAGAATTTCCCAAGCCAAGACGGTCGCTGCCCTTAAGGAGACCGGTACCAGACTGTCAGACCATGACCACAAGATAGATGACATGTCTGTGGTACTTGGCACTCTAGTTGATAAAATATCAAGTCTGGAGACCAAACAGGACAACGCAATGAAAATACTACAGGATATTAATACTAAGGTCACAGATCTGGATGATTCCAAAAAGGGGGAAGAAGCCAGAGAGGCAGGTCGGAAATGGAGGATGGAGAGAGAGAAAGAGATGGATGCTGGTTTAGAGGAAAGTGGCGCTGCTGTAATAGGCCATCTGGCCAAGCCTACAAGAGGATATAAGGTATGTAGTTCTCGTCCGGAGTTCCATGATCCTGGCGTCCCTTGGAAGAACAACATGCAAAAACCATACGAGATTCCTCGGCCCACTAACCGACAGTCTACATCTGATGAGGTAAAGGACTGGAGGAAAAATGAACTCATGAGATATTTTGTTAAACTCATCAGGGAGTCCTCTATGTTCAACATGTTCAAGATTCAGTCGGATGCTGCAGATGAATTTATGAGGATGTTAGTAGAAGGAAAGATTTCTCTGCAACTACATATGAAATCAAGGCACCTAAGAGGTGATTGGCTTACTCATCCAGATGACTGGATACTTGCTTTCGACAAATCCGCTGATGGAAGAGCAATCTACTGGGATCGAGGCAAGGATTCATTTGTTAATTGGTGGAAAGGAACCGAGAATGATACTGACAGGATACCTTGGAGGCATTCTCAGTAAAGGAGTTAGCTTATCTAGCCCTTCTCACTGTATTTGTTCCATGGGACTTTTTGTCGGTATTTTTCTACTTTCAAGAACATGTAATTTTCGCAGATTATCAATAAAAATTTGTTCTCTTGAAAGATTAAAGCTTGTAACCTACGCTTACTGTCTTACTATTTGATTACGAATTTATTTTCTGCAAATAAATAAGTATACAACTTGTCTTAAAGCTGTAAAAACTTGTCTGCGAACAGTTCATAAGTTAAGTTGTATCCAACCTAGACATATATTGTAAGATTATGCCTGCACGCCAATCATAAGTTTAAAGTTGTAATACACGTCCATGTAGATGTTTTCAATTTTCTTAGAACTTTCCTGCGAGAAGTTCATATTTTTAGTCTGAGTACTGAATATCAGATCATTCGACAGAAGACCAAGAGACAGCCTCTCTGAATCAAGAAGTTGTCTTGAAGAAGTTTTGGAATTATCAAAAGAGGAGAAATTGTTGGGATAAACAATAGTGTATCCTGTTTTGATAATGGCCATCGTACAACAAAGAAGTTAAATATTCCTGAATGCCGCCAAGTATGGAAGCTGTCTGGAATCTCTTTACAGCCCTTCCATACAGCAATCGAAGATCTCATACAGTCTATCCTATTGAGCCTACAGCTACAGCAAAAGGCAGTGTGTCGAATATATTAGTCAGGTTGTAAGATGTTTTACTTAGGAAAAGTAAAATACATCCGACAGACCTGATTAAAGAAAGCTTTAAACCATTGTGAAATACACTTTGTTTATTTATAAAGTACTCACGGTTAAAGCAGCATTTATTGCTGATAGGACAGCATTTAATGCAGCCTGAGTGAAACAAGTCTGAACGCGCCGAAGAGCATTTAATGCAAAGTCAAAAAGAATGTCTGAAACATTAAATGCGATTTGCTTTAATTTAAATATTCAGCAAGCCGCCAAACGTCAACATCTCACCTACCTGCAATGGCTACATTAATAACGAATGCATTTTTCAAAGGTTATAAATACCCTCAAGCTGAGGACACACATATAACGAAGAATTCATATATCGCAAAAGCTCTGAAAAATCAGTCTGACATTCTAGCAATTACAATATATTATATTTCGTGAGCATACTGCAAGTATTCAAGCGAAGAAATTTACAAGTCCTCAACGCGAATAGCACAGCATATAGCAAACGTATATAAAAGATCAAGTTGTTGTTCAGAGAATTCTACCTTTACCATTGAGATAATCATCAGCCCTGTGTGGACTGTAGATCCTTATGTATTCCGACCTGTGTGAGAAGAATAGCATTTTAGACGAAGCTTCAAACTGTGTGTAAAGAAGTAAGTCAAGAAAGAGCTCAAGCCAGTCTGTGTGAATGGCAAAAAGTTTTGGTCCCTGTATCAATCTGTGTGAACGATACAAAGACAGGTTTAGTTATAGTCGTGTAGTTGTGTACACAGTGAATAAACATTTTACTCATGTGTGGAGAACCAGTGGACGTAGAGGGGTTTACCTCGAACCACTTTAAATTGCGTGTTATTTACCTTCTGTATTAATTATTTTCATAACTGTGCTTTATACAGGTATACATTGCAAAACCCTATACGCACCAAGCAAACAGGAGAACACCTAGTTGTTGTAGTTACAACAACTCGCACCTAAACTTCTGCTACGCAAACTAACTTCGAAAATCCGTACAGCCTGTAGTTCTTTATCTTTCCAAGCTGTTACTCGTATACTTATTGGCCTACATAACTTCTTTCATGTTCTTAGGTGGTTCCCATGCCAGTACCACCTCTATCTTCTAAGGATCGACCCGAACTCCCTCTGCTGAAATCACATGCCCGAGAAACGTCACTTTCCTGAGCCCGAACTCACATTTGGAACATTTCGCATATAACTGCTCAGCTCTTAAAATATTTAACACAATCCAAAGGTTCTCGGCCTGCTCCTCCCAATCTTGGGAATAGATAAGAATGTCATCAATAAAGACAACCACAAACTTATCCAGATACTCGATAAACACTTTGTTAATCAACTGTATGAAGAAAACTGGGGCGTTGGTTAGTCCAAAAGGCATAACACTCATAATAGTCATATCTCGTCCGAAAGACGGCTTTCGGAATATCAGTATCCCCAATCCTCAACTGATAATAACCTGACCGTAGATTAATTTTCGAGAAAATGATCGCTCCCTGAAGCACATCAACAAGTCGTCAATTCGAGGAAAAGGGTATTTATTTAAGATAGTTATCTTTTTTAACTCTTGATAGCTGATACATAAATGGAGCGGTCCATCGTTCTTCTTAACAAATAGTACTGGAGGGATCCATCTTTCTTCTCCCAACTGCTTCTTCAACTCCAACATCTCTGGCGGTTCCATATGATACAGTGCCTGAGAAACAGGAGCCACATTTGGACCTATATCAATAGGAACTCGACCTTGTATTGTGGTGGTAATCCTGGTAAGTCATCCAGTAATACATCAGAATATTCACTAATGACTTGGATCGGCGACATCTCAACTCCTTCATCCTCCACCTTCGAGGCATAACACCAATAGCCTACACAACCCTGATTCAGGAGTTTCATCGCTTGCAAGGCACTAATCACACTCCTCGATCTACCTGGTTTATGTAACACCCCAATTCACAACTGGGACATTACACGCCGTAGAACCCTCGTGAGGTCTACCAGGCTAACACATGACATATAAACCACAATGTAATCCCGAATGATGCACTCAAAAGTAAATAAGGCCGTGGCCTCGGCCAAAACATTTTTAACGTAATACATGAACAGAGGTTAAATACCAATTCATTGCCCACGCATGGGACTTAAACCAAGTTTCAAAATAGACAGTCTAACTTCAATACTCGACAATGCAATGACAAAACATAAAAATGCAGACTCGAGCCACATCATCAAGCCAGCCCATCCTTTGCGTGCGTGTCCCGTGCCTGCTGCTTAGCCCTCCGGGACCTGAAATGCATAAGACGCATTTCCCCCATTTAAGGGGTTAGCATTCGAATAGCTAGTGCAAGTACACAATTACACAACATTATATACAAAAACGGTTTTACTCAATCATCTCAATCAGAAATCATTTGCCATAAATATTCCGGAATACTACATTGGCAATCAAATCAGTTTTCAATCATCACGATATCACAAAATCACAACTGGTATCCCGTGGCCGTACCCCTTAGTATCGACCCCCAGACATCCCGTCGAACACTCCGGGTGGGATACCACTTCCGCGGCCGTACCCCTTAGTATCGACCCCCAGACATCCCGTCGGACACTCCGGGTGGAAGTTCAATCACACACGCACCCAAGTCCACTTCCGCGGCGGTACCCCTTAGTATCGACCCCCAGACATCCTGTCGGACACTCCGGGTGGAAAGAACACAACTCGCGCACCCAAAAATCACCATTCATCATTCATTTCGAAAATCACAACATACATAACGAAATGTAATACATGTACTTGCCTTGAACACGATGAAACAAGGGAAACAACGAAGGAATAGGTTTTGGTCCGAACAATCCTCCCAAATCTGCTCCTAATACAATAACGGTATACAACAAGTCTCAATAATGCGGAAAGGTAAGAATTAATCCTAATTCTACCCGTTGGGACAATTCATCGGACACCAAGAGTGCATAAGGAAATGAAATCGGTCAATGGTGTAACAACGGGATTTCATCCCAACCAATAACAAGAAAACCAAGGGTCACGTGAATACTATCAAAATATAATAACGACATCGGTTAATTCGAATTAAAACATAAAATCACCACCAAACCCTCCCCAAAATCATACTAGGGTTAAAGGAGTTCTTACCTCTTGAAGATTCAAGCCCTATAATCCGAAGAACACGTACTAGATCCACAATCCGAGCTACACGATCGAAGGAAGATGAAGAAAAACACACAATCAAATGGTAGATGGAGAAAAATCCCCCCTCTCAACCCTCTCTCTCTCGCGCACGGTGGTAGGAAGGAAAAATGAACTGCATCCGCCGAAAAAGCGATATAGCGCGGCCGCGTGTGTGCCGCGACTCAGCTATACTGTGCCGCGGCAAAGGGCCAAAAATTGCGCCCAGTGATCGGCTGACCGCTCGTTGTGCCGCGGCTCATTCGAGGTGTGCCGCGGCTCAGACTCGGCATGTGCCGCGGCCCTGTCGGACTGTGCCGCGGCACGCGGTACAGTAGGTTTTGGCCGGCAATTGCCACACGGGTGTGCCGCGGCCCGGACAAGTGTGCCGCGGCACTGACTCGGCTGTGTGCCGCGGCGCACAATCCTTGTGCCGCGGCACACGGTACAGCCTGCTCGGCCAACAACTGGGTAATGTGTGTGCCGCGGAGCACAATCCTTGTGACGCGGCCCACACCCCCCCTCGGGTCCCAAAATGACGAAAAATGATCCGAAAAGAGAATAAAAGCAATAGGAATCGATATTTGGGCAACAATAACACGAAATGAAAGTACGGAACCCCAAAACGATCTGAGGTGCACAACCAAAGTCGAACAAGGAACAAATTCCCTAAATTTCTAGGAAATTACAAAAACGGCTCAAACATCCGAAAATCACGACACAACGTCGGATTGACAATCCGAAACTCACAACATGCTCTACTTAATCATACGAACTCATGGAAGTAAGAAAATGACGAAATCGAACGAATTTAACGAGAATCGAATACACATGAGACAAAATATACCACAAGATGAAATTACGTAAAAACATCATCGAGACCCGTCTAAGCGGAGAAACTCCAAGAACAAAATAGGTTCAGAATTCCAAAACAGTGCCAAGCGAGTTATCCGAAACGAATATACACCAAAAATAGAAATTACTAAAAATAGAAAACGCGGATATTACATTATCTCCCCCTAAAAATAAGTTTCGTCCCGAAACTTACAACACGAATAACTCGGGGTATCTCGACCTCATACTCTCCTCCGTTTCCCACGTGGCTTCCTCGGATCCATGCCTCGACCACTGCACTTTGACCAAAGGAATGGTTTTGTGCCTGAGTTGCTTCACTCGACGCTCTAAGATCTGAATCGGCCTCTCCTCGAAGGTAATGTCGGGCCCCAACTCGATCTCTCCAAAATCAATAATATGGCTAGGGTCCGATACGTACTTCCTAAGCTGGGAAACATGAAATACGTTGTGCACGTGGCTCAGGGACGGCGGCAAGCCTAACCGATACGCAAGCTCTCCAACTCTATCTAAAATTTCGAATGGCCCAATAAACCTCGGACTAAGTTTACCCTTTCGACCGAAGCGGTAAACTCCCCGTATCGGCGACACCTTAAGCAACACATGGTCTCCCACCTCAAACTCCAACGGTCGACGACGGTATCGGCATAAGACTTCGCCGACTCTGGGCCGTCAACAAACAACCGCGAATCAGGCCAATCTTCTCTCTCGTCTCAACTATCATGTTGGGCTCGGTACCAATCAGCTCGGACGCATCGTTCCAACACAACGGCGATCTACACCTTCTCCCATATAATGCCTCAAATGGTGCCATTTTAATCGAGGCGTGCCAAATATTGTTGTACGTGAACTCGACTAACGGTAAGTGCGACTCCCAATCATCCTTCCAATCTAAAGCACAGGCTCGTAGCATATCCTCTAGCGTCTGTATCGTCCGCTCGGTGTCCCGTCTGCGAGGTGGTAGGATGTACTAAGTCTCAACTCGGTTCCCAAAGCTCTATGAACGGCCTGCCAAAAATGTGATATGAACCGGCCATCACGATCCGAAACAATACTCTTAGGGGTCCCATGCAATCTCACTATTTCCGCAACAAACACTCGTGCAAGCCTCTCCGGCCCCCAAGTGTCCTTAATACTTAGAAAATGAGCTGATTTGGTTAGTCGATCAACAACGACCCAAATCATGTTCATTCCCGTCCGAGTCTTAGGCATACCGGTAATGAAATCCATAGAAATATCCTCCCATTTCCACTCCGGGATAGGAAGTGGTTGCAACAGCCCCGCGGGTCGCTGATGCTCGATCTTAACCTGCTGACAGGTCAGACACCTCGACACAAACTCGTTAACGTCTGTCTTCAAGTTACTCCACCAGTAGTTGCTCCTCACATCCTTGTACATTTTACTCGTACCACGATGTATGGAGTAATGTGTAGCATGAGCTTCACTCAAGATCTTCTGTCTCAGCTCAATATCACTCGGCACACAAAGTCTGCCGCGAAACCTCAAAACTCCATCATCGTGAACCACAAATCCAGGGGCTTTCCCCTTCCTCACGTCCTCCCTCAACTGGACCAAAAACGGATCGTCATACTGCTTCGCCTTGATATCATCAGTCAAGGACGAAGTGATCTCTAACGCACATAACTGGCCCTGAACTCTCTGAACCCAAACCTCAAAATTCTGACAGATAAAATCTCGCTGGATCCTACTCTGCGGTGTAAGTAACTCTAACATCTGTAAAGCCATCGGTTTTCGGCTCAACGCATCAGCCACTACGTTGGCCTTACCCGGATGGTAAAGTATCTCGAGGTCGTAATCTATAATTAGCTCTAACCACCTACGATGCCTCATATTCAACTCTTTCTGGCTGAAGATGTACTTCAGACTCTTGTGATCTGTAAAAATCTTACACGATGACCCATAGAGGTAATGCCTCCAGATTTTTAAGGCGAAAACGACCGCAGCTAACTCCAAATCGTGCGTGGGATAATTTACTTCATAAGGTTTCAATTGGCGGGACGCATAAGCAATCACTCTGTCTCTCTGCATCAAAACACATCCTAGACCAAGGCCCGAAGCATCACTATACACTACGAAATCCTCGTTCCCCTGAGGCAATGCTAAAACAGGTGCGGTAGTCAGACGTCTCTTTAACTCGTCAAAGGCATCACCTATCTGATCCACTCGAACTTCTGAGTTTTCTGGAGCAACTGAGTGAGTGGTCTAGCGATCTTAGAAAATCCCTCAAAGAATCTGCGGTAATAGCCAGCAAGACCTAGAAAACTCCTCACCTCCTTCACATTCTTAGGCGGCTCCCAAGCCATCACTGCCTCTATCTTCTGCGGATCTACCCGAACTCCCTCTGCTGAAATCACATGCCCGAGGAATGTCACTTCCTCGAGCCAAAACTCACACTTAGAGAACTTCGCGTACAACTGCTCAGCCCTCAAAGTGTCTAATACAATCCGGAGATGTAAGGCGTGCTCCTCCCGATTCCGTGAATAGATAAGAATATCGTCGATAAAAACGACTACGAATTTGTCCAGATACTCAATAAAAACTTTGTTCATCAACTGCATGAACACTGCTGGGGCATTGGTTAGCCCAAAAGGCATAACCACAAACTCGTAATGGCCATATCTCGTCCGAAAGGCGACTTTGAATATCGACGTCCGAATCCTCAATGGTAGTAGCCCGATCGCAAATCAATCTTGAAAAGACTGTCGCCCCAAGCCGATCAAACAAATCGTCAATCCTGGGCAAAGGGTATTTATTTTTGATGGTCAGCTTGTTTAATTCTCGATAATCGATGCATAAACGAAGCGACCCATCTTTCTTCTTAACGAAAAGTACGGGCGCACCCCAAGGCGATGCGCTCGGTCGAATATACCCTTTATCTAACAATTCTCCCAACTGGTTCTTCAACTCTAACATCTCCGACGGTGCCATACGGTACGGTGCTCGAGAAATAGGGGCTTCATTCGGCTCAATATCGATAGGAAACTCCACCTCTCGCTGCGGTGGTAACCCCGGCAAGTCGTCTGGGAAAACATCGGGATACTCACTAACAACTGGGATTGACGACATGTCAACTCCACCATCTTCCGCCTTCAGAGCATAACACTAGTAGCCGAAACAACCCTGGTTCAGAAGTTTCATCGCCTTAAAGGCGCTAATCACGCTCCCCGATCTACCTGGCTTACAGCCGACGAGAGTATGCTCGGTGCCATCCTCGGCCATGATCGAGATAGTACGAGTCCGATAGTTCATGATAGCACCGTGACGCTCTAACCAATCGTCCCCAAGGATTAAATTCTCACCCTTGAGGTCGATAACAATGAGGTTCGAGGGCCAGTCTCGGCTCCCGATCCTCACGGGGCAATCCCTAACTTCCCGGTCCCCAACCATACGATCCCCGCTAGGCGTACCCACCACAAACGGTTCACACTCAAACAAGTAGTTAAAGCCAATACGATTCACGCAATCCGATGCAATAAAGGAATGGGTAGCACCCGAATCAAAAAGCACGGAAACTGGATGAGTAAGGATCTGAGTGGTACCTGACGCCACCGGAATGTCCGCCTCCTCTGTGCGCCTCATCTGGTACAATCGGGGGTGAACTGAACCCGAACTCGAGGCTGCGCGGCGATCCGGCTGTCCCCGACCTCTACCGCAGCCCGAACCCTGCGGGACCTGAGTAGTTGGAGTATTGTGATCCCTCTGATCGGTAGTAGTAGTCGGAACTCTAGCGGCCCTGGTGGCTCTCTCACAATGAGTCACCCGATGCCCGGTCTGCCCGCAAGTGTAGCAAGTAACTGGAGGAAAAGGACAATCCTTCATCATATGTTCATATTGGTTGCAGTTAAAACAAACCCTGCCACCAGAAGCAACGGACTGAACTGAACGGTTACCCTGATATCCACCGGCCTGATGGAACGGCCTCTTCCCCGGTATGGGAGCAGAACGAGACCTCGAAAACTAACCACCCTTCCCGGTGGAGAATCCACCGGTAGTCTTCTGCTTCTTAGCTTCCGAAACCGACTCTGATTCCGGAACCGCCATCTCGATCGCTAGGGCGCGATCCTGGTATTCCTTCAAAGTGGCACACATGAGCGGTGCCATACTCTGCCTAATATGTGGCTTCATTCGCATATTGAAGTAACGGATTTTATCAGCCTCCGTTTTTACTTGATCTCTTACGAAACCCAACTGCTGATTGTAAGAAATGATGGCCTGAGAAATAGGCACATCCTGAGGTGTAGCGGTGAAGAATTCCACAATTCTGCGCTCCTTGACTGGCGGCGGACAATACTCTGCTTCCATAGCAGCCTTGAATTCCTCCTAAGTAGCTCGACGGTCTCTGGGCACAACGGCCTCCCACCATTCCGCAGCTTCCTCATCCAGGAGGTACTGGGCAATATGTACCCTCCTGTCTTCAGGACAAGCTACGGCATCAAAGGTCCTGGACAACTGAAAGAGCCAATTCTCCCAACCGAGGGAGTCAGAGGATCCGGAGAAACGAGGAGGGTGCATCTTAGTCACCGTCTGAAGCCACTTACTAGCCTCCTCTTCCGGTGTCGGGGGCGGATTCTCAAGGCCCACCCTGAGCTATTCGAGTAAGTTGGGCTACCAATCAAGTACGGCAAGAGCTCCTGGCTGCATTATTACCCGACGGCACTGAGTGAGAGGCTGAGTCCGCACAGGACTGAGAAAGTGAGCCCTCCTCATTATCAGCACCCCGACCACGGCCTCGGCCGCGTCCCCTAGCCGGTCTACCAAGACCTCTCAACATACTAAAGGAAAATAAGAAAAGAACAAGATCAGAAAGATTCACAATTCACAAGGTTGGTAACACAAGTCACGATTCCGAACAGCGCAAGAAAACGAATTACAGAAATATAAGAGTTCAAGGAGACTTACAGCCACGGGTCGCACGAAAAGACGGTAGCATGATGATATTAGGCTCAACGACTGACTCTAATGACGCAACTGACAGACCCAAAAATTCACCGACAGCCTAGGTATTCAAAACCTAAGCTCCGATACCATAAATGTAACACCCCAATTCACAACTGGGACATTACACGCCGTAGAACCCTCGTGAGGTCTACCAGGCTAACACATGACATATAAACCATAGTGTAATCCCGAATGATGCACTCAAAAGTAAATAAGGCCGTGGCCTCGGCCAAAACATTTTTAACGTAATACATGAACAGAGGTTAAATACCAATTCATTGCCCACGCAGGGGACTTAAACCAAGTTTCAAAATAGACAGTCTAACTTCAATACTCGACAATGCAATGACAAAACATAAAAATGCATACTCGAGCCACATCATCAAACAGCCCATCCTTTGCGTGCGTGTCCCGTGCCTGCTGCTCAGCCCTCCCGGTACCTGAAATGCATAAGACGCATTTCCCCCATTTAAGGGGTTAGCATTCGAATAGCTAGTGCAAGTACACAATTACACAACATTATATACAAAAACGGTTTTACTCAATCATCTCAATCAGAAATCATTTGCCATAAATATTCCGGAATACTACATTGGCAATCAAATCAGTTTTCAATCATCACGATATCACAAAATCACAACTGGTATCCCGTGGCCGTACCCCTTAGTATCGACCCCCAGACATCCCGTCGAACACTCCGGGTGGGATACCACTTCCGCGGCCGCACTTTAGTATCGACCCCGGACATCCCGTCGGACACTCCGGGTGGAAGTTCAATCACACACGCACCCAAGTCCACTTCCGCGGCGGTACCCCTTAGTATCGACCCCCAGACATCCTGTCGGACACTCCGGGTGGAAAGAACACAACTCGCGCACCCAAAAATCACCATTCATCATTCATTTCGAAAATCACAACATACATAACGAAATGTAATACATGTACTTGCCTTGAACACGATGAAACAAGGGAAACAACGAAGGAATAGGTTTTGGTCCGAACAATCCTCCCAAATCTGCTCCTAATACAATAACGGTATACAACAAGTCTCAATAATGCGGAAAGGTAAGAATTAATCCTAATTCTACCCGTTGGGACAATTCATCGGACACCAAGAGTGCATAAGGAAATGAAATCGGTCAATGGTGTAACAACGGGATTTCATCCCAACCAATAACAAGAAAACCAAGGGTCACGTGAATACTATCAAAATATAATAACGACATCGGTTAATTCGAATTAAAACATAAAATCACCACCAAACCCTCCCCAAAATCATACTAGGGTTGAAGGAGTTCTTACCTCTTGAAGATTCAAGCCCTATAATCCGAAGAACACGTGCTAGATCCACAATCCGAGCTACACGATCGAAGGAAGATGAAGAAAAACACACAATCAAATGGTAGATGGAGAAAAATCCCCCCTCTCAACCCTCTCTCTCTCGCGCACGGTGGTAGGAAGGAAAAATGAACTGCATCCGCCGAAAAGAAACGCTGATATAGCGCTGACCGCATTGTGTGCCGCGACTCAGCTATACTGTGCCGCGGCAAAGGGCCAAAAATTGCGCCCAGTGATCGGCTGACCGCTCGTTGTGCCGCGGCTCATTCGAGGTGTGCCGCGGCTCAGACTCGGCATGTGCCGCTGCCGGATCAGTGCCGCGGCACGCAGACAAGAGGGTTTTGGCCGGCAATTGCCACACGGTGTGCCGCGCCGACAAGTGTGCCGCGGCACCGACTACTGCAGCCGCAAGACAATCCTTGTGCCGCTGCACACGACACTCGCCGCCAACAATCGGTAATGTGTGTGCCGCGGAGCACAATCCTTGTGACGCGGCCCACACCCCCCCTCGGGTCCCAAAATGACGAAAAATGATCCGAAAAGAGAATAAAAGCAATAGGAATCGATATTTGGGCAACAATAACACGAAATGAAAGTACGGAACCCCAAAACGATCTGAGGTGCACAACCAAAGTCGAACAAGGAACAAATTCCCTAAATTTCTAGGAAATTACAAAAACGGCTCAAACATCCGAAAATCACGACACAACGTCGGATTGACAATCCGAAACTCACAACATGCTCTACTTAATCATACGAACTCATGGAAGTAAGAAAATGACGAAATCGAACGAATTTAACGAGAATCGAATACACATGAGACAAAATATACCACAAGATGAAATTACGTAAAAACATCATCGAGACCCGTCTAAGCGGAGAAACTCCAAGAACAAAATAGGTTCAGAATTCCAAAACAAGCAAGCGAGTTGTCCAAACGAATATACACCAAAAATAGAAATTACTAAAAATAGAAAACGCGGATATTACATTATCTCCCCCTAAAAATAAGTTTCGTCCCGAAACTTACAACACGAATAACTCAGGGTATCTCGACCTCATACTCTCCTCCGTTTCCCACGTGGCTTCCTCGGATCCATGCCTCGACCACTGCACTTTGACCAAAGGAATGGTTTTGTGCCTGAGTTGCTTCACTCGACGCTCTAAGATCTGAATCGGCCTCTCCTCGAAGGTAATGTCGGGCCCCAACTCGATCTCTCCAAAATCAATAATATGGCTAGGGTCCGATACGTACTTCCTAAGCTGGGAAACATGAAATACGTTGTGCACGTGGCTCAGGGACGGCGGCAAGCCTAACCGATACGCAAGCTCTCCAACTCTATCTAAAATTTCGAATGGCCCAATAAACCTCGGACTAAGTTTACCCTTTCGACCGAAGCGGTAAACTCCCCGTATCGGCGACACCTTAAGCAACACATGGTCTCCCACCTCAAACTCCAACGGTCGACGACGGGTATCGGCATAAGACTTCTGCCGACTCTGGGCCGTCAACAATCTATCGCGAATCAGGCCAATCTTCTCTCTCGTCTCAACTATCATGTTGGGCTCGGTACCAATCAGCTCGGACGCATCGTTCCAACACAACGGCGATCTACACCTTCTCCCATATAATGCCTCAAATGGTGCCATTTTAATCGAGGCGTGCCAAATATTGTTGTACGTGAACTCGACTAACGGTAAGTGCGACTCCCAATCATCCTTCCAATCTAAAGCACAGGCTCGTAGCATATCCTCTAGCGTCTGTATCGTCCGCTCAGACTGTCCGTCTGTCTGAGGGTGGTAGGATGTACTAAGTCTCAACTCGGTTCCCAAAGCTCTATGAACGGCCTGCCAAAAATGTGATATGAACCGGCCATCACGATCCGAAACAATACTCTTAGGGGTCCCATGCAATCTCACTATTTCCGCAACAAACACTCGTGCAAGCCTCTCCGGCCCCCAAGTGTCCTTAATACTTAGAAAATGAGCTGATTTGGTTAGTCGATCAACAACGACCCAAATCATGTTCATTCCCGTCCGAGTCTTAGGCATACCGGTAATGAAATCCATAGAAATATCCTCCCATTTCCACTCCGGGATAGGAAGTGGTTGCAACAGCCCCGCGGGTCGCTGATGCTCGATCTTAACCTGCTGACAGGTCAGACACCTCGACACAAACTCGTTAACGTCTGTCTTCAAGTTACTCCACCAGTAGTTGCTCCTCACATCCTTGTACATTTTACTCGTACCACGATGTATGGAGTAATGTGTAGCATGAGCTTCACTCAAGATCTTCTGTCTCAGCTCAATATCACTCGGCACACAAAGTCTGCCGCGAAACCTCAAAACTCCATCATCGTGAACCACAAATCCAGGGGCTTTCCCCTTCCTCACGTCCTCCTCAATCGACCAAAAACGGATCGTCATATCGCTTCGCCTTGATATCATCGATCGAGGACGAAGTGATCTCTAACGCACATAATCGGCCCCGAACTCTCGAACCCAAACCTCAAAATTCGACAGATAAAATCTCGCTGGATCCTACTCTGCGGTGTAAGTAACTCTAACATCTGTAAAGCCATCGGTTTTCGGCTCAACGCATCAGCCACTACGTTGGCCTTACCCGGATGGTAAAGTATCTCGAGGTCGTAATCTATAATTAGCTCTAACCACCTACGATGCCTCATATTCAACTCTTTCTGGCTGAAGATGTACTTCAGACTCTTGTGATCTGTAAAAATCTTACACGATGACCCATAGAGGTAATGCCTCCAGATTTTTAAGGCGAAACGACCGCATGACTAACTCCAAATCGTGCGTGGGATAATTTACTTCATAAGGTTTCAATTGGCGGGACGCATAAGCAATCACTCGTCTCTCTCGCATCAAAACACATCCTAGACCAAGGCCCGAAGCATCACTATACACTACGAAATCCTCGTTCCCCGAGGCAATGCTAAAACAAAGTGCGGTAGTCGACGTCTCTTTAACTCACAAAGCCGTCCCCGCCTATCCGCACCCACTCGAACTTCGAGTTTTCTCGAGCAACCGAGTGAGTGGTCTAGCGATCTTAGAAAATCCTCAAAGAATCATGCGGTAATAGCCAAGCAAGACCTAGAAAACTCCTCACCTCCTTCACATTCTTAGGCGGCTCCCAAGCCATCACCGCCTCTATCTTCTCGCGGATCTACCCGAACTCCTCTCGCTGAATCACATGCCCGAGGAATGTCACTTCCTCGAGTTAAAATCACACTTAGAGAACTTCGCGCATAACCGCCAGCCTCAAAGTGTCTAATACAATCTGGAGATGTAAGGCGTGCTCCTCCCGATTCCGTGAATAGATAAGAATATCGTCGATAAAAACGACTACGAATTTGTCCAGATACTCAATAAAAACTTTGTTCATCAACTGCATGAACACTGCTGGGGCATTGGTTAGCCCAAAAGGCATAACCACAAACTCGTAATGGCCATATCTCGTCCGAAAGGCAGCTTTCGGAATATCGACGTCCCGAATCCTCAACTGGTAGTAGCCCGATCGCAAATCAATCTTCGAAAAGACTGCCGCCCCCTGAAGCTGATCAAACAAATCGTCAATCCTGGGCAAAGGGTATTTATTTTTGATGGTCAGCTTGTTTAATTCTCGATAATCGATGCATAAACGAAGCGACCCATCTTTCTTCTTAACGAAAAGTACGGGCGCACTTAAGGCGATGCGCTCGGTCGAATATACCCTTTATCTAACAATTCTCCCAATCGGTTCTTCAACTCTAACATCTCCGACGGTGCCATACGGTACGGTGCTCGAGAAATAGGGGCTTCATTCGGCTCAATATCGATAGGAAACTCCACCTCTCGCCGCGGTGGTAACCCCGGCAAGTCGTCTGGGAAAACATCGATACTCACTAACAATCGGGATTGACGACATGTCAACTCCACCATCTTCCGCCTTCGAGCATAACACCGTGAGCCGAAACAACCCCGGTTCGAAGTTTCATCGCCTTAAAGGCGCTAATCACGCTCGATCTACCCGGCTTACGGTAGACGAGAGTATGCTCGGTGCCATCCTCGGCCATGATCGAGATAGTACGAGTCCGATAGTTCATGATAGCACCGTGACGCTCTAACCAATCGTCCCCAAGGATTAAATTCTCACCCTTGAGGTCGATAACAATGAGGTTCGAGGGCCGCCTCGGCTCCCGATCCTCACGGGCAATCCCTAACTTCCCGGTCCCCAACCATACGATCCTCGCCAGGCGTACCCACCACAAACGGTTCACACTCAAACAAGTAGTTAAAGCCAATACGATTCACGCAATCCGATGCAATAAAGGAATGGGTAGCACCAATCAAAAAGCACTAAACCGGATGAGTAAGGATCCGAGTGGTACTGACGCCACCGAATGTCCGCCTCCTCTGTGCGCCTCATCCGTACAATCGGGGTGAATCAACCCGAACTCGAGGCCGCGGCGATCCGGCATCCCCGACCTCTACCGCAGCCCGAACCTGCGGACTGAGTAGTTGGAGTATTGTGATCCTCCGATCGGTAGTAGTAGTCGGAACTCTAGCGGCCCCGGTGGCTCTCTCACAATGAGTCACCCGATGCCCGGTCTGCCCGCAAGTGTAGCAAGTAATCGGAGGAAAAGGACAATCCTTCATCATATGTTCATATTGGTTGCAGTTAAAACAAACCCTGCCACCAGAAGCAACGGACTGAACTGAACGGTTACCCTGATATCCACCGGCCTGATGGAACGGCCTCTTCCCCGGTATGGGAGCAGAACGAGACCTCGAAAACTAACCACCCTTCCCGGTGGAGAATCCACCGGTAGTCTTCTGCTTCTTAGCTTCCGAAACCGACTCTGATTCCGGAACCGCCATCTCGATCGCTAGGGCGCGATCCTGGTATTCCTTCAAAGTGGCACACATGAGCGGTGCCATACTCTGCCTAATATGTGGCTTCATTCGCATATTGAAGTAACGGATTTTATCAGCCTCCGTTCTTACTTGATCTCTTACGAAACCCAACTGCTGATTGTAAGAAATGATGGCCTGAGAAATAGGCACATCCTGAGGTGTAGCGGTGAAGAATTCCACACCAAGGCGCTCCTTGATCGGGCGGCGGACAATACTCTGCTTCCATAGCAGCCTTGAATTCCTCCTAAGTAGCTCGACGGTCTCTGGGCACAACGGCCTCCCACCATTCCGCAGCCTTCCTCATCCAGAGGTACTGGGCAATATGTACCCTCCTGTCTTCGTGACAAGCTACGGCATCAAAGGTCCTGGACAACCGAAAGAGCCAATTCTCCCAACCGAGGGAGTCGGAGGATCCGGAGAAACGAGGAGGGTGCATCTTAGTCACCGTCTCAAGCCACTTACTAGCCTCCTCTTCCGTGTCGGGGCGGATTCTCGCGTCCACTCCGAGCTATTCGAGTAAGTTGGGCTACCAATCACAAGTACGGCAAGAGCTCCCGGCCGGCATTATTACCCGACGGCACCGAGTGAGAGGCCGAGTCCGCACAGATCGAGAAAGTGAGCCCTCCTCATTATCAAGACTTCACCACGGCCTCGGCCGCGTCCCCTAGCCGGTCTACCAAGACCTCTCAACATACTAAAGGAAAATAAGAAAAGAACAAGATCAGAAAGATTCACAATTCACAAGGTTGGTAACACAAGTCACGATTCCGAACAGCGCAAGAAAACGAATTACAGAAATATAAGAGTTCAAGGAGACTTACAGCCACGGGTCGCACGAAAAGACGGTAGCATGATGATAGTAGGCTCAACGACCGACTCTAATGACGCAACCGACAGACTCCAAAATTCACCGACACCTAGGTATTCAAAACCTAAGCTCCGATACCATAAATGTAACACCCCAATTCACAATCGGGACATTACACGCCGTAGAACCCTCGTGAGGTCTACCAAAGCTAACACATGACATATAAACCATAGTGTAATCCCGAATGATGCACTCAAAAGTAAATAAGGCCGTGGCCTCGGCCAAAACATTTTTAACGTAATACATGAACAGAGGTTAAATACCAATTCATTGCCCACGCAGGGGACTTAAACCAAGTTTCAAAATAGACAGTCTAACTTCAATACTCGACAATGCAATGACAAAACATAAAAATGCATACTCGAGCCACATCATCAAACAGCCCATCCTTTGCGTGCGTGTCCCGTGCTCACGCTCACCTCCTGCACTAAATGCATAAGACGATTTCCCCATTTAAGGGGTTAGCATTCGAATAGCTAGTGCAAGTACACAATTACACAACATTATATACAAAAACGGTTTTACTCAATCATCTCAATCAGAAATCATTTGCCATAAATATTCCGGAATACTACATTGGCAATCAAATCAGTTTTCAATCATCACGATATCACAAAATCACAACTGGTATCCCGTGGCCGTACCCCTTAGTATCGACCCCCAGACATCCCGTCGAACACTCCGGGTGGGATACAACTTCCGCGTCCGTACCCCTTAGTATCGACCCCCAGACATCCCGTCGGACACTCCGGGTGGAAGTTCAATCACACACGCACCCAAGTCCACTTCCGCGGCCGTACCCCTTAGTATCGACCCCCAGACATCCCGTCGGACACTCCGGGTGGAAGGAACACAACTCGTGCACCCAAAAATCACCATTCATCATTCATTTCGAAAATTACAACATACATAACGAAATGTAATACATGTACTTGCCTTGAACACGATGAAACAAGGGAAACAACGAAGGAATAGGTTTTGGTCCGAACAATCCTCCCAAATCCGCTCCTAACACAATAACGGTATACAACAAGTCTCAATAATGCGGAAAGGTAAGAATTAATCCTAATTCTACCCGTTGGGACAATTCATCGGACACCAAGAGTGCATAAGGAAATGAAATCGGTCAACGGTGTAACAACGGGATTTCATCCCAACCAATAACAAGAAAACCAAGGGTCACGTGAATACTATCAAAATCTAATAACGACATCGGTTAATTCGAATTAAAACACAAAATCACCACCAAACCCTCCCCAAAATCATACTAGGGTTAAAGGAGTTCTTACCTCTTGAAGATTCAAGCCCTATAATCCGAAGAACACGTGCTAGATCCACAATCCGAGCTACACGATCGAAGGAAGATGAAGAAAAACACACAATCAAATGGTAGATGGAGAAAAATCCCCCCTCTCAACCCTCTCTCTCTCGCGCACGGTGGTAGGAAGGAAAAATGAACTGCATCCGCCGAAAAGAAACGCTGATATAAGGCCGCATTGTGTTCCGCGGCTCGGCTATATCAGGCCGTGGCACAGGGCCAAAATTGCGCCCGATGATCGGCCGACCGTTGTGCCGCGGCTCATTCAAGTGTTCGCGGCTCGACTCGGCATGTGCCGCGCTCGACGGATCAGTGCCGCGCACGCTGCAAGAGGGTTTTGGCCGGCAAGTGCCATACGGGTGTGCTGCCGGACAAGTGTGCCGCGGCATCGACTTCAGCAGAAGTGCGCGGCGCACAATCCTTGTGCCGCGGCACAGTGCATACCGCTGCCAACAACTGGGTAATGTGTGTGCCACGGCGCACAATCCTTGTGCCGCGGCCCACACCCCCCCTCGGGTCCCAAAATGACGAAAAATGATCCGGAAAGAGAATAAAAGCAATAGGAATCGATATTTGGGCAAAAATAACACGAAATGGAAGTACGGAACCCCAAAACGATCTGAGGTGCACAACCAAAGTCGAACAAGGAACAAATTCCCTAAATTTCTAGGAAATTACAAAAACGGCTCAAACATCCGAAAATCACGACACAACATCGGATTGACAATCCGAAACTCACAACATGCTCTACTCAATCATACGAACTCATGGAAGTAAGAAAATGACGAAATCGAACGAATTTAACGAGAATCGAATACACATAAGACAAAATATACCACAAGATGAAATTACGTAAAAACATCATCGAGACCCGTCTAAGCGGAGAAACTCCAAGAACAAAATAGGTTCAGAATTCCAAAACAGTGCCAAGCGAGTTGTCCGAAACAAATATACACCAAAAATAGAAATTACTAAAAATAGAAAACGCGGATATTACAGTTTACAAGCCATAAGAGTATGATCCATGCCATCCTAAGCCACTATTGAAATAGTATGAGTATGATAGTTTATGATAGAACCATGATGATCCAACTAGTCGTCCCCTAGGATAACATCCTCGCTATTTAAATCTATAACAATGAGATTCGAGGGCCAATCCCAATTCCCGATCCTCCCTGTATAGTCTCTAACTTCCGACTCCCAATCATATGAACCCATTAGGCATACCCACTATAAATGGTTCACACTAGAATAAACAATTAATGTCAAGATGACGAATACAGTCCAATGCAATAAATGAATGGGTGGGACCCAAATCAAGCAACACTGAAACTGGATGAGAAAAGATCTGAGTGGTACATGATGCCACTGGAACATCTATCTCATCTGATATAGGCGGGGATGTACTGACCCCGAACTAGACATTACTCGACGGTCTGACTCACCAACACCTTTACCACGACCTGAGCAGTCTGTGAGATTGGGGTCTTTTGATTGACACTGGAGTCTTTCTACGCTGTAGCTGCCATCAAAGTTTTGGCTATTCTGGCAATTGTCTCGCAATGAACTGCACGATGCGCACTCTGCCCGCACGAATAATAGGTAACTGGTGGAAGTAGACATTCTCTTGTTATATGCTCACTCTGGCTGCATTTAAAACAAACTTTGCCACCAGATATAGCAGACTAAACCGAACGGTTACCACAGGAGCTGCCAGCATGATGAAATAGTCTCCTCCCGATGCATGGGTAGAATGTGACCTAGGAAATCTACCACCCTTACTGGCTATGAAGTTACCAGTAGTCTTTTGTGTCTTAGATTCGAAGCTAATCTCGGATTCTATAATAGCCATATCGAGTTCCAAAGCACAACCCTGATATTCCTTCAGCGTAGTACACATGAGAGGTGCCATACTCTGTTCGAGATGCGGCTTCATGCTTAGGTTGAAGTAGCGAATATTATCCGCCTTATTTCTCACTTGGTCTCTAACATAGTTCAACTTCTGGTTATAGGTGAGTATGGCCTGTGATATTGAAACGTCCTGCGGTGTAGCTGTAAAGAACTCAACAATTATGTTCTCTCTAACTGGTGGCGGATAGTATTCTGCCTCCATGGTAGTCGTAAACTCATCCCGAGTGGCTACGATCCCTAGGTGCCACTGCCTCCCACCAATATGCGGCTTACTTTTCCAGGAGGTATTGGGCAAATAGGTACCCTCTTGTCATTTGGACAAGACACGACATCAAAAGTTCTTCCTAACAGGAAGAGCCATTTTTTCCATCCCAATGAATCAGTAGAACTAGCAAAATAAGGGGCGTGCATCTTCATTGCCTTTTGAAGCCATTTGCTAGCTTCATCTTCCATAGTCGGGGGCGGATTTTGGTGCCCACCCTGAGTAATCTAAGCCAATTGAGCTACCAATTACTGAAGAATAGCAGCAGTTTTAGTGTCGGCGTTATTACCTAGGGATGGTTTTGGATAAGTAAAAAGTCCACATGCCCGTCATAACTCATGTGGAGTATTCGAAGCCATATGCGACGCCGAATCGGAGGCTAACTAGGAAGGCGCAATTCCTTCATCAGCAGCACCATGACCATGGACTCGGTCGCATCCCCGAGTTCGTATGGCACGACCTCTCAACATACTGAAGAAATAAGAAATGAAATGAGACAAGATCAGCACATTTCACAATTTACATCGTCAAGCCTCTCAATTCACGATTCTAATCCACATAAGGAATAGAGCATAACAGTTTGACAAGACTTACAGCCACGGGTCGCACGGAGGGACAATAGCATGATGATGTTAGGATCAACAACTTACTCTTACGACTCAACTAACAGACCCAACTTGACCGACATCCTATGTATTCCCAACCTAACTTCTGATACAATAAATGTAACACCCCAATTAACTCAAGGGTTATTATACGCCGTAGAACCTTTCTCAAGGTCTACCAGGATAACCATTTACCTAACCATACATGTCACTTAAACATAAAGCACTTGGTACTGTGAATTAGGTAGTGGCCTTGGCCAAAATATTTGATTAAAAATAAGGTACGACATAAAGTAATATAAAACCATTGCCTGCACAGGGGACTTCGACCGTAGTTTTAAAAATATAAAATGTCTACTCAACTGACTCCATCAGACAACAATGAAATTTGGGAATAGCTTCCAAGACTCGAGCCTAATAACAAGCTGACCATTCTTCGTGTGTGCTTCTTGTGCCTGCTTATCATGCTGCTCATTACCTGAAATGCATAAGATGCATTTTTCCCATTTAAGGGTTAGCATTCGAATGGCCAGCGCAAGTACACAATTACATAACATTATCTACAAGTAC
The DNA here is from genome assembly GCA_033398695.1 of Orobanche coerulescens. Classification (NCBI taxonomy): domain Eukaryota; kingdom Viridiplantae; phylum Streptophyta; class Magnoliopsida; order Lamiales; family Orobanchaceae; genus Orobanche; species Orobanche coerulescens. Next base: position 68,152,426 of record CM065815.1, read on the forward strand.
AATTCCAACATCATTTTCTCATTTTGAATATATTTGTAAAGCAATATTACGGAATATAATGTCTCATCAAAAACAACATCATCAAGATAACACTTCACCATGCATCATCATTACAAATAACAACACACAAGGTAACCCGCGACCATGCTCCTTAGCATCGACCCCCAGAGATCCCATAGAACCGTCCTCGGGTGGAAAACCACATCTGTGATCCAATACCCCTAGCGTAGATCCCCAGAGGCCCGTCGGACCCATCCCCGGGTGGACTAACAACTCGCACACACTTAACTTTTCCACATATCATCATCAATCATGTCGAATTAACATCATATATAACATAATGTAATGTTAGAGTATAAAACGCAGCGGAAGCGAGATGGAATAATAGGTTTTATAAACTAACCAACATAAATAGCGGATCAATTTAGGCTTGTCAATTAATTAATTAAACAGATTAATTAACAATTTAAATATATGTATTTACGCAGTAGGAATTGGTAATTCATACCTTTGAAGCGAAGTGGTGGAAAAATTCCTTCTGGGTCGATTGAACTCCCCTTCGTACTCCTCCTTGATCTTCTTGTATTTCTACCTCAAGATCTTCTAGAGTATATCCCGCCTAAGATCCGGATGTCGTGTGGGCAACAATCTACCGGACTACTCCGAGAACAATATGGGTCGGCCGAAAACTATATCCCCAAGAAATACCTTACAATTTTTTCCTCTCTATTTTTCTTGAATATTTTAGCATTTAGAAAAATATTATATTAGCTAAATTGTCGAATCCAAGACACAAGTCAAGATCCACAATTAAAAACAAAGGAAAAAAATCGAATTTCTTGTTCCAAGAAGGTGAAAAATCGGCCCCCATATATCATATTTATAGTGTTTTGGGCTACTCTAGGTTTAATATCCGAAATTTCTACTACTATTGTTTAATGTTATTTTATCCGAGTTATGTTGTACAGCGTGGAATATGTACAGTATGGATAAAATAAATGAAGGACTGAGATGTCAGTATTGGTATAATTGTCATATTTGGTCGACAATTGTATTTGAGGATATAATGTGTTGAGTATATGTATTCAGTATGTCGTATGTTCGTATTCTGTATGTTGAGACGTTGGACAAGAGTAGCTGAAAATGGATAAGTGTAACATTATTAGCGCACGCTAATATACTTGCCTAGCGCACTGCTATCGTTCTGGTTTAGCACATGCTAGAGGTAAAAGATAACGCACGCTAGTACCGACCAGATCAGAAGGAATCTATGTGTAGACCCGATCACTTTCGGCGCATGTGCCTACAAGGTCAACGGATGTTTGTTGTGAACGATTAGCGCATGCTAATGTATATTTATAGCGCTACTTTATCATCAATCCAATACTCAGTCATGTTTTTTCTTTTTCTTACCAACGAATAGATCTCTTTACTTGTATGACTTAGATGTCTCGTATTTCTCGAAAAAGTGATTCGATTGATGGGATTTGGTATGAGATTGATGATAGCAATGAGATTGATATTCAAATATTTCTGCTTATAACGTCTTGATTTGACCCCATAAGCGGGACCAAGCATCCATATTTCTTTTAGAGAATTTACTAATTGTTCCAGAGCAACTAGAAAGATATTCTTTAACCAGAAAGAATTCAGTGCAGATGTAGGATACATATCCAGAAGTTTTTGCAACTCAATCATAGATGATTCCATCATCAAAGATTTGACCCTTTCGAACTCTGTCTGTAACTCACTAGAGGCCTGGGAAACAAAGATAAGATGTGTACTAACGAGATATCCATCAACAAGAAGAAGGAAAAAGATTGAACAGAAGAACGCCTGAACATTTGGCGATCTCAGATGTGTCAATATCAATGGTGACTCATTATTTTGATGAATAATTGCTTGGGACCGAAGAAAATTATGTAAACACTTACTCGAAATCTCACTTATCAGATTCAATTGTGGAAGACACCATTTTCTCTGAAGAATTCGCCATGACATCCATTTTTCAAGCATAATATCATGAAAAATGGATACAAAATTTTGACTACTACTTATTAGTATCTGCAATAGTTTTGCAAAAGTATCTAAAAATATTAAATTTAGATATTTGTACCCTATCAAAGTAAGGAACCATGGCATATATTTTTTGAATAGATTCCATTTTGAGAGAATTGAAAAAACACTATCTCGTTGAAAGGTTCTATACATCTGCCCTTTCTCAATCCATTTATTTAGACTCCGTTTTTTCCTCTTTTTGGAGGGTAAATATTTCTCAGAACATGTAGTGTGAATCAAACCCATGTTTGAATTGATATACTGATGCAATTTCATCCCTTCTAAATCAGATAGATTCATATCTGAAAGAGGTTGACAATAAGTTCTTTCAAAATTGACTATTTGTTCCTCTGTTAGAGGTGTTCCAGAAATGTCTGTGATCGAGTAAATAGTTTTACGAACGAATAGCTCGTATCGACTTGGAAAATGGAAAGATTTGGACAAGTTATACGCTTCGTCACCACTTTCTGGAAAATCGTTAGGTATGAATATGTTAGATACCTGCGACTCGATTGGTGAAATATTATATCTCCCCCAAAAAGCATTTTTTACCGACGCACAAAGAAAATATTTTGTTGCGAATGAACAAGGTATTGAGGAATTGTCCATACATAAAATTATTGATACGGGCCTTTTCCACAGAAAAGGGGAATCTTGTGTTACGATAGAAGCAGAACTGATGTGGATTGTTCAAGAATCGAAGTCGATTTGCTTTATAAAATATTACAAAGATTTTCATCTTTTGACCTTGGGAATAAAGTTACTTCAATAGTGAGAATGGAGTTACTTCAATAATTTGTAAAAGTTTTTTTATTTCACAAACTAATTGTTTGGATTTGAATGAATTAAAATTAATTATAAGTTGGTTAATAATGTTCTAACATGGACTTGTTTTTAGGACCTATTTATTTTATATTGGTATCTATGAATTGATCACAAGTCGAAATATAGTTAAAGCCTTGTATAATAAATATATATCTCTTGAACTTATATTAAATTAAGTTGACATGCATTTTGTAAGATTTTTTGATCTTTTTAACAATCGTCAATTAAGAGGGGATTTTTTATTTTGTTATAACTATTTTAGCTGCCGATATAACTATTGTATTAGCATTTATCGTAATAGAAAATTGACTTATATTAGCCAATCAAATTTATTGAATAAATAGTATTTTTATATTTAATAAATGGAAATTTTAATATTTATAACTAAATTCAAATAAGCAGGCTGGTATTTACATATATAATTCATTTATAAATTAGTTTACTAAAATAAAAATATAAAAACTATGGCGTTCAAAAAAAGTATATATAGATCTAATTCAGTAAAAATTTATAATACATGTATAGGATGTACTCAATTGTTACAGTATCCAATTATATTCTACTGATGTATTAAAAATGATATCTTGGGATGGATGTAAAGCCAAACAAATTTATTCTGCTCCAAGAACCGAGGATTGTGTTAGTTGTAAATGATGTGAATCTTCATGTCCAACAGATTTCTTGAGTGTTCACCTTTATTTATGGCATGAAACACTCGCGGTATGGGTCTAGCTTATTGATACGTTTGCTACTTAATAAATAACCTATTTTTTTACCGGTAAAACCTGTGCCCAAAATATTTGAGCATGGGTTTTCTGGCCTAAGTATATCTTGTTTTTACCACGAACCATTTTTACTTGTTTAACACTAATTTTATTTTTACTTATATTTGTGGGCTCGTTAATTTTCTTTCTTTCACATAGAGAAAATAAATTAATCCATTTATATAATATATTTATATATTAGTAATTATTCTAACGATTTATGTATTCTGTTATCATTTGCAATTTATAAAAATTCCTCGGATAAATTTTTTACTATAATGACTAGAAGAGATATTGATAATAATTATCCACATAAAAGGTATGCATAGAGTAATATCATCATACTTACGTGCATTATTAGCCACTTGAATTGAGGGGGTGGGTATTAATATTGTAGATTTATGCATTTATATTAAAAGATCGTAAGTAACAAAATTTTGGATAAAAACATCGGTTAGTCCAATTATTGTACTTAGTTTTTTATTGAAATGCGAAACTATATAAATAAGGGAAAAAACTCCATGAAAGAAATATTAATAATTAATATAAATTATTTAGTGGAAAATGTTTTGAATAAATCCAATTTCGAATGAATTATATAGTATTACAAGTTCATCAATTAAAAAAGTTATAGAATGAATTGTAATTATAATTGAAATAATCGAAAAAGAAATATGAGTTAATATATGTTTTAAGGTTTAAAATATTATAAAATAAATAAAAAAGAATTATTAATATTAAATATTAGAAAATAAAAATCGTGATAAGATATATTTACTTTTTTAGTAAATCACGTGTCGCTACTCGGACTCGAACCGAGATGCTCTAGCACTGCTTCCTAAGAGCAGCGTGTCTACCAATTTCACCATAGCGGCTTGTCTTGTTGAATTCATAATAGCTTATAAATAAGCAATCATCTAGATTTAAGAATTTAATTGGGTTTAATATTTTTTGAGAAATAATTTAAATGAATATGAATAACTTTATTTTAATTTTATAAAAAGATTTTGTTAATTATTCAAAATTGATATATAATTTATTCAAAACATTTTATACTAAGTAATTTTTATGAATTAATGATGAGATATAAGATATAAGTGGGTCTATATAAAAAAATAATACTTGATTTTTGTTGAATTATAAAAGGTAGATAAATTTTTATTTTATCTTACATATCATGTGTTAAGAATATAACTAATTATATTTCCTCTAATTATATTTCCTATTGAATAACTCAATAGGAAATATAATTAAAGAGTTTAATTTTCAAATTTAAATTTAAATAAGTAATTTTTTAATTAGACAAATTTATATTATTTAATATATTATATTACTCATTTTATTTGTATTGTTTTTATTTTATAATTAAATTCCCACTATAAAGAGTTTTCCCTAAGGAAAGTGCTTTTAATGCTGTCCAATAACCTTTCTTTTTCCAACAATTTTTACGAATACGTTTTTTTGTTACAAAAGTACGTTTTTTTGGAACTGCCATTTAAATAAAAATTTAGAAATTATTCATTAGTATAAATGGATGTGAAAAACATTTATTGTTTTCTATAATTTAAGCAGAATGCCAGATTCTACCTAAGTAAAATATCATATTTATAAAACTAAATTAAATAAAAAACATAAATAATTTTTAAAATATTAATTACCGAATATCTAGCTTCGGACATAAAATACTTATTAGCTTGAATGTAATTATTAATTGCCATTACACATCTAAATTCGAACAGCAAACTATGATAAATTCCATGCAAATTTGTCATTGCCTTCTTTTTAAAAGAAGGTATTAATCCGTAATTTGGATCATTAATGGATTTAAAAGACTTATTAGCTCGAATGTACCTATTTTTTGAACTTTCAAAAATATATCTATAATAAAATTGCTGTATCCAGACTAATACTAATCCAAGACATTTCATGAATATAAATCGGCCAATTACCCAACCAAAAAAGCTACTTGTTACAAATAACATCTTGTTGTTGCATCGAAACATATAAATGTTGACTGATCTGGATAACATTGAACTTGGTAAAACGAAAAGAATTGAAAAATGAAATTATCAAGAAATACGCATAGCAGGCCGAACTCACGCATTGAATTTTTAGATTCATAATAAAAAAAAAATTGTGGTTGTTCCAGAAAAAATTCAATAAAATATATGATACAGTCATGGCAGTTAGTGTATGAGCTCTATCCAATGTTAGATGCAAAGGCGAATAATAGATCGATATGAACATTATGAGCTGTCCCATAAGAAAACCTGTTGTTGCTGTTAATTGCTTATTTCTTTCTTCTTCCATAATCCGAGCTTGGAGAAGGAATAAATAAAGGGCCCTATGGAGAATATGGTCAAAAATCCATAATATAGTCCGATCACAATGGCGGGCTTGATTATCTTCGTACATAAGTATACTAGAATATTGCGTATAACAAATTTAAACATCATAATTTACCTCCTGCTGGTTGTAGTGTAATGTATTCACTAGATTGAAAAATCATCATCAATCTATTTTTTGTTTTGTTAATATATTTATCTCTTACTATATGAGAATATATATTTATTTTGTTATTCAAAGTTGATTTACTTATAGCTTCCTTCAATTACTATTTAAATGATTATTTAGTGGATTTGTATTGATAATTATATGGCTCATAGGGATACTTAATATTTTTTTGCTTATATGAGTTTTTTATAATTTCCATTCTCCCATTGTTCCTCAGTAGCTTAATGGTGTAACACCCCGAGATATTCAGAGTATATTACAGCGTCGTGGACCCCCACATGGGACCCACCAGGCTACAAACAAGAAAACTTCACTCGACTAACCATCCCGGTTAGCGAGGACACACATTTAATTATATGACATAAAAGTTACGCCCGGAGCAACCGGCAAAATGATCATCAACCAACAATGTAACAATTTAAAAGTAGTACAATACGGAGTTTGAAATGAAAAGCCTAAGTACTCGCGAGTACAGTCTATCAGTTCATAAATATAGAAAACAACCAAATCGGAGTGGGCAAAAGAAATAAGTAAACCCAAGTGCATATGTCAACGACTCGCCAAGATCCTCGCATCGTCCCCAAAGGTGCTCGCTCGTCCGGATGATCATAACCTGAAATCCATAACAAGAATTTCCCCAAAACGGGTCCCCAAAAAGGGGTTAGCAATTACGCTAGTACAAGTAATCAGGGCAAACCAATCGCTTACACGTTTCATAGTACATGCACCAATATCAATTTCAAAAGCCAAAACCAGACATGTCTTTTCCGGAAATAAACAGTGAAACAATTTGCCTTGGGAACAGAGTCATATCATAAATTCCCGCACGAGGCCTCTAAGGACCCTCCCGCACTGGCTATATTATAAAGCAAAACACGCACATGCATCGCCTTGGGAACAGAGTCATATCATAAATTCCCGCACGAGGCCTCTAAGGACCCTCCCGCACTGGCTAGCTAAAAAAACTCATGAATCCGGGATGCAAACTTTTGGATTCCCTCCTTGATCCCGTCGGACCAACACGAGGTGAGCAAATCACACACAAAATACATTACCATTCCACGTTAAGCATAAAGGTTTCCAAAAATACTTGCCTTGAATATTTTGATGACGCAACGAACGGAAAGGATAATCACCACGGAACCAAACCTAACGATTCGAAGAACATAATTAAAACCAACTCTAGCCGAATACGGAAATGGAATACACCCGAAAACCCGCCTACGATTCATGTATATTCGCACAAAAATAACAACGAGGGCGGACCACAACCAAACCCTCTTGACTTCGTAAAAATCCACAAAATATCCATGAATCCGTAGGAAAGCTAAAGATACTAACAATATTAATCGTATTCATCATGAATCCACCAACAAAACGGAACGAATCGGAAGAAAATCCCAAAACTCCCAAATTATTCGAAAGTAGGGTTCTAGAGATATTACCTTTGGAGATTCAAGTACTAAGATCCGTAGAACACGCGTTGGATTGATTGTCAAGCTTCACAAATCAAGAAGAATGATGAAAATCAACCCCCAATTGATAATGATGAGGAACTCTCCCTCTCTCTCACTCTCTCTCGCCGCAGAAGAAGAAGGAAATGAGCAGATTACGCTCAAAACGACACAATTATAGGGGTTGACCGCATTGTGTGCCGCGCACGTGCCAAAAATTTACGCCTGTGGTTTGGCAAGGTGCCGCGGCACTGTACAGCTTGGTTTTTGGTCGCAATGCCACACGATTGTGCCGCGGCACTGACGGTGTGCCGCGGCACGACTTGGCATTGTGCCGCGGCACGGATGGGTGTGCCGCGGCACACGGCATGCTTCGCTCGACCAACAATCGAAGAAATTTGTGTGCCGCGGCACACACACCTTGTGCCGCGCCCACGCCTTTGGGTCCCAAAATGATAAAAAAGATCCTAAAGAGAATAAAAACGATAGGAATCAATATTTGGGAACCAATAACACGACTGGATCCACGGCAACCCAAACGGCGGTTCCGCACAACAATAACGAGAATACGGTTCAACAGCTTGACAGAAGGACACATCAAGGGTACACGAGGGTCACTACGATCGAGAAATACACCAAAAATGAAAATACAAGGGAAAGAAAAAATGCGGATATTACATTCTACCCCTCTAAAAATAAGTTTCGTCCCGAAACTTAAGAAACAAACAACTCAGGGTACCTAGCACGCATGCTATCCTCGGTTTCCCAAGTTGCCTCCTCGACACCGTGTCTCGACCACTGCACTTTGACCAAAGGGATGGTCTTATGCCTCAGTCGTTTCTCCCGATGCTCTAAAATCTTCAAAGGACGCTCCTCAAAAGTAATATCTTCAGCAATATCAATCTCGCCATAATCGATGACGTGACTAGGCTCCTGGACATATTTCCTCACCGGGAAACATGAAAACGCTATGAACATGACTCAAGGCCGGGTAACGCCAAACGGTATGCTAACCCACCGACTCGCCGAGAATCTCAAAGGGTCCAATAAATCTCGGACTCAACTTCCCCTTCTTCCCGAAACGGAAAACTCCTCTCGCCGGCGACACCTTCAAAGAAAACGTGGTCTCCCACCTCGAATTCTAAAGGTCGACGACGGACATCGCATATGACTTCGCCGACTATGGGCAGAAACATCCGTTCTCGAATTAATTCTATCTTCCGTCTCGTCTCTAAAACGACATCCGGTTCGGTCCCGACCAAATCGGATGCCTCATTCCAACAAATCGGCGATCGACATCGCCGCCATAAAGTGCCTCATACGGTGCCATCCGAATCGACGCTGCCAACTATTGTTGTACGTGAATTCGATCAATGGCAAATGCTCCTCCCGCCGCTACTCCAATCGAGGGCACAAGCACGCAACATGTCCTCGAATGTCCTGGATAGTGCGTTGACCGTCCATCCGATCGGGATGAAAAGAGGTACTCAAATGTAAACGGTACCTAACGCCTTATGCACCGCCCGCCAAAAGTGCGATACAAAACGGCCATCACGATCCGAAACAATAGACTTGAGTACCGTGAAGTCTCACAATCTAGCGATAAACACACGAGCCAATTTCTCCGGCCCCAAGTGTCCTTGATGCCCGTAAAATGTGCCGACTTGGTCGACGGTCAACAACCACCCATACCATATTCATGCCCGACCTCGATCTTGGCAAACTCGTAACAAAATCCATCGATATATCTTCCCATTTCCATTCGGAATGGGAAGTGACGCAATAACCTGGGCCGGCCGATGCTCGATTTTGACTCGGGCAAGTCAAACATCTCACCACAAACCGTGCGACCTCCTCCTTCATATCATTCCACCAAGTTCCTCCTCGTGTCCTTGTACATCTTACTCGAACCAGGATGAACGGAATAGGGTGTGGAATGGGCCTCACGCAAAATACTCTGTCGCAACTCTGGATCGTTCGGCACACAAAGCCGACTCTGGAATCTCAAAACACCATCCTCATGAATCACAAACCCAGGAGACTTTCCCTTAAGAACGTTCTCTCAGATTTGGGTAATCATCGGATCCTCTAATTGTTTCAGCTTAATTTCATCGATCAAAGACGACGAAATCTCTAAAGCACAAAGTTGCCCGACACCTGTGCAACAAAACCTCAGCATCTAACCCGATCAAAGCCCGCCGAAGCTCAGACTGAGGCGTAAGGACCTCAAGCGTTCGCAACGCAATCGGTTTCCGACTCAAGGCGTCGGCCACGACGTTCGCCTTGCCCGGATGATAAAGGATTTCGAGGTCGTAATCCTTAATCAGCTCTAACCACCTCCTCTGCCTCATATTCAACTCCCGCTGAGTAAATATGTATTTCAGACTTTTATGATCGGTAAAAATCTGACATGCAGAGCCCAAAAGATAGTGACGCCAAATCTTGAGTGCAAAGACAACCGCCGCTAACTCCAAATCGTGAGTAGGGTAGTTAAGCTCATACGGCCTCAACTGTCTCGACGCATAGGCAATGGTCTTGCCGTGCTGCATCAATACGCACCCAATACCCTGACCCGAAGCATCGCTGCGAATCCCTCGTTGCCACATGGCAATGCCAAAACCGGAGCTGAAGTCAAACGCTTCTTCAGTTCCTCAAAACTCGACTGCCTCTCATTGGTCCAGACAAACTTCTCGGATTTCTGGAGCAACTGTGTAAGTGGCCGAGCTAGTTTTGAGAAACCCTCGACGAACCTACGGTAGTAGCCAGCCAAACCCAAGAAACTACGGATCTCTTTCACATTCTTGGGCGATGCCCAATCTAACACTGCCTCAATCTTCTGCGGATCCACTCGAACTCCCTCGGCTGAAATCACGTGACCCAAAAACATCACTTCCTTCAGCCAGAACTCACATTTCGAGAACTTCACATAGAGTTGCTCGGTCCTCAAAATGTCTAACACTACCCGCAAATGATGGGCATGCTCTTCCTCATTCTTTGAATAGATCAGAATATCGTCAATAAAGACGACGACACACTTATCCAAATACTCGATAAAGACTTTGTTCATCAACTGCATGAACACCGCCGGAGCATTAGTTAACCCGAAAGGCATAACTACAAACTCGTAATGCCCGTATGTCATCCGAAAAGCTGTTTTCGGCACGTCGGACTCCCTCACCCGGAGCTGATAGTACCCCGATTTTAAATCGATCTTCGAGAACACCGCAGCTCCCTGCAACTGATCGAACAAGTCATCAATCCTCGGCAAAGGGTACTTGTTCTTGATGGTCACTTTGTTTAGTTCGCGATAGTCGATACACAAACGTAGTGAACCATCCTTCTTTCGCACAAATAGGACCGATGCACCCCAAGGCGAGGCGCTCGGTCGGACATACCCTGACTCAAGAAGCTCACTCAACTGCTTCTTCAACTCTGACATCTCTGAAGGTGCCATGCGATACGGCGCCTTCGAAATTGGAGCCGCGTCCGGCCCTAACTCTATAGCAACCTCGACCTCACGATCCGGTGGCAATCCCGGTAACTCGTCAGGGAAAACATCAAGAAACTCACTAACGACTGGAATCGACGAAAACTCGACTCTATCATTCTCCGCCTTCAAGGCGTAGAACCAATAACCAGTACACCCCTTTCGCAGGAGTCTCATCGCCTTCAAGGCATTAATGACAAATCTCTGGTTTCTCTTTCACCCCGCGAAAGAGTGTTCAGTGCCGTCCTCGGATAACATGGTAATGATCCTCGTGCGGTAGTTCATGATTACACCATGCCGCTCGAGCCAATCATTCCCGAGAATTAAATACTCGCCCTCGATACTCACGACAATAAGATTAGAGAGCCAAGCCCTCTCACAAATAGACACAGAACAGTCCCGGACTTCTCGATCACCGACAATTCTATCACCGCTAGGAAGTTTAACGATGAAAGGCTCGCAAGGTGACAAGCAGTCGAGACTCAAATGGCGTACACACTCTAGAGAAATGAATGAATGCGTAGCACCCGAATAAAAAAGCACACTGACAGGATGGGAATGGATATGAACGGTACCTGTCGCCACAGTAGCTGCTGGGTCATCGGCCCTCCTCATCTCGTATATACGCGGCTGGGCGGAGCCGACACTGGAAGCTCCACCCCTAGCGGGCTGACCCCGACCCCTACCTCGGACGGCACTCGGTGGAGGCGGCGGAGCGAATGAGCCCTGGTTCACACTCGGCTCCAACGGTACTGGTTGAGAAGAACGGGCGCCGCGAAGCTGTTTGACCTGCTCACAAAAAGAGGCCTTGTGGCCCAGCTGTCCACAAGTGTGACAAGTAAACTTCGGACGAGAACACTGCCGGCTCCTATGGCCCTGCACACTACAGTTAAAACATGTGCGTTCACGAGCGGAGGTTCCGGCGGCACCCCGAAAGCTCCCAGAGAAACGAGCCGAACCGCCCGTTGAAATATTTGCAGCTTGAGATTTCTGCTGGCCTCCACTCTTGGGACCAGAAAAATTTCCGACCGACTTCTGTTTCTTGCTCTCACGAGCCAAATCGCTAGCCGTCACCGACATATCATAAGCAAGAGCTCGATAATCCTTCAAGGTAGCATGACGAGCCTGCATATAGTCCCGAATGGACAGTTTCATCCTCCTGGAAAAATGGAAAATCTTGTCGCTCTCTTCGACAACTTGGGTCTTCACATAGCCCAACTCCTTATTAAAGTCGGCAATGGCCTGAGATACGGGAATATCCCGTGGTTGAGCATCATAGAAAGCATGCACTCGAGCCTGTCTGACCGGCCACGGACAATATTCGGTCTCCATCAATTCTTGAAATTCGGCCCATGAAGCAACATGATCTTTGGGACCAACGGCCTCCCACCAATCTGTAGCATCTCCCGTGAGAAAGTATTGAGCAATAGGGACCTTACGGTCCTCGGGGCAGTTGGTAGCAGTGAAGACTTTGGATATCTCCTTGATCCACCCTTCCCAGCCGATCGGGTCCGAAGCTCCCGAAAACTGAGGAGGATGCATCTTGATGACATCCTGAAGCCAGCGATCCACTCCGCCCCGATTAGCATGGGCCTGATCGGGGTTCTGGACCACCTAAGCTATAGCCGCCATCTGGTTAACCATTTGCTGCATGACAGCCGCAATACCAAGATCGGCGCACTCCTGAGAAGAAGCATGACTGTGACGGTCACCGGTACTGCCGGCTCCCGAAGAATGCGACGTGGCCGCCCCACCGGCTGCCCCACGTCCTCGGCCGCGTCCACGACCACGACCACGACCACGACCACGACCACGGTTTCCTCCGGCATCCATACTGATGTTGAGAGATAACAGAAGTATATCGATGATGAGTAAGGGAGGAAAAGCAACTACGATTCAAAAGTGGAAATACAATGCAAGAAACAAAAGAGCCGAATAAGAAAACTTACGAGCACTGGAAGTACTGGGATGCTGGCAGCGGTGTGACAATGTTCAAAACAAACACGACTAGACCCAAATAACCGACAAGCCTAGGTATCCATAAACCTAGATCTCCGATACCATTTTATGTAACACCCCGAGATATTCAGAGTATATTACAGCGCCGTGGACCCCCACATGGGACCCACCAGGCTACAAAGAAGAAAACTTCACTCGACTAACCATCCCGGTTAGCGAGGACACACATTTAATTATATGACATAAAAGTTACGCCCGGAGCAACCGGCGAAATGATCATCAACCAAAAATGTAACAATTTAAAAGTAGTACAATACGGAGTTTGAAATGAAAAGCCTAAGTACTCGCGAGTACAGTCTATCAGTTCATAAATATAGAAAACAACCAAATCGGAATGGGCAAAAGAAATAAGTAAACCCAAGTGCACATGTCAACGACTGCCAAAGATCCTCGCATCGTCCCCGGGCCGCTCGTCGGATGATCATAACTCAAATCCATAACAAGAATTTCCCCAAAACGGGTCCCCAAAAAGGGGTTAGCAATTACGCTAGTACAAGTAATCGTGGCAAACCAATCGCTTACACGTTTCATAGTACATGCACCAATATCAATTTCAAAAGCCAAAACCGACATGTCTTTTCCTAAATAAACAAATAAACAATTTGCCTTGGGAACAGAGTCATATCATAAATTCCCGCAAGAGGCCTCTAAGGACCCTCCCGCACTGGCTATATTATAAAGCAAAACACGCACATGCATCGCCTTGGGAACAGAGTCATATCATAAATTCCCGCACGAGGCCTCTAAGGACCCTCCCGCACTGGCTAGCTAAACAAACTCATGAATCCGGGACGCAAACCTTTGGATTCCCTCCTTGATCCCGTCGGACCAACACGAGGTGAGCAAATCACACACAAAATACATTACCATTCCACGTTAAGCATAAAGGTTTCAAAAATACTTGCCTTGAATATTTTGATGACGCAACGAACGGAAAGGATAATCACCACGGAACCAAACCTAACGATTCGAAGAACATAATTACAACCAACTCTAGCCGATACGGAAATGGAGTACACCCGAAAACCCGCCTACGATTCATGTATATTCGCACAAAAATAACAACGAGGGCGGACCACAACCAAACCCTCTTGACTTCGTAAAAATCCACAAAATATCCATGAATCCGTAGGAAAGCTAAAGATACTAACAATATTAATCGTATTCATCATGAATCCACCAACAAAACGAAACGAATCGGAAGAAAATCCCAAAACCCCCAAATTATTCGAAAGTAGGGTTCTAGAGATATTACCTTTGGAGATTCAAGTACTAAGATCCGTAGAACACGCGTTGGATTGATTGTCCGGGCTTCAGAACCGAAGAAGAATGATGAAAATCAACCCCCCAATTGATAATGATGAGGAACTCTCCCCCTCTCTCTCACTCTCTCTCGCGTCACATGAAGAAGAAGAAGGAAATGAGCAGATTACGCTCAAAACGACACAATTATAGGGGGTTGACCGCATTGTGTGCCGCGGCACAGCTGAGGTGTGCCGCGCATGTGCCAAAAATTTATGCCTGTGGTTTGGCAAAGTGCGGCACGGCCGCTGCGTGTGCCGCGACACCCGGCATAGCTTGGTTTTTGGTCGCATGCCACACGAGTGTGCCGCGGCACCGACGGTGTGCCGCGCACTGACTTGGCATTGTGCCGCTGGCACGGATGGGTGTGCCGCGCACACGGCATGCTTCGCTCGACCAACAGCTAAAGAAATTTGTGTGCCGCGGCACACACACCTTGTGCCGCGCCCACGCCCTTTGGGTCCCAAAATGACAAAAAGATCCTAAAGAGAATAAAACGATAGGAATCAATATTTGGGAACCAATAACACGACCGGATCCACGGCAACCCCGAAACGGCGGTTCCGCACAACAATAACGAGAATACAGTTCAACAGTTGACAGGAAGGACACACTGAAGGGTACACGAGGGTCACTACGATCGAGAAATACACCAAAAATGAAAATACAAGGGAAAGAAAAAAATGCGGATATTACAAATGGTAGAGCGGTTGGCTGTTAACCGATTGGTCGTAGGTTCGAATCCTACTTGGGGAGATTTATTCATTCTGAATTAACGAAAAAAAATAAATAAAAAGCAAAAAAGGCATTCCAAAGACCCACACCCCAAGTTCAATAGCTTTTGGTCCGCTATCCCGATCATGATTTTCCTACCCCTAGGGTAAAGGTACTTCCCTTTTGGGCCGGTTGTGGGCGAGGAAGGATTCGAACCCCTGACACCGTGGTTCGTAGCCACATGCTCTAATCCTTTGAGCTACCGGCCCGCCCCGTCCCCACTGGAGCTATTCCCGGGAGTACCCTCAAAAAAAGAAAACTTTCCTTTACCTAGCCATGGTGTTAAGCATCCTGGCGTCGAGCTATTTTTCTGCAGGACCTCCCCTACAGTATCGTCACCGCAGTAGAGTTTAACCACCAAATTCGGGATGGATTTGTAATATCCGCAATTTCGAATTTCGGTAATTTTCTTTTTTTTCCGGCGGAAGTCCGTTTTGACGACTCACTCATGACCGTTTCGTCATTCCGAGAATGATTAATTCTGCACTTTTTGTCATCCGAGTTCGTTTCGGTGTTGTTTTGTTGAGTTCCGTGCTTTTTAGAGATTTTTCCGCACTTGAGTTCGATTCTTGCGAATCTCGTCTGAAACTGTTGTTTCGACTTTCTCGTAAGTTCATTTAATGTTAATATTCGTGTTGCGAGCTTTGTCTTGGTGTTTCGATCACGTATCGTGATTTTCGGGCGTTTTGGGCCATTTTCGTAATTTCCCAAAGTTTGAGGTAATTACTTTCCGTTGTCGAATTTCGAGCCTTCGGGTGGTCGGAATCGTGTGTTATCTTAGTGCTCGGATTCGTCTTTGCGAGTACTTCGTAACCGTATCTTCGATTCGTACTCAGGTTCGGGTTTCGGGTCGTCGGCCGTCGGAGTTGGTCCCGGCCGAGTCATGGCGGGCATACTCGGCCAGCGCCGCCGAGTAACGCGGCGGTAGTGATCGGCGCTACGCACGTAAGGACCTGGCCGTAACGCACGTAACGCCCGCATTTCCAGTAATGAGTTCGCCATGGCCGGATTCGTCGTAAGCCATGGCGATACGTGACGTAACGGCCGGGCAATCGGCTTTATTTAAGGCCTGCGGACGTTTTTCTTCAGCCATTTCTCCTTCTTTTTCTTCCCGTACGCGGCTTTGGGTGTGTATATCATGGAGAGATGTTGTTGGACAATCAATCCATGAAGTTTTGGAGTTCATATCATCAATCATCAATCCTATAACATCCTCCAATCTACCGAATCAGGTCAGATTTCCTAGAAATCTAGTTTTGGGAAATTTGGGTATTTTGGTTGTTTTCGTCCGATTAATCCGATTTAACTTAGGATTATGATGGATTGATGATTATTTAGATGTATTATATCATTTCCCTTGTTATTCCATGGTTGGATCGTATCGATTCGTTATTTGGGTCGAGTTCTTGACCGACGCCTTGAAGGTGTCCGGTAAAATGTCTTAGAGGGGTTTTCGGGCGTTCTACGTTTATTCTTCCTCGTATGATCGATGATTTATTGATTATATATTGTTAGGGTAGAGTTTCTTGCGAAGAAACCGAGTTGAACCCTTCCGTTCGTTGTCGTCTTTCTTTTCGATTGCATTGGGCGTTTCGAAGCTTTCCGGTTGAGCCGTGTTCGTCGGGATACTTGTGTGCCGATTTTGAGGCAAGTACCTTGTCCATATAATTCTTGTTTTATGGATATGATAATTGGTGATCGTCTTTATATGTTTGTTTGATTGTTTGAAACGAGTTTTCAAAAGATTCGATTAGCCTTGTTAAAGGCTCTCTTTCAAAACGCGTGTGTTTTGTAATTGTGTGGGTTGTAAGTGACTACGTGGATCTTTTGGATATGTTTGGAGTTTATGTGGTGTTTGATAATGCGTGTGTACATATATGGCTTCATTTCAATGTATTGCGGTTTTGACATGGTGTGATGTTAGTTGTTACTCCTTTGAAAGGAGGTTGCGATGTTTAATGTTGTTTGGCCTCATAATCGATTATTGTTGTGTGCTTGTTATACGTGATATGCCTCCGGGTAGGATTGTTGAATCTCCTGGATCCATACTTGCTAGTATGGGTCGGGCGAGACCGTAGGGTTATCCAATCGGGTATGTCTTGCGGGGACTTCGAGGTTCGTGGCTTGATAGCCCGATGCCGAGATAACTTGGGGGGTTATCATCGGGTACGTCTTGCGGGGACTCCGAGGTTCGTGGCTTGTTAGCACGATGCCGGGATAACTTATGGTTGTGATTTGGTTGTGATGTATGTGTCATGGGTTATCCAATCGGGTATGTCTTGCGGGGACTCCGAGGTTCGTGGCTTGTTAGCCCGATGCCAGGATAACTAGTGGGGTTATCATCGGGTACATCTTGCGGGGACTCCGAGGTTCGTGGCTTGTTAGCCCGATGCCGGGATAACTTATGGTTGTGATATGTTGTGAATTGTTTCGCTAGCCAGCTCGGGAGGGTCCTTCGAGGCCTCGGGTGGGATGTCTGTGGTAGCGTCCCGGTCCTAGGCGATGCGCGTGCGTGATTACGTTTCGTTGATTTTATGTCCGTTGAGGACACGTGATGTTGGGCTCTGGCCCTGTGAATTGTTGTCGGTTTTCTATTTGCGAAAATAAAACCTTTGGGCTGTGACCCTGTTGATTTTGGAAAGAGAAGGATTTGATAATCCTAATTTGTTTTCTATTAAAACTCCCGAGGGTATTTTAAACCATTTTGCAAACCATTCTCGTTATTTGTGATCTTTCGGATTTGGAAAGTTCTACTCAAATTCTTGCCTCGGGAAGTATTCGTTTCGTGGTATTTTAATCTTTAAGGATTCCTGATTATTATTGTTCTTGGAACTTGTATTGTATGGCTCGTATTTTTGCACTTGTACTTGCACTAGCAAAACAGTGGAGTCTTGCTAACCCCCGAGTATTCGGGGGGTGGATGTCTATTTTTGCATTCAGGTTTTGGAGCATAGCACAGGGTCGGCACGAAGCATGATGAAAGATGAACGATACTAATCACATGAGGATCCGTTGATGTCGTATTGGTCTAGTTGTATTTTCTTTTCCGCTGCAGTATCTTTTCCCCGTTGTACGGGAGTTTATTGTATTTTGACCCCTGCGTGGGTATGTGTTTGGAATTGAGTTGTATGTTATTATTGAAATACCAAGTCGGTCTACTGAGTCATTTTAGCCTTAAAGGCGATGTTTAGATGTTTGATTTTAGTTATCAGCCTGGTAGATCCTCGAGGAGAGGGTCTACGGCGTGTAATATCCCAGAGTGGATTGGGGGTGTTACATAAATGGTATCGGAGCTTAGGTTGTGGAAACCTAGGCTGTCGGGTCAGTGGTGTCTGTTGAGTTTTGTCTCGTCGGATTTTGTCTGACTGAGTCGTGTCGCGACGCGTCGTCTGAGTTGGTTGGTCGTGATTAGTATCGTGGGGCGATCATCATCTTCGTGCGACCTGTGGATGTAGGTCTCCCTTCTTTGTGTTGTGCCTCGTGTGACACGAGCTATTTTTATGATTATTTGTTAAGTGATGGAATCCTCTCATGGATTTTGATTTATTGATAGGTGGTTATTTGACCCTCATATTTCGTTCATATGAGGAGTAGTGTTGCTGGATTGTGCATGTTTGACTTTATTTCTTTTATCCGCTGCGTGAGTTCTTTTGTAATGGCTTTCGGTATTTTACCGACTGAGTTTTATTTCGAAAATCAATTCCATTAACCGAGTTTTTGGCATTATGGCCTTGATCGTTTTGGCGAAATTCTTATGACGGTATTTAGCATTTTGTAAATGGCTTCTGTGAGTTTTTGAAATATTACCGTCATCGGCCTTTTTGGCATTTTTGTAAATGGTTTTTAGCCTGGTGGGTTTCAACGCGGGACCCACAGCGCTATGATGTTCCGTGTGATTACCTGAAATTTTTGGGCATTCTAGCCTTTTTGGCATCGTCCTTTTTGGCATTGAATTATTTTCGAAAACTTGAGTATCTTAGAAATAAATTTCGAGATGTACGTTTCAAATGAATTGTTTTCTCGCGGTACTTCTAAGGTGCCACAATATGTTTCAAAATTCTTCTACCTCGAGGACCAAAATGTTTTGAGATATTTTCAATGTTTTATAAACACTTCTACTTAGACCCAAGGGGCGAATATTCTGAAAGCTTTTCACTAAAAGAAAGTGTCCTCATTTTTATCAAATGCGAAATGGTTTTCCAAAGTCTCGATAACGATGTTTCACGTTTTTACTTTTTTTGAAAGGTGATACTCAAGATCAACCGGTGTTTTTCCTAAATTATTTTCAAAAGGTGGTTTTCATTTTTTTAAAAACCTATCAATTCCTATTTGCGTTTGGTAATGTATGTATGATGTTCGCGTTGTCGTAATGGTGTTTTCTCCCGAGTATGATCGAGTTGGTGGCATGAACGTTGAGGCGTTGCCACGTATTTGTTGTACTAGCCCTCTGTGAGAGGTGTGAACTGGTATTTAATGGTTGTCGTCTCGTGGTGGATTGCGTGTGCCACACGAGTGTGAGATGTTGAAGCTTGGGTTTGTACGTTGGTGTACATATGTGATTGTTTCATGAGGTTTGTAATTATGTGCTGGTTATTGTTCGGGCCGTTAAGGTCGCCGAACGATACCGTCGTCGCTGTAGTGTTTGTGTGTGTATTACTTTACAATGGTAATCGTTGTATATGATATGTGTTATGATTCCTTGTTGTGCTGAGTTGGCATCTCCGGTATGTTGTTTTGCGGTGTTATGTTCCATTGTATCTAGCATTTGTATTTTCGGTATGCCGAGCCGAGGCATTTCAACCGTGATGTGCCGGGGGAATGTATGTGCAATTTGTCCTTCTCGTCAGTAACACATTTCGAGTGTGGACTCGAGGGACACCGAATTCAGTTTTGCGAATTGGCTACCGAGACTTTCGGAGTTCGCGCTTCAGCACAGATATCAGAATCGGCTTTGAGAGGCCTTTGAAGGATGTTTCTGTCGATTGCCTGTTGTGTCGTCTCCTTGATTTCGTTATTGTGAGTAGCGGGGACGACCTTCTTTTATAAGAGGTCGAATGTAATACCCGTATTATTTTTGGCTTCTATATTTCCTCTTTCTTCAGTCTATCGATTCGCTCGTGTTCGTTGATACTGCCTGAACTTGTTCTGTATTTTGGTTTCATCGTTCGAACGAGCTGTGATCTTGTTTTGGGTCGATCTGGTTATCGCTGTGACTTTTTCGAGTTCGGTTCGATTCTTGTGAACCTTGTTCGGAAGTAACATCTTTTGGTTCTATTAGTTCTTTTATTCTAAGTGGATCGGATTTGGAACTTCTGTATTTTCGACTCTGTCAACTCGTTTATGTTCGTTGACATTTTCTGAGCTTGTCCTGCCCCTTTCTTTTGTTGATCGAACGAGCGTGGTATTGTTTCGGAATAACTCGTTTGTCGTTGTGACTTTTCAATTTCTATTCCCTTTCATGTGGATCTTATGTGAATGCATATGTTGTTGTTTTCACCGGATCATATATTGTCTCTAGTCGAGATGTGAACCTTGGAGTTGTTGTTTGAATTTTTATTGCTCTTCGTGATTCGAACCTGATCGTTCGATTTTTGTTGACTCGATCTTTGTGGTTCGATCGTTTGATTGTTCGGTTTTTGTTGATCTCGTTTCCTGATTGTTGAGCGTTCAGACTCCTTCCTAATTCCCTTAAGTTCGGGAAATTAGTCTCATTTCGATCTTCCAACCCTTGGGCGGTGGAATTCCGTATTTGTTCAGCGTTTGACTCGCGTTTGGATTGATGAACCGTTAGGTTGGTCAATCGTATTGATTTTCGTTCGTTGTGTTTTGTGATTGTTCGGATAATCGATCTGATTGTACTATCTATTTGATGACGTTTGTCACTTATTGATTTTATTATGTCTCTACGGTGGCGTTGTGTTGGTCGTCGTGGAGCGTGGTTTCACGCCGTATGTCTCTTTGCGTTTCTTGCAGCGTTTCGCCATTGGGCGCGAGTTTTCAGTTTTGTGTATCTCGTCGAGTTTTCCTGGCGGGTATATTGCTTCCCCCTACCCGTTTTAAGTTTCGGGACGAAACTTCTTTTAAGGAGGGTAGAATGTAATATCCGCAATTTCGAATTTCGGTAATTTTCTTTTTTTTTCGGCGAAAGTCGGTTTTGACGACTCGCTCATGACCGTTTCGTCATTCCGAGAATGATTAATTTTGCACTTTTTGTCATCCGAGTTCTTTTCGGTGTTGTTTTGTTGAGTTCCGTGCTTTTTAGCGATTTTTCCGCACTTGAGTTCGATTCTTGCGAATCTCGTCCGAAACTGTTGTTTCGACTTTCTCGTAAGTTCATTTAATGTTAATATTCATGTTGCGAGCTTTGACTTGGTGTTTCGATCACGTATCGTGATTTTTGGGCGTTTTGGGCCATTTTCGTAATTTCCCAAAGTTTGGGGTAATTACTTTCCGTTGTCGAATTTCGAGCCTTCGGGTGGTCGGAATCATGTGTTCTCTTAGTGCTCGGATTCGTCTTTGCGAGTACTTCGTAACCGTATCTTCGATTCGTACTCAGGTTCGGGTTTCGGTCGTTCGGCCGTGAGTTGGTCCTGGTCGAGTCATGGTCGGGCATGCTCGGGCCAGCCCGCCGAGTAACGCGGCGGTAGTGATCGGCGATTCGTCGTAAGGCCGGTTACGTACGTAAGGCCCTGGCCGGTAACGTACGTAACGCTTCCGGCATTTCCAGGCAGTGAGTCCGGCCATGGCCGGTTACGTACGTAAGGCATGGCCGGTTACGTACGTAACCCGGCCGGCAGTCGGCCTATTTAAGGCATGCGGATGTTTTTCTTCAGCCATTTCTCCTTCTTTTTCTTCCCGTACGCGGCTGTGGGTGTGTATATCATGGAGAGATGTTGTTGGACAATCAATCCATGAAGTTTTGGAGTTCATATCATCAATCATCAATCCTATAACATCCTCCAATCTACTGACCGTGCCGATTTCCTAGAAATCTAGTTTTGGGGAATTTGGGTATTTTGGTTGTTTTCGTCCGATTAATCCGATTTAACTTAGGATTATGATGGATTGATGATTATTTAGATGTATTATATCATTTCCCTTGTTATTCCATGGTTGGATCGTATCGATTCGTTATTTGGGTCGAGTTCTTGACCGACGCCTTGAAGGTGTCCGGTAAAATGTCTTAGAGGGGTTTTCGGGCGTTCTACATTTATTCTTCCTCGTATGATCGATGATTTATTGATTATATATTGTTAGGGTAGAGTTTCTTGCGAAGAAACCGAGTTGAACCCTTCCGTTCGTTGTCGTCTTTCTTTTCGATTGCATCGGGCGTTTCGAAGCTTTCTGGTTGAGCCGTGTTCGTCGGGATACTTGCGTGCCGATTTTGAGGCAAGTACCTTGTCCATATAATTCTTGTTTTATGGATATGATAATTGGTGATCGTCTTTATATGTTTGTTTGATTGTTTGAAACGAGTTTTCAAAAGATTCGATTAGCCTTGTTAAAGGCTCTCTTTCAAAACGCGTGTGTTTTGTAATTGTGTGGGTTGTAAGTGACTACATGGATCTTTTGGATATGTTTGGAGTTTATGTGGTGTTTGATAATGCGTGTGTACATATATGGCTTCATTTCAATGTATTGCGGTTTTGATATGGTGTGATGTTAGTTGTTACTCCTTTGAAAGGAGGTTGCGATGTTTAATGTTGTTTGGCCTCATAATCGATTATTGTTGTGTGCTTGTTATACGTGATGTGCCTCCGGGTAGGATTGTTGAATCTCCGGGATCCATACTTGCTAGTATGGGTCGGGCGAGACCGTAGGGTTATCCAATCGGGTATGTCTTGCGGGGACTCCGAGGTTCGTGGCTTGATAGCCCGATGCCGAGATAACTTGTGGGGTTATCATCGGGTACGTCTTGCGGGGACTCCGAGGTTCGTGGCTTGTTAGCACGATGACGGGATAACTTATGGTTGTGATTTGGTTGTGATGTATGTGTCATGGGTTATCCAATCGGGTATGTCTTGTGGGGACTCCGAGGTTCGTGGCTTGTTAGCCCGATGCCGGGATAACTAGTGGGGTTATCATCGGGAACGTCTTGCGGGGACTCCGAGGTTCGTGGCTTGTTAGCCCGATGCCGGGATAACTTATGGTTGTGATATGTTGTGAATTGTTTCGCTAGACAGCTCGGGAGGGTCCTTCGAGGCCTCGGGTGGGATGTTTGTGGTAGCGTCCCGGTCCTAGGCGATGCGCGTGCATGATTACGTTTCGTTGATTTTATGTCCGTTGAGGACACGTGATGTTGGGCTCTGGACCTGTGAATTGTTTTCGGTTTTCTATTTGCGAAAATAAAACCTTTGGGTTGTGACCCTGTTGATTTTGGAAAGAGAAGGATTTGATAATCCTAATTTGTTTTCTATTAAAACTCCCGAGGGTATTTTAAACCATTTTGCAAACCATTCTCGTTATTTGTGATCTTTCGGATTTGGAAAGTTTTACTCAAATTCTTGCCTCGGGAAGTATTCGTTTCGTGGTATTTTAATCTTTAAGGATTCCTGATTATTATTGTTCTTGGAACTTGTATTGTATGGCTCGTATTTTTGCACTTGTACTTGCACTAGCAAAACAGTGGAGTTTTGCTAACCCCCGAGTATTCGGGGGGTGGATGTCTATTTTTGCATTCAGGTTTTGGAGCATAGCACAGGGTCAGCACGAAGGATGATGAAAGATGAACGATACTAATCACACGAGGATCCGTTGATGTCGTATTGGTCTAGTTGTATTTTCTTTTCCACGCAGATCTTTTCCCGTTGTACGGAGTTTATCAGATTTTGACCCCTGCGTGGGTATGTGTTTGAAATTGAGTTGTATGTTATTAGTGAAAGACCAAGTCGGTCTACTGAGTCATTTTAGCCTTAAAGGCGATGTTTAGATGTTTGATTTTAGTTATCAGCCTGGTAGATCCTCGAGGAGAGGGTCTACGATGTGTAATATCCCTGAGTGGATTGGGGGTGTTACAGGATTGGTGTGGTTCCTCTACACCTAGGACACCAGAATAGAATATCGAACCATGAAAGAAAAGCCTATTGGCTAGTGATTGTGAGTCCCCAATTCTTGACTGGAAGGGACACCGAAGGCCTCTGCCCTTTCATCCCTTGGATAGATAGAGAGGGGGGCAGAGCTTTTTGTTTTTTCATGTTGTCAAAGATTTGAACAATGTTTTTCGTGTTGTCAAATATTTGAACAATGAAAATAGATGGCGAGTGCCTGATCGAATTGATGAGGTCATGTAGGAACAAAGTTCAAGTCTATCGGTATGTTAGGATGCCTCAGCTGCATACATCACTGCACTTCCACTTGACACCTATCGTAATTATAAACGGCTCGTCTATCCGTGACCTTCTCTTTAATTCTCAAAATTTCTGCCGCTCCATGCCCCCAGGGGCAGAGAACCCGTCGCTGTCTCGGCGGTGCTACCAGAAGCTCTGGGGAAGTCGGAATAGGAGAGCACTCATCTTGGGGTGGGCACGCTAATCAGATCGGACCAAAGGAATCTTGGTTTTGTCAGGTTACTTTCGGCATGTGGGGACACGGGGGTAGGTGCAGACTGTAGCAAGTCAACTATGAGTAGCGCACGCTACGGTGGAAGGTTTGCATACGCTAAATACAGGCCTTTACGTACGCTATTGCATGGGCATTGCGTACATAAATCATTTCATGCAGTAAGGCAGTAGCCTCTGGACTTCGATAGCGCACGTTAACAAAGACAATTAACGCATGCTAAACGTGTAACGTACGTTAATTTTAGATGTTAGCGTACGTTAATAATGTACAGTGTATATATATGAGTAGTTGGCTATTATTCCTCAATTCGTCCATTCTCTCCTTGCAACCGATAGAGAGAGTTCTTAGAGATGTTTGAAGTTCCAAACACTGGATTATGGTGGAGTTAATCATCCATAACAATATTAAGCTTGGAATCGATTGGAAATAGATTCAAACTTCAGACTCAATCCATTCCTTCAAAAAGGTAATCACTCTTCATCTTTGGATTTCGTTTTGGATTGAATGTTGATGTTCTTGAGTTGATGATTATTACATAAAGAAGTTGACAAGCATGATTATGAGATGGACTACCGGAGTATGATGATATTAATATAATTCGTGTGTTTTGAATTGTGTAGTTCGTTTTCTTGAGATAAGTTGGTTAATCGTTCTTCTCCTTTGAGGATGTTGATGTCATTATTGATGATTAATCTCTGTAATGTTAGATTAGGGAAGTGTTGTTAAGGTTCTTGGTGTTCATGATGTTGATATTTTAGGAAGAAGATGATATGTGAATATGTGAATTGGATTAAGAGTTGGATGATTACCTATATGTTAAAGGATATCGGATTTCATTGTTTTGATAGCTATGAACATGGTTTAGAATCACTTAGTGTTCTTGATAATTGCCATATGTTGATCGGTATCTGAAAAGCATGCATCTATACAGCATTAGCGCACGCTAAGCTTACTCTCTAGTGCACGCTAACGGGAGCAACTTAGCGCACGCTAAGTTAAGTGATTAACGTGCGCTAAGTAGGCAGACAGTGCAGTATTTTCGTGTTGTGGTTGTGAATTCGTGCTGATTTGAGTTGGATTGATCAGCCTAGTGGTTAATCGGGATATTGTTGAGCCGTTGGGTTTGTGAGTTGGTTTTATCGATTGTTGATTGTTATCGAACTTGTTGTTTATCGATTATTGTAATAGGTTGAGATTATTGATCGGTGAATAGAACCATGCTTTGCGGTCGTGTTCGAGAATGTTCGTGAATTGCATTGATCAGGTCCGAGGGACTTGTAGATGACGGCAATGGAGTTGGTAACGGCTTCATCATCATCGTGTCGGTACTGAGGCAAGTTATTACTTGCTCAGTTTATAATATTTAATGAATGATTTCCGTTTCATTCGTTCATAATTCGTATAGCAATGTTTATAATCATAATCACAGGTTATTTGGGATTATAAGTTGTATTTAAGTTTTGGGAATTAAATCATAATGTATATGATTTACATTTATTGTTGGTATGCTTGGTATCAAGGGTACATAGTGGTATAGACGAACATATGAATTATCTACCGTCCATGACATTTTGGATCGTCGAATATTCAGAATAATGGTTGGTGATGGTTTAGTTATCAAGATTGCTCTCGAAGGACTCAGAGCAAGTACTTTAATCATTGTCGTCTTTTGTGTATATCATGCTATGGTACATTCACGTATCGTTGTTGTCATGCATTTGTGCATTGTTGTTGTCGTACATTGTGTACTGTTGTTTTGTGCAGTTGTGCATTGTTGTTATATTTTCACCATGCGTTGGCCCGATGGGATCAACATGGGATATCTATAGCTATGTGCGCTGGATCGTTGGACAGGTAATGCCACCATGCGTTGGTCCGACGAGATCATCATGGGGATCTATAGCTATGTGCGCTGGATCGTTGGATTACTATATGCGTTGTTGTTATTGTGCATATGTATATTATGGGTTTGCCATAAGTATATAGTGTTGTTATTGATGTGAGCATATTGACGTTGTCATATGAGTATGCATTTGTAGGTCTTGTGTTAAGACCATGTCCGTATGTTGTACTGATCTAATCTTGAATTAGATTGACGAGATTCATTGTGGCATTTCGTATTCTGAGGTATGTTCTGTATTTCCTTTGGTATTTGTCTTTGATGGATAATCGATTATCGTGTTGAGATGCGATGATGTTACCCGACGGATTGGGTTGGACAGAGTTAGTAGATTTCGTAGCAATGAGTTATGATAGTGTTTTGAGAACCTTGGGTATTGTTGAGATACAATACAGATCTTTCGGTATTAGCTTATTGTGTTGTTGAAAGGTTACGAGGTGCGAACCTTGGTAATTATTATCAGGAGTTGGTAAAGTTATGGCGGTAAGATTACATTGGTCGTATTCTTACTTAGTATTTTCATTGGTATGTAACTATCAACGAGATGTGATAGTTATCATTGTTGGATATTATGGCTGACCCCGTCATGGGTTTTCTTTTTAGGTTCTTGGATTATCAAGCTTGTAGCGGTCATGGAGAGATGAACTTCTCGGAGGATACTGGCTAGGGCATGTATTTGTGTACTGAGTTTCCTGATCAGTTCTTGTATTCCGCTGCTAGAGTATTTTAATCGTTTGTCTTTTTCCGCTGTGTGACTATTTTTAAAATGACCTATTGGTATCTGGTAACTTAGGTTACTTTGGAAATCGTTTTCTAAATTTGTTTTGTCGGTACGTGTAAGCGAGAGCTTAACGTATGTTTTTAAACTGTTGAGTTTTGGCATTTTGGGCCTTGTGGTTTCAAATGAGATTCTACGACGGTTTTGATAAACGAGTTTTATAAAGTCTTCGAATGTTTTTAAAAGATAGTACCGTTGTTAGCCTCTTGGGCGTTTGTAAATGTTTGCGAAAATATCCTTCAGCCTTGTGGGTTCCATCTTGGGGCTCACGGCGCTGTAATATTCCTGGTCGGCTCTGGGGGTGTTACACTAGGGACCTTAAGGAGGACAAGGTAAGGACTCCCAATAGATATCTTCTTTCCAATATTAGAACTCTTCCTAATATGAAGACTCTATTAATATCAACTTAGTCCACTAAAAAGTTGATATTGCACTTCCTACCAAAATCCCAAATTACGAAATTTGGCTCCTTTTTAAATTAATTATTTCCCGTGTTTAAGATATTCCATGTCCATTCATTAATTTAAGCTACTGACCGCTTTTAATTAATTAACATGTTATACATGAGTATACCACTCGACTTTTATTATTATATCGGAAAATTAATTCCACCCGCAGGGTTTAATATAATAATCCTTTCGAGTGCCTCAAGGGACATGCTCAACCTGACTGGTCGGGACACGATTTCTAGCTATAATATTAATTATTATATAAATAATAATATTGCCCAAAATATCGAGCAGATTGAGTCAATCATTGTGCCTCTCACCCATGATAAATCAAAGCAATAAATATTAAATATATATAATTAAATATTAATCACTAGAATTAAGAAATAATAATTGTTTGAGATGTGCGTTCTTCTTGTTGGTATAAAATCGGATATTTGCGCCGTTTGTGCGGAAGCGTAAATAAATTGCGGAAAATAAATCACACAAGGATTTATAGAGGTTCGGCTATTAACGAAGCCTACGTCCTCTCTCGATGTATCTTTTTCTATAGGAGTAAGATCAAAACTTCTACGCCTCTCTTCTATCGGTCGAGGGATTACCGTTACAAGCTCGTCTTCTATCGGTCCGAGTAAAACCGTTTTTCCTTTTCTATTGGATAAGGAATCAACCACTCTAGCTTTCTATTGGTACTAGATAAACCTCACTAAGATAGCGATTGCGATTCTAACAATGCCGGATCTTTGATCCTAATAAGACTGAATCCAATCGTATCTTTTCTTTTACCTCTCGTGTATAATGTTGAATGTATAAACACTCAAACTAACAATATAAGCTCAATATTGCAACAACAATATCAATATGAATAAGTAATCAATGTATCTCTTGCTTGAAGTTGTTGTATGGAATAATACCAAAGATGTGGTATTTATAGCCTTCATCCACCAAACTAGCCATTAGTCTATTTTGACTAATTAGCATGCGCTAGGCTTTCTCTTTAGCGTGCGCTAGTCTGTTCCAGTTTCAGTCCAATAGCTTCGTTTCTCCTTTAGCGTACATTATGAACTTTGTGTTACGTACGTTATCTGACTAACTTAGCGTACGTTAACCATGATTGAGTAGCGTCGTTAACGTAATATATCAGTTGACTTTCCACCGAATCTTTCCAACGTTCTGATTGACTTGATTCAAACTGATATTTAACATGCGCTAAATATCATCTCTTGTGTGCGCTAATACTTACTTCACTACATACGTCATTCTGTGTTTGAATATCTTCACAACGGTAACAATCCTTCGATAGCGTGCATTAATGACTATGTGTAGCGTGCGCTACCTCATCAGCTAACTTCACTTCAGGTAACTTTGAACTTGGCTGATATGCAGATGACTTCCCGTTAGCGTGCGCTAGCCTATGATGTTTTGCTTGCGCTAATGCTGTCCAGATTGCAACTTTTTGCATCTTCGTCTGCTTCGTCGTTTTGCTTCGCCTTTATGTTGTTGTATTTTGTTTAGCAACTTAATCATCAAAACATAATTTATTAATATGTGGAATAAATATTCCAACAATCTCCCCCTTTTTGGTGATTACAAAACAACTCTTGAATTGGATAAAACCTGAAAGGTAAAAATATATCTATATGTATATCTATACGAATCAAAGTTTTCGGCTTTGATCGTTTCGTTAGTTTCTCCAATCCTTTTCTTTTTTGTCATTTTCGACTACTTCGCATTTCATTTTTCAATTTTTCAACTCCTTCATTTCTCCCCCTTTTTGTATGCTTTCTTTTCGTTTTCAACTTCTTCGATTTTTATTTTTCTCCTTCTATTTTGCAGGTTTTTCTCGTCATATCTTTCATGACGCTTTTATCCGATTCAAATTCTTCTCCCTCTTTTTCTATTCAGCAAAAAGTTCAAAAAAAATATAGCGGATACCAATGAAATATAAATATGCATGAAACCAATTAATGAATATGCATTAGTGAGGGTATAAACTCCCCCTGAAAGTATTATCTCCCCCTTTGTAAATATCAATTGTTAAAAATTAATTTTTGGGGATCCAACCTATAGTTGGCTTTTCCTCGAGACGTAGACGATATTTGAAACAATTGTTCCTTTAGGAACCCAAATTTTCATGACTTTAATCATGCATCTTGGGCTTTTGCAATTCGAAATGTGATGCCCGATTTTCAAATATTTTTCACACTGGGGTATTTTGAAATTTACGGATTTATTTTTAGATCATGGTTTGAATCCTAAACCCTCTTTATTTAAAGTATATTTTTGAACCGAGAGCATATTTTCAAATTTCTCGTTTCCGAGTGAATTTCTTTGTTAAATTTTTTAGCTCGGTTTGAACTTTAACAAGATCATTCTTTAAAATATTCTCGTTTTCAACGCATTTTGAATGATTGATTTCAACGAATTTTCCCTTTTCTAGAATTTTGGGATTTTCATTTTCCAATGATTTGTTTTTAAATTGAAGGGATTTAATTTCTTTTAAAGCATTTTGATAATCGGTATGTAATAGCTCCAATGCTTCAAAAAGTTCGTCGTACGAGTTACTTACTTGGCTTTTGACGTCGCTGTCGTCGAATGAACTCTGGGCCATGAGTGCGAGATTATTTTGATTCATGAAATCATCATTAGGATCTTCGTCACTCCATGTTACAACTAAGACTTCCTTTTGTTTTACTCGACAGTTCTTAGCAAAGTTGCCTGGTTTACCACATAATCGACAGGTGTTGTCGTATTTCTTAGATTCGCCCTTTTGGATGTCCTGCTTCCTCCGGTTTAATAAGTGTTGGAACTTATTAATATTCTTGGCATAATATTCCGATTCTTCGTCGCTTTCGTCCACCGGAATTTCTTGTTTCTTTCTCGACATCTAAGCATTCATGGCTATCGACCTTTCCTTCGGTTTCGGTTTGGCATTCCGAGATTTTAGAACAATCTCGTAGTTGATAAGAGAACCAACGAGGGCACTAAACTCGAGAGTATTTAAATCTTTTGATTCCATTATTGCCGTAACCGTACCGTCCCATTCTCGAGGTAGTGATCGGAGAATTTTCTTTACTTTCTCACTACTCGAAAGTGGTTTTCCAAAACATGCTAATCCATTAGTAATAACCGAAAAACGGTCAAGCATTATCGTGATGGATTCATCGTCCTTCATTTGGAATAATTCGTACTCGTGAAGGAGCATGTTAATTTTCGTCTCCTTGACTTGAGACGTACCTTCGTGTGTTACCTCACTAATTTTTCAATTTTCTTTGGCACTGTCACACGATGATATCCGATTGTGTTCTTCTGGATTTAAGTCACAATAAAGGAGTTGAGTTGCCTTACAATTGTAGTGGTTATTTTTCCAATCGGAATCGTCATATTCTTCGAAAGTTTTGAGCGTACCGTTGGATTTTGTCGGAATTTTCGGACCAAGACAAATCACCTTCCAAAGCTCGATGTCATATGCTCGGATGAATATAGACATCTTCTTCTTCCACGTCATGAAGTTTGAGCCATCAGAAAATGGTGGTCGGTTGAGAGCAAGGCCTTCGACGGGAGCAAGTTGAAACGCCATTGGATATTTTCTCCTCGGATGTAAAGCCGCTTATAGGAGTACCGCTTCGATACCAATTGTTGGTATAAAATCGGATATTTGCGCCGTTTGTGCGGAAGCGTAAATAAATTGTGAAAAATAAATCACACAAGGATTTATAGAGTTTCGGCTATTAACAAAGCCTACGTCCTCTCTCGATGTATCTTTTTTTATAGGAGTAAGATTAAAACTTTTACGCCTCTCTTCTATCGGTCGAGGGATTACCGTTACAAGCTCGTCTTCTATCGGTCCGAGTAAAACCATTTTTCCTTTTCTATTGGATAAGGAATCAACCACTCTAGCTTTCTATTGATACTAGATAAACCTCACTAAGATAGCGATTGTGATTCTAACAATGCCGGATCC
Source organism: Orobanche coerulescens (assembly GCA_033398695.1). Classification (NCBI taxonomy): domain Eukaryota; kingdom Viridiplantae; phylum Streptophyta; class Magnoliopsida; order Lamiales; family Orobanchaceae; genus Orobanche; species Orobanche coerulescens. The sequence continues at coordinate 68,184,275 of CM065815.1, forward strand.
TTGATCCTAATAACACCGAATCCAATCGTATCTTTTCTTTTACCTCTCGTGTATAATGTTGAATGTATAAACACTCAAACTAACTATATAAGCTCAATATTGCAACAACAATATCAATATGAATAAGTAGTCAATGTATCTCTTGTTTGAAGTTGTTGTATGGAATAATACCAAAGATGTGGTATTTATAGCATTCATCCCCCAAACTAGCCGTTAGTCTGTTTTGACTAATTAGCGTACGCTAGGCTTTCTCTTTAGCGTGCGCTAGTCTATTCCAGTTTCAGTCCAGTAGCTTCGTTTCTCCTTTAGCATACATTATGAACTTTGTGTTACATACGTTATCTAACTAACTTAGTGTAATATCCGGAATTTCTTTTTATCCGAGTTATGTTGTATAGTGTGGAATCTGTACAATATGGATAAAATAATTGTAGAACTGAGACATCTGTATTGGTATAATTGTCGTACTTGGTCGACAAAGGATATAGTGCGTCATGTATATGTATCTAGTATGTTGAGACGACTAGCAAGATCAGTGTAAATGGCTATGTATAGCCTTATTAGCGCACGCTAATAGTTAAACTTACCGCACGTTACCATGCAGGGTTAGCGCATGTTAAAGGTAAAATTATAGCGCACACTAATGCAGTCAGATCGGAAAGAATCTGGGAGTGGACCAGGCTACTTTCAGTGCACGTTCTAATAAGTCAACGGATGTTTGTATTGTAGTACTAGCGCACGCTAAACCCTAAAGGTTAGCGCACGCTAATGGTATATTGGACAAAAAAGAATCTTATCCTCGTCAGCACTTTCGGCATGTGGGTCACAGGCATCTTCGTGGTAGGTGTAGACTGTAGCAAGTCAACGGATATTAGCGCATGCTAAATAAAAGGACTTGCGTACGCTAAACAGGTTACGTACGCTAATGCATGGGCATTACATACGTAAGTACATGTACGAAGCTAGACTGTAGCCTATGGACTGCGATAGCGCACGCTAACAAAGGTCAGTTAGCGCACGCTAAGGCTGCTGCGCACGTTAAACATGAGATGTTAGCGCACGCTAGCAATGTATATTATATAAGGGAACAGACGGGTGTTATGAAGCATTTCGTCCATTTCTTTCCTTTCACTCGATAGAGAGAGTTTTGGGAGGTACTTGAGGTCCAAAAACACTCCGAGATGATGACCTTTATCAAGATTAAGATAGAGAGCATAGATTAAAGCCTTATACTTCAAGTTATTCATGGTTCTTGGAATGAAGTTCAAGTGTTCTCCTTATGGGTTCGTCTAATCCAGGTAATTTTCTTCTCCCTTAGATAGTAGTTAATGTTTAAGGACGATTACTTGTGAGAGAACATGTTGGATAAACATGTGGTGATTTTTATGAGACCTAATGGGATTATGATGAGAGTTTCGGATGTTATTTAAGATTCTTCATGTTAATGCTGATTCGTTTAACTTGATGAGGTTGAATCATGGATTTCTGAATCATGATAATTTCAGTGGTCGATTTAGATGAGTTAAATGCTGATATGAGGTTTAATTCCGGCTTGAGTATGATATGATCCTTGTTATCGAGTTGGTTTGATTATTGATGTTATTGATATAGAGACATTGATATGATCCTTGTGATAGTTATGGTGTTGTTTATCTTCAAGAGATATGGAGATTTATGTCTCCCTTTATTTTGGATTTTGAGGTTAAGATGATATAAGGATATATAATGGTTTTGATTATAAATATGGATAAGATGATTAAAACCAACATTATGTTGACTTTAGTTTCGTATGTTCTTGATAAAATGTGGATCATGATGATGAGATTGAATTTGGAAAAGTTATTGTTAATCTTGGGGTATGATTTCCTTTTCATTCGGATTCATAGTCGCAAGGTGTTAGTAGATGATTGGAACGCATGCCACTGTACAACATTAGCCCACGCTAAGCTTACTGGCTAGTGCACGCTAACGGAGCGACTTAGCGCACGCTACGTTATGTGTTTAACGTGCGCTAAGTAGACAGACAGTGCAGTATTTTCGTGTTGTGGTTATGAATTCGTGATCGTTTTAGTTGGTTTGATCAGACTTGTGGTTAACCGAGATATTGTTGAGTCGTTGGGTTTGTGAATTGGTTTAACGATTGTTGATTGTTATCGAACTTGTCGTTTATCGATTATTGTAATAGGTTGAGATTATTGATCGGTGAATAGAACCATGCTTTGCGGTCGTGTTCGAGAATGTTCGTGAATTGCATTGATCAGGGCTGAGGGACTTGTAGATGACGGCGATGGAGTTGGTAAAGACTTCATCATCATCGTGTCGGTATCGAGGTAAGTTATTACTTGCTCAATTTATAGTATTAATGAATGGTTTCCATTTCATTCGTGTATAATTTGTATAGCAATGTTTATAATCGTAATCACAGGAGATTTGGGATTATAAATCGTATTCGAGTTTTGGAAATCTAAATCATAATGTATATGATTTACTTTTGTTATTGGTATACTTGTATATCGAGGATATATTGTGATAAATACGAAGATATGAATTATCTACAATCCGTGATACTTTGGACCTTCGAGTATTGCGGATAATGGTTCGTGATGGTTTAGACATTCAGATCGTTCTCGAAGGACTCGGGACAAGTACTCTAATCATTTTTATCATTTCTGTCAATCATGTCGTGATACATTCGTGTATCGTTTTTGTCATGCATTTGTGCATTGTTGTTATCGTGTATTGTGTACTGTTGTTTTGTGCAGTTGTGCATTGTTGCCATATGTCCATCTCGTGTTGGTCCGACGGGATCATTGGGGGATCTATGCTAGAGTGCGCTGGATCATCGGACGGGTTTTCCACCTCGGGTTGGTCTGACGGGATCATCGGGGAATCTAGGCAGTGAACGCTGGATCATTGGATTGCCATGTATTGTTGTTGTGCATATGTATATTATGGGTTTGCCATAAGTATACATTGTCGTTATTGTTGTGATCATATTGACGTTGTCATATGAGTATGCATTTGTAGGTCTTGTGTTAGGACCATGTCCGTATGTTGTGTTGATCTGATCTTGGATTAGACTGACGTGATGGTAATGGTATTTCATATCTTGAGGTATGTTCCGTATTTCCTTGGTACTTGTCTTTGATGGACAATCGATTATCGTATTGGAATTGTCGACGTTATCCGATGGATTGAATTGGCCAGAGTTGGTATAATTTCCGTATCGCGAGTTATGATAATGTTTTGAGAACCTTGGGTATTGCTGAGATACCGTACAAATATTTCGGTATTATCTTATTGTGTTGTTGAGGATACGAAGCGTGGATTTTCGTAAAGTTACGACGGTAAGATTACATTGGTCGTATTCTTACTTAGTATTTCCATTGATATGTAATTATTGACGTGATGTGATGGTTATCATTGTTGGATATTATGGCTGACCCCGTCGTGGGCTTTCTTTTTAGGTTCTTGGATTATCAAGCTTGTAGCGGTCGTGAAGAGATGAGCTTCCCGGAGGATACTGGCTAGGACATGTATTTGTGTATTGAGCTTCTGATCAGTTGTTGTATTCCGCTGCATGAGTATTTTTAAATGGCCTTTTGGTAGCATGAGTATTAATGCTAAACAGGTTACGTACGCTAATGCATGGGCATTACGTACGTAAGCACATGTACGAAGCCAGACTGTAGCCTCTGGACTGCGATAGCGCACGCTAACAAAGGTCAGTTAGCGCACGCTAAGGCTGCTGCCCACGTTAAACATGAGATGTTAGCGCACGCTAGTAATGTATATTATATAAGGGAACAGACGGGTGTTATGAAGCATTTCGTACATTTCTTTCCTTTCACTCGATAGAGAGAGTTTTGGGAGGTACTTGAGGTCCAGAAACACTCCGAGATGATGACCTTTATCAAGATTAAGATAGAGAGCATAGATTAAAGCCTTATACTTCAAGTTATTCATGGTTCTTGGAATGAAGTTCAAGTGTTCTCCTTATGGGTTCGTCTAATCCAGGTAATTTTCTTTTCCCTTAGATAGTAGTTCATGTTTAAGGACGATTACTTGTGAGAGAACATGTTGGATAAACATGTGGTGATTTTTATGAGACCTAATGGGATTATGATGAGAGTTTCGGATGTTATTTAAGATTCTTCATGTTAATGCTGATTCGTTTAACTTGATGAGGTTGAATCATGGATTTCTGAATCATGATAATTTCAGTGGTCGATTTAGATGAATTAAATGATGATATGAGGTTTAATTCCGGCTTGAGTATGATATTATCCTTGTTATCGAGTTGGTTTGATTGTTGATGTTATTGATATAGAGACATTGATATGATCCTTGTGATAGTTATGGTGTTGTTTATCTTCAAGAGATATGGATATTTATGTCTCCCTTCATTTTGGATTTTGAGGTTAAGATGATATAAGGATATATAATGGTTTTGATTATAAATATGGATAAGATGATTAAAACCAACATTATGTTGACTTTAGTTTCGTATGTTCTTGATAAAATGTGGATCATGATGATGAGATTGAATTTGGAAAAGTTATTGTTAATCTTGGGGTATGATTTCCTTTTCATTCGGATTCATAGTCGCAAGGTGTTAGTAGATGATTGGAACGCATGCCACTGTACAGCATTAGCCCACGCTAAGCTTAGTGGCTAGTTCACGCTAACGGAGCGACTTAGCGCACGCTACGTTATGTGTTTAACGTGCGCTAAGTAGACAGACAGTGCAGTATTTTCGTGTTGTGGTTATGAATTCGTGATCGTTTTAGTTGGTTTGATCAGACTTGTGGTTAACCGAGATTGTAACACCCCAAAGCGGCTATTACAGTGCCGTGAATCCCACACTAGGACTCACCAGGCGATATCCATAACAAATTAAATAAATATTATTTGTGATACCAAACCACAACGACTAGTCATTACTCCGTTTAGGAGTTTATCAAAATATGGCCAACGGCCTTACAATACACAGGATCCATAAACAAGTATAAACCATATGGAGATGGAAAATACTTCAAATACCAAATACAACCAAATAGTAATTTAAATGAAACAGGAAATAACACAACACGGTTTAACATAACCGGACAACAAAGATGAGGGCCCCCCGAACTAGTATCCTCCGAATCCTTCGTCGTCGACATGCTCTTCCCGTGCCTTGCCCTTGCCTCGACCTAAAATACAATACAAGTATTTCGCCCAACACAGGTCGATATACATGATAATCAATTCTTCTGACATATACAATTCACATATATAGATTTCAAAGAAATCATTCCGACTGTCAATCATACCCCTCGGGCGTATGAAACGAACAGTCACAAGCATCCAATACTATGGACGATTTATGGTATGGCTCAAAGATGGACATCACAGTACGCCCGATCCGGAAATGTGTCCGTGCACATGTCCGCCCCGTATATGGAATCCAGAATATACGTAGGACAATGTACCTAATTAGCCTCACGAAACTACATCCCGTGTGCACAGTCCAACGCGGAATAATATCCGCCGATGACTATATGTGCCTGGCTAAAAATCCTACACAATAACCAATCGGAACGCAGATATGATTCCGGATATGTCACGATACAACATGACAACGAATTCAACAAATCACACATCCGATTAAGGATCAAGAAAAACTCACCGAAGTGAAAAATAAGACCAACGAGATCAATGATTCAAAACGACGTACTTGGGAATGCATCCCATGAAGAAGACGGAATAACTACAACGCCGAAAATCAAATCACGACAAACATTTCATGAACAATTCATACATATGAAAGATATAACCATCAGAAGAATCTAATCATCATTATAACCAAGCAAGATAACTTGCCTCAAATTCGTAAGTGAAAGATAGTCCTTCTCCAAATGATCAAACGGACGGTATCCTCAGTTAAACACTCAATCGAACGAGCAACCTTGAATGAAACGTAATTCATTCTATAATATATTCACATAATATTAATATCAATTCGTAGGAAACGACGCCCGCAACCTACTCGAACAATTCACCCCCCCGTGATGAAAACCTTAACGATTAATGAAAGGTTTCAAAACAACTAATTCATCTTCCAAAATCTGATCATCATACCAAAAGTGTCTTGAAATTCTCTTGTTATTCCATGAACAATAACATCTTCAATTTATCAATAAAATTGGTTTAAATCAAATTCTCATGTTCTTCAACATCTCTTATTACAAAAAGGATAGTCATAAAGAATTTGATACTCAATCTACCATGATAGTATCATTCATAACCATCATCTACTTAAGAACACAATCTACTTAGCATGATGATGAACCACACTCTACGTTATCAACACAATAGATTGATGAAAAGTTATTGTTATAATTATCAAAACCTTTATCAATCTTCAAGGACTTGTGAAACTGAACAAATATGATCTCATTAAAGCTTCTAAGGTTTCGAACTAGATCATCTAATCTCATATTTAACATCATCAAGTTCTTCTCAAGGTAAATAAATACTTAAAATGGTGTTTAATCACTTTATGGTATTAAGTTCTTGATGAAATCCAGTTATGAAGAAGCTAACCGATCCATCAACGTTCTCTTGAGCTAAATTCGTCCGTAAGGTGAGTGATGACAACTACAACATGATTAAAATCACTATATCATCAAGAACACCTCCATCTCAAACCCTTATTATCATATTCATCAAAAATGCTTAAAGAGTTTAATTATAACCATGTTTTACTTGCTTAATCTACTCTAGGTGAAGTATATTTCACATTAATAATCAACATAAGAAAATAATGCAGAAGAAAACACACCAACCTCCGAAATGAAGAATAACTTCAATGCTATGAGAGAATATATTCCAAGCTTAAAAACAACTCCAAATCTCCAAGAAAATGAGCTCCACTCCGAGATTCAAGGCTTAGAAACAAGTTGATGAAGGTTTATATCGTTTTTAGAGTGCGGAGGGATGATATGTGAAGAGAGAAATTCGGTTTGGGTCGTGAAGAAATGAATAAACAGTGGTCCTATAAATAGACTGTGCAGACTTAGCGCACGCTATCGGGACAGTTTAGCGTACGCTAATGCCCTTACGTACGCTATCCGGTCGATATTACGTACGTAGCGGCTTACGGTGGCTACCGTCTTGAATTATCTTAGGCCATTAGCGCACGCTAACGAGAAATGGGTTACGCACGCTAATAAAAGTAGATTCTCACCGACACGCCACTCAGTTGAGATCTCATGCATGCTACCGGTTAAAAGGGTTCACGTGCTGAAGTCAATCGGCCGCGATTCCCTCTTAGCGTACGCAATGCAGGAAACCTTTACGCACGCTAAGTCACATGTTTAGCGTCGTTAATATCTTGTGTAGCGTACGCTACATTAACAAAAATCCGAAAATGCAACACTCTAATAACATCGAATCATCACATATGAAATAACAACGATATGATATTCAAATCTATAATACCTCAACATAAAACTAAATGCAACGATTTCTAATAATCAGATTATCCGAATAATACAACGACAGAAAAAAAAATGAAAAGTTACAGTCGGATATTACATACTCCCCCCCTTAAAAAGAGTTTCGTCCCCGAAACTAAGGGGTAAATAACTCGGGGTATCCCGCTCGCATACTAGCCTCGGTCTCCCACGTAGCCTCCTCGACTCCGTGTCGTGACCACTGAACCTTCAGTAGGGGAATCGTCTTGTTCCGCAACTGCTTGATCCTCCTCTCGAGTATCCGTACAGGACGCTCCTCGTACGAATGATCCTCTGCTAAATCAATATCTTCGAATTGAAGAACGTGGATCGGATCAGCAACATATTTCCTCAGCTGGGAGACATGAAACACGTTGTGAATCTTACTCAAGGTCGGTGGCAAGGCTAGTCGATAGGCCAGATCACCTACACGCTCCAGAACCTCAAACGGCCCAATATACCTTGGGCTCAGCTTGCCCTTCTTCCCGAAACGAAAAACACCTCGAGTAGGAGACACCTTCATTAACACATGGTCACCAACCTCGAACTCAAGCGGTCGTCGACGATGGTCAGCATAAGACTTCTGTCGACTTTGAGCCATTAACAACCGACTCTTAATCAAAGTGATCTTCTCACGGGCGGCTAACAACATATCGGGTTCCGTACCCAGAGATTCTCGGCGTTCGTCCCAACACAAGGGGGACCTACAGCGACGGCCATACAATGCCTCATACGGTGCCATCTGAATCGAAGCGTGCCAACTATTATTATACGTGAATTCCACCAAAGGCAGCTGGGCTTCCCAATCGTTCTTCCAATCAAGAGCACATGCTCTCAACATATCTTCTAGAGTCTGGATCGTTCTTTCCGACTGACCATCGGTCTGTGGATGAAAAGCCGTACTGAAATTCAACTGCGTGCCCATCGCACGGTGAACTGCCCTCCAGAAGTGTGACACAAATCGCCCGTCACGGTCTGATACAATGCTCTTGGGGGTACCGTGTAGTCTCACAATTTCCTTAATAAACAGCTGGGCCAATCTCTCGGGGCCCCATGTGTCCTTAATTTCCAAGAAGTGGGCTGATTTGGTCAGACGGTCCACAATTACCCAAATCGTATTCATTCCTCGACGACTGTCGGCAAGCTAGTGATAAAATCCATAGATATGTCCTCCCATTTCCATTCGTGAATCGGGAGCGGTTTCAAAGATTCTGCGGTCATTGGTGCTCAATCTTAACCTCTTGACAGTTAAGCACCTCGAAACGAATTCGCAACCTCACGTTTCATATTCCCCACCAATAATTCGCTTCAAATCCTTATACATCTTGCTAGAGCCCGGGTGAATAGAGTACGGGATAGCATGGGCTTCTCTCATGATAGAGTTTCTCAACTCTTCGTCAGCGGGTACACAAACTCGATTTCTAAAACGTATCAATCCATCCTCGTGGATCACGAATCCGTGGGCTTTCCACAGGTTACTTCATCCCGAACCCGAGATAAGAATGGGTCCGTAATTTGCTTCGATTTGATCATATCATCAAGAGACGAAGAAATATCAAGGGTGCAAAGTTGTCCCTGAACACGCTGTAACCAAACTTCAATTCCTGGCCTCATAAGGTCCAACTGCAATTCCCTCTGTGCTGTTAAACGACTCAGCATCTGCTCCTGCACTGTCTTACGGCTCAATGCGTCGGCAACCACATTTGCTTTACCCGGATGGTAAAGGATCTCTATATCATAGTCCTTGATTAATTCTAGCCACCTTCTCTGCCTCATGTTCAACTCCTTCTGAGTAAAAATGTACTTTAGGCTCTTGTGGTCTGTAAAGATCTGGCAGGTAACTCCATAAAGATAGTGACGCCAGATTTTTAAAGCAAACACCACGGCTGCTAACTCCAAGTCGTGGGTCGGATAGTTAACTTCATAGGGTCGCAATTGTCTCGATGCATAGGCAATCACTTTCCCTTCCTGCATTAGTACACATCCCAGACCCTGTCTCGACGCGTCACTATACACCACAAATCCTTCCGTTCCTTTTGGTAAGACCAAAACAGGGGCCGAAATCAATCGACTCTTGAGCTCATCAAAACTCTTCTGACATGTTTCTGACCACAAATACTTCTTGTCCTTTCGCAGTAAGTTAGTCATTGGTTGCGCAATTTTATAAAATCCTTCTACGAATCGTCGGTAGTAACCTGCTAGGCCGAGGAAACTACGAACTTCCTTCACGTTCTTCGGTGGTAGCCAATCTCGAATGGCTTCCGTCTTTTGTGGGTCCACTCTCACCCCTTCGGCTGATATCACATGCCCGAGAAAGACAACCTCAGGCATCCAGAACTCACACTTAGAAAATTTCCCATAAAGTTGTCTCGCCTCAAAGTATTGAGAACTTGGTGGAGGTGACTCTCGTGCTCCTCGTGGTCGCGAGAGTAAATCAGAATGTCGTCAATGAAAACGACTACAAAGCGATCCAGATAGTTAATAAAAACTCGATTCATCAATTCCATGAATACTGCCAGTGCATTAGTCAGTCCAAATGGCATCACCACGAACTCATAATGCCCATAGCGAGTACGGAATGCTGTCTTCGAAATGTCAGACTCTCGAATCCTCAACTGATGATAACCAGATCTCAAGTCGATTTTTGAAAACACGGCAGCTCCCTGAAGTTGGTCCAGTAAATCATCAATACGAGGCAAGGGATACTTGTTCTTGATGGTTACCCTGTTCAGCTCACGGTAATCAATACATAAGCGTAGAGATCCATCTTTCTTCCGTACGAATAACACTGGTGCTCCCCAAGGGGACGCACTAGGTCGAATATAGCCTTTGTCAGTCAACTCCTCCAGCTGGTTCTTCAATTCTTGCATCTCAGTTGGAGCCATACGGTACGGTGCTTTTGAGAGCGGGGATGTACCTGGTTCTAACTCAATAATAAACTCCACGTCACGATGAGGAGGTAAGCCTGGAATTTCTCAGCAACAGATAATACATCATCGTCTTCAGACGGGTCGGGATTCAAAAGTTCCGACAGTTTGGCCTCACGGAGTGGCCCTGGATAATAACGGTCTAGCATGAGGTTTTTAAATTCCTCCCAAGTATAAACACCATCAGCTGGCCTTACTGAAAGCCACCAGGTATGAGCGCCTTTGCTAAGATAATACGCGGCTACCGAGACGCGATTCTCTTCCGGCGATCCACCATCCGGAAAAGTTTCTCAAAATGCTCGATCCAATGCACAATGTCGCGGGCTCGGAGGAGCCTTCAAAAGTCGGTGGTCGCCGCGAGAGATGTCGCTGATAATCCGACTCACGGGTCCGCCAATCACAGGAGGAGGATGAGCCCCTTGCTGCTGGCCAGTAGCGGCCCTCTGCATAGCTTCCATTAGTTGACCCATCTGGGTCATCTGCGTCATCATGCCCTGCATTACGATGTAAGGATCGACACGTGCATCCCCGCGCCCACTGTGGTGCGATTGTTCCCTAGAAGGTGAACCACTGTCTGCGGAACTCTGATCCGCATTCGCGCGTCTGTTGGCTCGAGGTATTGGGATTCGGCCCCTTCCGCGGCCTCGTCCCCCTCTGCCACGACCTCGCAGGTTTCTTTCCATACTGAAAGAGTCAATCATAATGGTAACTATAAGTACAGTTCAAGATACCAAAATTTATGCTAAGTTAATAGCAACAAGGAATCACATATTAAAGGGAAAATGGTTATCGATACCACGAATGCCGCATCGAATATCATATCGGTGTCAAGTCGAATAATTTCAATTGTATAATAAATTCAGCATTTACCTCGGATTATCAATCAGATAAATCCTGTCACAATTCCTCGAAATAACATGATCAACAAAGAGACCCATACTGATATCAATATCATGCCACTAATTAAACCATGGCTCATAAAGTACATACCGCATTTGGCTCGTAGGGTCAGGCGCTTGCACAGGTCACACGTGACACGAAGGTCTCTTGATACTAGTTCATTTCTCACTGACTCATGAAAAAAAACGACTCTCCGATACCATCTTCTGTAACACCCCAAAGCGGCTATTACAGTGCCGTGAATCCCACACTGAGACTCACCAGGCGATATCCATAACAAATTAAATAAATATTATTTGTGATACCGAACCACAACGACTAGTAATTACTCCGTTTAGGAGTTTATCAAAATATGGCCAACGGCCTTACAATACACAGGATCCATAAACAAGTATAAACCATATGGAGATGGAAAATACTTCAAATACCAAATACAACCAAATAGTAATTTAAATGAAACAGAAAATAACACAACACGGTTTAACATAACCGGACAACAAAGATGAGGGGCCCCCGAACTAGTATCCTCCGAATCCTTCGTCGTCGACATGCTCTTCCCGTGCCTTGCCCTTGCCTCGACCTAAAATACAATACAAGTATTTCGCCCAACACAGGGTCAGATATACATGATAATCAATTCTTGACATATACAATTCATATATAGATTTCAAAGAAATCATTCCGATCACAATCATACCCCTGGCGTATGAAACGAACAGTCACAAGCATCCAATACTATGGACGATTTATGGTATGGCTCAAAGATGGACATCACAGTACGCCCGATCCGGAAATGTGTCCGTGCACATGTCCGCCCCGTATATGGAATCCAGAATATACGTAGGACAATGTACCTAATTAGCCTCACGAAACTACGTCCCGTGTGCACAGTCCAACGCGGAATAATATCCGCCGATGACTATATGTGCCTGGCTAAAAATCCTACACAATAACCAATCGGAACGCAGATATGATTCCGGATATGTCACGATACAACATGACAACGAATTCAACAAATCACACATCCGATTAAGGATCAAGAAAAACTCACCGAAGTGAAAAATAAGACCAACGAGATCAATGATTCAAAACGACGTACTTGGGAATGCATCCCATGAAGAAGACGGAATAACGTCAGGGACAAATATCAAATCACGACAAACATTTCATGAACAATTCATACATATGAAAGATATAACCATCAGAAGAATCTAATCATCATTATAACCAAGCAAGATAACTTGCCTCAAATTCGTAAGTGAAAGATAGTCCTTCTCCAAATGATCAAACGGACGGTATCCTCAGTTAAACACTCAATCGAACGAGCAACCTTGAATGAAACATAATTCATTCAATAATATATTCACATAATATTAATATCAATTCGTAGGAAACGACGCCCGCAACCTACTCGAACAATTCACCCCCCCGTGATGAAAACCTTAACGATTAATGAAAGGTTTCAAAACAACTAATTCATCTTCCAAAATCTGATCATCATACCAAAAGTGTCTTGAAATTCTCTTGTTATTCCATGAACAATAACATCTTCAATTTATCAATAAAATTGGTTTAAATCAAATTCTCATGTTCTTCAACATCTCTTATTACAAAAAGGATAGTCATAAAGAATTTGATACTCAATCTACCATGATAGTATCATTCATAACCAAAGACATCATCTACTTAAGAACACAATCTACTTAGCATGATGATGAACCACACTCTACGTTATCAACACAATAGATTGATGAAAAGTTATTGTTATAATTATCAAAACCTTTATCAATCTTCAAGGACTTGTGAAATCGAACAAATATGATCCGTTAAAGCTTCTAAGGTTTCGAACTAGATCATCTAATCTCATATTTAACATCATCAAGTTCTTCTCAAGGTAAATAAATACTTAAAATGGTGTTTAATCACTTTATGGTATTAAGTTCTTGATGAAATCCGATTATGAAGAAGCTAACCGATCCATCAACGTTCTACTGAGCTAAATTCGTCCAGAAGGTGAGTGATGACAACTACAACATGATTAAAATCACTATATCATCAAGAACACCTCCATCTCAAACCCTTATTATCATATTCATCAAAAATGCTTAAAGAGTTTAATTATAACCATGTTTTACTTGCTTAATCTACTCTAGGTGAAGTATATTTCGACATTAATAATCAACATAAGAAAATAATGCAGAGAAGAAAACACACCAACCTCCACAAATGAAGAATAACTTCAATGCTATGAGAGAATATATTCCAAGCTTAAAAACAAATCCAAATCTCCAAGAAAATGAGCTCCACTCCGAGATTCAAGGCTTAGAAACAAGTTGATGAAGGTTTATATCGTTTTAGAGTGCGGAGGGATGATATGTGAAGAGAGAAATTCGGTTTGGGTCGTGAAGAAATGAATAAAGCAAATGGTCCTATAAATAGATCAGGCAGACTTAGCGCACGCTATCGGGACGATTTAGCGTACGCTAATGCCCTTACGTATGCTATCCGTCGATATTACGTACGTAGCGGCTTACGGGCTACCGTCTTGAATTATCTTAGGCCGTTAGCGCACGCTAACGAGAAATGGGTTACGCACGCTAATAAAAGTAGATTCTCACCGACACGCCACTCAGATTGAGATCTCATGCATGCTACCGGTTAAAAGGGTTCACGTGCTGAAGTCAATCGCCGCGATTCCCTCTTAGCGTCGCAATGTAGGAAACCTTTACGCACGCTAAGTCACATGTTTAGCGTCGTTAATAATCTTGTAGCGTACGCTACATTAACAAAAATCCGAAAATGCAACACTCTAATAACATCGAATCATCACATATGAAATAACAACGATATGATATTCAAATCTATAATACCTCAACATAAAACTAAATGCAACGATTTCTAATAATCAGATTATCCGAATAATACAACGACAGAAAAAAAAATGAAAAGTTACAGTCGGATATTACAGAGATATTGTTGAGTCGTTGGGTTTGTGAATTGGTTTTATCGATTGTTGATTGTTATCGAACTTGTCGTTTATCGATTATTGTAATAGGTTGAGATTATTGATTGGTGAATAGAACCATGCTTTGCGGTCGTGTTCGAGAATGTTCGTGAATTGCATTGATCAGGGCTGAGGGACTTGTAGATGACGGCGATGGAGTTGGTAACGACTTCATCATCATCGTGTCGGTATCGAGGTAAGTTATTACTTGCTCAATTTATAGTATTAATGAATGGTTTCCATTTCATTCGTGTATAATTTGTATAGCAATGTTTATAATCGTAATCACATGAGATTTGGGATTATAAATCGTATTCGAGTTTTGGAAATCTAAATCATAATGTATATGATTTACTTTTGTTATTGGTATACTTGTATATCGAGGATATATTGTGATAAATACGAAGATATGAATTATCTACAATCCGTGATACTTTGGACCGTCGAGTATTGCGGATAATGGTTCGTGATGGTTTAGACATTCAGATCGTTCTCTAAGGACTCGGGACAAGTACTCTAATCATTTTTATCATTTCTGTCAATCATGTCGTGATACATTCGTATATCGTTTTTGTCATGCATTTGTGCATTGTTGTTATCGTGTATTGTGTACTGTTGTTTTGTGCAGTTGTGCATTGTTGCCATATGTCCATCTCGTGTTGGTCCGACGGGATCATCGGGGGATCTATGCTAGAGTGCGCTGGATCATCGGACGGGTTTTCCACCTCGGGTTGGTCTGACGGGATCATCGGGGGATCTAGGTAGTGAACGCTGGATCATTGGATTGCCATGTATTGTTGTTGTGCATATGTATATTATGGGTTTGCCATAAGTATACATTGTCGTTATTGTTGTGATCATATTGACGTTGTCATATGAGTATGCATTTGTAGGTCTTGTGTTAGGACCATGTCCGTATGTTGTGTTGATCTGATCTTGGATTAGACTGACGTGATGGTAATGGTATTTCGTATCTTGAGGTATGTTCCGTATTTCCTTGGTACTTGTCTTTGATGGACAATCGATTATCGTATTGGAATTGTCGACGTTATCCGATGGATTGAATTGGCCAGAGTTGGTATAATTTCCGTATCGCGAGTTATGATAATGTTTTGAGAACCTTGGGTATTGCTGAGATACCGTACAGATATTTCGGTATTATCTTATTGTGTTGTTGAGGATACGAATCGTGGATTTTCGTAAAGTTACGATGGTAAGATTACATTGGTCGTATTCTTACTTAGTATTTCCATTGATATGTAATTATTGACGTGATGTGATGGTTATCATTGTTGGATATTATGGCTGACCCCGTCGTGGGCTTTCTTTTTAGGTTCTTGGATTATCAAGCTTGTAGCGGTCGTGAAGAGATGAGCTTCCCGGAGGATACTGGCTAGGACATGTATTTGTGTATTGAGCTTCTGATCAGTTGTTGTATTCCGCTGCATGAGTATTTTTAAATGGCCTTTTGGTATCTGGTAACTTAGGTTACTTTGGCAATCATTTTCTAAATCTATTTTGTCGGTACGTGTAAGCGATAGCTTAACGTATGTTTTTAAACTGTTGAGTTTTGGTATTTCGGGCCTTGTGGTTTCAAATGAGATTTTACGACGGTTTTGATAAACGAGTTTTATAAAGTCTTCGAATGTTTTAAATAGACAATACCGTCGTTAGCCTCTTGGACGTTTGTAAATGTTTCCGAAAATTTCCTTCAGCCTTGTGGGTTCCATCTCGGGGCCCACGACGCTGTAATATTCCTAGTCGGATTTGGGGGTGTTACAGAATATGGTATCGGAGCTTAGGTTGTGAAAACCTAGGCAGTCGGGTCAAGTTGGGTCGTGCTTTTGTCGTGTCATTCGAGTTTTCGGTTGACAAGTGTTTGAGCTCTGGGTTTTTGTTCACTCGGGCTTGTGCATTATGTGATTTACCAGTGTGGTACTGGGATTGTTGTAACTTTTCCAAATGGTGTTAACGTGTTTCTTCGGATAGAGTTGTGTTGTGTTCTCGAGTTGAACTGAGTTTACAAAATGTGTGTTTTAAAAATATCTGTGTCGAGTATTTTCTTGAGTCGAGACATCATGGGGAATCGTTGACATGCTTTTTGTGTAACTATCGCAAGTGCACGATATCGTATCAAGTAGTAAAGTGGACTTTTTGAGTCCGGTTTATCGATCCCACAAGGAAGTTATGTTATAATTTGAATTATACACTATTAGTCTATTTTTATAGATACTTAAGATGAGTGAAACACACAATTAAAAAGTTTGGTTTAATAATTGCAAAGAAATTGCAATAATAGTTCTAATATTATAAGGAAATAAAAAGATTGCAATATTAATAGATTGATTAATGATAAAATGAAATAGTTGGGCTTACAAACTTAGTTCGTCATTAGTTATAAAAGATGTATTGGAGATCATAAGATGAATTTACTTATTATGTTGTGTAGATTCGATTTTCCTTAAAAAGACGGTTTCTCTTTCGAACTATAAACGCCCCTTACATATTGAATCAATCCACTATATTTCTATGTTGATTGGCTTCAATACATAGCATTAGGATTTGTGAAAATAACTCAATGAATCATCTAAGGACTAGGGGTATATTTCTATCCCCTAGAACAACTTAGAGTGAAGATCATTTGATCTAATCAAACATATTTTCTTTCAAACATATGAAGATCATAAATATCTTCATTTATTGGCAAAATAAATAAAGATTGTTAAAACAATGAAAATCACACACAATAATAAGTAATTCATAATATATCTTTATACAAACATAAATAACATGACTAACCTTGTTTATAATCCCAACTTAAGAAACTTAGCCCATAAAGGGTTTATTACACATATTACAAGCTTTGGTGGTCATTCTTAGTTGAATCAAGAGAAAGAATTGATCCTAACTCCCTTAGTAGATAAAGGAGATAGAAGCAATAAACTCTCTGAACAACATATACTACACCACACTTACAAAGATCACTCAAGAACACAAGTGTGTTCTTCACACAAAAAGAAAAGTTTACAAGAAAATGGAAAATTATATGATGAATGGTGAATGATGAAGGATCTAAGGGGTCTATTTATACACCTAAAGTCATCTAATAGCTCCAAAACTACAGCATTATTACATTATATCGGATCAATGCCACCACCCTCAATAATACACAAAAGTATAAAAATTAGACAAATCATAGCAATTGTCAAGAGTTACTACGTAACATTCGGGAGTTACGGCCGTAATCGAAATGACTTACGGCCGTAACTTCACGAATGTTACGGCCGTAACGTGCTTCGTAAATTTGCTCATTTGAAGCTTTGATAGTTACGTTTTCAGCCCGAATTCCTCAGACTTTGCGTTTTGCCCCAGATCTTCTTCGGATGATAACTTTTGATATATAACTCTGATTTTGAATCCGGAAAGACTGCCGAATTCGTCTCGAAAAGCCCTACAACATGAATATATCAAAATTCAATAAAGAGAATATTTATTAAACATGTTGTTTCTTGAGTAATTCAGTTATTTAATCCGATCATCATCCGATAAAAATAAAATTATTAAAACTAATAAATTAAAAGCAAAAAACGAGTAGACTAGCTCAATTATGGGTGAATTTTATCGATACAAACCATGGATAAGTGTACAAAAATGACACTTATCACACCCCCAAACTTGAATTCTTGCTAGTCCCGAGCAAGACTCTTTATTATTCACACTCCAAAAATAAAAATAAAAATAAAAAAAAAAAAAATAAGAAAATTAATACACACATAAATTAAAATATAAAAAGAGAAAAGGAGATCAAAATGCCATTAATAAACAACAACCAGCTTTATACAGTAGATAGAAATGAATCAAGATTCAAAATAAATCTACTAATATTTTTGAAGTTAAAACACGGTTTTTATTTTGTAATTCCAAAATGTAAGGTTTTCCCCCCAAAAGGTTGATTATTTCTTTCCCACTCGTGATACACACGACTCCCTTTAATGGTTGCTCTCGATCACTCGTTTATTTTTCGACTCAATATGAAGAAGAATTTCATTGGCGTCATCAAATATTGTGATTTTTACAAAATTGAGTGTATTGAAATTCAGCTGCTAATTAATTCAAATCTGCTCATAAACTACATCCCTTTTAGTGATAGCTTTCACACCGTTATTTGCTAACGTGTAGCTCTTTTCACTAACACAATTTCTATCTCATTTTTTTCGTAAAAGGTGATAGCTTTCACACCGTTATTTGCTAACGTGTAGCTCTTTTCACCAATTTTTCCGAGACTAGCCTACGCACCAACAATGGTTAGTCCTTTATTTGTCGCAAAATTTAAGACTTCCAAAATTAGGCAGCTGTTGCTGCTCAACACTTCTCCTTTTCGTCATTTATTTTTTTTAGGTGATAGCTTTCACACCGTTATTTGCTAACGTGTAGCTCTTTTCACCAATGACTCCTTTTTTTTTTTTAGGGAATAGAATTTTTGCAGAAAATCATTTTTTTAGTTAAGCATGAAAAATCAAAAACTCCACAAATTAAGTAAATTTCAGTTTTATTTTTCATCAACCAATTGATTCTTCTTTTCTCAAGGTAACGAATGACTCGATTTTATATGATAATTACAAGGCTTGGAAAGAGAGATTAAGGCTCAAAAAAAAAAATTTGGAATATACAATTTTTTTACCGGTTAAAACGATTTTAGAAGTTTGTATATAGCTAATTTATTGGTGTTATGGCCAGATCTAAAAATCTCATAAATCAAAGTACTATAAATATATATATATATATAATAATTAAAAAAAAATTAAGGCAAATAACCAAATCAATCAAAACACACCAAAATTATTAAACAAACCACACCAAAATTACAACACACCAAAATACTAAAACAAACCACCCCCAAACATGAAAATAAAACTGTCTCGATTTAAAAATAAAATAAAAATCAATGCGTAAAAGCAAAATACTCCTGTTAAGAAAGTTGATGTCCGAGCCTAACGCCTTTTAGAATGCAGAGAATAAATATACGAGGCACACAAAAGAAAATAAAATATACTCGTAAGTATAACATAATTTTTTAGATGCGCATCTAGAAAGTCGGATGAGTCGCGTTACGGTGCCATCAAAGTTTTTATAAAAGCAAAAGACGAAATAAACATTACAGTAATGAAATAAAAATACATAAATCGTGAATAGATGCGCGTCAAGAGATCAAGAAGAAACTCCTTAAGCTGCCATCATTTAGCACGATTATTACACACGACAAAAAGTAAAAATACAAGGGGTCCGACATGGGTTATCAAAGGGAGAGGAATGAATCTACTTTTCGTTTTCTCACGGTAAAATCTTCTACCCAGACAATTTTAGCTAAAGCTGGATCTGGTTGAGGAAGAAATTCATTGAGTTTTTCGATTAGTTCTTCTGGTGTTGTTGCAACGACTATGATTCATTTTGCACGCTCGGAAATAAATCCCTTTTCAGCAGAGTAGTCGATGAAAGACAGTAAACCATCAAAGAAACCATTGACATTAAGCATTCCTATTGGTTTTGATGAACATTTAGTTGGGCTCTGTAACCACATGAAAAAGTTCCTCAAGTGTGCCAAAACCACGGAAGGGCGATAAAGGCGCCGAATTATTTATCATGTGAGTTATGCGATCTTGCATATTCACAGATCTAAACTCATCTCCAATAGTTGACCGGTGATTTTACTTTCAGCGCAGGTTTTGGGATTACTCCCAACACTCTTACTCCTTCCATATAGGCGTATGAGCACTCGCCCCATTAATCCTAGACTTCCTCCTCCGTAAACTACATGAATGCATTTTTCTCCTAAGGTACGACCTGTTGTGGGTCAGCCTGAAGCATGCCTCTTTTCCGTAACTAGATCCACCAAAAATGCAGATCGTGTAAAATTTTTGTTGAAGATGATGACTCCATTTTTGAAAAGAAAAAAAAAAATTTTAGAGAGAAGCAGAGAAAAGTGCAAGTTTGAGGGATGAATGAAAGAAACCAAGAGAAAGTTTATTTATAGAAGAAAAAGAAGGTAAAAATTGTTTAACAAGTTTGTGATTGCGTTTGATTGTGCTTCAACTACTCAATAGAATAATGAAAGCTTTTATCGCGTATCACATTTTTATTCAAAATCTCACCACACGACAAAAATAAAAGATACTTATGCGTATGTATAGTAGTTGTGATTGTGGCTCACATCTTCCTCTCGATTTTACGTTCGAAACGGCCTAAACGCCTTCTATGAGTCGGGAGAAGCTTCCCATCCAATTTTCTTACAAATTGGCAAACAGGTCTTTTAACGTCGATTCCCAAGACGTTGTTCATATTCGGTTTGAATTTATTCCACAAACATTGAATTCCGTAATACACAAGTCCACTAGGATGCGTGTCAAGAGAAATTTCGATATTATCTAAATTCTCCTTATTCACCATCATTAATGAACCGAATTTTATCTTCTCTGTTTGTAGATGGAATTCCTAAAGATCGACATTTTGCATTACAGTTCCATCTAGCACATTTATAGCAAACGGCTAGAATCTTTGCTCGTCGTTTCTTTGCATATGAACTTTTTCCAAGCCCCGTAAAAATCTAGTTGGTGTTTCTGTGAATTCTCCTTCTATTATTATTTTAGCTTCGTTAATGATTCTTATGACAAAAGGTATGCTTTTATTCGTAAGCAACCTCATCCTTTCAAGCCTTGTATTGTAAATTTTTAAAATTGCATTTTTGCTTAGAAAGGGAAATCTTTTTCAATTTTAAACAATGTTTCATCCATGATAAAAAAACAAAAAAATAAAAAGACAATGAAAATAAAATAAAAAAAATATACAAATATCGATTGTTGTGGGAAATGAAAAATCCGACTTTAATAGTCACGAGTACCGTTATCCGCCACTTGACCGGACAAACACAATTTAGTACTAAGTTACAACGTCGAGAAATTTGTACCTACACAAATAGTTTATAATGTAAGAGTTCAAATATAACTTATACTTCCCCGGCAACGGCGCCAAAAACTTGACACGCTTTTTGTGTAACTATCGCAAGTGCACGATATCGTATCAAGTAGTAAAGTGGACTTTTTGAGTCCGGTTTATCGATCCCACAAGGAAGTTATGTTATAATTTGAATTATACACTATTAGTCTATTTTTATAGATACTTAAGATGAGTGAAACACACAATTAAATAGTTTGGTTTAATAATTGCAAAGAAATTGCAATAATAGTTCTAATATTATAAGGAAATAAAAAGATTGCAATATTAATAGATTGATTAATGATAAAATGAAATAGTTGGGATTACAAACTTATTTCGTCATTAGTTATAAAAGATGTATTGGAGATCATAAGATGAATTTACTTATTATGTTGTGTAGATTCGATTTTCCTTAAAAAGACGGTTTCTCTTCGAACTATAAACGCCCCTTACATATTGAATCAATCCACTATATTTCTATGTTGATTGGCTTCAATACATAGCATTAGGATTTGTGAAAATAACTCAATGAATCATCTAAGGACTAGGGGTATATTTCTATCCCCTAGAACAACTTAGAGTGAAGATCATTTGATCTAATCAAACATATTTTCTTTGAAACATATGAAGATCATAAATATCTTCATTAATTGGCCAAATAAATAAAGATTGTTAAAACAATGAAAATCACACACAATAATAAGTAATTCATAATATATCTTTATACAAACATAAATAACATGACTAACCTTGTTTATAATCCCAACTTAAGAAACTTAGCCCATAAAGGGTTTATTACACATATTACAAGCTTTGGTGGTCATTCTTAGTTGAATCAAGAGAAAGAATTGATCCTAACTCCCTTAGTAGATAAAGGACATAGAAGCAATAAACTCTCGAACAACATATACTACACCACACTTACAAAGATCACTCAAGAACACAAGTGTGTTCTTCACACAAAAGAAAAGTTTACAAGAAAATGGAAAATTATATGATGAATGGTGAATGATGAAGGATCTAAGGGTCTATTTATACACCTAAAGTCATCTAATAGCTCCAAAACTACAGCATTATTATATTATATCGGATCAATGCCACCATCCCTCAATAATACACAAAAAGTATAAAAAATTAGACAAATCATAGCAAGAGTTAGAGTTACATTAATATCTGTGAGTTACGGCCTAATCGAAGTGACTGGCCGTAACTTCCACGAATGTTACGGCCGTAACGTCTTCGTAAATTTGCTCATTTGAAGCTTTGATAGTTACGTTTTCAGCCCGCATTCCCTCGACTTTGCGTTTTGCCCAGATCTTCTTCGGATGATAACTTTTGATATATAACTCGATTTTGAATCCTAAAGACCGCCGAATTCGTCTCGAAAAGCCCTACAACATGAATATATCAAAATTCAATAAAGAGAATATTTATTAAACATGTTGTTTCTTGAGTAATTCAGTTATTTAATCCGATCATCATCCAATAAAAATAAAATTATTAAAACTAATAAATTAAAAGCAAAA
Organism: Orobanche coerulescens; assembly: GCA_033398695.1. NCBI lineage: Eukaryota > Viridiplantae > Streptophyta > Magnoliopsida > Lamiales > Orobanchaceae > Orobanche > Orobanche coerulescens. Next base: position 68,207,121 of record CM065815.1, read on the forward strand.
AAACGAGTAGACTAGCTCAATTATGGGTGAATTTTATCGATACAAACCATGGATAAGTGTACAAAAATGACACTTATCAATCGTCGGCTTCACGATTTGTAAGTATTTGGATTTTTGAATTTCATTGAGATTTATTGCCGTTCTAAGTTGATATGCTTTAAGAGTCAACGGAATATTATGCATTACAGTATAAGGTGACAGAGTTGGGACAGGATTGATGATCTTGAGAAGTTATGATTTTAGAAATCAATATGTTGGTTAAGTTTTGGAACGGAGTTGTGCACTTGGGAGAAATATTATGGATTGTTCAGGAGAACATGTAGTCATGTTAGTTCATTTTGAGATATACGAACTGTTTTTGAGCATTTAAAAATGATAACTTTCAAAATGAATGTTTTACGGATGTTTTACGTAAAATGATTTTGGGTCGAGACCCAATCGATTTTGAAATGGTTTTATAACTCAGGACTTGGGGTCCGAAAAAAGGTTTTCTACTTTTTAAACTTCTTGTAATGCGGAACGAGATACGGGCTGAGACCTTAATGTTTCAAATGGCTTTTCTGTTTTCTTAAAACTCCCGAGATTTGTAAAACGCTTCACCAATCATTTATCTATTTTCCTACTGCCTTTCGCGGTTTTGGGTTACTTGTTTAAATGAAACTTCTCGGGAAGTCTTTCGCTGTGTTTGAGTTGTTGGTCATTCAATGTTTTGTCATAGCATATTAGAGGTGATCCAGGATGGATTAATGGTTGACGTTGCGAATCATATGTGGAAAAGGAGTTTTTAGTTGGAATTTATATATTGAAATTTTGGAAATCTATTGTGTGGTTTTCCGATGGAATATCAGTGGATATTGGTGACGAACCGAATTGGCATACAGTAGTATGGATGTAGTCTAGTATTTGCATAGTTTTCATTTTAAACTTCGAAATCGTGTGGAATCGAAGGAAACTATTATCGAATACTTGGCACCAGCGAGCCAATTTAATTTTTCGAAAATTGATTTCGTGGTCTTACGAAAATTTATGTTTTGAGTTTTGAATTTCTTGAAAGAACTTTCGAAAATTGTCTTCTTGACAAGACTATATGATTTCAAACTGGTTTTGAAAATGTGACTGATATACATACGCATTTAGTGCATATCATGGTGAAGTTATGAGTGTGACTCACAAACTGGATAATACATCAGTATGGAACGATGAATAGAGATTCGAACTTCAGTATGGTAGTTTGGTTATCAAGGGATGATCGGTTGATCGATCGGATAAGAAGAATATGCTGCGTATTGTAGATTCGGGTACAGAATATGATTTTAGAACTTTGGATTTTGTGAAACCGGGACATATGTGTTATGAGATTCCATTGGTATGGTAGTAGCGCGACTCTACCATAATAATTTTTGAATGATTTCTTTGTAAGTGTAGATTTGGGGATGGTAACCCCATGCTGGTGGTTTTGGATATTGAGTGGTCGTTCCCACTCCATGTATAATTGGATATGTTTGTCGGTTTGTGATTGGTTTTCGTATGCCGAGGAGTATGTTCGACAGTCAGGTGTTTTTATTGAGATCCACTGTATGTGATTGGTGTGTCGTTTTGAGAACCTTATTCGTTCGTATATCAGTTTCTGTGGTTCTATGTTGATCGTGTTGGAGTTTACCGTGTGAAGGTATTCTCGATTTTCATTGATCATTTGTTGGTAATATTGGAGTTTATCATGATGATGATATTCCCGGTTGTGTTTTGACCTTTGGATTAGTCGTATTAGAGTTTATCATGTCGATGATATTCTCGGTTAATTTATTGGTTGATTATTGTTGGTGATCATCTGAGCGTTCAGATTGTCTGTCGATGTTTCGAGATTCGTTGCCATTGTGTTGAGCAGTTGTTTCACAGATGTATCGTTCATTATTGGTTTTTAGCAGATTGAGACTTGATTGTGCGATTAGGCAGACAGGATTTGACACGGATAGATTATTTCATCCGAAGATGATATATTTTCTTGAGACTCATGGAATGTGATTGTAAGCGTATTGAGGCTTTATAGTGAAGTCACTTGCTAGTATCTCAGGAGATCGTTGACCTGCGTATTTGTAAGTATGCCCTTTTGGTTATTCGGTAATGATGATGATTGATCGTTGTCGTGATGGTTTTGGGATATTTTGGTTGAATGGCCTGTCTGTTTGTTTTTATGACGGATTGCAAGTTTCGAGGACGAAACTTATTTTAAGTGGTGTAGTATGTAATATCCGGAATTTCTATTACTATTGTTTAATGTTATTTTATCCGAGTTATGTTGTACAACGTGGAATCTCTACAATATGGATAAAATAATTGTAGAACTGAGACATCTGTATTGGTATAATTGTCGTACTTGGTCGACAAAGGATATAGTGCGTCATGTATACGTATCTAGTATGTTGAGACGACGAGCAAGATCAGTGTAAATGGCTAAGTATAGCCTTATTAGCGCACGCTAATAGTTAAACTTAGCGCACGTTACCATGCAGGGTTAGCGCATGGTAAAGGTAAAATTATAGCGCATGCTAATGCAGTCGTATCGGAAAGAATCTGGGAGTGGACCAGGCCACTTTCGGCGCACGTTCTGATAAATCAACGAATGTTTGTAATGTAGTACTAGTGCACGCTATGTAACACCCCCAATATATTCAGGAATATTACAACGCCGTAAATCCTTTACATAAGGATTTACAAGGCTGAAGAATTGAACAGACATTAAAAGGTACTAACGAATGGAAATAACGGAATTAAGATACAACAGTTCTTACCAAATACTAAAAGTACAATTGTTCAACAGGAACTCAATAATACATCACCAAATTCAAATCCATCACAAATGACTTCGTACTCGAGTACTTATTGAAATAACGAATAAACAACAGATAAATAAACCCGGACGAAACATCACTCTGCACCCTCGTCGTCATGTAGCTCCAGTGGTTGTTTTCCCGCTCTCCTGGATCCTGAACATAAACAAAATGTTCACCCCCGAAGGGGTTAGCACAACGATGCTAGTACAAGTACCACAACATATTATTCATATCTCACGAATAATGTAAACGACAAGAAAAATACCAACGAGTCTTCTCCTACGAGAAACTCAAAATGACATACACAACTGATAATCACAACATGATATCATAACATACACATGGTAATTCCGTCGATCCAGCGTTCACTGCCTAGAACCCATGATAATCCCGTCAGACCAACCCGTGGTGGAAAAACCCGTCCGATGATCCAGCGCACGCTAGCATAGATCCCCCGATGATCCCGTCGGACCAACACGAGGTGGACATACAACAACTACATACATGCACGACAATATGTATAACAACAATACATAAAACAATTAAGGTACTTGCCTCGATTTGAAGACAAGAACAACACTTCCACGAAAATGAACACTCGAAGGTCGTCCTCCTCGATCAGTCACGTAACGAGAGCAAACCTTAACAAAAGAAATGATATAGGATTTATCTCACGTCGTACGAATGTTTAACCATTCGATTTACGGCCAAAAGTTCATAAAATAAAATATGCCTGAACTGCTTAGCGCACGCTAAGTACTCTGTGTAGCGTGCGTTAAGTCTGCTCGATAGCGCACGCAAACAACAAAGCCTTGCGTACGCTAACTGTATATGGTCAGTACTTCACTGATAAGTCGACTGACTCGTCTGATGGCTTAGCGTACGTTACATACCAAATGTAGCATACGCTAACTCGTGCTCAATAGCGCACGTTAATCTTCATAACATAGCGTGCGCTATCTATGCATGGCAGTTTACTGATGAGCAGTAAACTGTTCTCGCCATGATCGAAACAATGAAATCTTCCGTGATAATTCATGTTACCTCGATGAATACCATGTTCATACCCTTATGAATGATTTTACGGATAATGACAACTTCGGATTCAAGGATATGCATACCAATATAAAACCATATTCCATTACGACTACAAATCTTCATACGACAATTCGAAAGGCTTAACGGTTGATATCAACACCTCTATATCAATCAATATTATCATGCTGAAGTTGTTAAACGTTCCATATATACTAGATAAATCTTTCCATGATCAATCCTTTAGATTTATCTAACAATAATGATGTTAAAGTCAAGTCCAGGATTGCTATGAAGTCATCTACTAGATTCGGATTACCAATGATAGAAGCTTCATTTACATATTCAATGTAATAATATTCGAATCATGAAGAGCATAATCCAGGTACTTAAGGCTCATTCATCTCAATATTCCAAACATGATGTACTTTAGATAATTCACTTATGAAAATCAATATCTCATTACTATGATCATCCAAATCGTTAGAATCCAACTCTATGTCTGGAGATAGATTGAACATACCTTAATATGATGAAAATCACTGAACCGTAAGGTAGAATCCGACTCTGGTTGGTTGTATGCCACCCAAAGGTGTTATTCCACTTCAATGAATACTCCCAAGTGATAACCAATATACAAACACCAACAAGATGTGTTCTAAGTGTGTAGGAGGATTATTTCAGCTCTCTGAACTCTCAAGGATGAAGAATAGGCGAAAGAAAATGAAAGCCAAAACGGTTGTTGTCCCATTTATAATATTCTGCACTTTAACAAGTTAGCGCACGCTACCAAGCATTCCTTAGCGTGCGCTAATAATGGTTGACTTCAGAATTGTCCGGGCTCGTCCGCGGGAATCTTATCCGGACCCATGTCCCGGCTGGCGCATGTGCTAGCTGTCCCGCTCAATAATTGAGTTCTTAGCACACGCAACTCCTACCTGCATAGCGTGCGCTAATAGTAGACCGATAGCGCAAGTTAAGATACATTCTTAGCGTGCGCTATCACGAGTTTGCATGAGAAATTTTGTATGCTTCTATACTTATGTACAATGATACCAATGCAAGAATTATCATACTCCAATAATCAAAACCACAAATCCGAATAATACAGGGTTTGAATACAGATGAAATACACCGTAATAAATCCGGATATTACATACTCTCCTACTAAAAAGGAGTTTCGTCCCGAAACTCAAGATGAAAATAATTCGGGATATCTAGACTTCATATCAGCTTCCGTTTCCCAGGTGGCTTCTTCCATTCCGTGACGTGACCATTGAACTTTGACCAAAACGATTGATTTGTTCCTCAGTTGCTTAACTCGACTCTCGAGTATCTTAACCAGTCTTTCTTCAAACGTCCCATCCTGCTCGATTTCGATCTCGCCGAAATCAATGATATGACTGGGATCTGGTATATACCTCCGTAACTGGGATACGTGGAACACGTTATGAACATGGAACAATGACGGCGGCAATGCCAATCTGTATGCCAACTCCCCAACTCTCTCGAGGATCTCAAATGGTCCGATATATCTTGGACTCAGCTTTCCTTTCCTTCCGAAACGAAAGATTCCCCGAGTAGGAGAAACCTTCAAAAGTACATGGTCTTCAGTATTGAACTCCAATGGGCGACGGCGTACGTCCGCGTAGGATTTCTGGCGACGCTGGGCGGTCAACAGCCTTTCACGAATCAAGGATATCTTCTCTCGAGTCTGTACGATCAACTCTGGTTCTGTTCCGATCAAGTCTGACGAATCGTCCCAGCATAGGGGCGATCTGCATCTCCTTCCATATAATGCCTCAAACGGTGCCATATTAAAGCATGCCAACTATTGTTGTAGGTAAATTCAATCAATGGTAGATGAACTTCCCAATCGTTTGACCAATCTAAGGCACAGGCCCTTAGCATGTCTTCCACCGTTTGTATAGTTCTCTGCATTGTCCGTCGACCCGGGTGATAAGTCAGATCAAGTTCAATTCGGTCCCCAAGGCCTTATGAACTGCTTTCCAAAAGTGAGACACAAAACGGCCGTCTCGATCAGAAACAATGGTCTTCGGCGTACCATGCAGTCGAACTATCTCCGAGATAAATACTCGTGCCAACTTCTATGGTCCCCACGTATCCTTAATGCCTAGAAAATGAGCTGATTTGGTTAAACGATCAACTATCACCCAAATCATGTTCATTCCTGTCTTGGTTCTCGGCATATTAGTGATAAAGTCCATCGATATGTCCTCCCACTTCCATTCAGGAATCGGGAGTGGCTTCAACATTCCGGCAGGCCGTTGATGCTCGATCTTAACCTGCTGAAAAGTCAAGCATTTCGAAACATAGTCTGCTACATCTTTCTTCATGTTGCCCCACCAGAAATTCTGCTTCAAGTCCTTATACATTTTACTGGTGCCCGGGTGGATAGAATAGGGCGAACTGTGAGCTTCCTTCATAATCGTCTGTTTCAGAATATCAACATCGGGAATGCAGAGTCGGTTCTGAAATCTCAAAACTTCATCATCATGAATTATGAATCCGGGGGCCTTTCCCTTGATCACTTCATCACGTAACCGAATCATCAGAGGATCATCTGCCTGTTTAGATTTGATTCTTTCGGTTAATGATGAAGTTATCTCCATCACGCACAGTTGTCCTTGGACTCTTTCTAACCATACTTCAATTCCTTCACGAATCATCTCTAGTTGAAGGCTAAGTGGGGATGTCAGCGTCTCCAGCATCTGAATAGAGACAGGCTTGCGGCTAAGTGCATCGGCCACTACATTCGCTTTACCTGGATGATATAAAATCTCCAAGTCATAGTCCTTAATCAGTTCTAACCATCTTCTTTGCCGCATGTTTAATTCTTTCATCAATATGTACTTGAGACTCTTATGATCCGTAAAGATCGCGGTGAGTCCGTCTGCATAATGCCTCCGGATCTTCAAAGCAAAAACTACTGCTGCTAGCTCCAAATCATGTGTCGGGTAATTCACTTCATAAGGCTTCAGCTGTCGTGACGCATAAGCGATCACCTTATCATTCTGCATCAATACGCACCCGAGTCCTTGGTTCGAAGCATCACTGTAAACTATAAATCCTCCAGTTCCCTGTGGAAGTGATAGAATCGGTGCCGTCGTCAATCTCTTCTTCAATTCATCAAAGCTAATCTGACACAACTCATTCCACTCAAACTTTTGAGTTTTCTGCAGGAGTCGAGTAAGTGGGCGGGAGATTTTAGAAAACCCTTCCACAAATCGACGATAATATCCAGCAAGTCCTAAGAAGCTTCGGACTTCTTTCACGTTCTTTGGAGGCTTCAAATCCATAATTGCTTCGATCTTCTGAGGATCTACTCGGACTCCTTCAGCTGACACCACATGGCCGAGGAACATTACTTCCTTTAGCCAGAATTCACACTTAGAAAGTTTGGCGTACAATTGCTCGTTTATCAAAAGTTACAATACAATCCGCAAATGTTGTGCATGTTCTTCCGGACTCTTAGAATACACTAGAATGTCATCAATGAACACGACCACAAATTTATCCAAAAATTCAATGAACACGCGGTTCATCAATTGCATAAATACAGCAGGTGCGTTAGTGAGACCAAACAGCATCACTACAAACTCATAATGTCCGTAGCGAGTTCTGAACGCTGACTTCGGAACATCAGATTCCTTAATCCTCAGCTGATGATATCCTGATCTCAGATCGATTTTAGAAAATACTGTTGCCCCTTGCAACTGGTCAAACAGATCATCAATCCATGGCAGCGGATACTTGTTCTTAATCGTCATCTTGTTCAGCTCTCAATAGTCAATACACAGTCGGAGCGATCCATCCTTCTTTCGGACAAAAAGAACTGGCGCTCCCCAGGGTGAAACGCTTGGCTGAATATAGCCTTTGTCCAGTAACTCCTCCAGCTGCTTCTTCAGTTCGTACATCTCAGTAGGTGCCATACGATACGGCGCCTTAGAAATTGGTGTAGCTCCGGGTTCTAGCTCAATGGTAAATTCCACATCCCTTCGTGGAGGTAGTCCAGGTAATTCGTCAGGAAATACATCTGGAAATTCGTTCACAACAGGAATGGATGAAAGTTCCACAATTTCGTCTTCTTTCTTCATTGCATAACACCAATATCCGGTACAGCCCTGTTTCAACAATCTGACAGCTTTCATCGCTTTGATCAATTTTCCTGTGCTTCCTGGTTTCCATCCCTCAAATAGAATTTCGGAACCATCGTCAGCGATCAGTGAGATATTCCTCCTTCGGTAGTTTACAATTGCTCCATATCGATTAAGCCAATCGTCTCCGAGTATCATGTCGTCTCCTTGCATTTCTATCACGATCAGATTTGAGAGCCACTCTCTACCTCCAAATGATACAGGGAAATTTCTAGTTTCTAAGTTTCCGACAATCCTCTCTCCACTCGGTAAACCAACAACATAAGGTTCACAAGTATGAAAACCAGAAATATTCAAACGATTTACACAAGACAAGGATATAAAAGAATGTGTAGCTCCTGTATCGAATAAAATGCTAACTGGCTGAGAAAGGATCTGGGCCAGATGCACGATGCGGCAAAGACATCGATCGTCTGTCCTCCTCATCTCGTACAGACGTGGGGGAGCAGATCCGGCACTCGATGTCCCCTTTCGGTCCCATTGTCCTCTGCCTCGTCCACGGCCAAAATTCTGAGGCATCTGGACACTTTGCTGCGTCTATTGGGTACTGGCTTCCTTGCGGGCCGTGGTGTACGGGCTCTAAAAGACTTTGCGGCCTCTTCACAAAACACGGCCCGATGTCCCTCTCGTCCACAATCAAAACAAGTCACGGCAGGAAGGGGGCAATTCCGTCGATAGTGCCCTGTCTGGGCGCAGTTAAAGCATTTCCTGGTAACATCAGTAATAGTCGATGTCGCTCCGAAGTTCTTTCCGCTCCTAACTGGGTGCGGAGGTTTCTTGAAAGAGTGAAAGGATGACTGGGCCTTACGGGCCCCGCTGTTCTTGTGCTCTGTAAAAGTACCAGAGACTTTCTGTTTCTTGGATTCCGAAAATTTCTCCATGGCTGCTTCCTTGATCTCGTATGCCAACGCCTTATCCTGGTATTGACGGAGTGTGGTACATTCAAATCCGGACATGTACCTCTGGATTTCTGGTTTCATTCTCATATCGAAATGGATCATCATTTCTGCATCTGTTCTGACCAGATGTCGAACAAATGCCAGCTGTTGGTTAAACGTCTTAATCGCCTGGGATACCGGCACATCAGAAGGCTGAGCGGAGAAAAACTCCCGAACTTTGGCTTCCCTCACAGGACGAGGGCAATACTGAGCTTCCATCATCAATCTAAACTCTGTCCAATCGGCATCATGGTCTACAGGCCGGATGGCTTCCCACCATTCGGACGCTGCCACTATCATAAAATATTGAGCGAGAGAGGCTCTCATTCGTGCAGGCGCTTAATTCCGGCAAATATTTTCTCCAGTTCCTTCAACCAATGGTCCCAGGTGGGAGTCTCAGAAATACCGTCGAATTTGGGTGGTTGCATCTTCGCCACCTCTTGCAGCCACCGGTCACCTCGATTTCCCATGTCTGGGATTCCTTGCTGTCTCTCTCCCTGCTGTAGTCCTACCGCCACTTGCATTCGGTCCACGACTTGGGCGAACTGAGTCATCTGGTTCACCACTTGACGAAGAATCTCTGGTACAGCAGGATCTGGTTCGTTATTAATAGATTGTTGCGGCTCGCCTGAGCTATGACTGGCCTGGTTAGAAGGCGACGCTTCCTTTTCAGCATTTCTCCGTCCGCGTCCACGACCGCGACCACGTCCGCCTTTCAACATACTGTAAGCATAAATACTCAATATACAGAAAACAACATCGTTCTAATATTCGAGTATAAAGAGACACAACATGTAAAGAACGAGATAGAGTTTAGGAACTTACAACCACCGTTCGCATGAAGACGTAGGCAGTGCAGTGATGTCATTTACGGCCGGTTACCTCAAAAGACATAAATGACCCCTATTTTAACCCAACGGCTAAGATATCCATAATCTTATCTCTGATACGATATTCTGTAACACCCCCGATATATTCAGGAATATTACAGCGCCGTAAATCCTTTACATAAGGATTTACAAGGCTGAAGAATTGAACAGACATTAAAAGGTACTAACGAATGGAAATAACGGAATTAAGATAAAACAGTTCTTACCAAATACTAAAAGTACAATTGTTCAACAGGAACTCAATAATACATCACCAAATTCAAATCCATCACAAATAACTTCGTACTCGAGTACTTATTGAAATAACGAATAAACAACAGATAAATAAACCCGGCCGAAACATCACTCTGCACCCTCGTCGTCATGTATCTACAGTGGTTGTTTTCCCGCTCTCCTGGATCCTGAACATAAACAAAATGTTCACCCCCGAAGGGGTTAGCACAACGATGCTAGTACAAGTACCACAACATATTATTCATATCTCACGAATAATGTAAACGACAAGAAAAATACCAACGAGTCTTCTCCTACGAGAAACTCAAAATGACATACACAACTGATAATCACAACATGATATCATAACATACACATGGTAATTCCGTCGATCCAGCGTTCACTGCCTAGAACCCACGATGATCCCGTCAGACCAACCCGTGGTGGAAAAACCCGTCCGATGATCCAGTATGACGCTAGCATAGATCCCCCGATGATCCCGTCGGACCAACACGAGGTGGACATACAACAACGACATACATGCACGACAATATGTATAACAACAATACATAAAACAATTAAGGTACTTGCCTCGATTTGAAGACAAGAACAACACTTCCACGAAAATGAACACTCGAAGGTCGTCCTCCTCGATCAGTCAAGTAACGAGACCAAACCTTAACAAAAGAAATGATATAGGATTTATCTCATGTCGTACGAATGTTTAACCATTCGATTTACGGCCAAAAGTTCATAAAATGAAATCTGCCTGAACTGCTTAGCGCACGCTAAGTACTCTGTGTAGCGTGCATTAAGTCTGCTCGATAGCGCACGCAAACAACAAAGCCTTGCGTACGCTAACTGTATATGGTCAGTACTTCACTGATTAGTCGACTGACTCGTATGATGGCTTAGCGTACGTTACATACCAAATGTAGCGTACGCTAACTCGTGCTCGATAGCGCACGTTAATCTTCATAACATAGCGTGCGCTATCTATGCATGGCAGTTTACTGCTGAGCAGTAAACTATTCTCGCCATGATCAAAACAATGAAATCTTCCGTGATAATTCATGTTACCTCCATGAATACCATGTTCATACCCTTATGAATGATTTTACGGATAATGACAACTTCGGATTCAAGGATATGCATACCAATATAAAACCATATTCCATTACGACTACAAATCTTCATACGACAATTCGAAAGGCTTAACGGTTGATATCAACACCTCTATATCAATCAATATTATCATGCTGAAGTTGTTAAACGTTCCATCTATACTAGATAAATCTTTCCATGATCAATCCTTTAGATATATCTAACAATAATGATGTTAAAGTCAAGTCCAGGATTGCTATGAAGTCATCTACTAGATTCGGATTACCAATGATAGAAGCTTCATTTACATATTCAATGTAATAATATTCGAATCATGAAGAGCATAATCCAGGTACTTAAGGCTCATTCATCTCAATATTCCAAACATGATGTACTTTAGATAATTCACTTATGAAAATCAATATCTCATTACTATGATCATCCAAATCGTTAGAATCCAACTCTAAGTCTGGAGATAGATTGAACATACCTTAATATGATGAAAATCACTGAACCGTAAGGTAGAATCCGACTCCGGTTGGTTGTATGCCACCCCAAGGTGTTATTCCACTTCAATGAATACTCCCAAGTGATAACCAATATACAAACACCAACAAGATGTGTTCTAAGTGTGTAGGAGGATTATTTCAGCTCTCTGAACTCTCAAGGATGGAGAATAGGCGAAAGAAAATGAAAGCTAAAACAGTTGTTGTCCCATTTATAATATTCTGCACTTTAACAAGTTAGCGCACGCTACTAAGCATTCCTTAGCGTGCGCTAATAATGGTTGACTTCAGAATTGTCCGGGCTCGTCCGCGGGAATCTTATCCGGACCCATGTCCCGGCTGGCGCACGCAACTCCTACCTGCATAGCGTGCGCTAATAGTAGCCCGATAGCGCGCGTTAAGATACATTCTTAGCGTGCGCTATCACGAGTTTGCATGAGAAATTTTGTATGCTTCTATACTTATGTACAATGATACCAATGCAAGAATTATCATACTCCAATAATCAAAACCACAAATCCGAATAATACAGGGTTTGAATACAGATGAAATACACCGTAATAAATCCGGATATTACACGCTAAACCCTAAAAGTGTAATATCCGTGTATTTTAGCATTCGTGTGTGTGTTGTTTCGGACGTATTTAGTTGAGAATTTATTCGTAATTTCCATGTTGAATTATGGTTATTTGGAACCGTGTGTTTTGACGATCGGAATTAGAATGTTTATGGCTGGTAATTGTTGAGTTTTGTGATTTCTAGAGTATGTTTGTCTTGGCCGGAATGTCTAAGTGGTGACTCGAGAGTTATGGCCGTAAGATATGAATGTATTACCAAAAGGGTGTTAATAGAATAAGAGTAGATACTTCCGAAATGTGATTTGCGCAAGGGCTGAATTCGATCGATCACCATAAATTCCGAAAAAATCCTAAAATTAAAAAATTTTATATCACTGTATATGATTGAGTTAGCTTTCCAATGGTTCAAACGGTGAGTCAATCGGAGCCCGAACGAAGGAGTTATGGTCGAAATAGTGGACCCTAGTGCAGTGACACGACCGTGTCATTTGACGCGGGCGTGTCGAGCTATTACGGTTAAGCAAAAACGTTCTGGATGGGTGACACGACCCCTGACTCAACCGTGTCATTTGACATGACCGGAAGTGCAGAAATGCTGAAAAACCCATTTCGGGAGCTATATATAGCCTTTGGTCGGTTTTTTGGGCATTCTAGCACCTTCCCTTCATCCTCCACCTAGAATCCTTCATCTTAAACTCCAAAATCAAGCCATAAACATGTTCCAAACACTATAGAATCAAGATATCAAGTTCATTATTGAAGAATTATCCATCTCTTGGTTGAATTAAGGTATGTAGTTGAAGTTCTTCAAGTTATTTCAAAGAATTTTGGGGTTTGTTGGGAATTCTTGATTCAAGTTCGTTTTAGCTTTGGATTATGTTAGATTATGATGTTGTAATCATGTTCCTTTGTTTTTCCTGAAAGTTTATGGATTAAATTCTGAGTTTTTAATCCGTTCTTGGGTTCGACCTTTGTCGCCTCCGTAGTGTTCGATTAAATGTCTCTAAGGGTAGAACTTAGGGTGAATCCTTCCGTTTCCATGGGGTTGTGTTTTGATTCGGTATCTCGATGTGTTAGGGTTGAATTGTTTAAGGAAGTTCGAACCGTACGTCCATCCATTCGTTGTTTCCCGTGTCGTTCGAATTGAGGCAAGTACTTTAATTGTGTTTAATGTACTTCGTGTGAATATGTAAAAATGTGATTTGTGCCAATTGTTGATCGAGTGTGTGTGAGCCGAGTAAAACCAGTGAGGGTCCCCTGGGGTTCGGTAGGCTGCGTTTCCCTACGGATCACTCGGTTGGGCTATACAACCAGAGAGAGCCTGACGAGGTCTCTTGGGGTGCGTATCTTGCGAGATGCGGGGCCAGTATAGCTCGGGAGGTTGTTTTGTGATGATGATTGTGATGTGGTATTCCGGAATATCTGCGATGGCACTGTGATTTCTGTGGGTTTTTGTTGATTATTCACTTGTTGCACATATTCTAGAATCATTGTACTTGCACTGGCTTCTTGCTGACCCCTTCTGGGGGGGATATACTTTTGTGTATTCAGGTACAGCTCCAGTCGGAGGACTAGCACAGGGTGGACACGAGCTTGGTGGGCAGCATTGATATCGTGCATCATTTTAAGTTGGTGGTCGTATGGTCATGGTCAAAGTCGTGTTTTGGTTTTGTACTCGCGCGGGTACTGTCTATGTTGTATGTTGTGTCAGATTTGATGGTTAATGATGTTGTTGTACTCCCGTTGGGAGTGGTTGTGTTTTATGATTCTACGGGACGATTTGTTATTTGGTATTGTGGTGTACAACTTATCGAGTTGAATTTGGTTTCTTTTAACGGATGAATGTCCTAGTTTTGTTATCGTTTAATGTATTTTGTGTTGGTATTAGCCTTTGATTCTCTAAAAAAAATCTACGGTGCTATAATATCTTTGTATATCACGGGGGTGTTACAAAATATGGTATCGGAGCTTAGGTTTATGGATACATAGGCTGTTGGTGTTTTGGGTCTGTTAAAGTTGAGTCGGTCTTTTGTTCATGATATCACTAGTTTGCTGCCACCTCGTGCTGTCTGTGCTGGGAGTTCCCTCGGAGGTTAGTTATTTCTTCTTTTTGGGAATAATTGTTGATGTGATTGGATAATCTGTTGTTGGAATCTTTCATCTCCTCAATCTTCCCTTGTTGTTCAATTTGGGTGAATAACTTGTAATCTGAGACAGCTGTATTCGCATAATAGATGAAGTCAACTGACATATACATTTGAGGATATCGGGTATCAGATCGTCCTAATTTTAATATCAGGAATATCACATGAGAGCATTACTCGGATGAGTACACCTATTCAGTGTGTTGGGACAACAAACAGGAGCAGTTATAAGAGGTTATTATGGAAGCCATAATGTGCGCTAAGTCGAGGATCTAGCATATGTTATGACGTCACGTGTAGCGTGTGCCATATGTCATGTATAACGTACACTATTAGAGATATTGGTCAGGGTTCAGAAAATGGCCGACAAGTGGGTCCCATGGTCGGCAACATCCGGCATATGAGTGGTCAAGGCAAGTCAATATTGGAGCTAACGTACGCTACGGATTGCATATTACGTACGTTAAATGGATGAGTTACTGTAGCAAGTCAACGACTATAATACGAATGCTAAGGCATGGGCTTTGCGTACGTAAGCCATTGAATGAATTAAAAGCAATAGTCCCTGGACGGTTATTGCATACGCTATCAAGGCCAGAACGCATACGTGAGGCATTGATCACGAACGCTGGTGTTACATGTTGTACGTAAGGAGTGTTACATGTGCTCGGTTGTTCATATAACGTACGTAGTGACTAGAATTTATAAATATGTGGGATCTCCATCACCTTGGTATTTTGAGAAGTTCAACCTCGCTTTTTAGTTCTTCAATCCTTCGAGACTGATTTGCCTCTCCTGAATCGATAAAGGACTGGAGAGCATGGATTGGAGCAGGATATATGGAGTTAAAGTTGATTCATGAGATGTTCATTGTTGAACATTTTCTTGAGGTATGTCGAACCATTCTACACTTTAATTTTTTGGATCCTGATATTGTTATTGATGATTACATCTTGTAATGGTAGATTTTAGAAGTGCGGTGATGAATTTGAATATTTCACGGAAATCTGTGTTGAGGAAATGATGATATATGTATCTTGGATTATGTTGTTTTATTATGAGCATGATTATGGAATTGTGGTGTCCTTCATACATATCACCCTAAGAAGGAATATGTTAAAAGATATAAATGGTTTTGGATATAGTCTTGGATTTGATATTTAGAAATTATTAGTATATTGATTATAGTGGTGGATTTCAGATGTTCTTGATGAAACACAAATCATGATATGAGGTTGAAACTAGAGTGATTGTGGTTAATCTTGGTATATGATTATTCATAATATTGAATTATTCGGATAGTTTGGATTTTTTGAGGGTATCGGTATCAGCATTTTCCGATGGATTTATGAATATGAACATAAAGGAACATTGTTAAATTCATATTTGCGGTCAAAGTTGGAAGTGAGAATGTTGACACACATATTATTAGTTTGAATTGATTATTGGTATGACTATCGGATTTCAGACTTGTGTTGTTAAAATGAGTTCATGATTGATCGAAGTATTGTTGAACCATTAGGTTTGTTGGTTAGTTATACCGGTTGTTGATTATTATCGAACGGGCTGTTTATCGATTATGACATTAGATTGTGATAGTTGATCGATGACTATAACCGTTATATTGAAATTGAGAGTGAAGAACTTGTGGATTGCCTTGGTCGGGCGGAGGGGCTCGTAGAGGAACCCAGTGGGTTTGGTAACGGATTCGTTGCATCGTCGTCGAGGCAAGTTTATACTCGTTCAGTTCATAAAACTTAATGAATGGTTTCAGTTTCATTTCATTTATGATTCATGTAATAGTGATATTGTGAATGTGAAATTACCGGGATAGTGGTTTATATATTGTGCTTTGCTTTGTATTAAATCATAATGTATATGATTTAAATGTGTTTGGTGAAGTCAGAAATTTGAGTCATCTTTAGTTGGTGATATGGAATGTTGGATATCGAAGATAGTTATCGTGTCGACAATGATGTCGGGACGATGTTTTATGGATGTTGATGGACTGTACCTCATTCGAGATTATTCGAGTAAGTTGTATATTCGTTCAGGAATGTTGTTCGTGGAAAGAATATTGTCTTCGGCTTTGAGGTAATTTAAGTATTGTTCAGCTATGAAGATAATTATTATGTTGAGTTGTTATATATGTTGTACGTTGAGGCTTCGTATATTGAGATTCGTATTGGTTGTTCGTTGAGGGATGTTGATCCAAGGACTATGGTTGGTATTAATGGTTGTGTCAATTGTTTCGTTGAGAGATGTTGATCCCAGAACTGTTGTCTGAGATTGTTGATCGTATGGATTATCCTTTGGGGATTGTGATCCCAGGATGTTTGTTTTGGATATGGTCGGTCGTGTCGATCTTTCATTGTCTGTGTGTCTTTGTTCACTTCGGTGAGTCTTTTGATCCTTATTGGATATGTGATTCTTTGAGTTTCGTTGTCATATTGCATCGTGACACATCTGGAATCATATCTGTGTTCCGATTGGTTATTGTGTAGGATTTTTAGCTGGGTACACTATGGTTATGTGTTGATATTTCCACATTGAACCATGCACACGAGACGTAGTTCGTGAGGCTAATTAGGTACATGTCCCACATATATCCTGGATTCCATATACGGGGTGGACATATGCACGGACACGTTTCCGGATCGGGCGTACTATGACTTCTATCTTTGAGCCATATTGTTTGGTCATTCATCCTCCATTTATGGTTGGGTATGTTCGACGGTTTGCGGCTGGCTGTTCATACGCCCGAGGGGTATGTTCAACAGATGGTGTCATTTCTTTGAGATCCTTTATTGTTGATCGTTTGGAGTTTACCTTGTTGATGGTATTCTCAGTTATTGTTTATCCTTGTTGATCGTGTTGGAGTTTACCTCGTTGATGGTATTCTCGGTTATTGTTGATCTTTGTTGATCATTTGGAGATTACCTTGTCGATGGTATTCTAGGTTATTGTTTGGTCCTTTGTTGATCATTTAGAGTTTACCTTGTTGATGGTATTCTCGGTTATTGGAGTTATCATGTCGATGATATTCTCGGTTGATGTATTGGTTGATCATTGTTATTGATCGTATGAGCATTCGGACTATACGTCGATGTTTCGGGATTTATATTCATTGTTTTGTGGCAGTTGATCTACAGATATGTTGTATGTTATTGGTTTACCCAAATTGAAATTTGATTGTGTAATCCGACGGATAGGATTTGGCACGGATGCATTATTCTACACTTGTAAGTTATGATGATGTTTTGAGAATTCATGGTATTGTTTGAATACAGTACAGACGGTAGTATTTGAGTTCATTCGTCAATTGAGAGTGTAAGATGTGGATTGTGAGGAGGATTGAATTGTTATGGCTTTCCATGAGTTGGTAATATTATGATGGTACTCGGAGATGGAGCTAGTTGTAGTCGTGAAGAGGTGAGCTTTCCGGGTAATACTAGTTATGACATTTAATGGGGAATCGAGTATTGTTGCTGAATGATTATTTTCCGCTGCAAATGTATTTCTAACTGTTTCTTATAACCATTGCATGAATATTTGTAAATGGCCCTTTTGATATTTTGCAACTCAAGTTATTTCAGAAAATCATTTTCTAAACGTATGTTAATACGTATGACAGTGGTTTAACATATACTCATGAATTTGTTGGGTTCTGGCATTTTAGTTTTGTACTTTCAAATGATATTTTACGGCAGTTTTTCATAATTAAATTCAGTAAAGTCTTTCTAATGTTTTTGAAGGATATTGCCGTCAATTGTATTTTGACATGCTTTAAACGATTTCGAAAACATTTTTTTTTTTGCCTTATGGGTTCCGGCGCGGGGGTCTACGACGCTGTAGTTTTCCCTGATAATTTTGGGAGTGATACAGAAACTGGTATGTTGGTATTGTGTTGAGACTTCATATAGGAGTCGTATGTTAGTATCACGGGAGAACCTCAACTTCACGTACCCGTAAGTATATTGCTTTGGTTAGTCGCTTGTGATAACGATTGATTATTTTTGTGATGAGGTTGGAAATTTTCGGTTGAGATGTTGGTTGAAAAAGGATTGCAAGTTTCGGGACGAAACTTATTTTTAGGGGGTAAGGGTGTAATATCCGTGTATTTTAGTATTCGTGTGTGTGTTGTTTCGGACGTATTTAGTTGAGAATTTATTCGTAATTTCCATGTTGAATTATGGTTATTTGGAACCGTGTGTTTTGACGGTCGGAATTGGAATGTTTATGGTTGGTAATTGTCGAGTTTTGTGATTTTCAGAGTATGTTTGTCTTGGCCGGAATATCGAAGTGGTGATGAGAGTTATGGCCGTAAGATATGAATGTATTACCAAAAGGGTGTTAATAGAATAAGAGTAGATATTTCCGAAATGTGATTTGCACAAGGGCTGACTTCGATCGATCACCATAAATTCCAAAAAAATCTAAAAATTATAAAATTTTATATCATTGTAGAGAATTGAGTTATCTTTCCAATGGTTCAAACGGTGAGTCAATCGGAGCCCGAACGAAGGACTTATGGTCGAAATAGTGGACCCTAGTGCAGTGACACGACCGTGTCATTTGACGCGGGCGTGTCGAGCTATTACGGTTAAACAAAAACGTTCTGGATGGGCGACATGACCCCTGACTCGACCGTGTCATTTGACATGATTGGAAGTGCATAAATGCTGAAAAACCCATTTCGGGAGCTATATATAGCCTTTGGTCGATTTTTTGGGCATTCTGGCACCTTCCCTTCATCCTCCACCTAGAATCCTTCATCTTAAACTCCAAAATCAAGCTATAAACATGTTCCAAACACTATAGAATCAAGATATCAAGTTCATTATTGAATAATTATCCATCTCTTGGTTGAATTAAGGTATGTAGTTGAAGTTCTTCAAGGTATTTCAAACAATTTTGGGGTTTGTTGGGAATTCTTGATTCAAGTTCGTTTTGGCTTTGGATTATGTTAGATTATGATGTTGTAATCATGTTACTTTGTTTTCCCTGAAAGTTTATGGATTAAATTCCGAGTTTTTAATCCGTTCTTGGGTTCGACCTTTGTCGCCTCCGTAGTGTTCGATTAAATGTCTCTAAGGGTAGAACTTAGGGTGAATCCTTCCGTTTCCATGGGGTTGTGTTTTGATTCGGTATCGCGATGTGTTAGGGTTGAATTGTTGAAGGAAGTTCGAATCGTACATCCATCCATTCATTGTTTCCCATGTCGTTCGAATTGAGGCAAGTACTTTGATTGTGTTTAATGTACTTCGTGTGAATATGTAGAAATGTGATTTGTGCCAATTGTTGATCGAGTGTGTGTGAGCCGAGTAAAACCAGTGAGGGTCCCCTGGGGTCTGGTAGGCTGCGTTTCCCTACGGATCACTCAGTTGGGCTATACAACCAGAGAGAGCCTGACGAGGTCTCTTGGGGTGCGTATCTTGCGAGATGCGGGGCCAGTATAGCTCGGGAGGTTGTTTTGTGATGATGATTGTGATGTGGTATTCCGGAATATCTGTGATGGCACTGTGATTTCTTTAGGTTTTTGTTGATTATTCACTTGTTGTACATATTCTAGAATCATTGTACTTGCACCGGCTTCTTGCTGACCCCTTCTGGGGTGGATATACTTTTGTGTATTCAGGTGCAGGTCCAGTCGGAGGACTAGCACAGGGCGGACACGAGCTTGGTGGGCAGCATTGATATCATGCATCATTTTAAGTTGGTTGTCGTATGGTCATGGTCAAAGTCGTGTTTTGATTTTGTACTCGCGCGGGTACTGTCTATGTTGTATGTTGTGTCAGATTTGATGGTTAATGATGTTGTTGTACTCCTATTGGGAGTGGTTGTGTTTTATGATCCTACAGGACGATTTGTTATTTGGTATTGTGGTGTACAACTTATCGAGTTGAATTTAGTTTCTTTTAACGGATGAATGTCCTAGTTTTGTTATCGTTTAATGTATTTTGTGTTGGTATTAGCCTGGTAGATTCTCTAAAAAGAATCTACGGCGCTGTAATATCTCTGTATATCACGGGGGTGTTACAAAAGGTTAGCGCACACTAATGGTATATTGAACAAAAAGGAATCTTATCCTCGTCAGCACTTTCGGCATGTGGGTCACGAGCATCTTCGTGGTAGGTGTAGACTGTAGCAAGTCAACGGATATTAGCGCACGCTAAATAAAATGACTTGCGTACGCTAAACAGGTTACCCACCCTAACAGCCAGACTGTAGCCTCTGGACTGCGATAGCGCACGCTAACAAATGTCAGTTACCCACCCTAACAAAGGTCAGTTAGCGCACGCTAAGGCTGCTGCGCACATTAAACATGAGATGTTAGCGCATTCTAGTAATGTATATTATATAAGGGGACAGACGGGTGTTATGAAGCATTTCATCCATTTCTTTCCTTTCACTCGATAGAGAGAGTTTTGGGAGGTACTTGAGGTCCAGAAACACTCCGAGATGATGACCTTTATCAAGATTAAGATAGAGAGCATGGATTAAAGCTTTATGCTTCAAGTTATTCATGGTTCTTGGAATTAAGTTCAAGTGTTCTCCTTATGGGTTCGTCTAATCCAGGTAATTTTCGTATCCCTTTGATAGTAGTTCATTTTTAAGGACGATTACTTGTGAGAGAACATGTTGGATAAACATGTGGTGATTTTTATGAGACCTAATGGGATTATGATGAGAGTTTCGGATGTTATTTAAGATTCTTCATGTTAATGGTGATTCGTTTAACTTGATGAGGTTGAATCATGGATTTCTGAATCATGATAATTTCAGTGGTCGATTTAGATGAGTTAAATCATGATATGAGGTTTAATTCCGGCTTGAGTATGATATGATCCTTGTTATCGAGTTGGTTTGATTGTTGATGTTGTTATTGATATAGAGACATTGATATGATCCTTGTGATAGTTATGTTGTTGTTTATCTTCAAGAGATATGGAGATTTATGTCTCCCTTCATTTTGGATTTTGAGGTTAAGATGATATAAGGATATATAATGGTTTTGATTATAAATATGGACAAGATGATTAAAACCAACATTATGTTGATTTTAGTTTCGTATGTTCTTGATAAAATGTGGATCATGATGATGAGATTGAATTTGGAAAAGTTATTGTTAATCTTGGGGTATGATTTCCTTTTCATTCGGATTCATAGTCGCAAGGTGTTAGTAGATGATTGGAACGTATGCCACTGTACAGCATTAGCGCACACTAAGCTTACTGGCTAGCGCACGCTAATGGGAGCGACTTAGCGCACGCTACGTTATGTGTTTAACGTGCGCTAAGTAGACAGACAATGCAGTATTTTCGTGTTGTGGTTATGAATTCGTGATCGTTTTAGTTGGTTTGATCAGACTTGTGGTTAACCGAGATATTGTTGAGCCGTTGGGCTTGTGAATTGGTTTTATCGATTGTTGATTGTTATCGAACTTGTCGTTTATCGATTATTGTAATAGGTTGAGATTATTGATCGGTGAATAGAACCATGCTTTGCGGTCGTGTTTGAGAATGTTCGTGAATTGCATTGATCAGGGCCGAGGAACTTGTAGATGATGGCAATGGAGTAGACTTCATCATCATCGTGTCGGTATCGAGGTAAGTTATTACTTGCTCAGTTTATAGTATTAATGAATGGTTTCCGTTTCATTCGTGTATAATTCGTATAACAATGTTTATAATCGTAATCACAGGAGATTTGGGATTATAAATCGTATTCGAGTTTTGGAAATCTAAATCATAATGTATATGATTTACTTTTGTTATTGGTATACTTATATATCGAGGATATATTGTGATAAAGACGAAGATATGAATTATCTGCAATTCGTGATACTTTGGACCGTCGAGTATTGAGGATAATGGTTCGTAATGGTTTAGACATTAAGATCGTTCTCGAAGGACTCGGGACAAGTACTCTAATCATTTTTATCATTTGTGTCGATCATGTCGTGATACATTCGTGTGTCGTTGTTGTCATGCATTTGTGCATTTTTGTTATCGTGTATTGTGTACTGTTGTTTTGTGCAGTTGTGCATTGTTGTCATATGTCCACCTCGTGTTGGTCCGACGGGATCATCAGGGGATCTATGCTAGCGTGCGCTGGATCATCAGACGTGTTTTCCACCTCAGTTTGGTCTGACGGGATCATCGGGGGATCTAGGCAGTGAACGCTGGATCATCAGATTGCCATGTATTGTTGTTGTGCATATGTATATTATGGGTTTTCCATAAGTATACATTGTCGTAAGCATTTGTAGGTCTTGTGTTAGGACCATGTCCGTATGTTGTGTTGATCTGATCTCGGATTAGACTGACGTGATGGTAATGGTATTTTGTATCTTGAGGTATGTTCCGTATTTCTTTGGTACTTGTCTTTGATGGACAATCGATTATCGTATTGGAATTATCGATGTTATCCGATGGATTGAATTGGCCAGAGTTGGTATAATTTCTGTATCGCGAGTTATGATAATGTTTTGAGAACCTAGGGTATTGTTGAGATACCGTACAGATATTTCGGTATTATCTTATTGTGTTGTTAAGGATACGAATCATGGATTTTCGTAAAGTTACGACGGTAAGATTACATTGGTCGTATTCTTACTTAGTATTTCCATTGATATGTAATTATTGACGTGATGTGATGGTTATCATTGTTGGATATTATGGCTGACCCCGTCGTGGGCTTTCTTTTTAAGTTCTTGGATTATCAAGCTTGTAGCGGTCGTGAAGAGATGAGCTTCCCGGAGGATACTGGCTAGGACATGTATTTGTGTATTGAGCTTTTGATCAGTTGTTGTATTCTGCTGCTAGAGTATTTTAATTGTATCTCTTTATCCGCTGCGTGAGTATTTTTAAATGGCCTTTTGGTATCTGGTAACTTAGGTTACTTTGGCAATCATTTTCTAAATCTATTCTGTCGGTACGTGTAAGCGATAGCTTAACGTATGTTTTTAAACTGTTGAGTTTTGGCATTTCGGGACTTGTGGTTTCAAATGAGATTTTACGACGGTTTTGATAAACGAGTTTTATAAAGTCTTCGAATGTTTTAAATAGATAATACCGTCGCTAGCCTCTTGGACGTTTGTAAATGTTTGCGAAAATTTCCTTCAGCCTTGTGGGTTCCATCTCGGGGCCCACGGCGCTGTAATATTCCCAGTCGGATCTGGGGGTGTTACACTTAGCATACATTAACCATGATTGAGTAGCGTGCGTTAACGTAATATATCTGTTGCCTTCACTTGTCAAACTATCTGTTTGATACTTGACTTTCCGCCGAATCTTTCGAACGTTCTGATTGACTTGATTCAAACTGATATTTAGCATGCGCTAAATATCATATGTTGCGTGCGCTAATACTTACTTCATTGCATACGTCATTCTGTGTTTGAATATCTTCACAACGGTAACAATCCTTCCATAGAGTGCGTTAATGACTATGTGTAGCGTGCGCTACCTCATCAGCTAACTTCACTTCAGGTAACTTCAAACTTGACTGATATGCAGATGACTTCCCGTTAGTGTGCGCTAAGCCTATGATGTTTTGCGTGCGCTAATGCTGTCCAGATTGCAACTTTTTGCATCTTCGTCTGCTTCGTCGTTTTGCTTCGCCTTTATGTTGTTTTGTTTTGTTTAGCAACTTAATCATCAAAACATAATTTATTAATATGTGGAATAAATATTCCAACAATCTTCCCCTTTTTGATGATTACAAAACAACTCTTGAATTGGATAAAACCTGAAAGGTAAAAATATATCTATATGTATATTTATACGAATCAAAGTTTTCGACTTTGATCGTTTTGTTAGTTTCTCCAATCCTTTTCTTTTTCTGTCATTTTTGACTACTTCGCATTTCATTTTTCAATTTTTCAACTCCTTCGTTTCTCCCCCTTTTTGTATGCTTTCTTTTCTTTTTCGACTTCTTCGATTTTTATTTTTCTCCTCCTTCTATTTTGCAGGTTTTTCTCGTCATATCTTTCATGACGCTTTTATCCGATTCAACTTCTTCTCCCCCTTTTTGTATTCAGCAAAAAGTTCAAAAAAAATATAGCGGATACTAATGAAATATAAATATGCATGAAACCAATTAATGAATATGCATTAATAAGGGTATAAACTCCCCCTGAAAGTATTATCTCCCCCTTTGTAAATATCAATTGTTAAAAATTAATTTTTGGGGATCCAACCTATAGTTGGCTTTTCTTTCGAGACGTAGACAATATTTGAAACAATTGTTCCTTTAGGAACCTAAATTTTCTTGACTTTAATCGTCCATCTTGGGCTTTTGCAATTCGAAATGTGATGCCCAATTTTCAAACATTTTTCACATTAGGGTATTTTGAAATTTACGGATTCATTTTTAGATCGTGGTTTGAATCCTAACTCCTCTTTATTTAAAGTATATTTTTGAACCGAGAGTCAAACTAAACATACCCAGTATATCCCGCTCAGAGCAGGGTCTAGGATTTTTGAACCGAGAGCATATTTTCAAATTTCTCGTTTTCGAGTGAAAATTTCTTCGCTAAATTTTTCAGCTCGGTTTGAACTTTAAAAAGATCATTCCTTAAAATATTCTCGTTTTCAACGCATTTTGAATGATTGATTTCAATGAATTTTCCCTTTTCTAGAATTTTGGAATTTTCATTTTCCAATGATCTTTTTTTAAATTGAAGGGATTTAATTTCTTTTAAAGCATTTTGATAATCGGTATGTAATAACTCGAATGCTTCAAAAAGTTACTTACTTGTCCTTTGACGTCGCTGTCGTCGAATGAACTCCGGGCCATGACTGCGAGATTATTTTGATTCATGAAATCATCATTAGGATCTTCGTCACTCCATGTTTCAACTAAGACTTCCTTTTGTTTTACTCGACAGTTCTTAGCAAAGTGGCCTGGTTTACCACATAATCGACAAGTGTTGTCGAATTTCTTAGATTCGCCCTTTTGGATGTCCTGCTTCCTCCGGTTTAATAAGTATTGGAACTTATTAATATTCTTGGCATAATATGCCGATTCTTCGTCGCTTTCATCCACCGGAATTTCTTCTTTCTTTCTCGACATCTATGCCTTCATGGCTATCGACCTTTCCTTCGGTTTTGGTTTGGCATTCCAAGATTTTAGAACAATCTCGTAGTTGATAAGAGAACCAACGAGAGCACTAAAATCGAGAGTATTAAAATCTTTTGATTCCATTATTGCCGTAACCGTACCGTCCCATTCTCGAGGTAGTGATCGGAGAATATTCTTTACTTTCTCACTACTCGAAAGTGGTTTCCCGAAACATGCTAATCCATTAGTAATAACCGAAAAACGGTCAAGCATTATCGTGATGGATTCATCGTCCTTCATTTGGGATAATTCGTACTCGTGAAGGAGCATGTTAATTTTCGTCTCCTTGACTTGAGACGTACCTTCGTGTGTTACCTCAAGCATTTTCCAAATTTCTTTGGCACTATCACACGATGATATCCGGTTGTGTTCTTACGGATTTAAGGCACAATAAAGGAGTTGAGTTGGCTTACAATTGTAGTGGTCATTTTTCCAATCGGAATCATCATATTCTTCGAAAGTTTTGAGCGTACCGTTGGAATTTGTCAGAATTTTCGGACCAAGACAAATCACCTTCCATAGCTCGATGTCATATGCTCGGATGAATATAGACATCTTTTTCTTCCACGTCATGAAGATTGATCCATCAAAAAATGGTGGTCGGTTGAGAGCAAGGCCTTCGACGGGAGCAAGTTGAAATGCCATTAGATCTTTTCTCCTCGGATGTAAAGCCGCTTGTAGGAGTACCGCTCCGATACCAATTGTTGGTATAAAATCGGATATTTGCGCCGTCTATGCGGAAGCGTAAGTAAATTGCGGAAAATAAAGCACACACGGATTTATAGAGGTTCGGCTATTAACGAAGCCTACGTCCTCTCTCGATGTATCTTTTTCTATAGGAGTAAGATCAAAACCTCTACGCCTCTCTTCTATCGGACGAGTGATTACCGTTACAAGCTCGTCTTCTATCGGTCCGAGTAAAACTGTTTTTCCTTTTCTTATGGATAAGGAATCAACCACTCTATCTTTCTATTGGTACTAGATAAACCTCACTAAGATAGTGATTGCGATTCTAACAATGCCGGATCCTTGATCCTAATAACATCAAATCCAATCATATCTTTTCTTTTACCTCTCGTGTATAATGTTGAATGTATAAACACTCAAACTAACAATATAAGCTCAATATTGAAACAACAATATCAATATGAATAAGTAATCAATGTATCTCGTGCTTGAAGTTGTTGTATGGAATAATACCAAAGATGTGGTATTTATCGCCTTCATCCACCAAATTAGCCGTTAGTCTGTTTTGACTAATTACCGTGCGCTAGGCTTTCTCTTTAGCATGCGCTAGTCTGTTCCAGTTTCAGTCCAGTAGCTTCGTTTCTCCTTTAGCGTACGTTATGAACTTTGTGTTACGTACGTTATCTGACTAACTTAGCGTACATTAACCATGATTTAGTAGCATGCATTAATGTAATATATCTGTTGCCTTCACTTGTCAAACTATCCGTTTGATACTTGACTTTCCGCCGAATCTTTCCAACGTTCTGATTGACTTGATTCAAACTGATATTTAGCGTGCGCTAAATATCATCTCTTGCATGCGCTAATACTTACTTCATTGCATACGGCATTCTGTGTTTGAATATCTTCACAACGGTAACAATCCTTCGATAGC
Organism: Orobanche coerulescens; assembly: GCA_033398695.1. Classification (NCBI taxonomy): domain Eukaryota; kingdom Viridiplantae; phylum Streptophyta; class Magnoliopsida; order Lamiales; family Orobanchaceae; genus Orobanche; species Orobanche coerulescens. Next base: position 68,234,289 of record CM065815.1, read on the forward strand.
GTGTGTTAATGACTATGTGTAGCGTGCGCTACCTCATCAGCTAACTTCACTTCAGGTAACTTCGAACTTGGCTGATATGCAGATGACTTCCCGTTAGCGTGCGCTAGCCTATGATGTTTTGCGTGCGCTAATGCTGTCCAGATTGCAACTTTTTGCATCTTCGTCTGCTTCGTCGTTTTGCTTCGCCTTTTTGTTGTTTTGTTTTGTTTAGCAACTTAATCATCAAAACATAATTTATTAATATGTGGAATAAATATTCCAACAATCTCCCCCTTTTTGATGATTACAAAACAACTCTTGAATTGGATAAAACCTCAAAGGTAAAAATATATCTATATGTATATTTATACGAATCAAAGTTTTCGGCTTTGATCGTTTCGTTAGTTTCTCCAATCCTTTTCTTTTTCTGTCATTTTCGACTACTTCGCATTTCATTTTTCAATTTTTCAACTCCTTCGTTTCTCCCCCGTTTTGTATGCTTTCTTTTCTTTTTTGATTTTTTCGATTTTTATTTTTCTCCTCCTTCTATTTTGCAGGTTTTTCTCGTCATATCTTTCATGACGCTTTTATCCGACTCAAATTCTTCTCCCCCTTTTTGTATTCAGCAAAAAGTTCAAAAAAAATATAGCGGATACCAATGAAATATAAATATGCATGAAACCAATTAATGAATATGTAACACCCCCAATCCACTCAGGGATATTACACGCCGTAGAACCTTTCCTCAAGGATCTACCAGGCTGGTAACAACATCGGACAACTCGACAATGCCTTTAAGGTTAAAAATGACTCAGTGGACCGATTTGGTCTTTCAAGAAAAATATACAACTCAATTACAATGCATGCCCACACAGGGGTCAAAATACGATGAACTCCCGTACAACGGGGAAAAAAATACTGCAGCGGAAATAAAGTACAACTGAACCAATACACAACGTACGGTTCCACATGTGATTAGTATCGATCATCTTTCATCATCCTTCGTGCCGACCCTGTGTTATGCTCCCAAAACCTGAATGCAAAAACAGACATCCACCCCCCGAATAGTCGGGGGTTAGCAAAACTCCACTGTTTTGCTAGTGCAAGTATAAATACGAAAACAAGCCATACATATCATACACCACAAAACATAATAATCGCGAATATACTTCCCGAGACAATTCACTTGATCAAACCATTCAAAACATGAAAGGTAGGAAATAACCCAATGTACATCTTACAAAACATTTTTCGATCTCGGGAGTTTAGAAAACATTTGGGATTTAGGAATTCTCAAACCTTTCGAAAACATTTAGGGACACAGCCCAAAAAGTCATTTTCCAAAATACAAGTTCCGATAACAATATGCAGGGTCCACAACCCATTTCACAAAACACGGGGTCCGCAACCCAAATCACAAATCACAGGGTCCGCAACCCAAATCACAATTCACATGTTCCTAAGGATTATTCGCGTCCCGTGCTAACAAGTCACGAACCTCAGATGCTCCCAAAGAACAAACCCGAGTGAATAACCCAATAGGAAAAACATATCAAATCACATGTCTCCACGACACGAATATCACAACCAAACCACAACCATAAGTTATCCCGGCATCGTGCTAACAAGCCACGAACCTCGGAGTCCCTGCAAGACATACCCGATGATAACCCCACAAGTTATCTCGGCTTCGGGCTAGCAAGCCCCGAACCTCGGAGTCCCCGCAAGACATACCCGTATTGGATAACCCTACGGTTTCGCCCGACCCATACTAGCAAGTATGGATCCCGGAGATTCAACAATCCTACCCGGAGGCACATCACATACAACAAGCACACAACAATAATCGATTATCAAGACAAGCAACATTAAGCATCACAACCTCCTTTCAAAGGAGTAACGATTAACATCACATCATGTCAAATACCCACCGAACAAATATACAATTCGATACACAAGCCTCGGCAAATGATTATGCTCTATTATAATCACTAAATGCGATCATAACGTCTCTTAACGTACGAAACTAACACACATATTCCGAGAACACATATATTCACAAAGTACACGAATTATCGTTGAAAGACAACATTTATCGAGAACATACCGATCCCTTTTTACGTTCATTAAATATTGGGTTTCGCATAAAATCATTTATCAATAATTATACCTACGAAACATGAAACATATGGACAAGATACTTGCCTCGATACCACGAGCAACCGAACAACGAACGGATACGGTCGGATAGTTCTCGAACTTCCAAAACGAACAAGGATTCGGCAAATCCCACGAATAGTACGGAAATAACATCACCACGAATCAATAACACTAATCGAAATCCGAAACGATTTTAAAAACAACAAGGATCTAAGTGCTCTCAAAGAAATCAAGAATCGTTGATCCGGGCGATAAAAATCGATGAACGGTTAATAAAATCTGAAGATTACGGTCAAGACAACCAAGAATACACAACCGATCGGATGAGATCAGTTAAGAATCACAAATCCAAGGAAAAACCCCAAATTCAAGAAACTAGGGTTCTAAGAAGAGATTACCTTGATTTGGACCAAGAAGACGATTAGATGTTGTTAAACACTTATAAATCCGCTCGAAGATGAAGCTAGAAGAAGAAGATCGCTCAAAATCGCCTCTGGAGCTCACTCCCGTCGGAAGGGATGAAGAAAAGTGAGAAATGACGAAGTGAAGCCTGTTGTCCAGTATTTATACTGGACAGTCATTAGCGTGCGCTAACCAGACAGCATTAGCGCGCGCTAACGAGGTCAACACCCAGAATTTACCGAATAACACTGTTAGCGTGCGCTAGGCCTGTAACACCCCCAAATTCATATGGGAATATTACACGCCGTAGACCCTTTCCACAAGGATCTACCAGGCTAAACATCCATAAACAACAAAATGCTTGCCCGACCAGTGTCAAACAATAAAATAATACAGACCGTTATGGTCACTTACACGTGAATACACAGACCGATGAGGTCACACAACCCCAATCAACAAAACTGGCTTAAACGACATTACCCACACAGGGGTCGAAATACAATACAGCGGAAGACTGGAATCAACTCTGACAACACAACAAAAATCAAACAACTCTCGACTCATGATTAGTATCGCAGCTCGTCATCCTCTTGTGCCAATCTGGATCGCTCCCTAAATCCGCATGTACCGACGCAAACAGACATCCACCCCCGACATTCTGGGGTTAGTAAAACTCCACTGTTTTACTAGTGCAAGTATCAAATCATACGAAATATAACAAGTAAATAATAATCGTGAATCAAATATAATAATCAAGTATCAAAATATTCCCGGGAGGTTTTCACAAGGAAAGATAAGCTATGAAGCATTCGAAAATAAGATTATCCTCTCGGGAATTTTTAGAATTTCAAAACCTTTCAAAAATATTAGGGTCTTAACCCAAATCTCAAATTGTATTTCAACAATTTATAGTACGAAAACATTTCCATAAATCTCGTGGGGCTCGGCCCAACATTCTTTTCTTAAAACTTTCTTATAAAAAGTTTGATTTACAAAACATGATTCGTGACACCGTGATCCCCTGTCACGTGTCTCCGTAGGTTCAACAACCCGCACGGACTTAACCAATCACAACAATCACAACAATCAATCATGCTCATGACTCCGTGATCGCTTGCCACGAGTCTCCGTAGGTTCAACAACCCACACGGATTGAGCCAACACAACAATCACCACAACCAGTCCCGACCCCGTGAACCTGTGTCACGTGTCACCATAGGTTCCGTCGAACCCACACGGTTGGACGTACTGTGTCCTGATCCCATGGACCTGTGCCATGAATCATCGTAGGCCTCGTCAGACCCGCACAATTGGACCTCAGCACCACACACTAAGTTCTGATCCCATGGACCTGTGCCATGAATCCTCGTAGGCCCCGTCGAACCCGCACGAGTGAACTTAGCGTTCCAGTACACCACATTCACATTCACATTACATACAACAATGAGCACAGTTAGTCAATCACGTTGATCACCACAAAATCGTACATCACACGCACATAACACAATCTCAATACTCTCAACAAAACTATCATCAATCAACGACACACAACCAATATAGCACACGTTCGGTACACAATACATTGAACAACCAAGTGTACAACCATCCATATGTACGTCGCAATCCTGCACAAATGGCACAACACCTAACACGTATACCAATATAACATTGTTATCACAAAGCCTTCAAATTGCGGAATACACAACCAATTCAAACGGAACATATTTACGAAGGCAAGCAAAATCATCATAAATATCATACGTGATTACTAGTCGCAAGATACAAGTCGTATAATAAGATACTTGCCTTAATAACCGCTACCGAACGCTCCGAAGAACACGGTTCGACCGGGAAGCTCGAACCCCAAAGAAGGCAACGAACGGAAGGGTTCCGACTCGAGTTCTTCACAAGAAACTCGACCCTAACAACATATAATCAATAAATCATCGATCATACGAGGAAGAATAATCGTAGAACGCCCGAAAACCCCTCTATGACATTATACCGGACACCTTCAAGGCGTCGATCAAGAACTCGACAAAAACAACGAATCGATACCATCCAACCATGGAATAATAAATGAAATGATATAATACATCTAAATAATTATCAATCCATCACAATCCTAAGTTAAATCGGATTAAACGGACGAAATCGAACAAAATACCCAAAATCCCCAAAATTAGATTTCTAGAAAATCTGACCTGATTTGGTCGATCAAAGGATGTTATAGGACGGATGATTGATGATATGAACTCCAAGACTTCATGGATTGATTGTCCAATAACATCTCTACATGATTCCTACACCTCCAGCCGCGGAAGAGAAGGAAGAGAGTGAGAAAATGGGTGAAAAACCGATCAGGGGCCTTAAATAGCCGCCTCCCGGTAGTTACGACGTAACCACCAAGGCTTACGACGTAACCGAGTCATCGCCCCTAAATCTACCGTCCCGCTACGCACGTAATCGCCGTGGCCTTACGACGAATCGCCTTACGCACGTAATCGCCGAGCACTAACGGCCGAACTCGCCAGGCTGCCCACGGCCTGCATCGCCGGCCATGACTCGGCCGGGGCCAACTCCGACGGCCCGAACGACCCCGAAATCCGAACCTGAATACGAATCGAAGATACGGTTACGAAGTACTCGCAAAGACGAACTCGAGCACTAAGAGAACACACGATTCCGACCACTCGAAGGCTCGAAATTCGGCAACGGAAAGTAATTACCCCAAACTTTGGGAAATTAAGAAAATGGCCCAAAACGTCCGAAAATCACGATACGTGATCGAATAACCAAACCAAAGTTCACAACACGTCTAACAAAGTTAAACGGACTTACGGGAAACTCGAAATAGCAGTTTCGAACGAGATTCGCAAGAATCGAACTCAAGTGCGGAAAAGTCGCCAAAAAGCATGGAACTCAACAAAACGACACCGAAACGAACTCGGATGACAAAAAGTGCAGAATTAATCATTCTCAGAATGACGAAACGGCCATGAGCGAGTCGTCAAAACGGACTTTCGCCGAAAAAAGGAAATTACCGGAAATCGAAATTACGGGTATTACATTCTGTAACACCCCCAAGTTATTCAGGGATATTACAGCGCCGTAAGCCCCGCCGTGGGACCCACAAGGCTAAACATACGCGGAAACATAAAATTTGACCGATAAGGTCTACACACAATGGAATGAAAAACAATACCAAGGTATTCGAAACATAGCCAATGTATTCACAAACATCACAACTCGAATCAATACTTCGGCAAAACACAGGCCGGAATATCAAGGAAAAGGAAAACAATACTCGAGTATTCAATAGACAATCCAGTACAACGACACTGAACGGGAAACTCCAAACATAACTGGAAGAAAGACACAGTATCACACTTGCCCACCATCTTCATGCCGACCCGATACCTGCCTGTCCGCTCTCCTGGAACTCCGAAATACATAAAGTATTTCCCCATAAAGGGGTTAGCCGTCGAATAGCTAGTGCAAGTATATCAAGTATGAAACAGAATACTTCTCAACAATAAAGCAAGGGTAACCGTCAATTCATCAATTCAAGACTAGTATTCCTAATAACTAAATCTCATAGCATCGCAACAATACATATATGAATACCGTGGAACCGCACTGCAGGCTACGGAACCCTCGGAGGACCCGTCGGTCCGTCCCTGAGTGGTTAATTCATATTATCCATGGAATCGCACTGGAGGCTACGAAACCCTCGGAGGACCCGTCGGTCGTCCCGAGTGGATGTAAATAAGCATGCCATTAATATTTCATACTTTCAAAGTCGAACGCACATTCATAAATATATACTTGCCTTTGAGACATCGAGAAATCGAACGGAGGAAGGGTATGAGTTCGGTAGGTCCAAGAACGCGCTTCCGGCACCTAAACGATTCGCAAGGAGTATGATAATTACTCATCCATATTCAAACTACACGAAGGAACTCCCCAAACCCGTCTACGATTCATAAAGATATACGGATAATCAACTAAAGGTTGGAAAATCGTTCTAAATTTCACAAGTCCGAAAACGGCACAATCTAAACCATAAAATCGTAGGAAAGGTATACATACAGTATAGATACATCATAATCTCAAGGTTCTCAAGCTTCAAAGCGGTTAAAACGGACGAATCTACGAAAAACCCCAAAATTCCCAAAAGGTAGGGTTCTAAGGATTTTTACCTTGATTCGGACGTTAGGAGGAATTGGATGTTGAGAAATCCTTGTTCTCCAACCAAATATATTGTTGTTAGAAGGAAGATCGCTTCCAATCGCCCAAGATCGTCTCTCCCGAGCGATTTCCGTCGAAAAGGAGTGAAGTAGGTGAGAAATGACGAAATGGAAGTCAACTGCCATATTTATAACTGTCCAGTCTAGCGCACGCTACGCCTCCTTCATTAGCGTGCGCTAGCGAAGTCACCGGATAGTCCAGTGGTTTCTGCCGGTTCCGTTAGCGTGCGCTAATCGTCTGACACTAGCGTGCGCTAGTCCAAAATGTGGAACTTACTGTCTCTGCCCTGCTCAGCACTTAGCGTGCGCTAGCGCTAAGACTTAGCGTGCGCTATTCCATAACTCTAGCGTGCGCTAGCCGAAGCCTAGCGTACGCTACCTGATAGTCCAGAAAATCTGGTAACTTCACTGCCTCTGCTGACCAGCCCGGTAGCGTGCGCTACGGACGGGTGTTAGCGTACGCTACTAACCACGAATAGCGTGCGCAAACAACCCCTAGCGTGCGTTAATCCGCCAGTCCAGAGCGATTTGAAATGTGGGTTCGACTGGTGATCTTCTTAGCGCGCTACGGCTCAAAGCTAGCGTGCGCTAATCAGCGTAATTAGCGTGCGTTAGCCTAGGCCTAGCGTGCGTTATATCTCCGGTCCTTAACTTTTCCGCAAGTTCCTAAACGACATGATAAACAACTAAACGAGATACGAAACTCAAAAACATTATAAACAACATCTCCAAGCATTTACAGTGTGTTAACACAAAAGAAACGGCAAGGTCAAAATCGAAAAAGTACGGGTATTACATTCTCCCCCTCTAAAAGAAGTTTCGTCCCGAAACTTAAGAAATAAACAGTTCGGGGTATTCCACCCGCATCTTCTCTTCCGTCTCCCAAGTTGCCTCCTCGACTCCATGTCTCGACCATTGCACTTTAACCAGTGGAATGGTCTTATGCCGAAGCTGTTTCTCGCGACGCTCAAGGATCTTCACGGGTCTCTCCGGAAAGGTAATATCCTCGGCTACGCCAATCTCACTGTAGTCGATAATGTGGCTCGGATCCGGTACGTACTTTCTCAACTGAGACACATGAAAAACACTATGGACGTGACTCAAAGCTGGAGGTAACGCCAAGCGATAAGCTAAATCTCCAACTCGTCGAAATCTCGAAAGGTCCGATATACCTCGGACTAAGTTTCCCCTTTTTCCCGAAGCGGAAAACTCCACGGGTCGGCGACACCTTGAGCAAGACATGATCACCCACTTCGAAATCCAAGGGTCTACGACGAGTATCAGCATAAGATTTCTGACGACTCTGGGCAGCCAATAATCGGTCCCGGATAATAGTAATCTTTTCCTTAGTCTCCATCAACATATCCGGCTCCGTCCCAACTAGCTCAGAAGCCTCGTCCCAACACAATGGCGACCTACATCGCCTACCATATAGTGCCTCGAAGGGTGCCATTTGGATCGACGCATGCCAACTATTATTGTAAGCAAACTCGATCAACGACAAGTGAAGCTCCCAATCATTACTCCAGTCTAAGGCACAAGCCCGCAACATATCTTCCAACGTTTGAATCGTCCTCTCTGTCTGACCATCCGACTGAGGATGAAAAGAAGTGCTCAATCTCAACTCAGTACCCAAAGCCTGATGAACGGCCTGCCAAAAGTGCGACACGAAACGGCCGTCTCGATCAGAAACAATGGTCTTGGGGGTACCGTGTAACTTCACGATCTCAGCAATAAAGGTTCGAGCCAGTCTATCCGGTCCCCAAGTATCCTTAATACCCAAGAAGTGTGCAGACTTGGTCAACCGATCGACAATTACCCAAATCATATTCATTCCAGTCCGCGTTCTCGGCATGCCGGTGATGAAATCCATCGAGATGTCTTCCCACTTCCACTCGGGAATGGGGAGTGGTTTCAACAATCCCGCTGGTCGTTGGTGTTCGATCTTGACTTGTTGACACGTCAAGCACCGCAGTACAAACTCCGTAACATCCTTCTTCATGTTATTCCACCAAAAATTACGCTTCAAATCTTTGTACATCTTACTCGTCCCGGGGTGGATTGAGTAAGGCGTAGCATGCGCTTCTCGGAGAATTCTCTGTCTCAACTCTAAATCGTTCTAACACAAAGCCCGCCCGAAATCTCAAAATACTATCTTCGTGTACCATAAAGCCTGGAGCTTTTCCTTTAATTACATCTTCCTTCATTGAGAAATCATCGGGTCACTCCACTGTTTCCCTTTGATATCATCAACCAAGGGCGAAGTAATTTCGAGAGTACACAATCGCCCCTGTACTCGCCAAGCCAAACTTCGATCCCTTGTTCAATCAAATCCCGACGAATCTTCGTCGAGCCGTAAGAACCTCGAGCATTTGAAGAGACGCCGATTTGCGGCTCAAAGCATCCGCATAGCGACATTGGCTTTTCCGGTGGTAAAGAATCTCCAAATCATAATCCTTTATCAATTCTAACCAACGTCTCTGCCTCATATTTAGCTCCTTCGATCAAAATATATTTCAGGCTCTTGTGATCGGTATAAATCCGACACGGTGAACCGTATAAATAATGCCGCCAAATCTTGAGTGCGAAGACAATTGCGGCCAACTCTAAATCGTGAGTAGGATAATTCATCTCATAAGGTTTTAATTGTCGTGACGCAAAAGCTATTGTCTTATCATGCTGCATAAGAACACAGCCCAGGCCTTGACCCGAAGCGTCACTGTAAACTGCAAAGCCTTCGCTACCATGTGGTAAAGTTAGAATCGGCGCTGAAGTCAATCGTCTCTTTAGTTCATCGAAGCTCTGCTGTCTCTCATCCGTCCAAACAAACTTTTCGGTCTTCTGGAGTAATTTCGTAAGCGGTCGAGCGAGTTTCGAGAACCCTTCGACAAACCGACGGTAATACCCAGCAAGGCCCAAAAAGCTACGAACCTCCTTAACATTTTTAGGCGGTGCCCAGTCGAGCACTGCCTCTATCTTCTGCGGGTCTACGCGAACTCCTTCGGCCGAAATCACATGGCCAAGAAACATAACTTCTTCCAACCAAAATTCACATTTCGAGAATTTTGCATAAAGGTGCTCGGTTCTCAAAATGTCTAATATCAAACGCAAGTGTCGGGCATGTTCCTCCTTATCCCGAGAATAGATCAAGATGTCGTCAATAAAGACGACCACACACCTGTCGAGGTACTCGATGAATATTTTATTCATTAACTGCATGAAAACTGCCGGTGCATTAGTCAACCCAAAAGGCATGACTACAAATTCATAATGTCCATATCTCATCCGAAACGCCGTCTTCGGAACGTCGGACTCCCTCACCCTGAGTTGATAATACCCGGATCTTAAATCAATCTTCGAGAAAACCGCAGCTCCTTGCGATTGATCAAATAAATCGTCTATACGAGGTAGAGGGTACTTGTTCTTGATGGTTACTTTGTTCATTTCGCGGTAGTCGATGCATAAACGTAATGAACCATCCTTCTTCCTCACGAAAAGAACAGCGCACCCCAAGGCGAAGCGCTCGGTCCGATGTACCCTTTTTCCAAGTTCTCCCAATTGATTCTTCAATTCTTGCAACTCGGAAGGTGCCATCCGGTAAGGTGCTTTAGAAATCGGAGCCGCATCGGCTCCAAGTCCACGGTAAATTCTATCTCTCGATCTGGCGGTAATCCCGGGAGGTCATCCGGAAAAACATCGGGGTACTCACTAACAACCGGAATCGAAGAGAAATCGATTTCATTTCCTTCCGTTTTCAAGGCATAACACCAATAGCCCATATAACCTTTATTCAAAAGTTTTACGGCTTTCATGGCACTGATAAGTAACTTGGGTAGTCCCGACTTACACCCCAAAAATGAGTACTCCGATCCGTCTTTAGTCATCATGGTGATAACCTTGGTACGGTAGTTCATAATCGCTTGGTGCCTATCAAGCCAATCCTCGCCGAGGATTACTTCCTCGCCTTCCATATCAACTACAATCAAATTCGATAACCAATCCATATCGGATATAATCACCGGAAAATCTCTAATCTCCCGGTTTCCCACAATTCTATCCCCGCTAGGCAGTCTCACGATGAAGGGATCGCAAACAGTCAGACAAGTTATATTCAAACGGCGTACACACTCCAAAGAAATAAAAGAATGTGTAGCACCCGAATCAAAAAGTACACGGACTGGATGAGATAGGATATGAATGGTACCTGAAGCCACCGCCGCGTCGGGTTCGTCTGCTCGACGCATCTCATAAACTCGTGGTTGTACCGAACCGACGCTAGAGTTTCCCCCTCCAGCATTCTGACCCCGTCCCCGGCCCCTGCCGAAATTCTGCTGAGGTTGACCAGCTGGGGCAGAAGCCCGAGTGTCCAAAGTCTGATTCGGCTCGGAACAATAAGCCGCTCTATGTCCCATCTGTCCGCACGTGTGACACTTCAACGGTGGAAAGTGGCATTCCAAATTAATGTGGCCTGAACGGCCACAATTATAGCAAGTCACCGCGCGATTGGTGGTACCCGATGTAGGACGGGAACCCCTCTTTCCTTTATTAGAACGTGACGGCTGTCCGGCAGAACGGTTAGTTGTCTGTGACTTCTGAAAGTTGCCACTCTTAGAGTTAGAAAAATTCCCCGCTACTTTCTGCTTCTTCGATTCTTCCACGGTATCGTTGTCGGGGCTCAACATATCATGGGCTAAAGCTCTGTCCTGATACTCTTTCAGCGTGGTACAAGCAAATCCGGCCATGTACCGCCGTAAGTCCAAATTCATCCGCATATCAAAATAACGGATCTTATCACGCTCGTTACGTACTTGATCCTTCACATGGATCAATTGTTGATTGTACTCCACGATCGCCTGCGAAACGGGAATATCCTGTGGTTTAGCCTCGAAGAAGGCTCGGATTCGGCTCTCTCGTACCGGCCAAGGGCAAAACTCGGCCTCCAAGAGCTCCTTAAATTCATCCCACGAGGCAATACGATCCCGTGGCTTGATGACCTTCCACCAAGTAGCGGCCTCCTTAGTAAGGAAATACCGAGCAATTGGTACTTTCCTCACCTCGGCAATCAACCGCCTCGAAAATCTTCTCTAATTCCGCTAGCCGCCTTCCTGACTTAAGCAGTCTGTGGCACCGCCAAACTGTGGAGGGTGCATACGGATTACATTCTCAAGCAAGGCATCCGTGTTTGAGTTCGGGTTATTCACCAGCAGTTTGGGCCAAAATAGTCAACTTAGTAACCAAATGTTGAAGTGCATTCTCCACTCCAACGTCCGCGTTGTTCCCGACCGTCGATTGGTCGTGCCGACTCTCGGTGTCGGGATGCACCGAGTTCGACAAACCGTGGTTGGTCGATCCCGAATCAATCGATGGAAACGGCCGCGCCACACCTCTTCCTCGTCCCACGGCCACGACCACGGCCACGGCCCCTACCACCGGTGACATATCAAGAACACACAAGGTACGTAAGCACAATTCAAACACACGTCATTAAGGTGATCGATTCTCAAGAACATCCATAGATGAAGCATAATGAATAAGGAAACATCAGAAGAGTAAAAGGTCTTACAAGTACCGGTCGCACTGTGATGATGGCAGAGTAGTGATACTGTGGGAAGTTGACGACTCATTCGACCCAAAAGACCGACAGCCTAGGTATCCATAGACCTAAGCTCTGATACCATATTCTGTAACACCCCCAAGTTATTCAGGGATATTACAGCGCCGTAAGCCCCGCCGTGGGACCCACAAGGCTAAACATACGCGGAAACATAAAATTTGACCGATAAGGTCTACACACAATGGAATGAAAAACAATACCAAGGTATTCGAAACATAGCCAATGTATTCACAAACATCACAACTCGAATCAATACGTCGGCAAAACACAGGCCGGAATATCAAGGAAAAGGAAAACAATACTCGAGTATTCAATAGACAATCCAAGATAACGACCTTTGAACGGAAACTCCAAACATAATCGAAGAAAGACACGATTATCACACTTGCCCACCATCTTCATGCCGACCCGATACACCGTCCGCTCTCCCGGAACTCAAATACATAAAAGTATTTCCCCATAAAGGGGTTAGCCGTCGAATAGCTAGTGCAAGTATATCAAGTATGAAATGAATACTTCTCAACAATAAAGTAAGGGTAACCGTCAATTCATCAATTCAAGACTAGTATTCCTAATAACTAAATCTCATAGCATCGCAACAATACATATATGAATACCGTGGAACCGCACTGCAGGCTACGGAACCCTCGCAGGACCCGTCGGTCCGTCCCGAGTGGTTAATTCATATTATCCATGGAATCGCACTGCAGGCTACGAAACCCTCGTGAGGACCCGTCGGTCCGTCCCGGAGTGGATGTAAATAAGCATGCCATTAATATTTCATACTTTCAAAGTCGAGAACGCACATTCATAAATATATACTTGCCTTTGAGACATCGAGAAATCGAACGGAGGAAGGGTATGAGTTCGGTAGGTCCAAGAACGCGCTTCCGGCACCTAAACGATTTGCAAGGAGTATGATAATTACTCATCCATATTCAAACTACACGAAGGAACTCCCCAAACCCGTCTACGATTCATAAAGATATACGGATAATCAACTAAAGGTTGGAAAATCGTTCTAAATTTCACAAGTCCGAAAACGGCACAATCTAAACCATAAAATCGTAGGAAAGGTATACATACAGTATAGATACATCATAATCTCAAGGTTCTCAAGCTTCAAAGCGGTTAAAACGGACGAATCTACGAAAAACCCCAAAATTCCCAAAAGGTAGGGTTCTAAGGATTTTTACCTTGATTCGGACGTTAGGAGGAATTGGATGTTGAGAAATCCTTGTTCTCCAACCAAATATATTGTTGTTAGAAGGAAGATCGCTTCCAATCGCCCAAGATCGTCTCTCCCGAGCGATTTCCGTCGAAAAGGAGTGAAGTAGGTGAGAAATGACGAAATGGAAGTCAACTGCCATAATTATAACTGTCCAGTCTAGCGCACACTACGCCTCCTTCATTAGCGTGCGCTAGCGAAGTCACCGGATAGTCCAGTGGTTTCTGCCGGTTCCGTTAGCGTGCGCTAATCGTCTGACACTAGCGTGCGCTAGTCCAAAATGTGGAACTTACTGTCTCTGCCCTGCTCAGCACTTAGCGTGCGCTAGCGCTAAGACTTAGCGTGCGCTATTCCATAACTCTAGCGTGCGCTAGCCGAAGCCTAGCGTACGCTACCTGATAGTCCGTAAAATGCAGTAACTTCATCGCCTCTGGCGGCCGGCCCGTGGCGTGCGCTACGGACGGGTGTTAGCGTACGCTACTAACCACGAATAGCGCGCGCTAACAACCCCTAGCGTGCGTTAATCCGCCCGATCCGAAGCGATTTGAAATGTGGGTTCGACTGATCGATCTTCTTAGCGCTACGGCTCAAAGCTAGCGTGCGCTAATCAGGCAGAATTAGCGTGCGTTAGCCTAGGCCTAGCGTGCGTTATATCTCCGGTCCAGAACATTTCCGCAAGGTCCTAAACGACATGATCAACAACTAAACGAGATACGAAACTCAAAAACAATATCAACAACATCTCCAAGCATTTACGGAGTGTTAACACAAGAGAAACGGCAAGGTCAAACAGTCAAAAAAGTACGGGTATTACACATTCTACCCTCCTTAAAAGAAGTTTCGTCCCGAAACTTAAAACAAGTAGGGAGAGGAAATATACCACCAGGGATATTTCAATGAGATGCACAAGAATGCATAACTAAGGCCCAACAGTGAAACGTTACAAACAACGCAACGGAATATACGGCGTGAAAACACGCTCCACGACGACCAACACAACGCCACCGGTAGAGACATAATAAAACCAACAAGTGACAAGCGTCATCAAACAGATAATATAATCGAGTCGATTATCTGAACAATCACAAAACACAACGAACAAAAATCAATACGATTGACCAACCCAACGGTTCATCAATCAAAACGCGAGCCAAACGCTGAACAAATACGGAATTCCACCGCCCAATGGTTGGAAGATCGAAACGAGACTAATTTCTCGAACTTAAGGGAATTACGAAGAAGTCTGAACATTCAACAATCACAAAACGAGATCAACAAAAAACGATCAATCAAACGATCGAACCACAACGATCGAGACAACAAAAAACGAACAATCACGTTCGAATCACGAAGAACAATCAAATTCAAACAACAACTCCAAGGTTCACATCTCGACTCGAGACAATATATGATCCGGTGAAAACAACAACATGTGCCTTCACATAAGATCCACAGGAAAGGGAATAGAAATTGAAAAGTCACAACGACAAACGAGTTATTCCGAAACAATACCACGCTCGTTCGATCAACAAAAGCAAGGGGCAGGACAAGCTCAGAAAATGTCAACGAACATAAACGAGTCGACAGAGTCGAAAATACAGAAGTTCAAAATCCGATCCACTTCGAATAAAAGAACTAATAGAACCAAAAGATGTCACTTCCGAACAAGGTTCACAAGAATCGAACCGGACTCGGAAATGTCACAATGATAACCAGATCGACCCAAAACAAGATCATAGCTCATTCGAATGACGAAACCGAAATACAGAACAAGTCCAGAAAGTATCAACGAACACGAGCGAGTTGATAGACCTGAGAAAGAGGAAATGCAGAAGTCCAAAAACAATACGGGTATTACATTCGACCTCTTATAAAATAAATGTCGTCCCCGCAACTCACAACAACGGAAACAAGGTAATAACACAAAAAGCAACCGATAGAAAAATCTCCCATGGGCCTCTCAGAGCCGATCCTGATATCTGTGCTGAAGTTCGCGCCCCGAAAGACTCGAAACCCAACTCGCAAAACTGGATCCTGTGACGAGAAAGATAATTGGTACGTGCATGCCCCCGGCACACCACGGTTGAAACACCTCGGCTCAGCATACCGAAAATACAACTGCTAGGTACAATGGAATATAATGTCGCAAAACAACAAACCGGAGATGCCAACTTGGCATAACATATCAACACATACTAAAATCACAACAACCACGGCATTGTTCGACAATTACAACAGCCCGAACGATAGCCAGTACACAATCACAAACCTCATGAACAATCACCCATGTGCATAAACGCACAAAAATCCAAGCTTCAACAGCTCACACTCGTGCGACAACACGCAAATCACCACGAGGCGTCAAATAGTAAATATGAGTTCACACCTCTCACAGAGGGCTAGTACAACAAATGCGTGGCAACGCCTCGACGTTCATGCCACCAATTCGATCATACTCGGGAGCAAACATCATAACGACAATGCGAACATCATACATACATACCCATCCCTCAAACGGGAATGGATAGGTTTTAAAAACGAAAACCTTCTTTTGAAAATAATTTAGAAAAACACCGGTTGATCTTGAGTATCACCTTTCAAAAAAAACACAAACGTGAAACATCGTTATCGAGACTTTGGAGAACCATTTCGCATTTGATAAAAATGAGGACACTTTCTCTTAGTGAAAAACTTTCAGAATATTCGATCCTCGGGTCAAAGTAAAAGTGTTTATAAAACATTGAAAAATATCTCAAAACATTTTGGTCCTCGAGGTAGAAGAATTCCGAAATATATCGTGGCACCTTGGAAGTACCACGAGAAAACAATTCATTTTAAACGTACGTCTCGAAATTTATTTCTAGGATACTCAAGGTTTTCAAAGATAATTCAATGGGCTAGAATGCCCAAAAATCTTAGGTAATTACAAGGAACATTATAGCGCTGTGGGTCCCGCGCCGGAATCCACCAGGATAAAAACCATTTACAAAAACGCCAAAAAGGCCGATGACGGTAATATTTCAAAAACTCACAAAAGCCATTTACAAAATACTAAATACCGTCATAAGAATTTCGCCAAAACGATCAAGGCCATAATGCCAAAAACTCGGTTAAGGGAATCGATTTTCAAAATAAAACTCAGTCGGTAAAATACCGAAAGCCATTACAAAAGAACTCACGCAGCGGATAAAAAAAATACAGTCCAACATGCAGAATCCAATTGAATACGTCTCACAGCATCTAGTTTAAACATATAACAAAACCATTCCTCGGAATTTCTCACGAACTCAATCGTCGATACCTTTTCGAAATCCATCAAGGTTTACAACTTCCACACCATACCACACCACCCGGTGGTTCAAAGATAAAACAATAATGTGCCTAGTTCTATACACATACTATATGCCACAAGTACTAAACACAATTATATTACACAATACTGTGTAAATAAAATCATGCACCGCAATTAACTCACTAAGATAAAATCGAGATACACAGGTACTTCGCATAAAAGAGGAGACTTACATCCACAGGTCGCACGGAGGTGACAGTCGCCCACGATACTAATCTCGTCCGACAACATAACCGACACGTTGTGACTACGCACAACTCAATTTGTCACTGATGACTCGAACGACAAGACAACACATTACTCGACAAATCACGACTTGACTTGACCCAACAGCCTAGGTTTACGCAACCTAAGCTCCGATACCATAAATGTAACATCCCCAAATTCATATGGGAATATTACACGCCGTAGACCCTTTCCACAAGGATCTACCAGGCTAAACATCCATAAACAACCAAATGTTTGCCCGACCAGAGTCAAACAATAAAATAATACATACCGTTATGGTCACTTACACGTGAATACACAGACCGATGAGGTCACACAACCCCAATCAACAAAACTGGCTTAAACGACATTACCCACACAGGGGTCGAAATATAATACAACGGAAGACTGGAATCAACTCTGACAACACAACAAAAATCAAACAACTCTCGACTCATGATTAGTATCGCATCTCGTCATCCTCTTGTGCCAATCCTATGACTGCTCCCCTAAATCTGCATGTACCTGGACGCAAAACAGACATCCACCCCCCGATTACTCGGGGGTTAGTAAAACTCCACTGTTTTGCTAGTGCAAGTATCAAATCATACGAAATATAACAAGTAAATAATAATCGTGAATCAAATATAATAATCAAGTATCAAAATATTCCCGGGAGGTTTTCACAAGGAAAGATAAGCTATGAAGCATTCGAAAATAAGATTATCATCTCAGGAATTTTAGAATTTCAAAACCTTTCAAAAATATTAGGGTCTTAACCCAAATGTTAAATTGTATTTCAACAATTTACAGTACGAAAACATTTCCATAAATCTCGTGGGGCTCGGCCCAACATTCTTTTCTTAAAACTTTCTTATAAAAAGTTTGATTTACAAAACATGATTCATGACACCGTGATCCCCTGTCACGTGTCTCCGTAGGTTCAACAACCCGCACAGACTTAACCAATCACAACAATCACAACAATCAATCATGCTCATGACTCCGTGATCGCTTGCCACGAGTCTACGTAGGTTCAACAACCCACACGGATTGAGCCAACACAACAATCACCACAACCAGTCCCGGCCCTGTGAACCTGTGTCACGTGTCACCGTAGGTTCCATCGAACCCGCACGGTTGGACGTACTGTGTCCTAATCCCATGAACCTGTGCCATGAATCATCGTAGGCCTCGTCAGACCCGCACGATTGGACCTCAGCACCACACACTAAGTTCTGATCCCATGGACCTGTGCCATGAATCCTCGTAGGCCCCGTCGAACCCGCCCGAGTGAACTTAGCGTTCCAGCACACCACATTCACATTCACATAACATACAACAATGAGCACAATTAGTCAATCACGTTGGTCACCACAAAATCGTACATCACACGCACATAACACAATCTCAATACTCTCAACAAAACTATCATCAATCAACGACACACAACCAATATAACACACATTCGGTACACAATACATTGAACAACCAAGTGTACAACCGTCCATATGTACGTCGCAATCCTGCACAAATGGCACAACACCTAACACGTATACCAATATAACATTATTATCAGAAAGCCTTCAAATTGCGGAATACACAACCAATTCAAACGGAACATATTTATGAAGGCAAGCAAAATCATCATAAATATCATACGTGATTACTAGTCGCAAGATACAAGTCGTATAATAAGATACTTGCCTTAATAACCGCTAC
Source organism: Orobanche coerulescens (assembly GCA_033398695.1). Lineage (NCBI taxonomy): Eukaryota > Viridiplantae > Streptophyta > Magnoliopsida > Lamiales > Orobanchaceae > Orobanche > Orobanche coerulescens. The sequence continues at coordinate 68,253,203 of CM065815.1, forward strand.
CGAACGCTCCGAAGAACTCGATTCGACCGGGAAGCTCGAACCCCAAAGAAGGCAACGAACGGAAGGGTTCCGACTCGAGTTCTTCACAAGAAACTCGACCCTAACAACATATAATCAATAAATCATCGATCATACGAGGAAGAATAATCGTAGAACGCCCGAAAACCCCTCTATGACATTATACCGGACACCTTCAAGGCGTCGATCAAGAACTCGACAAAAACAACGAATCGATACCATCCAACCATGGAATAATAAAGTAAATGATATAATACATCTAAATAATCATCAATCCATCACAATCCTAAGTTAAATCGGATTAAACGGACAAAATCGAACAAAATACCCAAAATCCCCAAAATTAGATTTCTATAAAATCTGACCTGATTCGGTCGATCAAATGATGTTATAGGATGGATGATTGATGATATGAACTCCAAGACTTCATGGATTGATTGTCCAATAACATCTCTTCATGATTCCTACACCTCCAGCCGCGGAAGAGAAGGAAGAGAGTGAGAAAATGGGTGAAAACCCCATTGGGGGCCTTAAATAAGTGCCGCCGGTAGATTACGACGTAATCGCCAAGGCTTACGTACGTAACCGAGTCACTGCCCTAAATCTGCCGGCCCGTTACATACGTAACCAGCTAGGGCCTTACGTACGTAACCGGACTTACGTACGTAACTGCCGAGCACTAACGGCCGTAACTCGGCCGCCCGGCCCACCGCCGGCCATGACTCGGCCGGGGCCAACTCCGATGGCCCGAACGACCCCGAAACCCGAACCTGAATACAAATTGAAGATACGGTTACGAAGTACTCGCAAAGACGAACTCGAGCACTAAGAGAACACACGATTCCGACCACCCGAAGGCTCGAAATTCGGCAACGGAAAGTAATTACCCCAAACTTTGGGAAATTACGAAAATGGCCCAAAACGTCCGAAAATCACGATACGTGATCGAATAACCAAACCGAAGTTTACAAAACGTCTAACAAAGTTAAACGGACTTACGGGAAACTCGAAACAGCAGTTTCGAACGAGATTCGCAAGAATCGAACTCAAGTGCGGAAAAGTCGCCAAAAAGCACGGAACTCAACAAAACGACACCGAAACGAACTCGGATGACCAAAAGTGCAGAATTAATCATTCTCAGAATGACGAAATGGCTATGAGCGAGTCGTCAAAACGGACTTTCGCCGAAAAAAGGAAATTACCGGAAATCGAAATTACGGGTATTACAAGGCCCATGAGCGTAGCGCACGCTAATAGGTCACGAAACCAGTCCAGTGGCCCCTGGACAGAACTGCACCTACCGAGTAGCGTGCGCTAGAAAGAAGAAAGAGCGTGCACTAAGCAGTCGATAGCGTGCGCTAGCTATCGACCTTAGCGTGCGCTAACAAAGCCCCAGTCCCAGTCCAGTAGCTCCTGGACTGCCTCTGGACTGCCAGTTAGCGTGCGCTACACATTCAGTAGTGTGCGCGAACCACAACGCCGTAGCGTGCGCTATGCCATAAGCATTAGCGTGCGCTACACCACAAAATCCCAGAAACTCACATAGTGATCCGAAACGCCTCCAAACAAATGTCCCAACAAGGCACACCTAAACATGGCACAAAATTTCAACGATGAGGACAATAACAATCCGATAAAACCCCGAAAACTCAACGAATCCAGAACAAAAATCTCGGGTATTACAGAATATGCATTAATAAGGTATAAACTCCCCCTGAAAGTATTATCTCCCCCTTTGTAAATATAAATTGTTAAAAATTAATTTTTGGGGATCCAACCTATAGTTGGCTTCTCTTTCGAGACGTAGACGATATTTGAAACAATTGTTCCTTTAGGAACCCAAATTTTCATGATGTTAATCGTCCGTCTTGGGCTTTTGCAATTCGAAATGTGCCCGATTTTCAAACATTTTTCACACCGGGGTATTTTGAAATTTACGGATTCATTTTTAGATCATGGTTTGAATCCTAACCCCTCTTTATTTAAAGTATATTTTTGAAACGAGAGCAAATTTTTCAAATTTCTCGTTTCTGAGTGAAAATTTCTTCGTTAAATTTTTTAGCTCGGTTTGAACTTTAACAAGATCATTCTTTAAAATATTCTCGTTTTCAACGCATTTTGAATGATTGATTTCAACGAATTTTCCCTTTTCTAGAATTTTGGAATTTTCATTTTCCAATGATTTGTTTTTAAATTGAAGGGATTTAATTTCTTTTAAAGCATTTTGATAATTGGTATGTAATAGCTCGAATGCTTCAAAAAGTTCGTCGTAAGAGTTACTTACTTGGCTTTCGACGTCGCTGTCGTTGAATGAACTCCGGGCCATAAGTGCGAGATTATTTTGATTCATGAAATCATCATCAGGATCTTTGTCACTCCATGTTGCAACTAGGACTTCCTTTTGTTTTACTCGACAGTTCTTAGTAAAGTGGCCTGGTTTACCATATAATTGACAGGTGTTGTCGAATTTCTTAGATTCACCCTTTTGGATGTCCTGCTTCCTCCGGTTTAATAAGTGTTGGAACTTATTAATATTCTTGGCATAATATGCCAATTCTTCGTCGCTTCCGTCCACCGGAATTTCTTCTTTCTTTCTCGACATCTTAGCCTTCATGGCTATCGACCTTTCCTTCGGTTTCGGTTTGGCATTTCGAGATTTTAGAACAATCTCGTAGTTGATAAGCGAACCAACGAGAGCACTAAAATCGAGAGTATTTAAATCTTTTGATTCCATTATTGCCGTAACCGTACCGTCCCATTCTTGAGGTAGTGATCGGAGAATTTTCTTTACTTTCTCACTACTCAAAAGTGGTTTCCCGAAACATGCTAATCCATTAGTAATAACCGAAAAACGGTCAAGCATTATCGTGATGGATTCATTGTCCTTCATTTGGGATAATTCGTACTCGTGAAAGAGCATGTTAATTTTCGTCTCCTTGACTTGAGACGTACCTTCGTGTGTTACCTAAAGCATTTTCCAAATTTCTTTGGCACTATCACACGATGATATCCGGTTGTGTTCTTCCGGATTTAAGGCACAATAAAGGAGTTGAGTTGCCTTACAATTGTAGTGGTCATTTTTCCAATCGGAATCGTCATATTCTTCGAAAGTTTTGAGAGTACCGTTGGAATTTGTCGGAATTTTCGGACCAAGACAAATCACCTTCCAAAGCTCGATGTCATATGCTCGGATGAATATAGACATCTTCTTCTTCCACGTCATGAAGTTTGAGCCATCAAAAAATGGTGCTCGGTTGAGAGCAAGGCCTTCGACGGGAGCAAGTTGAAATGCCATTGGATCTTTTCTCCTCGAATGTAAAGCCGCTTATAGGAGTACCGCTCCGATACCAATTGTTGGTATAAAATCGGATATTTGCACTGTTTGTGTGGAAGCGTAAATAAATTGCAGAAAATAAATCACATAAGGATTTATAGAGGTTCGGCTATTAACGAAGCCTACGTCCTCTCTCGATGTATCTTTTTCTATAAGAGTAAGATCAAAACCTCTACGCCTCTCTTCTATCGGTCGAGTGATTACCGTTACAAGCTCGTCTTCAATTGGTCCGAGTAAAACTATTTTTCCTTTTCTATTGGATAAGGAATCAACCACTCTAGCTTTCTATTGGTACTAGATAAACCTCACTAAGATAGCGATTGCGATTCTAACAATGTCGGATCCTTGATCCTAATAACACCGAATCCAATCGTATCTTTTCTTTTACCTCTCGTGTATAATGTTGAATGTATAAACACTCAAACTAACAATATAAGCTCAATATTGCAACAACAATATCAATATGAATAAGTAATCAATGTATCTCTTGCTTGAAGTTGTTGTATGGAATAATGCCAAAGATGTGGTATTTATCGACTTCATCCACCAAACTAGCCGCTAGTCTGTTTTGACTAATTAGCGTGTGCTAGGCTTTCTCTTTAGCATGCGCTAGTCTGTTCCAGTTTCAGTCCAGTAGCTTCGTTTCTCCTTTAGCGTAAGTTATGAACTTTGTGTTACGTACGTTATCTGACTAACTTAGCGTACGTTAACCATGATTGAGTAGAGTGCGTTAACGTAATATATCCGTTGCCTTCACTTGTCAAACAATCCGTTTGATACTTGACTTTCCACCGAATCTTTCCAACGTTCTGATTGACTTGATTCAAACTGATATTTAGCGTGCGCTAAATATCATCTATTGCATGCGCTAATACTTACTTCATTGCATACGTCATTCTGTGTTTGAATATCTTCCCAACGGTAACAATCCTTCGATAGCCTGCGTTAATGACTATATGTAGCGTGCGCTACCTCATCAGCTAACTTCACTTCAGGTAACTTTGAACTTGGCTGATATGCAGATGACTTCCCGTTAGCGTGCGCTAGCCTATGATGTTTTGCGTGCGCTAATGCTGTCCAGATTGCAAATTTTTTCATCTTCGTCTGCTTCGTCGTTTTGCTTCGCCTTTATGTTGTTTTGTTTTGTTTAGCAACTTAATCATCAAAACATAATTTATTAATATGTGGAATAAATATTCCAACAATCTCCCCCTTTTTGATGATTACAAAACAACTCTTGAATTGGATAAAACCTGAAAGGTAAAAATATATCTATATGTATATTTATACGAATCAAAGTTTTCGGCTTTGATCGTTTCGTTAGTTTCTCCAATCCTTTTCTTTTTCTGTCATTTTCGACTACTTCACATTTCATTATTCAATTTTTCAACTCCTTCGTTTCTCCCCCTTTTTGTATGCTTTCTTTTCTTTTTCGACTTCTTCGATTTTTATTTTTCTCCTCCTTCTATTTTGCAGGTTTTTCTCGTCATATCTTTCATGACGCTTTTATCCGATTCAACTTCTTCTCCCCCTTTTTGTATTCAGCAAAAAGTTCAAAAAAAATATAGCGGATACCAATGAAATATAAATATGCATGAAACCAATTAATGAATATGCATTAATAAGGGTTTAAACTCCCCCTGAAAGTATTATCTCCCCCTTTGTAAATATCAATTGTTAAAAAATAATTTTTGGGGACCCAACCTATAGTTGGATTTTCTTTCAAGACGTAGACGATATTTGAAACAATTGTTCCTTTAGGAACCCAAATTTTCTTGACTTTAATCGTCCGTCTTGGGCTTTTGCAATTCGAAATGTGATGCTCGATATTCAAACATTTTTCACACCAGGGTATTTTGAAATTTACGGATTCATTTTTAGATCGTGGTTTGAATCCTAACCCCTCTTTATTTAAAGTATATTTTTGAACCGAGAGCATATTTTCAAATTTCTCGTTTCCGAGTGAAAAATTCTTCGTTGAATTTTTTAGCTCGGTTTCAATTTTACAAGATCATTCTTTAAAATATTCTCGTTTTCAACGCATTTTGAATGATTGATTTCAACGAATTTTCCCTTTTCTAGAATTTTGGATTTTCATTTTCCATTGATTTCTTTTTAAATTGAAGGGATTTAATTTCTTTTAAAGCATTTTGATAATCGGTATGTAATAACTCGAATGCTTCAAAAAGTTTATTGTAAGAGTTACTTACTTGGCTTTTGACGTCGCTGTCGTCGAATGAACTCTGGGACATGAGTGCGAGATTATTTTGATTCATGAAATCATCATCAGGATCTTCGTCACTCCATGTTGCAACTAAGACTTCCTTTTGTTTTACTCGACAGTTCTTAGCAAAGTGGCCTGGTTTACCACATAATCGACAGGTGTTGTCGCATTTCTTAGATTCGCCCCTTTGGATGTCCTGCTTCCTCCGGTTTAATAAGTGTTGGAACTTATTAATATTCTTGGCATAATATGCCGATTCTTCGTCGCTTTCGTCCACCGGAATTTCTTCTTTCTTTCTCGACATCTTAGCCTTCATGGCTATCGACCTTTCCTTCAGTTTCGGTTTGGCATTTCGAGATTTTAGAACAATTTCGTAGTTGATAAGAGAACCAACGAGAGCACTAAAATCGAAAGTATTTAAATCTTTTGATTCCATTATTGTCGTAACCGTACTGTCCCATTCTCGAGGTAGTGATCGGAGAATTTTCTTTACTTTCTCACTACTCGAAAGTGGTTTCCCAAAACATGCTAATCCATTAGTAATAACCGAAAAACGGTCAAGCATTATTGTGATGGATTCATCGTCCTTCATTTGGGATAATTCGTACTCGTGAAGGAGCATGTTAATTTTCGTCTCCTTGACTTGAGACGTACCTTCGTGTGTTACCTCAAGCATTTTCCAAATTTCTTTGGCACTATCACACGATGATATCCGGTTGTGTTCTTCTGGATTTAAGGCATAATAAAGAAGTTGAGTTGCCTTACAATTGTAGTGGTCATTTTTCCAATCAGAATCGTCATATTCTTCGAAAGTTTTGAGCATACCGTTGGAATTTGTCGGAATTTTTGGACCAAGACAAATCACCTTCCAAAGCTCGATGTCATATGCTTGGATGAATATAGACATCTTCTTCTTCCACGTCATGAAGTTTGAGCCATCAAAAAATGGTGCTCGGTTGAGAGCAAGGCCTTCGACGGGAGCAAGTTGAAACGCCATTGGATCTTTTCTCCTCGGATGTAAAGCCGCTTATAGGAGTACCGCTCCGATACCAATTGTCGGTATAAAATCGGATATTTGCGCTATTTGTGCGGAAGCGTAAATAAATTGCAGAAAATAAATCACACATGGATTTATAGAGGTTCGGCTATTAACGAAGCCTACGTCCTCTCTCGATGTATCTTTTTCTATAGAAGTAAGATCAAAACCTCTACGCCTCTCTTCTATCGGTCGAGTGATTACCGTTACAAGCTCGTCTTCTATCGGTCCGAGTAAAACCGTTTTTCCTTTTCTATTGGATAAGGAATCAACCACTCTAGCTTTCTATTGGTACTAGATAAACCTCACTAAGATAGCGATTGCAATTCTAACAATGTCGGATCCTTGATCCTAATAACACTGAATTCAATCGTATCTTTTCTTTTACCTCTCGTGTATAATGTTGAATGTATAAACACTCAAACTAACAATATAAGCTCAGTATTGCAACAACAATATCAATATGAATAAGTAATCAATGTATCTCTTGCTTGAAGTTGTTGTATGGAATAATACCAAAGATGTGGTATTTATAGCCTTCATCCACCAAACTAGCTGTTAGTCTGTTTTGACGAATTAGCGTGCGCTAGGCTTTCTCTTTAGCGTGCGCTAGTCTGTTCCAGTTCCAGTCCAGTAGCTTCGTTTCTCCTTTAGCGTACGTTATGAACTTTGTGTTACGTACGTTATCTGACTAACTTAGCGTACATTAACCATGATTGAGTAGCGTGCGTTAACGTAATATATGTAATATCCGCAATTTTCGATTTCCGGTAATTTCTTTTTTTTTAGTGGAAGTTCATTTTGACAACTCTCTCATGACCGTTTCGTCATTCTGAGGATGATTAATTCTACACTTTTTGTCATCCGAGTTCGTTTCGGTGTTGTTTTGTTGAGTTCCGTGCTTTTTAGCGACTTTTCCGCACTTGAGTTCGATTCTTGCGAATCTCGTCCGAAACTGCTGTTTCGAGTTTCCCGCAAGTCCGTTTAACTTTGTTAGACGTGTTCCGAACTTCGGTTTTGTTATTCGATCACGTATCGTGATTTCCGGGCATATTGGGCCATTTTGTAATTTCTTAAAAGTTACGGGTATCCGTATCTGGAATTGTTGTCTCGACCCGTTTCTTGGTCGCGTATGATTAATTATGGTATTATGTTTTCATTTCGGGCCATTGATGTTGTCGGCGAACTTTTCGTCGTGTTCGTTCCGTACGTTTTCGGAAATCGGGTCGTCGAGCCCTGGTGGTCGCATCGCCGACGGACGCGGATCGCCGGGACGATTGCGGGCACCGGCCGGACAGATGCGGCAGGAACCGGCGTAGCGCACGCTACTGCCGGAAGGCTGCGCGCGCTAACCGATAGGTGTAGCGCACGCTAGCCTGGTCGACCAACGCACGCTATCGGGCCGGACAGTGGGGTCTTTGGGGTTCTGGAATCAGGAAGGATCGGCAGGTAGCGCACGCTACGCCGAGCGTAGCGCGCGCTAGTCGGCAGGCGTAGCGCACGCTGTCGGCCGACTAGCGTACGTTACCTGGCCGGGCAGTTCAGTCCAGAGGCTACTGGACAGGTCGGCTAGTGCGCGCAGGCTTCCGGCCGTAGCGCACGCTAGCGGGAGTCGGGCGGACAGACTTGGTCGGCAGAATTGGTCGGTGGTGCCGGGTCATGCGGGCCATGGCCGAGAGTGCTCGGCCGGTACTGGCCGATAGCGCACGCTAGTCCGGGAAGGCTAGCGCACGCTAGTTCCGGCCCAGTATATATATGACAGACCAGCCACTTTTCACTTCGTTTTTCATTTCCTTCGTTCTCCGTCCGCGGCTGGCGATTCATGGGCGACGAAGCCATGTTGTTTAACAACAAATCCATGAAGTTCTTGAGTTCATAACATCAATCAATCGTCCGTTATCATCCTTTGATCCAGCGAATCAAGGTAATCTTCCTTAGAACCCTAATTTCGTGAATTTGGGGATTTTTGCATTTTCGTCCGATTCGTTCCGTGTTGTTGATTAATTCATGATGGGTATGATTAATCTTGGTAGTATTCTTGTGTTTAACATCATTTAATCCATTGTTCTTCGTCGAATCGAAGTATATTTCTTGATTTCCTTCAAATTGAATTTTTGGGGGATTTGTCCCCGATCTCGTTTTTCATCCGTTTTCGATGGATTGATTATGGTTAAATGATGTTGTTAAACATATTCTATGGATTTTATATCCATATTTCAACTTGGAATTCCGTTTTCGGGTTTTGACAGAACGAATCGTGTTCTTGGCCGTTTTGGGGGAAATCCGTGAACTTTCGTCATTCGTTCTTTGAATTCAACGGCTTTGAGTCGTGTTATGGAATTCATTTCATTGTTATTATTTGTCCTTCGTAGTTTATGAACGTGAGCTGGCATTCGGTGGAGTCGGCGGGTTCGTAGTCGGTTCGGGCCAACCTACTTCGGTCGATTCTCCGCGTTGTTCTTATTCGAGGCAAGTACCTTGTCCATACAATTCTTGTTTTGTGAATATGATGATTGGTGATCGTCTAAATGTGTTTGTGTGGTCGTTTGAATTGAACTTTCAAAATATTCGATTAGCCTCGTTAAAGGCTCTCTTTCAAAACGCGTGTGTTTTGTAATTGTGTGGGTTGTAAGTGACTACGTGGATATTTGGATATGTTTGGTGTTGATGTTGCGCTTGATAATACGTGTGTACGTATATTATCTCTTTTCGGTGCGTTTTGGTTTGATGTGGTGTTTTGCTAAGTGTTTGATGCCTCTAGTTGAATTGTTTGGATATCCTTGGTGTGATATGTTATTTGTGCATGATTGTTTCGCTCACCGCGGGTTAGTTCGACGGGGCCACGGCGGGAATCCAATGGTAGAGCCCTGGATTCACGAGTGGTGAATGTATTTTACTCACCGTGGGTTGGTTCGACGGGGCCACGGCGGGAGTCCAATGGTAGAGCCCTGGATTCACGAGTAAAAACTTCACATGTTGGTGTATATTTAGTGAATGTACTTTACTCACCGTGGGTTGGTTCGACGGGGCCACGGCGGGAGTCCAATGGTAGAGCCCTGGATTCACGAGTAAAACTTCACGAGTTGATATTGATTTCTATCTCCGTTGAGGACGCGTGATGTGGGTTTTAACCTCAGGAATCTGTTGTCGGTTTTCTATTTGCGAAAATAAAACCTTTGGGTGTGACTCGTTGATTTTGGAAAGATTAGGATTTGAAAATCCTAAATTGTTTTCTATTAAAACTCTCGATGGCATTTTAAACTGTTTTACAAATTGTTTCCCCTTAATTGTGGTCTTTCGCTGAATGTTTTACCCAAACTCTTGCCTCGAAGTACTTTTCATTATGTTTGGATCTTTGAGGATTCCTGGTTATTGTTATTCGTGGAATGTGAATTGTATGGCTCGTATTTTTGCACTTGTACTTGCACTAGCAAAACAGGAGTTTAGCTAACCCCCGAGTATTCGGGGGGTGGATGTCTATTTTTGCATTCAGGTTTTGGAGCATGGCACAGGGTCGGCACGAAGGATGATGAAAGATGAACGATACTAATCACACGAGGATCCGTTGATGTCGTATTGGTCTAGTTGTATTTTCTTTTCCGCTGCAGTATCTTTTCCCCGTTGTACGGGAGTTTATTGTATTTTGACCCCTGCGTGGGTATGTGTTTGGAATTGAGTTGTATGTTATTATTGAAAGACCACATCGGTCTACTGAGTCATTTTAGCCTTAAAGGCGATGTTTGATTTTAGTTATCAGCCTGGTAGATCCTCGAGGAGAGGGTCTACGGCGTATAATATCCCTGAGTGGTTTGGGGGTGTTACAGAATGGTATCAGAGCTTAGGTTGTGGAAACCTAGGCTGTCGGGTCAGTGGTGTCTATTGAGTTTTTGTCTCGTCGGATTTTGTCTGACTAAGTCGTGTCGCGACGCGTCGTCTGAGTTTGTTGGTCGTGATTAGTATCGTGGGCGATCATCATCTTCGTGTGACCTGTGGATGTAAGTCTCCCTTCTTTGTGTTGTGCCTCGTGTGACACGAGCTATTTTTATGATTATGAATTAATTGACGGAATCCTCTTATGGATTTTGATTTCGTGATATGTGATTATTTGACTCCTATTTTTCGTTCATATGAGGAGTGGTGTTTACTGTTTATCGCCTCGTGGTGATTTGCGTGTTGTCGCACTAGTGTGAGTTGTTAAAGGTTGGTTTTTGTGCGTTATACACATGGGTGATTATTTCATGATGTTTGTGATTGTGTGCTGGCTATCGTTCGGGATGTTGTAATCGTCGAACGATGCCGTTGTTGTTGTGATTTTTGTATGCGTTGATATGTTATGCTGAGTTGGCATCTCCGGTATGTTGTTTTGCGGTGTTTTGTTCCATTGTATCGAGCATTTGTATTTTCGGTATGCCGAGCTGAGACGTTTCAACCGTGATGTGCCGGGGCATGCACGTGTATGTTGTCCTCCTCGTCGGTAACACATTTCAAGTGTGGACTCGATGGACACCGAATTCAATGTTGCGAATTGGCTACCGAGACTTTCGGAGTTCGCGCTCCAGCGCAGTTATCAGAATCGGCTTTGAGAGGCCTTTGAAGGATGTTTCTGTCGGTTGCTTGTTGTGTTGTCGCCTTGATTTCGTTGTTGTGAGTTTCGGGGACGACACTTCTCTTAGAAGAGGTCGAATATAATACCCGTATTATATTTGGCTCCTGCATTTTCTCTTTCTCAATTCTATCGGCTCGCTCGTGTTCGTTGATACTTCTGAACTTGCCCTGTATTTCGGTTTCATCGTTCGAACGAGCTGTGATCTTGTTTTGGGTCGATCTGGTTATCGCTGTAACTTTTCCGAGTTCGGTTCGATTCTTGTGAACCTTGTTCGGAAGTAACATCATTTGGTTCTACTAGTTCTTTTATTCGAAGTGGATCGGATTTTGAACTTCTGTATATTCTACTTTGTCGACTCATTTATGTTTGTTGACATTTGTGAGCTTGTCCTGCCCCTTGCTTTTGTTGATCGAACGAGTGTGGTATTGTTTCGGAATAACTCGTTTGTCGTTGTGACTTTTCAATCGCTATTCCCTTTCCTGTAGATCTTATGGGAATGCATGTCTTGTAGTTCTCACCAGATCATCCTGGGAGTTGTTGTTTGAATTTTATTATCCTTCGTGTTTCGGACATGATTGTTCGATTTTTGTTGTCTCAATCGTTTGTTTGTTCGGTTTTTGTTCTCATTTCGTGATTGTTGAGCGTTCAGGCTCCTTCCTAATTCCGTCAAGTTCGGGAAATTAGTCTCGCTTTCGATCTTCCAACCCTTGGGCGGTGGGATTCCGTATTTGTTCAGCGGTTGGCTCGCGTTTTGATTGATTTACCGTTGGGTTGGTCAATCATATTGATTTTCGTTTGTTGTGTTTTGTGATTGTCGGATAATTGACTTGGCTATATTATCCGTTTGATGACGTTTGTCATTTGTTGGTTTTATTATATCCCTAATGGCGACGTTGTGTTGGTCGCCGTAGAGCGTGTTTTCACGCCGTATATTCCTTTGCGTTGTTTGTAACATTTCGCCGTTGGGCATTAGTCACGCATTCTTGTGTGTCTCGTTGAGTTTTTCCTGGCGGAATATTTCTTCCCCCTACTTGTTTTAAGTTTCGGGACGAAACTTCTTTTAAGGAGGGTAGAATGTAATATCCGCAATTTTCGATTTCCGGTAATTTCTTTTTTTCAGTGGAAGTTCGTTTTGACGACTCTCTCATGACCGTTTCGTCATTCTGAGGATGATTGATTCTACACTTTTTGTCATCCGAGTTCGTTTCGGTGTTGTTTTGTTGAGTTCCGTGCTTTTTAGCGACTTTTCCGCACTTGAGTTCGATACTTGCGAATCTCGTCCGAAACTGCTGTTTCGAGTTTCCCGCAAGTCCGTTTAACTTTGTTAGACGTGTTCCGAACTTCGGTTTTGTTATTCGATCACGTATCGTGATTTCCGGGCGTTTTGGGCCATTTTGTAATTTCTTAAAAGTTACGGGTATCCGTATCTGGAATTGTTGTCTCGACCCGTTTCTTGGTCGCGTATGATTAATTATGGTATTATGTTTTCATTTCGGGCCGTTGATGTTGTCCGCGAACTTTTCGTCGTGTTCGTTCCGTACGTTTTCGGAAATCGGGTCGTCGAGCCACAGTGGTCGCATCGGCGGACGGTTGCGGATCGCCGGACGATTGCGGCACCGGCCGGACAGATGCGGAAGGAACCGGCGAGCGCACGCCATCGTCGGAAGGTCGCGCGCTTAACCGGCAGTGTAGCGACGCTAGCCTGGTCGACCAACGCACGCCATCGGGCGAGCAGTGGGGTTTCGGGGTTCGGAATCGGGAAGGATCGGCAGTAGCGCACGCTACGCCGAGCGTAGCGCGCTAGTCGGCAGCGTAGCGCCGCTGTCGGCCGGCTAGCGTCGTTACTGCCGGGCGATTCACCAGAGGCTATCGACAGCCAAGCGCGCGCAGGCTTCCGGCCGTAGCGCACGCTAGCGGGAGTCGGGCGGACAGACTTGGTCGGCAGAATTGGTCGGTGGTGCCGGGTCATGCGGGCCATGGCCGAGAGTGCTCGGCCGGTACTGGCCGATAGCGCACGCTAGTCCGGGAAGGCTAGCGCACGCTAGTTCTGGCCCATTATATATATGACAGACGAGCCACTTTTCACTTCGTTTTTCATTTCCTTCCTTCTCCGTCCGCGGCTGGCGATTCATGGGCGACGAAGCCATGTTGTTTAACAACAAATCCATGAAGTTCTTGAGTTCATAACATCAATAAATCGTCCGTTATCATCCTTTGATCCAGCGAATCAAGGTAATCTTCCTTAGAACCTTAATTTCGTGAATTTGGGGATTTTTGCATTTTCGTCCGATTCGTTCCGTGTTGTTGATTAATTCATGATAGGTATGATTAATCTTGGTAGTATTCTTGTGTTTAACATCATTTAATCCATTGTTCTTCGTCGAATCGAAGTATATTTCTTGATTTCCTTCGAATTGACTTTTTGGGGGATTTGTCCCCGATCTCGTTTTTCATCCGTTTTCGATGGATCGATTATGGTTAAATGATGTTGTTAAACATAATCTATGGATTGTATATCCATATTTCAACTTGGAATTCCGTTTTCGGGTTTTGACGGAACGAATCGTGTTCTTGGCCGTTTTGGGGGAAATCCGTGAACTTTCGTCATTCGTTCTTTGAATTCAACGGCTTTGAGTCGTGTTATGGAATTCATTTCATTGTTATTATTTGTCCTTCGTAGTTTATGAACGTGAGTTGGCGTTCGGTGGAGTCGGCGAGTTCGTAGTCGGTTCGGGCCAACCTACTTCGGTCGATTCTCCGCGTTGTTCTTATTCGAGGCAAGTACCTTGTCCATACAATTCTTGTTTTGTGAATATGATGATTGGTGATCGTCTAAATGTGTTTGTGTGGTCGTTTGAATTGAACTTTCAAAATATTCGATTAGCCTCGTTAAAGGCTCTCTTTCAAAACGCGTGTGTTTTGTAATTGTGTGGGTTGTAAGTGACTACGTGGATATTTGGATATGTTTGGTGTTGATGTTGCGCTTGATAATACGTGTGTACGTATATTATCTCTTTTCGGTGCGTTTTGGTTTGATGTGGTGTTTTGCTAAGTGTTTGATGCCTCTAGTTGAATTGTTTGGATATCCTTGGTGTGATATGTTATTTGTGCATGATTGTTTCGCTCACCGCGGGTTGGTTCGACGGGGCCACGGCGGGAATCCAATGGTAGAGCCCTGGATTCACGAGTGGTGAATGTATTTTACTCACCGTGGGTTGGTTCGACGGGGCCACGGCGGGAGTCCAATGGTAGAGCCCTGGATTCACGAGTAAAAACTTCACAGGTTGGTGTATATTTAGTGAATGTACTTTACTCACCGTGGGTTGGTTCGACGGGGCCACGGCAGGAGTCCAATGGTAGAGCCCTGGATTCACGAGTAAAACTTCACGAGTTGATATTGATTTCTATCTCCGTTGAGGACGCGTGATGTGGGTTTTAACCCTGTGAACTGTTGTCGGTTTTCTATTTGCGAAAATAAAACCTTTGGGTTGTGACCCTGTTGATTTTGGAAAGATTAGGATTTGAAAATCCTAAATTGTTTTCTATTAAAACTCTCGATGGCATTTTAAACTGTTTTACAAATTGTTTCCCCTTAATTGTGGTCTTTCGCTTTCGGAATGTTTTACCCAAACTCTTGCCTCGGGAAGTACTTTTCATTATGTTTGGATCTTTGAGGACTCCTGGTCATTGTTATTCGTGGAATGTGAATTGTATGGCTCGTATTTTTGCACTTGTACTTGCACTAGCAAAACAGTAGAGTTTTGCTAACCCCCGAGTATTCGGGGGGTGGATGTCTATTTTTGCATTCAGGTTTTGGAGCATGGCACAGGGTCGGCACGAAGGATGATGAAAGATGAACGATACTAATCACACGAGGATCCGTTGATGTCGTATTGGTCTAGTTGTATTTTCTTTTCCGCTGCAGTATCTTTTCCCCGTTGTACGGGAGTTTATTGTATTTTGACCCCTGCGTGGGTATGTGTTTGGAATTGAGTTGTATGTTATTATTGAAAGACCACATCGGTCTACTGAGTCATTTTAGCCTTAAAGGCGATGTTTGATTTTAGTTATCAGCCTGGTAGATCCTCGAGGAGAGGGTCTACGGCGTGTAATATCCCTGATTGGTTTGGGGGTGTTACAATATATCTATTGCCTTCACTTGTCAAACTATCTGTTTGATACTTGACTTTCCGCCGAATCTTTCCAATGTTATGATTGACTTGATTCAAACTGATATTTAGCGTGCGCTAAATATCATCTCTTGCGTGCGCTAATACTTACTTCATTGCATACGTCATTCTGTGTTTGAATATCTTCACAACGGTAACAATCCTTCAATAGCGTGCATTAATGACTATGTGTAGCGTGCGCTACCTCATCAGCTAACTTCACTTCAGGTAACTTCGAACTTGGCTGATATGCAGATGAATTCCCGTTAGCGTGCGCTAGCCTATAATGTTTTGCGTGCGCTAATGCTGTCCAGGTTGTAACTTTTTGCATCTTCGTCTGCTTCGTCGTTTTGCTTCGCCTTTATGTTGTTTTGTTTTGTTTAGCAACTTAATCATCAAAACATAATTTATTAATATGTGGAATAAATATTCCAACACTTCTTATAGTCAGTACAGAAGAATCTATCTCACCTCGATCCTGTTCAACGTATACCGAATACGCTAATATATGCTAATGGTCAAGACCAACCAATCTCAAGCATGTATTACAACCTCTCACATAACGGTCTAATGTTATATAGGTTGTCAACTATTTATTACTATATAAGTAACCGATAATGTGATCTTCTATGTGACACGACACGCCACATTATCTACAATATAAAGTAATTTAGACAACATTTGCATAACCATTGCGTGAATAAATATGCAAAACATGTGATAAATGAATTAAATATTCTCATAGATAAAGACCGAGAAATTAGGTAATACAAGCATAAAGTATGCTTTGATGTACACAACCCTAACAATCTCCCACTTATACTCAAAGCATGCTTTTGAAGTATACTATCTAGACTATGTCTATCTATCTCCCACTTATACTCAAAGCAATGCTGCCATACATCTCAACTCTATTCCTTCCACATGCCCTTCAAATGACTTTGAGGGCAACCCTTTCGTGGAAGGATCAGTTAGGTTGTCTTCAGATGCTATCTTGGAGATAATAATCTTCCTTCTCACAAAATCTCGAATGATATGATATTTGCGCTTGATATGTTTTCTTGCTTTGTGGGCTCGTGGTTCCTTCGAATTTTCAACAGCACCGGTATTATCACAATAAAGTGTAATACTCCTAGGCAAATTAGGAATCACACCCAAATCCTTTAGGAAGTACATGAGCCATACCACCTCTTTAGCTGCCTCTGGGGCTGCTACATACTCGGCTTCTATGGCAGAGTCCGCTATGCATTTCTGCTTCACACTCCTCCAACTGATGGCTCCACCACCCAAAGTGAAAACATATCCGGAAGTTGATTTCGACTTTTCTCTGTCCGCACTGAAATCTGAGCCAGTGTAACCCAAAGGACAAAGTGTATCCGATTAATATACAAGCATATGCTCCCTAGTCCTTCTCAAGTACATGAGTATATTATTGACAGCAATCCAATGTCCCGGTCCTGGGTTCGACTGATATCTTGCCACCATGCCTACAGCATGATAGATATCAGGCCTAGTGCAAAGCATAGCATACATGAGGCTTCCCATTGCCGAAGCATAAGGTACTAGCTTCATGTCATCTATCTCCTTCTGTGTCTAAGGACACATAGCCTTAGATAGCTGAATTCCGTGTTTGTAAGATAAGAAACCTTTCTTGGAATCCTCCATACTAAATCGCTTTAGCACCGTATTGATATAGGACTCCTGAGATAAGCACATCCTTTTCTTGCGATCTCGAAAGATCTTTATACCAAGGATGTGCCCAGCTTCTCCCAAATCCTTCATATCGAATTGCTCAGACAGCCATACTCTTACGTCTAATAATACCTTCACATTGTTTCCAATCAAAAGTATATCATCTACGTACAGTACAAGAAACACTAGCACATTTAGCTTTTGTATACACAAACCTCACTAGGACACTGTTCAAAACCATACGATTGAATGAACTCATGAAATCGCATGTTCCAAGACCTTGATGTTTCTTGAGAACATAAATGGCTCTTTTAAGCTTGCACACTAAGTGCTCATCTCCTTCAGCAATGAATCCCTCAGGTTGGCGCCTATAGATTTCCTTATCAAGACTCCCGTTCAAAAATGCAGTCTTGACATCCATCTGCCAAATCTCTATATCCAAATGCACAGCTATATCTAAGAGAATCCGGATCGATTTAAGCATGGCTACTGGCGAAAAGGTCTCATCGTAGTCAATGCCCTTCTACTGAGTGTAACTTTTCGCAACAAGCCTTGCTTTGAAGGTTTCAACCTTCCCTTTCGATCCTCTCTTACGCTTGTAGACCCACTTACTTCCAATGGTTTTTACCCCATTGGGTAGCTCTACTAGCTCCCACACTTCATTAGAATCCATAGATCCCATTTCGGATTCCATTGTTGTTTGCCATGATTCAGCATCCTTGTCTTGAACTGCCTGCTTATATGTACAAGGATCCATTTCATCCTGGTCCGGGGAGTGGTCCGAAGACGCTCCCACGTCGATGAAATGTTTAGGTTGACGAACAACCCTCCCACTACGACAAGGTGTGTCCTTGGTTTATGTATCCACAATAGTGTCGATACGTGGTACACTAGGTGTTTGTACAATTGGTATTGTTGAAATCTCGCCCCTAAGTTCCTCTAGAATGACCTCACTCCTAGGCTTGTGGCTTATTACATAGTCCTCCTCTAAGAACGAGGTATTGGTGCTAACAATGACCTTCTGATCTTTAGGACTGTAGAATAAGCCACCCTTCGTTCCCTTCGGATATCCTACAAACACTCGTACTTTTGTACGAGATGCCAACTTATCAACTTCCTTATTCAGCACGTGTGCTGGTGAACCCCAAATCCAAACATGTCCTAGACTGGGATTGCGCCCATTCCACAGTTCTGTAGGTGTTTTTGGAACTGATTTTGAAGGCTCCAAAATGTACGCCGCTGTTTCCAAGGCGTATCCCCAAAACGAAATAGGCAAATCAGAATAACTCATCGCTGACCTAACCATATCTAATAAAGTACGATTCCTTCGTTCAGAAACACCATTTTGTTGTGGTGTACCAGGCGCAGTGAGCTGGGAAGTAATCCCCTCATGTGCCAAGAAATCAAAAAACTCTCCACTAAGATACTCGCCACCACGATCAGATCGTAGTGACTTGATACTCTGTCCATGACGCTTCTCCATTTCAGCCTTGAATTCTTTGAACTTATCAAAAGATTCAGACTTACGTCGCATCAAATAGATGTATCTATATCTCGAATAATCATCTATAAACGTGATGAAGTATTCGAAACCACCCTTAGCCTGGATGTTCATTGGACCACATACATCGGTATGTACTAATTCCAATACATTTTGTGCACGATTTCCTTTGCTTTGAAAATCCCTTTTAGTCATTTTCCCTTCTAGACAGGATTCACAAATTGGAAATGACTCAACTTGGAGCGAATCCAATGGGCCATCGCTCACAATCTTGGAATCCTTCTAAGGTTAATATGACCTAATCGTAAATGCCACAAATATGTTTGATTTATGCTCGAAGGTTCTTTTATTTTATTAGGATTAGTCAAAGAATTATGATTTATAATTATGCAAGTTATCTGGTGCAGCATTAATGATATAAGGTCCTTCATTATAAGTACTCGTGCAAACATATTCACCATTTCTTTTAATAACTGCATTATCTTCAAAAGAAACGGAATATCCATCACAACGCAATTTAGAAACTGAAATTAAATTCATTCTAAAATTAGGTACTAATAACACATTATTTAGGACTAGAATCCTATCATTAACTTTTAACTGCACGACTCCCACTGCAATAGCCTTCAGCCTTGAATAGTCGCCCTAGCTAATAGTAATCTCATCCGTACTAAGTACCTTGGTTACTTGGAACCCCTGTGAGTCATAACAAACATAATCAGTGGAGCCCAAATCTACTATCTACGAAGTGATAGAACAGGCAGCCAAATATGTTTTGACTACTAGTGCATGAGACATACCTTTCTTAGGGAAGTCACTCTTGAAATGCCCCTTCAGACCGCACTTATAGCATTTGCCCTTTGACTTTTTATTTGCCTCAGACTGAGGAGCCTTGGACTGAGGAGCCTTGCCTTTAGCTTTCAAGGTTGCCACTTGTTTCTGGCCAACTTGCTTTTTCTTCTTTCCCCATTTGGGTTTTGAAGAACTAGCACCGGTTGCCGCAAGAATTTGATGATAACATTGTTTGAAGAGACCTTCGGTAGATTGAAGCTCTGTCAGAAGTTCCGCCAAAGTGTAAGTCCTACGATTCATATTGTAGTTGAGGCGGAACTGCTCAAAGCTTCTTGGCAAGCTGCCCAAGATAATATCGACCTGCGACTCGGCATCGATAGTGGCCCCCAGTATGCTCAGTTCTTTCAAATGAGACATCATTTTCAGAACATGATCCCTTACTGGAGTCCCTTAAGACATTTGGGTTGTCATCAATACCCTCATTGCATTTTGCCTAGCCGCCCGGTTCTGATGACCAAATATCTCGGTGATATTTTTCATCATTTCCGCGGCTGAGGCCATCGTCTGATGCTGATACTGCAATACATTTTTCAATGAAGCCAAAATGTAACTGCGAGCCATCTCATCAGACTTTTTCCATTTTCGGAATTCAGCCAACTCTTCAGGAGTGGCATCCGGTTCTAGTTCCAGAGGGATTTCCTCAGTTAAAACAAATTTATGCCCCTCGGCAGTCAGGACAATGTCAAGATTTCTTTTCCAGTCGGCAAAGTTAGTGGCATCAAGTTTATTTTCTTTGAGAATAACAGGTAGTGGATTGAAAGACATCTGAGAATAAAATTAAAACACCATTCATCACATAATTCGACGCAAAATATATTGAAAGACCCTAAAACACAATATATATATGCAGTTAACCAACACCTCAAAAAACCGCACATGCAAGCCACGTTAGTGTGGACGTCTACATATATATTTTTCAAGTAGATTTTAACGTCTTTAATTTTACAATCTAGTCAAGATGTGTTTTGACAAGTAAAATTAATATTTGGTTCCTTTTGGACATGTATTAAATTAACATAGACTCCGATGGGGAGCTTATTAATTAATACACCTAAGTGAACACCATAATTTAACAATCCTTAGAATATTATTTAATGATAATAGTCCTACATACGGGGAGGTCCTATCATAAAAAATAATATTCACCTTTTTGCTATCTAATTGAAGTTTAAAACTAGTGAGCCAATAATCAGCACATCCGATGTGGAGGAAAACTCTAATGTAAACGCGCATGCTAATTATTTCACAATTTAAACCAATTATGGAGGCCAATTTGATTTTGAAAAATCAATTATTAAAATCCCTTAGTTATTTTTTAAAATCAAGGTTTTTAATTTTCTCGTCCTAACATGCAAGAAACATATCACGCATACATCCATACATGTCATTCATCAAAACAGTAAAAACCAACATAAAAAAATTGGATAATTAAATCTAATTATCATGGCTTTTATTCCTCGTTTTATATAACGAGAAAATCCTCGGCTCTTTTGCTCCCACTGCTTCAAGCATATCGTCACCTCCTCCCGGTTGGGGCACAAAAATTTCCAAATTTAGAAACATTCTTCCATGCAAAATTAATTGCACAAGAAATTTCCAAATTAAAATTATTATGCTCCAACGAACGCAACGAACGACGGATAAACGAACATGACCAAACTCCGGACGACCTGACCAGCCAACCCGGCCCGCTGCCCGACCCACGCCCGGGATAGACCAGACCCGTGGCTGCCCAGTCCCGCGGCAGGCCAGGTGCTCGGCCAATACAGCTGCTTTAGCCGAGTCCCGATCGGCAGCTGTCTGGTATCGTCGGTTCGTCCGATCGGGACTCCTTTTCGTGCTGGACTTCTTTTTCCTTCGTACTTTGTGTATTCCAACTCGATTAAAATTTTACAAATATTAAAATACATCGAATTTACATCAAATTTTACAAGGAAAAACAAAGTCTTATTCTTCCCGTGGATTTTCTCACGGGAAAAACTTATACATGCCTCAAAACCGGGCCAAATTACCAAAAACGCGTAAATAAAATCACATAGCCATGATTGGACCATATTAACCTGCAAGATAATTTCTAGCAAAATATTCCAAACATCATACCATATGAATATTTAAATTGCTAGCAAATTAATCACGAATTAATTAAATTGAACATAACCTAAAGACCGGCTCCGATACCAATTGTTGGAGTATAAAACGCAGCGGAAGCGAGATGGAATAATAGGTTTTATAAACTTACCAACATAAATAGCGGATCTATTTAGGCTTGTCAATTAATTAATTAAACAGATTAATTAAAGATTTAAATATATGTATTTACGCAATAGGAATTGGTAATCATACCTTTGAAGCGAAGTGGTGGAAAAATTCCTTCTGGGTCGATTGAACTCCCCTTCGTACTCCTTCTTGATATTCTTGTATTTCTACCTCAAGATCTTCTAGAGTATATCCCGCCTAAGATCCGGATGTCGTGTGGGCAACAATCTACCGGACTACTCAGAGAACAATATGGGTCGGCCGAAAACTATATCACCAAGAAATACATTACAAATTTTTCGTCTCTAATTTTCTTGAATATTTTAGTATTTAGAAAAACATTGTATTAGCTAAATTGTGGAATCCAAGACACAATTCAAGATCCACAATTAAACACAAAGGAAAAAAATCGAATTTCTTGTTCCAAGAAGGTGAAAAATCGCCCCCACCCCCTTATATCCTATTTATAGGTATTCTGGGCTACTCTATGGACCTTAAGGAACAAGGTAAGGACAATATTAGGACTCTTCCTAATATGAAGACTCTATTAATATCAACTTAGTCCACTAAAAAATTGATATTGCACTTCCTACCAAAATCCCAAATTAAGAAATTTAGCTCCTTTTTGAATTAATTATTTCTCGTGTTTAAGATATTCCATATCCATTAATTAATTTAAGCTACTAATAGCTTTTAATTAATTAGTGTTTTATACATGAGTATACCACTCGACTTTTTTTATTATATCAGAAAATTAATGCCACCTGCATGGTTTAATATAATAATCCTTTTGAGTGCCTCGAGGGACATGATCAACCCGACTGGTCGGTACACGATTTCTAGCTATAATATTAATGATTATATAAATAATAATATTGCCCAAAATCTCAAGCATATTGAGTCAATCATTGTGGCTCTCACCCATGATAAATCAGAGCAATAAATATTAAATATATATAATTAAATATTAATCACTAGAATTCAGAAATAATAATTGTCTTAGATGTGCGTTCTTCTTATAGTCAGTACAAAAGAATCTATCTCACCTCGATCCTGTTCAACGTATACCGAATACGTTAATATATGCTAATGGTCAAGACCAACCAATCTCAAGCATGCATTACAACCTCTCACATAACGGTCGAATGTTATATAGGTTGTGAACTAATTATTACTATATAAGGAACCGACAATATGATCTTCTGTGTGACACGACACACCACATTATCTACAATATAAAGTAATTTAGACAACATTTGCCTAACCATAGCGTGAATAAATATGCAAAATATGTAATAAATGAATTAAATATTCTCGTAGATAAAGACCGGGAAATTAGGTAATACAAGCATAAAGTATGCTTTGATTTATACAACCCTAACATGTAATAGATGTACTCATCTTGATTATTATGACGTAAAGAAATGGTGAATGAAATGGACTTCGGTCTGAACTCCCTCCAAATATTCATTCTTAACACATAACATAGTCAATCATAACACTTTTGGAACATAAGGAATTGTCTTAAGATCTACCGTTTAGAACCATTCACAGGACACTATGAGGGCATAATCGACAATAATCAATTAACAACAGAAATCACGGAAATTAATCCACACAACCTCACGGAAGATAATGGATTATGATTTTACAATCATAATCTATCATTAGTCTAAACTAAATCTGATTATAAAGACAAAATCATAACAAAACCCCCAAAATCCCAAAAATCCGGGTTCTAAGAGATTTACCTCAATTGGGACGATGCAGGAGGATCAGGTAGCGCTAAATATGTATTAGGAACTTAAAGATGTTTATAGATGATGATATATGGTCAGATCACACGTTCTAACACTCAAAATCTCCGCTTTTTACCAAGAGGAAGGAAGGAGTGAAAATGACGAAGGTTGACTTCTGCCCACTATATATAAAGGTGGGCTTTAGCGTGCACTAGGTGAATGATTAGTGTGTACTAACGGGATGTAATAACCAAGTGCTCTATCCAGAGTTCAGAATCTAAGTGTTCTGCCTAGATTTGTTAGCGTGCACTAATTATGTGATTAGCGTGCGCTAATGGGCCCAAAAATCTGAGTGTTCTATCCGGGACTTCAAAATCTGAGTGTTCTACCCAGATTCATTTGCATGCACTAATGATTCAATTAGCGTGCACTATTGTAACACATTAGCGTGCACTAATGAAGAAGTTAGCATGCGTTAATCCTTCTGTTCAGCAGTATAGGTGTGAAGCCTGAACAGTTCGAACACGTCCCGAATAATATAAAACTCAAAGGTTACAAACAAACAACAAAGTGCTTGTAAAGAACACCAACATACAAGCTCAAGCACTAAACATTCCAACCACCAGACGGTACGAAAAAATAGATATAAAATTCAAATACATAATACTTTGAGAAATTACAAAATGACCCAAAACCTCCAACAATCACGATTCGGGATCGGATAACAACAGGCAAACTCACAACAAATCTAAGTATATTAAATGATCTTGTAAAAACAACGAAACGACAGTTTCGAACAAGATTTACGAGAATCGAACCTAAATGCAGAAAAATTACACCAATATGTGGATTTCCATAAACAACCCCGAAACTCTTGCGGACGTTTGAAAGTGCAGAACAAAGCAGTTTCAGTACCAAAACAATTACAAATGAGTCGCCCAAAATGAAAATACACCAAAAAAAATACAAATTACTAAAAACAGAAAGTGCGGATATTACAAATGCGGCCTTAAGTAGCTTCTGAGTTTTATTTCTCCAATTTATGTATATTCTGCTTATATATGTATATTGTTGTTGTACATGTTTATATTTTGTTCTATTTTTCTCGTTGTGAGATACCTGTACAAGATATTGAAAAAAAACTTATGAAATACAAACACAACCTCACAGGTCTAGTAGAGTTTCTCATCTGCCTGAGAGGTATGGCTATCTGCATCAAGAGGAACTGGGTCCTCATGAGATGACAGAAAGTAGCCAAGATAATCCCTCTACATATGATCAAGTGATGGTAGATTTTGACTCCGCGAAATGGCGAGAGGTTATGGAAGCTGAGATAGACTCAATGCATGCTAATCAGGTCTGGACTTCAGTGGATCGTCCTGAGGGTGTGGTGCCTATTGGAAATAAATGGATCTACAAAAGAAAAACTGATGGAGATATCAAGGTTGATACCTATAAGTCCAGGCTTGTGGGAATGGGTTATTTCCAAAGAGAGGGAATCGACTACTTCGGGACCTTCTCGCCTATAGCCATTATTAAGTGTATTCGCATAATGCTTGCCATAGCAGCCCATGTAGATTATGAAATATGGCAAATGGATGTGAAAACGGCATTCCTAAATGGATTCCACGAGGAGGATATTTACATGGAACAGCCTAAAGGATTCATATTTGAAATTAATATTCATAAAGTATGCAAACTTCTGCGTGTCATTTATGGACTAAAGCAAGCTTCAAAAAGTTGGAATCTTCATTTTAATGAGACATCCAAATAGTTTGATTTTGTCCAAAATGAAGAGGAGCCCTAAATTTATGTAATACCCGATTGTAAATTCATTCATTATCATTCAGTAAATTGTCACTCGGCAAATTTTTTCACTCATTGATAGTCATTCATCATTCATGTTCGTTCATTGTGTTCACCATTTGGCGTATTGGGAAACTTGGATCAGTTACATTCGCCTTTCATCATTGTTGAGATTCGAGTCGAGAATATTATCATTATCGTCGTTGTTGGAAGCCTGTGTGTGTTGAGTAGCGCATGCTACATACTATTTATAGCGCGCGCGAATTGTGTACTGGTAGTGCACGCTATCGGACTTCATTAGCACACGCTACTAGTGTATTTGTGGCAGGCAGTCCAGTAGGCACTGGACTGAATTGGAGAATTGTAGCGCATGCTATGAGTGGGAATTAGCATAAGCTAGTTGCGGGTTGTAGCGCACGCTATCGCTTTATCAGCGCATGCTATCGCTTCATCAACGCACACTAACGTTTTGGAGACAGGCAGTCCAGTAGGTACTGGACTGAAATGAGAAAATGTTAGCGCATGCTAAGCAATCAGTGTAACGCGTGCTAAAGCTCGATCAGACTTTGGACAGTAGGTTCTGGACTCCAATTGTTGGGTATCAAACATAAGTTAGATCATGCTAATTTTGGGTAACGCATGCTAAGAGGAGGGCGTTAGCGCACGCTACTAAGTTCGTAGCCCACGCTAACGAGGCAGGCAGACCTCACTGGTCTACCCGGTACACCTGCTAGCACACGCTAATATCAGGAGCTAGCGTGCGCTAAGCTGGGTTTAGTATAAATAGGACAGTTTAGCCCCATTTCGTCATTTCTTCATCTCTCCTCCTTCCCTGGGTGATTTTGGGCGATTTTGGACGATTTGAGAAGATCTTTTCGAGCTGCAATCATCTAGCATCATCTTCAAGCTTCTAATCCAGATTAATCGTTATTTAATCCTCTCCAACTCACCCAACCAAGGTAAATATTTCTTGAATCTAGAATTTTGGAATTTGAGTGTTTTCCTTCTGATCTCTTCAAGTTAGCTTGCTATTATGTTGGAATATGATGAATATGTATTATCTACCTAGGATACATATGATTCCTATGTATTTGTTGATATTTTTTAGAATTGTTGAGTATTTGGGGAATTATTCAAGAACCCTTGATGGTTGACTTTAGTAATTTTGGGGGTTTCCAATTTGATGTTGTCGTAATCTCGAGTTGTGTATTCCTAGTGGTTTTTCGATTGTGTTGATGGTATTTTGTTGGATTGAATCACTCTTTTAGAGGATGGTTTTCGATACAATTGGGATTGGTTGTAAATAATGGGAGATTGTTTACAAAGTGTTTGTCAAAATGCCCCAATGAGTTTGGGATTGTTGTATCAACCTCTTGTAGTGGTTATGATCATAATTGATGCGTATATAAAGAGAATTGTTGGTAATTGTATTATTCAAGGTTGTTCGACCGACCGATACCTCCATTAAGGATGATTGTTCGAGGAAGGACATTATTCACCGGTATTTGAGGTAAGTTAATTCTTACTCGGTTAGAAGGATACTCATTCCTTTCGTTGTTGATCATTCATACATATAATTCATTCATAGTATATCAATCATGTTGAGACTTATAATTATCAAACTAATCATTCAATTCACAAGGCACAACGGTTCCAATCATTTCATTTGAAGCTATCACTCATTGCGTCATTAATTCACATCAGTGAGTCATTCTTGACCCTTGTCGAATTTCTATTCATTGTTCTTCATCAGGGTCGCTTTTGTTCGTGTGACCTTCTGGGATTGTATTGCGTTTTGGATGGTATATGTGTGGAAATTTTAGTCGGGCACATTAAGGTTATTGTGCTTGTAGGGATCCAGGTACATTGGACTATGCACATGGTAACGTGCCTCTGTGAGACTAATTAGGCCAAGTTTTGCGGGTGTTTATGCGGGACGTCGGGTACTTGGTAGGCTTGTGCACTTGCACATCCCATTCGTGGCGTACTGTGATGCCCATCATTCTACTTAATTTCATAACTCATTCATGTGATTATTGTATTTTGTTCAACTCTTGAGGATTGTTGTTCTGTGTAACTGACCCCGTTGGGTATGTTGTTTTTAAGTCATGGCAAGGCAAAGGCACGGAAAGAGAATGTTGACGGTGAGGAGTCCCAGTGATACTAGTAGGGGGGCTCAGTTTGTCCATTTGTTCATGCTTCTTTGATTTATATTTTCCGTTGCAGTTCCCTTTGGATTTCATTTTATTCAATGTTGTCTATTTTATCTTCATATGAAATATACATGTATTCTGTATTTCCTGGGTGTGTTGTACTTGAAACTCCTCATTGGAGTAATTGGTAATATAATGTGGTTCGGTACGACAGATATATTATTTAATTCATTAATTTTTGTTCGCTTGGTGGGTCCCAGTTGGGGGTTCACGGCACTGTAATATCCGCCTAGTTCGGGGTGTTACAGAGTTGGTATCGGAGCGTGGTTTTGAATACTGCTATCCGAGTCATGTCTCATTGAAATCATTGTTCATCAGACTAGTATCATTGGACTTTCGCGTCACGTGTGACCTGTGCAAGTGTCGAGCCCCTCAGACCAAAGAAACAGTGAGATTTCTGACGCCATGTTATAATTTCTGGCAGTAAGAATCACTCATTCATCATTCATCAGTAAACAATCCTCATTCATAATTTTCTTGTGGATCTTGCCTTGTGGATCGTATTATTAATCTTGTTAACTTATTCAAGATGATCATTTCAATAATTTCATCAGATAATCATGTCACCTCAGTTGATCCTTCATGTAATCATTGTGTTAGAGCGCGTATGATCATTATTATCATTTCATAACGTAATCATAATGCGATATTCATATGAGATCTATAATTATTGTAACACCCCCGAGATATTCAAGGTGTATTACAGTGCCGTGGATCCCTACATGGGACCCACCAGGCTAGACACAACTTACCACAGTAGAAACACACATTATCCAGTTGAAAATCAAATAACACGCCCGGTGCAACCGGCGGAATAATCAACAATGGCAAACATAAATAACTTCCACGAATACAAAACATAATCCAAAGAGAAAAGGCCTAAGTACTTGCGAGTACAATCTATAAGTTTCAAAAGTAGACAACAACCATATCGAATGGAATCAACGGAAATAAAAGGACTCAATGCACAGGTCAACGACCCTGGCCAGCATCCTCGTATTGTCCCAGCGCTCGCTCGTCCGGATGATCATAACCTGAAATCCATAACAAGAATTTCCCCACGACGGGTCCCCAAAGGGGTTAGCAATTACGCTAGTACAAGTAATCAAGGCAATCCAATCGCTTAAACATTTCATAGTACAATGCACCAAATCATTTCAAAAACCAAAACCAGACATGTCTTTTCCGGAAACAAACAGTCAATCAATTTTCCTAGGACCGGGACGAAGCCATGAATCCCACTCGAGGCCTCTAAGGACCCTTCCGAGCTGGCCACATTCATAAACCAAATCAAGCACACACGTCACCTAGGACCGGGACGAAGCCACGAATCCCACTCGAGGCCTTTAAGGACCCTCCCGAGCTGGCCGCGAAACAAAATCATGAATCCAGGACGAAGCCATAGATTCCCTCGAGGCCTCGTCGGACCCTCCCGAGGTGAGTAAAGCACACACAATATACATTACCATTTCACGTTAAGTATAAAGGTTTCCAAGAATTACTTGCCTTGAATAATTGATGACGCAAAGAACGGAAAGGAAAATCACCGACGAACGCTAGGAACCAACGGAACCAAACCTAACGAATCGAAGAACATAATCACAACCAACTCTAAATGAATACGGAAATGGAATACACCCGAAAACCCGCCTACGATTCATGTATATTCGTACACAAATAACAACGAGGGCGGACCACAACAAACCCTTTCGATTTCGCAAAACCATGAAAATATACGATGAATCCATAGGAAAACTAATGATATCAACAAGATTAATCATGTTCATCATGGATTAACCAACAAAACGGAACGAATCGGACAAAAAACCCAAAACCCCCAAATTATCCAAAAGTAGGGTTCTAAGAGATTTACCTTGGATTAGGATGAAAGATTTGTGTTGATGTTGTTATTATACACCAAGAACTCAAGGAAGATGATGGTTGGGATGATTGGAGGAATAAATCGCCAAGAAAATCGTCCAAAATCGCCAAAGCCACGGAGAGGGAGAAGAAATGACAAATGACGTACATTTAGGTCAACTCCCTGGTTTATATAGCCAGGGAGTGTTAGCGCGCGCTAATCCTTAGAAGTTAGCGTGCGCTAATGGGACAAAACTCCAGTCCAGAAGTTAACGTCCCAGTCCAGTAACCAGATTTATGGGCCGCTAGCGTGTGCTACCCGAAACGTAGCGTGCGCTAATAGCCTCTCGGTAGCGCGTGCTATCGGCCATAGCGTGCGCTACCTGGACATCAGCCGAGTCCAGAAGTAAACTGCCCAGTACTCACCTGACCCCGTTAGCGCGCGCTATCGTCCAAACGTAGCATGCGCTATAATCATATCGGTAGCGCGCGCTATCGGCATAGCATGCGCTACTTGGGCACCTGACCGAGTCCAGTAGCAAATTGTCCAGTTCTGGACAGTCACGCTAGCGCACGCTACAAAACAAGCGTAGCGTGCGCTACTGAAGGGTGTTTAGCATGCACTATACAATAACATTAGCGCGCGTTAGGCACAGGGTAACAACGGTCCGAAACACGAAGGAAGCATCAAACGGAACATCTCAAAACGCATAATAACATAGAATGGACCCATGGCAACCCCGAAACGGCGGTTCCGAACAACAATTACGGGAATCAGATCGATAAGTGATGGAAGAACCAATAACGTAGAACTGGATGACAAAAAGTCTCGAAACAATTATTCTCAAAACTAATACGGTTACACGAGTGTCGCTAAAAAACGAGAAATACACTAAAAAGTGAAAATACCGGGAAAAGAAAAATGCGGGTGTTACAATTATCATGTGACTTTCCTACTTCAGTATGGATAGAGCTGTCAGAGGACGTAGGGGAAGAGGGCGCGGTGCGGGCCGAAACCCAGGAGCTCAAGTGAATACACGTGAGAATGCGAGGAATAATATCAATTCAACGACCAGTGACGCTGCCACTCATTCACCTGGAAATAATCATTCACCATCAGGAAGTCGTACCCGAGATACGGCTCAATCAGAAGTTGTTCGGGTTGATCCACTCATTTTTATGCAGGGCATGATGGCCCAAATAACTCAGATGGCATGTCTGATAGAGACGGTGCAGAACTCAACCACTCAGAATCAACAGGCTCCTCCGCCGCCACCTCAGAGGCAAAAGAGGAGTGTGACACTACTACAAAACTGGCTTTTAACAGCGGTTAAAATGCCAAATTAACGGCGGTTCCGGAACCGCCGTTATATGTACCGCCGTTATATCAACGGCAGTTTTGAAAACCGCCGTTGGATTTGCCTAATAACGGCGGTTGTTATTACCCGCTGTTAAACTTGACATTAACGGCGGTTCTAAAACCGCCGTTGGATTTGCCTAATAACGGCGGTTGGTATTACCCGCTGTTAAACTTGAAATTAACGGCGGTTCTAGAACCGCCGTTTAATTTTACCATATGTTATGGCGGTTTCATTAAACCGCTGTTAAATGTGAAATTTAACAGCGGTTACAGGTAACCGCTGTTAAATCTGATACTCCACAGCGGTTATCAAACCGTCGTTAAGTGTAAGAATTAACAGCGGTTATTGAGGAACCGCTGTTGAAATATAAATCATTTTATCCAGTTTTTGCCCTATTTTGCACAATCCAGTACCTGAATCGGATCAAACTAATCAATAAACCACCCATTCATCGAATCCAAACACACCGAAAGGAACTAACCAACACCAAATTCATTCAACCACCAATACATTGAAAAAGATAATACAAAAATCCCAATTCATCCAAAAATAATTCATACAAATATCCAATAACCAACACCAAATTCATTGAACCACCAATACATTGAAAAAGATAATACAAAAATCCCAATTCATCCAAAATAATTCATACAAATATCCAATGTATTCACACAAAAACACCAAAATCATGTCGCGAGACGATTTCGCACCTCCAAGAAATAAAGTCCCCAATCAACTCGAATTTTATCAAAAACATCTTCAGACAGTGCTCCAACATCATCAAACATCTGCACATATAAACGTATAATAAACAAACTTTAAATGTAAAAGAGTAAACAGTTTTATCACCACTTCAAGTAAAAAATATACTACCTCCATCCAACCATCCAAAATACGCGCTCGGGCGATAGTCGACATCCAGTGCATAACATAATAACCACACTCCCAACCTCCATTTTGTTTATTACACTAAAACAAAATAAGACACAATTATATGAGTCACTTTCAGTAAATAAAAACAACACGTACACAACATACACAGTTAAAAAATACACACTGACACAAACACACAATGCACAAAAAAAAAACACAGACAGCACACACACACTGCACAAACAGAAAAAAAAAATAAAAACAACAACACAAACACACACACACTGCACACAGCATAAACACAATACACACACAAACATAAAAAAAAAAACACAAACATAAACACACACAACATATTTGATTGAATTTTCTTTTTGAAAGTTCTTGCTTCAATGTTCAGTGTAAAAAAGCGTCATGGTGTGAATCTTGATGTTTGTATTTTTTTTTCCTTGTTAGTTTTTCAGGTTCTATATATATATACTTTAAAGATGTTCAAGTATTAGCATTTGTCTATTGTGATTATCAAATGTTTACTAAAGTCCATTGAGTTTGTAATTATGATTTTTACTAGGTTTCATGGTAATTATGATTTTTATGCTTGCATGGCGACCGGTGAATTCCACTGGCCGTCTTTCCATATACCCATACGCAATCATAAACCAGCTGATTACTTCTTGGTCGTTCAAATGTGCGCTTTTTTCTTCCTTTTCTATTACATAATTATCGAAATTTTCCCAACTTGTTAAACAAAGGCCAATAAAATACAAAAG
Source organism: Orobanche coerulescens (assembly GCA_033398695.1). NCBI lineage: Eukaryota > Viridiplantae > Streptophyta > Magnoliopsida > Lamiales > Orobanchaceae > Orobanche > Orobanche coerulescens. The sequence continues at coordinate 68,285,513 of CM065815.1, forward strand.
AAACAAGTAGCTTTTGGAAAGTTAGATCAATGGGGATGTCTTAATGAACTTGGGATGGCAGCTATGTCCCCAATGGGGAGAGACCAAATCTTTGGTATATATTGACATAGAGGCGCTAGAGAGATGAAGTTTGCAACGGATCGAGCCTCCTTTCTCGGGCATATATATACAAAGAGGGTTAGGGAAGGGAGGAACTAATTCTTGAACTTGAAAAATTGCAGGATCGGTGGAGGTCATTAAGAGTGAATATTTTCTTAAAGAAGTTCAAACTTTTTTTTTGTGTATGTTGAAAAGTTCCCTACATCTTCTTTTACACAATGAACAGAAGACAACAACGACAAAAAGAATATGTTTGGTATTAAAGATAGTATGATCTCTGAACTTGTCTGAACTTCTCAACCCTGAAGGTCAACCTTGCCCAATCATCATCCGACCCAACCAACTTAGTTGAATCATTATCGTGCCCTAACGTGATGATTTGCTACAAACTCATGAAATATGTGGAAGTAGTCAAGGTCATGGGACATGATGAGCTACGCGAACTCTTTAAAGCTGAAGAAAGAAAGAAGAAGCTAGGCGTTAAATGATGCTTACTTTGTCAAGGAGATTGCCAATTAAAGAAGCCATTGAGGATGACAAAAGGAATGAAGGTCGTACGTGTAGGAAATCTACAAGAAAAGAATGGAGTTTTTAGGATGCTTAGGTTATCACCGGCATCGAATCATTCCAAATCACCAAGCCTCTCAAAGTAACTATCATCATAGATAATGATGACTCAAATTTCAAGTCAATGAATGAGTTTATGTGGAGTCTCTTAATTTGGGTATAATTAAAGAATGGGAAATGATGTTGGATGTCTTGAAATAAGGGAATCTGTGACTTGATCAAGACCTGGAGTAAAAGATTTAAAGAGATCAGGGAACAAGAAAAGTTCTTATGGAATAATACAAGGAAACCTTTAAATCTCCAGGACCATCTTACCTAAAGTGAAGAAGATAAAGAGTTTCATTTAAGTATCCCTACTAAGATATAACCTTCCATTTATAAGCTATAACCATATCAATAACTTCTACTCTGCCTCATGTCCTCTCCAATTTACCAACTGCAAGTAATATAGAAATGCAAATAATGATTGAGAAGTTGAGCTTCATCCCTTTTTCCGAGGAACCCCCATTTGTAGTAGGGAACTGACTCAAATTCTTCTTCACCTTGAGAATTACAAGACTCTCACATGAAAACAAACTTAGCAGGACATCAGATATCTTGCTGCGAGTGTTATACCCCTCTGCTAAAGGGGCAGCACATATCCATAAACTAACAGGTCCTTGAGGATCACTAGTTTGTTGACGAACACACACAAACACAAACACACAGCACAGCACACACACACTGCCACTGCACACACACACACACACACACACACACACACTGCATAGAAAAAAAAAACAACACAAACAAACGAACACTTCATACACGATATGTTGGGAAAAGATCCTTAAGACGAAAGTTAACATCTATCCCAAAGGGAGAAGATCCTTACGACGTTAACCACGTCTATCCCAAAATAATTCGTGTTTCCAAAAACAATATTGTCGTACACACTCAAATATTCATACACACGAACACACATATTTACACTCATGTAATTAAATGTATTACCTTGGGATATATCCAACTAACCGCCTGCTTTGATTTACTTGTATGCATACCATCCATGGTCTTGAATGCGGTCACGGCACTGCTTAAAAGTAACAATAATATATTGAGTCGTTGATATAAAATTTTAAAGCAAATATATTATAAATAAAATCTTACTTTTGGAGTATGGCCTTAATGCGAGAGTCGCCTACTATGTAGTGAGCAAAACCATATAATAGTTCCTCTTCTTTGCCTGATGACCGAGAAGTTGCCAATGATGCCTACATAGATAAATGCATTTGAAAGAAAGAACATATTACTACGGTATGTTGTAAAAAAGGAAATAGTTTTGTTAGAAAGAAAATATTTTGAAATTTACAATCTTTTATCTTACTTATGATGGTAAGCTCCCATGTATATTTGCTTCTTCGACTCAAGCATACGCGTCGATATATATCTCGAGATCTCCTCTCCCCTCTGTCCCATATTTTGTATGGATTGAGGATCAAAATATCCATACAAAACCTCGTCCATCGTGCCCACATTCATAGTAGACAAATACCTAATTTGTTAAACAAAATATTAATATAAAAAAAACACTCCACACACTGCACACAAACACACACAAACACACTTTTCACACACACACTGCCACACAATAAAAACACACACACACACTGCACATACGCACACACACTGCACACACAAACACTGCACACACACAGCACATACAAACACACACACACACACACACACACACACACTGTACACACACACATACTACGAATGTAGAAAGATTCCATAAAAAAAATTACTCACATAGTCCAAAGTCAGAAACCGATAAACTAAGCCACTCCTTTCCTTGAACGATCTCTAAAATATCGGTGTGAGCGATGTACAATGGAACATCATCACCACCACGGCCAAAGATAGCAGTATCCCAGCGATATCGGACTATTGTACATACTCGACGCACCATAAGTAAGTCTCTCATGATGTCATCTTTGGTCCTCGACCCGTCATTACGACGACCACCGCTTCTTTGGTCGCTGAATATCCTATTTCATATAGTATAGTGTAAAATACAAGTAAATTTGAAATAATTTATTTTGTTTTCTTTCCATTGTAACTTCAGAAAGGATGAAGGATAAACGTATCTATTGAATACTATATAAACTCATTAATACTCGATGCTGCAAATGAGTGAGATGAGGTTTGGTACTTTCAATATCCCCCAGGGTGACCCTGGACCCCCAAATGTTAATCCATGATTCTTAGATGGAACAATAGGGGTTTAAATAAGTCTTTAAGACAAATAGAGGCAAATAAGGTTTTGAAAAATAATAAGGTAGTGCTTGCTGGACTGCTTGAGACCAGAGTCAAGCAACAAAAAGCTGACAGGGTTAGAAGTAGTTTTGGTTCCAATATGGAATTTGTGGATAATTATGGTATGGCAGTTAATGGGAGAATGTGGGTTATGTGGGATAAAACCCAAGTACATTCATGGTGAAGTAAGCAGCTTAGATGGTAGTTTGAAAGCCTGTGTCGCTTTTGTTTATGGCCAGAACACAAGTGATAATGGAAACTCCTTATGGCCTTATTTGAGGAGGATTGCGAGCTCTACACAAGAAGCTTGAATGATCATGGGGGACATCAATAATGTCCTGGCTTCAGCAGACAGGAGAGAAGGACTTCATGTGACTGCTGCAGAATGTGAAGATTTCAGTTCTTGTTTAGTTGATGCTCATCTACAGGAGCTGCCCTACTTAGGATGGGAATTTACTTGGTGTAATAAGCAAGAAAACAACCTATCTACTCTAAAATAGATAGAGGTTTTGATAATGCGCAGTGGCAGCAGCAATTTAGAAGTGTGAAGGTTGAGGTGCAATCCTGGATGTTACGATCACTCCCCCTATTGATGAAGCGTGGGCCATACCTAGGAAGGGGCGAAGATTCAAGTTTCTTAATCGCCTTACTTATCATACTATATTTCGAGATGCGATCAAAACAGTGTGGGCGGAATATAGAATGGGTTGGAATGTTATAAGTTTGGGAAAAGATGAAGACAGAAGAGAAAATTTGAGCAAATTACTAAACATGTCTCTCAAGCTAGTGTGAAAGCCACCTCTGCGTAACAAGAGTTACTAAAAAGAAAAAGAAAATTTTTACCTTTGAAAAATCGGAGAAAATAAAATCTCGTGGCCATGCAATAAATCCACCTAAAGCTTCCCCACGACTCTCACCTCATCGGTCGCCACAGGACTTGGTGGCCCTGCATCTACGGCCTCCTCAACCACTACCTTAACCAAATGAGCTGGTAAAGGAGCACAATGTAGGGTCGAATCGCCCTGAATAACCCTACCGATAACAACTAGACGGGGAGGATGCTCGTCCACATAAAATCCAACTCGATGAGTGTCTCCAGTCACAGGCCTCTCTCCGGAAGGGCCAGAAATAGCATCAGCACAACTCCCCTTCGTGCTAACACGAGTAACCTCATCCGGTGTATGAATATCAACAGGCCGCTGGGAACTAGCACCCATTGTCTGGCCGAACTCTTTCTTCAAATTCTTTGTGACATCAAGAGTGATCTCTTTCCTTAACTGCTCCAACACATCTTTACTTACGGAAGACGTCAATCCACATGATCGTCCAAAGTAATCGCGAATACCCACACCAAAACCAATGCCACGAACACGACCAGGGTGCTCGGGTCTCCCAATGGCAGCCGCCAATATATCCTGTCGTCCCTCAGGAATGAAGGTACCTTGTGTATACTGCTTCTCCAAATCATCCTACAAAAATTTAATTTGGCACCATATTACAAAATTTTGAAATTTGCAAACAACTGATACAAGTTGATGAAGGATAAAAAACAATACAAGAATGTAGATAAAATAATTGGGTAGAAAAGTGGTTATTTACATTTAATAAAGCAAATAATTTACCTCAAATTTTTAATGTTTGCTAACACTTAGCAACAAAAAAGGGGAGCTTTTTCTTTTTCTTACAAGAAAAAATAATTCTTAAAAAAGAACTTACAATCCTCTCGACAATCTCCCGTGCAGCATCGGATGACGTACCATCCCGTCTTTTTGTATGACCAAGCTTCCACCTTTGATGACGCGTAGGTGGAGACGGAGGATCAATAACAATATCTTCTTCAGATTTGGATACTTCTCGACGCTCCTTCATCTTCCTCTCCATCTCCCGTATATCCACCAAGTCGTACCCTCCTCGAGCCATATAATGCGGAATGTTCATTTTGGCTAATTCTTGTTTCTTACTTCTTTGTTCCTGATACAAGTATCAAATAATCCATAAACAATTTTATAAATATTTTCAAATTCAAAACATTTTTTTTTCATATTTTATGTTCTTAATTAGAAATAGGTTCTTAATTAGAAATTGTTTTATTTGATTCATGTAAAATTATTCAGATTTTATGTTATTAATTAGAAATTGTTTTATTTGATTGTGCGTTCATTATTTTCAGCATTGAACTTAAAAAAAATTAAAACATTTTTTTATTTAATATTTTATTTTATTAATTATAATTTTTTTTTTTTGATTGTGCGTTCATTATTTTCAAGATTGAACTTTAAAAAAACTTAAAACATATTTTTATTTGATTTTATGTTATTAATTAGAAATTATTTTATTTGATTGTGCGTTCATTATTTTCAGCATTGAACTTTAAAAAAAAACTTAAAACATTTTTTATTTCAGATTTTATGTTATTAATTAGAAATTATTTTATTTGATTGTGCGTTCATTATTTTCAGCATTGAACTTCAAAAAAAAAAAACTTAAAACATTTTTTTATTTCAGATTTTATGTTATTAATTAGAAATTATTTTATTTGATTATGCGTTCATTATTTTCAGCATTGAACTTTAAAAAAAAACTTAAAACATTGTATTCGGTTTTACCTCCCAAGCGGAGTCCTCACGAATCCTTTTGAAATCTCTCCAGTCCTCCTCGGAGATACCATACTTGTCACAAGGAGATTTTTCTTTGCTTGGACCATATATGTATTCACCGGTCAAATCAGACTTAAACTGCCTCCATTTTACGCCAATGGACTGTAAACACGTCTTTTGAAAATGACCAAGATTGCTAATCTGACTAACATCAAAATTGGCCTACATATTGACAATTAAAACTAGAGTTAGCCACACAATGAGTGATAGGGAGATTCATCTACAATGTGTTATCAGACTTGAAAACTGTTCGTACTGGCCTGTGCTGCTCATTAAGGATAGTGTAGTTTATCCCAATGCAGTTGTTTGAAATTCTCCTAGTGTTTTTCTCCATTCTCAATTTTCTTCATTAAGGATAGTATAGTTTATCGAATTTTTTATTGTGTGCGCATTGACACATAATAAGAAGTAGTTAATGTGCTTTGGAACATGATACGAAGCATTTAATATGCTTTATTTTACTGAAAATTATTTTACTGAAAATCACAATTTCATCATTATATTATATTAAATACTAGTATAATAATTGTGAAATAGAGAAAGAAATTGTGATTTTCAATAAAATAATTTGTGATTTTCAGTAAATTAAAGTATATTAATTCAATTTGAAGCATGGTTGCAAAAAGAGTCATGTACCAATATATCCTGCCACAACATTTCTTTATCCGGCTTGTCAGGTACTTGCTTCCAACTCTTGTACAGTATCGAGACATGATCTTTGGCAAGTTTTCCCAAGTACGTACTTAACTTCAATTTGTGTTCGTATTTGATCTTTCCCCGTACTGGATCAATGTGAAGAGGTAATTTTTTTCCGTCAACACGGCGTTTCGACATACTTCTGCATCGCGTGGGATTTCTCGATGTAGAAGTACTACGTGTATGAGCATCGGGAGACCGGGAGGAATGAGGAGAACGAGTGGGAGGAGTGTGAGGGGAACGAGAAGGAGACGCCATGTGCCTGCATTAATAAAACACTGTGTTATTTTAAAACACCAATGGCAACTCAACAGAGGGATGCATCATCCCTGTTTCTAAGCCTTGACAGTGCATTTTATAACCAAGATCCCTTCAGACAGCAGCAGTATTATTACTATAATAGCGGTCTTAACTACACTAATCAGTTCATTAATCCTCCAATATCTGATCAGGGTCACGAGTTTCCATGTCCTAAAACATGGATAAATGATAATGAACATAACCAAGAGTACGAAAACCACTTCAATAACTCAACCATGGTTGAAAATAAGGGTCATCATCATCATGAGTTGCAACAGTCTTTGAGCCTGTCTATGAGCCCTGGTTCTCAGTCAAGCTGTGTAACTAAGACAATTACTACTGACTGTGTGGGTGTGTCCATGAAAGCTACTAAGAAGAGAGGAGGAGGAGGAGTAGGGTCTGAGAAACAAACTGTTCACAGGAAATCTATTGACACTTTTGGACAGAACATCTCAGTTTAGAGGTGTCACAAGGTCATTTTTTTTTTGATGTGTGTGTGTGTGTGTTTTCTTGAAATTATTTATTTTAATGGAATATATATTGGAATTATGTGTTTCTACACAGACATAGGTGGACTGGTAGGTATGAAGCTTATTTGTGGGATAATAGTATCAAGAAAGAGGGGCAGACTAGGAAAGGAAGACAAGGTTATCTTGTAAAATATATAAAGGCTTTTATTATTTTTATTATTGAAATTAATTTCTTGAGTTACATCATCTAACTCTTTGTTTGGAACATGTTTTGTTGTATGTTTTGGCTGGGATGTGCTGAAATCACATGAAATGCAGTTTATCTAGGTAATAATATATATATATATATTATTATATATATATATATATTATTATATATATATATATATTCTAGAGAATGGAAAATATATTTCAAACTTTATGTGGGAATTATGAAAATGTGATGTTTATAAAGTTTTGCGATTGATTACAAATCATTACAGAGGCTATGATATGGAAGAGAAAGTTGCTAGAGCTTATGATCTTCTTTGCTCTTAAGTATTGGGGCATTCAACTCATATAAACTTTCCGGTATACTCCCGGTTTGTCGTTCTCGTGTGTAGTAAAAAAAATTGTTCGTGTGATAATTTTGCTTTGAGCCTTATTAATTTATTTATGTACTTGCAGTTGGAAAACTATCATCAAGAACTCGAGGAGATGAAGAACATGAGCCGACAAGAGTACGTTGCTCACTTGAGAAGGTGAACTTACTAAAGCATTATCGAGAAGAAAAAGAAATGTGTTAGTAATTTTCTTGAATCTGATATTTTTTTTTTTAATTCCAATTGAAGGAGAAGTAGTGGATTTTCAAGAGGAGCTTCAATGTACAGAGGTGTCACAAGGTTTATCTCATTCTTCAGTCTTTAATTAGAAGGGAAAAAAGAAGAGAAACATGTTGCAAATAAATAAATAACGAAAACTTGTTGGGTCGACGATATTGGTGACAGATCAAGATAGACCAGTTCTAGATGAGGGAGAGTACTATAACAATGACCTTATTGGAATGAGAGTTATCCTTAAGGTGTGTGATTTTGCAAAACAGAAAAAAATTGCAGAGAAACAACCTTTCCGTTTTCAATCTCCTCCTTGCCAACCACAAATGAGAGTTTATCTTGAGCTTCCCAGACCTGCAGCCAAATATATATCAACGACCACATACACAAGTTAACCACAAGATATTCTTGATAGTCACTTCTTGTAAGCATTTGGTTTTCCGTTTAAATATAACGAAAGCCAAATTCTGGCAACGCTTTTGTTAAAGCAGAGTAGATATTGCCCCCATAATTTCATGTAAAACAGTCATCTTTCCAACTTAAACTTCTTAAAGATGTACCTTTATTCCATGATTACTCCAACCCAAGTATAGGTACTTGTAATATATAGATCGACAGGAAGACATGACTAATAAACTTGATGATGATGTATCACATTTTAATACCGTTAATAAATAGTCAACTCATTCTTATGTAACAAACACAGTTTCAAATGGGACTCCTTTTTGTCGAACAAGAGTAATATCTATGTACGTAGTTATATGAAGAACTACAACATGGTATTAAGCACTGGAGCAAAATTTGTATCACCTTCTTGTTCACGGTCTTATCACTTATATCAACATCTACATAATATCCAGCTTCATGAATCTGCTCCTTTACCTATCAAAAGTTACATAGGAGAGATCAGTAATATCTCGATATAATCGAACAGAAAAAAAAACATATTTTTTCTAACAATGATATAATATAAGTCGTTAAATAAGTTATATATTCTGTCACAATTTTGGCAGGAAAACTCAGATGAAATCTCTTGGTTAAATCTGTAATATCCGACTGTAACTTTTCATTTTTTTTTCTGTCGTTGTATTATTCGGATAATCTGATTATTAGAAATCGTTGCATTTAGTTTTATGTTGAGGTATTATAGATTTGAATATCATATCGTTGTTATTTCATATGTGATGATTCGATGTTATTAGAGTGTTGCATTTTCGGATTTTTGTTAATGTAGCGTACGCTACACAGTATTATTAACGTACGCTAAACATGTGACTTAGCGTGCGTAAAGGTTTCCTCTGTTGCGTACGCTAAGAGGGAATCTGGCAGCAGTTGACTTCAGCACGTGAACCCTTTTAACCGGTAGCATGCATGAGATCTCAATCTGAGCTGGCGTGTCGGTGAGAATCTACTTTTATTAGCGTGCGTAACCCATTTCTCGTTAGCGTGCGCTAACGGCCTAAGATAATTCAAGACGGTAGCCACCGTAAGCCGCTTACGTACGTAATATCGACCGGATAGCGTATGTAAGGGCATTAGCGTACGCTAAAGCATCACGATAGCGTGCGCTAAGTCTGCACAGTCTATTTATAGGACCAGCCTGTTTATTCATTTCTTCACGACCCAAACCGAATTTCTCTCTTCACATATCATCCCTCCGCACTCTAAAAACGATATAAACCTTCATCAACTTGTTTCTAAGCCTTGAATCTCGGAGTGGAGCTCATTTTCTTGGAGATTTGGAGTTGTTTTTAAGCTTGGAATATATTCTCTCATAGCATTGAAGTTATTCTTCATTTCGGAGGTTGGTGTGTTTTCTTCTCGCATTATTTTCTTATGTTGATTATTAATGTCGAAATATACTTCACCTAGAGTAGATTAAGCAAGTAAAACATGGTTATAATTAAACTCTTTAAGCATTTTTGATGAATATGATAATAAGGGTTTGAGATGGAGGTGTTCTTGATGATATAGTGATTTTAATCATGTTGTAGTTGTCATCACTCACCTTCTGGACGAATTTAGCTCAGTAGAACGTTGATGGATCGGTTAGCTTCTTCATAACTGGATTTCATCAAGAACTTAATACCATAAAGTGATTAAACACCATTTTAAGTATTTATTTACCTTGAGAAGAACTTGATGATGTTAAATATGAGATTAGATGATCTAGTTCGAAACCTTAGAAGCTTTAATGATCATATTTGTTCAGTTTCACAAGTCCTTGAAGATTGATAAAGGTTTTGATAATTATAACAATAACTTTTCATCAATCTATTGTGTTGATAACGTAGAGTGTGGTTCATCATCATGCTAAGTAGATTGTGTTCTTAAGTAGATGATGCTGGTTATGAATGATACTATCATGGTAGATTGAGTATCAAATTCTTTATGACTATCCTTTTTGTAATAAGAGATGTTGAAGAACATGAGAATTTGATTTAAACCAATTTTATTGATAAATTGAAGATGTTATTGTTCATGGAATAACAAGAGAATTTCAAGACACTTTTGGTATGATGATCAGATTTTGGAAGATGAATTAGTTGTTTTGAAACCTTTCATTAATCGTTAAGGTTTTCATCACGGGGGGGTGAATTGTTCGAGTAGGTTGCGGGCGTCGTTTCCTACGAATTGATATTAATATTATGTGAATATATTATTGAATGAATTACGTTTCATTCAAGGTTGCTCGTTCGATTGAGTGTTTAACTGAGGATACCGTCCGTTTGATCATTTGGAGAAGGACTATCTTTCACTTACGAATTTGAGGCAAGTTATCTTGCTTGGTTATAATGATGATTAGATTCTTGTTGGTTATATCTTTCATATGTATGAATTGTTCATGAAATGTTTGTCGTGATTTGATATTTGTCCCTGACGTTATTCCGTCTTCTTCATGGGATGCATTCCCAAGTACGTCGTTTTGAATCATTGATCTCGTTGGTCTTATTTTTCACTTCGGTGAGTTTTTCTTGATCCTTAATCGGATGTGTGATTTGTTGAATTCGTTGTCATGTTGTATCGTGACATATCCGGAATCATATCTGCGTTCCGATTGGTTATTGTGTAGGATTTTTAGCCATGCAAATATAGTCATCGGCGGATATTATTCCGCGTTGGACTGTGCACACGGGACGTAGTTTCGTGAGGCTAATTAGGTACATTGTCCTACGTATATTCTGGATTCCATATACGGGGAGGACATGTGCACGGACACATTTCCGGATCGGGCGTACTGTGATGTCCATCTTTGAGCCATACCATAAATCGTCCATAGTATTGGATGCTTGTGACTGTTCGTTTCATACGCCCGAGGGGTATGATTGATTTTAGTAATGATTTCTTTGAAATCTATATATGTGAATTGTATATGTCAGAAGAATTGATTATCATGTATATCTGACCCTGTGTTGGGCGAAATACTTGTATTGTATTTTAGGTCGAGGCAAGGGCAAGGCACGGGAAGAGCATGTCGACGACGAAGGATTCGGAGGATACTAGTTCGGGGGCCCCTCATCTTTGTTGTCCGGTTATGTTAAACCGTGTTGTGTTATTTTCTGTTTCATTTAAATTACTATTTGGTTGTATTTGGTATTTGAAGTATTTTCCATCTCCATATGGTTTATACTTGTTTATGGATCCTGTGTATTGTAAGGCCGTTGGCCATATTTTGATAAACTCCTAAACGGAGTAATGACTAGTCGTTGTGGTTCGGTATCACAAATAATATTTATTTAATTTGTTATGGATATCGCCTGGTGAGTCCCAGTGTGGGATTCACGGCACTGTAATAGCCGCTTTGGGGTGTTACAGAAGATGGTATCAGAGAGTCGTTTTTTTTCATGAGTCAGTGAGAAATGAACTAGTATCAAGAGACCTTCGTGTCACGTGTGACCTGTGCAAGCGCCTGACCCTACGAGCCAAATGCGGTATGTACTTTATGAGCCATGGTTTAATTACTGGCATGATATTGATATCAGTATGGGTCTCTTTGTTGATCATGTTATTTCGAGGAATTGTGACAGGATTTATCTGATTGATAATCCGAGGTAAATGCTGAATTTATTATACAATTGAAATTGTTCGACTTGACACCGATATGATATTCGGTGCGGCATTCGTGGTATCGATAACCATTTTCCCTTTAATATGTGATTCCTTGTTGCTATTAACTTAGCATAAATTTTGGTATCTTGAACTGTACTTATAGTTACCATTATGATTGACTCTTTCAAGATGGAAAGAAACTGCGAGGTCGTGGGCAGGGGGACGAGGCCGGAAGGGGCCGAATCCCAATACCTCGAGCCAACAGACGCGAATGCGGATCGGAGTTCCGCAGACGGTGGTTCACCTTCTAGGGAACAATCGCACCACGGTGGGCGCGGGGATGCACGTGTCGATCCTTACGTCGTAATGCGGGGCATGATGACGCAGATGACCCAGATGGGTCAACTAATGGAAGCTATGCAGAGGGCCGCTGCGGCCGGCGGCAAGGGGCTCATCCTCCTCCTGTGATTGGCGGACCCGTGAGTCGGATTATCGGCGACATCTCGCCGCCGACCACCGACTTTTGAAGGGTCCTCTGAGCTCGCTGACATTGTGCATTGGATCGAGCATTTTGAGAAACTTTTCCGGATGGTGGATCGCCGGAAGAGAATCGCGTCTCGGTAGCCGCGTATTATCTTAGCAAAGGCGCTCATACCAGTGGCTTTCAAGAAGGCCACTGATGGTGTTTATACTTGGGAGGAATTTAAAAACCTCATGCTAGATCACATTATCCAGGGCCACTCCGTGAGGCCAAACTGTCGGAACTTTTGAATCCCGACCCGTCTGAAGACGATGATGTATTATCTGTTGCTGAGAAATTCCAGGCTTACCTCCTCATCGTGACGTGGAGTTTATTATTAAGTTAGAACCAGGTACATCCCCGCTCTCAAAAGTACCGTACCGTATGGCTCCAACTGAGATGCAAGAATTGAAGAACCAGCTGGAGGAGTTGACTGACAAAGGCTATATTCGACCTAGTGCGTCCCCTTGGGGAGCACCAGTGTTATTCGTACGGAAGAAAGATGGATCTCTACGCTTATGTATTGATTACCGTGAGCTGAACAGGGTAACCATCAAGAACAAGTATCCCTTGCCTCGTATTAATGATTTACTGGACCAACTTCAGGGAGCTGCCGTGTTTTCAAAAATCGACTTGAGATCTGGTTATCATCAGTTGAGGATTCGAGAGTCTGACATTTCGAAGACAAAGATTCGTACTCGCTATGGGCATTATGAGTTCGTGGTGATGCCATTTGGGTGACTAATGCACCGGCAGTATTCATGGAATTGATGAATCGAGTTTTTATTAACTATCTGGATCGCTTTGTAGTCGTTTTCATTGACGACATTCTGATTTACTCTCGCGACCACGAGGAGCACGAGAGTCACCTCCACCAAGTTCTCAATACTTTGAGGCGAGACAACTTTATGGGAAATTTTCTAAGTGTGAGTTCTGGATGCCTGAGGTTGTCTTTCTCGGGCATGTGATATCAGCCGAAGGGGTGAGAGTGGACCCACAAAAGACGGAAGCCATTCGAGATTGGCTACCACCGAAGAACGTGAAGGAAGTTCGTAGTTTCCTCGGCCTAGCAGTTACTACCGACGATTCGTAGAAGGATTTTCTAAAATTGCGCAACCAATGACTAACTTACTGCGAAAGGACAAGAAGTATTTGTGGTCGAAACATGTCGAGAAGAGTTTTGATGAGCTCAAGAGTCGATTGATTTCGGCCCCTGTTTGGTCTTACCAAAAGGAACGGAAGGATTTGTGGTGTATAGTGACGCGTCGAGACAGAGTGCAGGATGTGTACTAATGCAGAAGGCAAAGTGATTGCATATGTATCCAGACAATTGAGACCCTATGAAGTTAACTATCCGACCCACGACTTGGAGTTAGCAAGTGGTGTTTGCTTTAAAAATCTGGCCGTCACTATCTTTATGGAGTTACCTGCCAGATCTTTACAGACCACAAGAGCCTAAAGTACATTTTTACTCAGAAGGAGTTGAACATGAGGCAGAGAAGGTGGCTAGAATTAATCAAGGACTATGATATAGAGATCCTTTACCATCCGGGTAAAGCAAATGTGGTTGCCGACGCATTGAGCCGTAAGACAGTGCAGGAGCAGATGCTGAGTCGTTTAACAGCACAGAGGGAATTGCAGTTGGACCTTATGAGGCCAGGAATTGAAGTTTGGTTACAGCGTGTTCAGGGACAACTTTGCACCCTTGATATTTCTTCGTCTCTTGATGATATGATCAAATCGAAGCAAATTACGGACCCATTCTTATCTCGGGTTCGGGATGAAGTAACCCAGGGGAAAGCCCCTGGATTCGTGATCCACGAGGATGGATTGATACGTTTTAGAAATCGAGTTTGTGTACCCGCTGACGAAGAGTTGAGAAACTCTATCATGAGAGAAGCCCATGCTACCCCGTACTCTATTCACCCGGGCTCTAGCAAGATGTATAAGGATTTGAAGCAGAATTATTGGTGGGGGAATATGAAACGTGAGGTTGCCGAATTCGTTTCGAGGTGCTTAACTCACGTGAGTTAAGATTGAGCACCGACCGCGCAGAATGCTGAAACCGCTCCCGATTCCTGAATGGAAATGGGAGGACATATCTATGGATTTTATCACTAGCTTGCCGACGAGTCGTCGAGGAATGAATACGATTTGGGTAATTGTGGACCGTCTGACCAAATCAGCCCACTTCTTGGAAATTAAGGACACATGGGGCCCCGAGAGATTGCCCACTGTTTATTAAGGAAATTGTGAGACTACACGGTACCCCAAGAGCATTGTATCGCACCGTGACGGGCGATTTGTGTCACACTTACGGAGGGCGATTCACCGTGCGATGGGCACGCAGCTGAATTTCAAGACGGCTTTTCATCCACAGGCCGATGGTCACGGAAAGAACGATCCAGACTCTAGAAGATATGTTGAGAGCATGTGCTCTTGATTGGAAGAACGATTGGGAAGCCCACCGCCTTTGGTGGAATTCACGTATAATAATAGTTGGCACGCTTCGATTCGATGGCACCGTATGAGGCATTGTATGGCCGTCAGCCGTAGGTCCCCCTTGTGTTGGGACGAATCGCCGAATCTCTCGGGTACGGAACCCGATATGTTGTTAGCCGCCCGTGAGAAGATCACTTTGATTAAGAGTCGGTTGTTAACGGCTCAAAGTCGACAAGTCTTATGCGACCATCGTCGACGACCGCTTGAGTTCGAGGTTGGTGACCATGTGTTAATGAAGGTGTCTCCTACTCGAGGTGTTTTTCGTTTCGGGAAGAGGGCAAGTGAGCCCAAGGTATATTGGGCCGTTTGAGGTTCCGGGAGCGTGTAGGTGATCCGCCTATCGACTAGCCTTGCCACCGACCTTGAGTAAGATTCACAACGTGTTTCATGTCTCCCAGTGAGGAAATATGTTGCCGATCCGAGCCACGTTCTTCAATTCAAGATATTGATTTAGCAGAGGATCATTCGTACGAGGAGCGTCCTGTACGGATACTCGAGAGGAGGATCAAGCAGTTGCGGAACAAGACGATTCCCCTACTGAAGGTTCAGTGGTCACGACACGGAGTCGAGGAGGCTACGTGGGAGACCGAGGCTAGTATGCGAGCGGGATACCCCGAGTTATTTACCCCTTAGTTTCGGGGACGAAACTCTTTTTAAGGGGGGGAGTATGTAATATCCGACTGTAACTTTTCATTTTTTTTTCTGTCGTTGTATTATTCGGATAATCTGATTATTAGAAATCGTTGCATTTAGTTTTATGTTGAGGTATTATAGATTTGAATATCATATCGTTGTTATTTCATATGTGATGATTCGATGTTATTAGAGTGTTGCATTTTCGGATTTTTGTTAATGTAGCGTACGCTACACAGTATTATTAACGTACGCTAAACATGTGACTTAGCGTGCGTAAAGGTTTCCTCTGTTGCGTACGCTAAGAGGGAATCTGGCAGCAGTTGACTTCAGCACGTGAACCCTTTTAACCGGTAGCATGCATGAGATCTCAATCTGAGCTGGCGTGTCGGTGAGAATCTACTTTTATTAGCGTGCGTAACCCATTTCTCGTTAGCGTGCGCTAACGGCCTAAGTAATTCAAGACAGTAGCCACTGTAAGCCGCTTACGTACGTAATATCGACCGGATAGCGTACGTAAGGGCATTAGCGTACGCTAAACTGTCCTGATAGCGTGCGCTAAGTCTGCACAGTCTATTTATAGGACCAGCCTGTTTATTCATTTCTTCACGACCCAAACCGAATTTCTCTCTTCACATATCATCCCTCCGCACTCTAAAAACGATATAAACCTTCATCAACTTGTTTCTAAGCCTTGAATCTCGGAGTGGAGCTCATTTTCTTGGAGATTTGGAGTTGTTTTTAAGCTTGGAATATATTCTCTCATAGCATTGAAGTTATTCTTCATTTCTGGAGGTTGGTGTGTTTTCTTCTCTGCATTATTTTCTTATGTTGATTATTAATGTCGAAATATACTTCACCTAGAGTAGATTAAGCAAGTAAAACATGGTTATAATTAAACTCTTTAAGCATTTTTGATGAATATGATAATAAGGGTTTGAGATGGAGGTGTTCTTGATGATATAGTGATTTTAATCATGTTGTAGTTGTCATCACTCACCTTACGGACGAATTTAGCTCAAGAGAACGTTGATGGATCGGTTAGCTTCTTCATAATCGGATTTCATCAAGAACTTAATACCATAAAGTGATTAAACACCATTTTAAGTATTTATTTACCTTGAGAAGAACTTGATGATGTTAAATATGAGATTAGATGATCTAGTTCAGAAACCTTAGAAGCTTTAACAGATCATATTTGTTCAGTTTCACAAGTCCTTGAAGATTGATAAAGGTTTTGATAATTATAACAATAACTTTTCATCAATCTATTGTGTTGATAACGTAGAGTGTGGTTCATCATCATGCTAAGTAGATTGTGTTGTTAAGTAGATGATGCTGGTTATGAATGATACTATCATGGTAGATTGAGTATCAAATTCTTTATGACTATCCTTTTTTGTAATAAGAGATGTTGAAGAACATGAGAATTTGATTTAAACCAATTTTATTGATAAATTGAAGATGTTATTGTTCATGGAATAACAAGAGAATTTCAAGACACTTTTGGTATGATGATCAGATTTTGGAAGATGAATTAGTTGTTTTGAAACCTTTCATTAATCGTTAAGGTTTTCATCACGGGGGGGTGAATTGTTCGAGTAGGTTGCGGGCGTCGTTTCCTACGAATTGATATTAATATTATGTGAATATATTATTGAATGAATTACGTTTCATTCAAGGTTGCTCGTTCGATTGAGTGTTTAACTGAGGATACCGTCCGTTTGATCATTTGGAGAAGGACTATCTTTCACTTACGAATTTGAGGCAAGTTATCTTGCTTGGTTATAATGATGATTAGATTCTTCTGATGGTTATATCTTTCATATGTATGAATTGTTCATGAAATGTTTGTCGTGATTTGATATTTGTCCCTGACGTTATTCCGTCTTCTTCATGGGATGCATTCCCAAGTACGTCGTTTTGAATCATTGATCTCGTTGGTCTTATTTTTCACTTCGGTGAGTTTTTCTTGATCCTTAATCGGATGTGTGATTTGTTGAATTCGTTGTCATGTTGTATCGTGACATATCCGGAATCATATCTGCGTTCCGATTGGTTATTGTGTAGGATTTTTAGCCAGGCACATATAGTCATCGGCGGATATTATTCCGCGTTGGACTGTGCACACGGGACGTAGTTTCGTGAGGCTAATTAGGTACATTGTCCTACGTATATTCTGGATTCCATATACGGGGCGGACATGTGCACGGACACATTTCCGGATCGGGCGTACTGTGATGTCCATCTTTGAGCCATACCATAAATCGTCCATAGTATTGGATGCTTGTGACTGTTCGTTTCATACGCCCGAGGGGTATGATTGACAGTCGGAATGATTTCTTTGAAATCTATATATGTGAATTGTATATGTCAGAAGAATTGATTATCATGTATATCTGACCCTGTGTTGGGCGAAATACTTGTATTGTATTTTAGGTCGAGGCAAGGGCAAGGCACGGGAAGAGCATGTCGACGACGAAGGATTCGGAGGATACTAGTTCGGGGGCCCCTCATCTTTGTTGTCCGGTTATGTTAAACCGTGTTGTGTTATTTCCTGTTTCATTTAAATTACTATTTGGTTGTATTTGGTATTTGAAGTATTTTCCATCTCCATATGGTTTATACTTGTTTATGGATCCTGTGTATTGTAAGGCCGTTGGCCATATTTTGATAAACTCCTAAACGGAGTAATGACTAGTCGTTGTGGTTCGGTATCACAAATAATATTTATTTAATTTGTTATGGATATCGCCTGGTGAGTCCCAGTGTGGGATTCACGGCACTGTAATAGCCGCTTTGGGGTGTTACAAAATCTTAACTTTTCATTTTGACCTTAATTAAGTAGGGGAAACACATTCAATCTGTGCTTCCTCCGTATTGGCATTATTGCAACTCCCAAATTAGACAATACAAATATAGAGAAGTTGCAGGTAAACAATAGAACAGAAAAACACAGTAAGATGAACACAACCTGTACAGCATATGCTTGTGATTTATCAGACACTGAGCAAACAATAGCTTGACGTGGACTAAGCCACACAGGCCATTTCCCCTTATAGTTCTCAATAAGTATAGATAACATGCGTTCAACCGACACAAGAACAGCTCTGTGTATTATGACAGGTGTGTCCCCATTACTTTCATCTTAGAGTACGTCAAGTTGAAGCGAGAAGGAAGTTGAAAGTCTAGTATGAAAGGTACAATTGAATTAATATGTAAAATTTTATTAATAAAATTTTATTTTGGACCATTCTCGATTGTCATTAGTTATCTTATGAGCTTTTATTGTGTTATTAATATGTAAGTTTTATTGTACGACTCGTGAGTCGACTCAAATTTGGTGATCGTTTTTTAAAACATTGCTATACACACTACACAGAGTGCATATACACACGCACACACACATTTTTTAATAACAAATAATGAAATAATCTTAATTACTAAAATATAAATACTTGATTCTTCATAACAGAACGTTCAACATTAATACTAAAATTCAACAAAAACAACTTTATCATTAACAATGTCACAAAATTGAACATTAATACTACAATTCAACATAATCGACTATACCTTCATCATCAACTATCTAACTTGACTCTAGATAACAACGTTTTCCCATATGCCTTCATCATGATCATCTCGAATGGCATGTATGTCGTCTGCTACATTTTCTTCAACGATAGTCGGCATCCGTGTTGATAAAGGAATAAACTCACAAATGTCAAAACTTGACTCTTCAGTTTCATTAATATCCACACTTCTACCCGCACTACTAGAAAAAACACATTTTAAATCGGTTAAAATAGGCCTTTTAAATCGGGTCTCGAACCGTTATAGATCCAGCCGATGTAAAAAATCTACACATTTAAAATCGGTTATTTAACCGATGTAGAAAATACATTTTACATCGGTTATTTAACCGATTTAGTAAGTCCAAATAACCGATTTAGAAAGTAACATTCTAAATCGGATATTCAGAAATCCGATTTAGAACGCCAGACATTCTAAATCAGGTACTACTTTAACCGATTTAGAATGCCAGACATTCTAAATCAGGTACTGCTTTAACCGATTTAGAATGTCTGACATCCTAAATCAGGTAATGCTTTAACCGATTTAGAAAGAATATACATTCTACATCGGGTTTTGCTTTAACCGATTTAGAAAAATTATATTTTTTTTAAAAAAAATAGCAGATTTAGAAAAGCCCTGTTACAAAAGTGGCAATTTTTTTGAGTACCTGACAAAACTGAATAATAAACTGCATTACAAAACACAATATCTAAACTCAAACTGACAAAAACAAACATTAAGCAGCTTTAACTGCTATAAACTTTGGACTCTAATAAAACCAACAATTCTCGTAATCAAGTCTAACATTAAAATGAAACATAATCAGTAAATACTAGTTAAAGATTCGAATGTCTAAAATAGTTCAACAAAATATTTTTCGCGAGGATTCATAAGCTTCACAGATCTTGAATACTTGAGCAAAATGGATGTCTGGGACTTGAAAACTTGAAGATTCCTTCCGCATTTTATTGTACGAAGTTCAAACTGTGACAAAGATCCATGGCAAGCAAGTTAACATATAAAAATTATATGATAAGTACGAAAATAAATGAAGCAGGATAAACACCAAATAACAAGAACATTTTCACCATAAAATCCATCAAATTAACATCCACCCCCCAAAAATTCTGAAAGCTAAAACACCTCACCTCATGCTCTCAAGTTCTTATTTTATACTATGCATAATAAGAAGCAAAAGTTGGCATTTGACACCACAGAATCGTTTTAGACCTGAATAACCCATCTATTTATATGTCTGGGTTGTTTCGACCAATTTCAGTTACCCAGTGAGGCAGGGGAATATGCACATCATCCCCAACATTTCCTCCACACTCATGGAAGGACATTAAAACCTGTTATCACATTAAATCTTTACCAGCAATAAATTCAAAGGAGATAAATAAGGAACAGCATGTCAGCCAAAGTAGAATATGTTATGCAGTCCCATCAACAATCATCCCCGCATGCGGTAGTTTATTTTCTCTAGTACCCTTGCACTCAAATAAATCGATCGTTGAACATCCCACCTCGGCTAATTAATGAGGAATTGCATAGAAAGGGGTTATCTAATACTTCCTTCTTTCTGCAAGATCATCGGATATGTTTCTCGGTGTTACCCAGTTCCCAAGAGTTGCAACATTTAAAATTGGAGATTGCGATTAATTAAACCCATGCCTTCACATACAATGTCAAAACCCTTTCAACAGTTTACAGAATTTCCAAAACAATTGCAAACCTTTTTTTCCATACAGTTAATCAAAAATCAGAATAAATCTACTATGTATTTTGTACCTTAAAGAGACAGGTACTTGGGAGTTTCCACTACTTCAATAAAGATGTAAAATCCAGAAAATATTGAGTCCAACGTCTTCGTACATCATCAATATCATCCTTCGAATAAGGCTCTTCCATATCAAATGTCTGCAAATTAACAAGAGGCCACCATTTGATCAAATATCCATAAATATTTTCAATATTTATAGCGGGTTTTCAGTTTTTTAGTTTTTTTTTTAATTATAAAATTTAGTTTCGGGAGCGATGCGAGACCGGTCTATTGAGTCTCACAGGAAACCTACTATAAAAAAACCCAATTGCTTTTCAAAATTAGAAATACCATGTTAAGGTATCGGGAAGCTATATGGTACCCCGTGGCTACGGTACCCTGTGTGTATATATTCACAATTGGATTCGTGGTGGATTCTTTTTTTGTACAGATCCAATGATTAAATACACATGCAGTGAATGGTACATCGCGGGTACCTTAGAATTGTCCTAAGGTATTACATATACTTTCTCATTTATGCACTCTTTGCACTACCCTTACTAGCATTCTGTTTTAATACACCAAAATAAAAACAGTGGGTTGTACACAATAAGGTACCTTTTCGAATGAGTCGACGATGTCTAATGTGATGATCTCCAGCATATACCTCATAACAAAGTACCCACTTGTCGAACCTCCAATTTGCTTGTGACACTTGAAAAAAAAAATGTAAAATGAACAATTATGATTATAAACATTTAATGCCTTAACTTAAATAAGTATAGAAAGTAAACATGTTTGAAAATTTACCTTTGGAAAAACCCATGTGGGCTTCTTTAATTTGTAAGTGTGCTTGCCCTTAATAACTTGATATGCATCAAACGCTCTATGACATAATAAATAAAAAATTTATTTCAAAATAGGCACACAAGACTGTGCTTGCTGCTAAGATTGCCGAATGGGTTCATACCATCAGTACAAAGTCCCAGTCTCAGGTTTCTTGGCTCATTGCCAAATGAAGGAAACAACTGATTAATTTTCTTCCATTGAGGCGAATCACCCGGGTGTCGGAGCTTCCCATCAGTTATCCTCTCATCTTCAAGCCATCTCAAGTTTTTTGCCTCCTTTGCACTAGCAAACAAGCGTTTGAATCTTGGTATTATTGGGAGATACCATAACACCTTTGCAGGTGGTTTTTTATTACCAACATCAGAACTAGCATCGCCTTCACCGTCGTTTTTGAAACGTGAAGTCCCATCTTTGGACAGGCATGAAAACTTTTGTACTCATTTCGGTACAAAATACAATCATTAGGACATGCGTCAATCTTCTTATACTCCATGCCCAATGGGCACAAGATTTTCCTCGCCTTATAGTTAGAATCGGTAATTCATTATCCTCCGAAGCATATGTTTTAACAAACAAAGTAACTCTGTGAAACTTTTGTCACTCCACCCATGAGATGCCTTCAACGTGAACAATTTCAATACGGCAGACAACCGTGAAAACTTTGTACAATTGTTGTACAAAGGCTTATCTGCATCAGCGGACAAGGTCTCACATGTCTTGTATGCATGTGCTTGCTCAAAGGCCTCCGTGCCAACATCATTGATCATGTCTTCTAGTCGATCATACATATTCTCATCAACTTCTTCATTTCGGGATACACTTGGCATTTCAAATTCACCATGCCATATCCATCGTGT
Source organism: Orobanche coerulescens (assembly GCA_033398695.1). Classification (NCBI taxonomy): domain Eukaryota; kingdom Viridiplantae; phylum Streptophyta; class Magnoliopsida; order Lamiales; family Orobanchaceae; genus Orobanche; species Orobanche coerulescens. Next base: position 68,308,164 of record CM065815.1, read on the forward strand.
GTAACTCCTGTTGAAACCATCACAGAGGACGTGTTCTCTGATTTCTTCAACACATAATCGTCTATCATTCAAACAGTTGACACACGGACAGTAAAACCTCCCATTATTGTTTGGAACATGTCTCCTAGCAAACTCCAAAAATTCTTCCACACCATTCTCATATTCATTACTTGTTCGTGCAACATTTATCCAACTACGATCCATAATTACCTAATTGAGAATAGAGTTCACACGGCATTAGTTTATGAGAGGGTTCAAGGTAAGAAATATCCAACAATCTCACTGATAAAACTTTACAATATCCAACAAGATATTTAGCGGTCTGAATTTTTGATGAGGCTTTCAAGTGTATGGACTTTATATTTAAGCTAATCTTAATAATATTAAAAATTACTTTCTCTTGTACACATTAATATCAATGGGTTATTTTCTCGCAATCTTTGTTGGTTATTTTCCCTCATAAGTTGTAAGTAAACGGGATAATTCATTTAACATCCGTCCCATACAACCGCTGTTAATATATTCATTTAACATCTGTCCCATACAAACGGGATAATAATATTTTATAAAAATAATAAGAATGTTTTATATATATGTACATATATTTGATGTAAAACTTGATAAAATTAACTTATATATACGTTATATAATTCGCGTAACTATAGTTAATTTTTAACGATATATATAACGATACATTTATTCATTTCTTTTGAACTTTTATCGTAACATATCGTCTACACACTTTGACTTATTCATGATGATTTTCCATCACACATCGATCATTGATCATTGTACCCACAAGTTATATGTATATATCTTTATTAGCTGCTATTGATTTTCTTAACAGACAATGACACACCTTTTCATCAACATGTGTGACTCTTCCCGCCAACCATTTTTAACAGAATATAACTAACTTTTGGTTGGGTTATATACACCAGAATTGATCTCTTCCAGAACACAACTTTTTGTGTATTACTTTGATTTCTCGTGCCTTAGAAACAAATTGTAGTTCTCTGTATTATCCAATTGAGGATTTCGTGATACCCGATGCATATAGGGATGAAATACTTCAATCTGAAAGTGATCTCAACACAACTTAGAGAATATATCAGGATTATTAGCACTCACACACACCCAAATTCTAACAAAAATGTCGAGGAGGGAGGCTAGGAGAAAGATGATACATAAGTGGAAGACTATGAGTAGAGAGTTTTGAGTGGGGTAAAAGCAAAGTGATGAACCATGCAATGAACTTAGACATAAGACTCCCTACAATTAATAAACCAACTTGAATTTGCAGTCATTTAATAAATTGTACCAATTTTACTATGCCTAAAGTTCATATTTTGGTAATTTTGTGTCATTTAATAGTGGGAAATCTTCTTTGTTCTTACATTTGCTATATGGTTTTACATTTGTAAATTTGGTTTAAGGTTTAAAACATGTCTATTTCGGTAAAAGGTTTCCCCGGTAAAATTATTACTCCAAAAAACAATTAAGTATAACGAATGTGAGTGAATCTCACATCTAAACCCAAAACTAGGCGAAAACAAATACACCAACTGTGCTCAAACCTAAACTTTCATAAGAATGACGTGCCACACTTATAATACCTACTACAAATGCTATCTAAGTTGACAATGAAGACTAATGTCAAAGGCATTAGCAAACAGCATTTGAGCAACAATCAAACCAATAATTTCTGTTATGTTTATTGCATGTTTGTTTAGCAGCCTTCATAAAGTGAGCTTTTAAACTGAATTTGATTTGCTCCCAAACAGCAAAAAGCATGTAGCAAGCATAGCATACCTCTGTGTAGCTTTCAACTTAGGAGCTCTTTTCTCATATCATCTAGGCACTTCTCATTTGATTTTTGTTTTGAGCTTTTTCAATCCTCAAATAAGCATCGATTAAAACCTTTGAAATGATTGAAATACTTTAGGCAAATATTACAAAATTTGCCAATGATTGAAATACTGTGGACTGAAATGATTGAAATACTGCAAAGTGGTACCAAAATAATGAGCTATAATAATGATTGTTCACCATGATAATGAGCTAACATCCGTAACTGATGAAGGTAGGAAAGCAAGTCTGGAAGCAAACCAAACCGCGTAGCTCCTGGAATCAGCAAAGCGGGAAGGTACTTGGCTTTTTGAAGGGGGTGATATGAAAAACGGAGAAAACAAAATCTCAAACCTAATATTATGACAAGAAAAATGGAGAAACCAAAATCCATATTGATATGAAACATACCGATATTCAAGCAGCTTTACCGGACGAGGGCTAGTATCGAATCGCAGCTCGTCCCTATTTGACTGGAAGGAAGCTAACCGGCGCAATATTTTTTTCAGGAGATGAATCGCAAGCTCGCTCCAGTCGTGGCGGTTGAACAGTGAAGGAGATGGAGTATCCGGGGGAGAAGGTTAATGAATGGGAGGAGATAAATCGCGGGGAGATGTGAAGGAGAAGAATAAACGGGGGAGACGCAGTGAAGGGAGAAAGGAATAAACGGGGGAGAAGGTTAATGTCCTTGAGATCCCGTTTATAATGTGTTGTTATATGACATCGGTTCTTTATTAACCGATGTCAAATATGTATATACTATATCGGTTTCTGAGTAACCGATATAAAAGACTGATGTTTTAAATCGGGTCCAATATAACCGATTTTAAAAAGTGATATACTAAATCGGTTCCTTAATAACCGATGTAAAATGGAACCCAATCACTTTTTAAATCGGTTATATTACAACCGATCTAGAAAGTGCGATATAAAATGGTATTTTTCCACTAGTGCCGGAATGACCACTGACAATATTTCATTGCATGGATCCTTGACATAAAACACCTGTTTAGCTTGATATGCCATGATAAAAGGCTCGTCAGTGTAAGCTATCTTATGAAGATCTACCAATGTAAAGCCCAGTTCATCGATTATGTTGCGATATTTCCTACACGCAAGTGCACGTCATCGTTTACAAGTAATAAAGTGATAAGTAGAGTATCGTTCCCACGAGGATTGAATCTCTAACTACCGACGTTTTCGTATTCCAATTTTATCTGAACAATCGAATATGGGTTTTGCGATTAATAACTAAAAAAATTAATAAAAGACTAAGCAGAAAACGATAGCTTGAATAAAAGGAATCAAATGATGAATAAGTCTAGGGTTCTGAATCCACCTTAGTTTATCCGAATTTATTCTCGATTATCCGTAATAAATAATTTTCCCAATTTATTGAAGGCGGAGATTGCTAATATATTCTACCGCCTCTCCCGAGGTCAATAGATTTATCTAACGGCGACTAACGCACTCTATCCCTAGGTGAATTATCTCGTCGATAGGCAAAAAGCATGAAATCTCCTAAAGGCCACGTAGTTCCTATGAGTATATTCCTATCTCACAGAATAAAACGATTCTCACCAATAGTTCCTCACCAAATCTCCTCTCCCGATTCGAAGTGAATGATTAAATCAATACAACTATTGGCCAGATAATTGCAAGCATTAAACATAATTGGGAAAACTCAATAAAAAGGTAATAAATTGGATAATCTCAATCAATTCGTCAAAACAAAGGTTTCATCAAAACCCTAGATTAGGGCTTTAGCCTGACATACTAAAAACTGAAAATACAGAATAAATAAACGAAAGCATAAAATTCAAACGCAAATGAAGCTCGGATTCCTCCGTTCTTCAGCTTCCGCCTTCTGCCCTTGAATTCTTCTGCTTTCCTCCTCTTCTGCCGTCTCCAAGCTTAAGCTCTCCAAGCTATTAGATTCAATGATTCCCCCCCATTATTAAATTAGGGTCTTAAACCCTATTTATAGCTCAGCACCTCCACAAATCGCGTCCGTATTAGTCGGTTGAAAACTGGCTTCGAAACGGCCCAAAATCCGCGCAGACGTATAAAACCCACTAAGTGTGCCGCGGCTCACTAAACCTGTGCCGCGGCACATCGCAAAAGTCAATGCACGGGCGTTAATTAATTCTTACGTGCGCGGCTCACAGGTTGTGCCGCGGCCTGAGTCTGACTTTACTCGCCCTTCGGCTGGTGTCTTCCTGTGCCGCGGCTCAGATTCCTTGTGCCGCGGCTCATAGTCCAGTTTTGCCGTTTTCGCCCGTTGTGCCTCGTTTTAGCTTCCGGACTTCAATTTCCTGTCAATCATACAAGATTAAAGCATTAAAAGCTCATTTAGATGATTTCACTCACCAAAACACTACAAAATAATGATGAATAAGCGTATAAAAATACGCCTAACAAATACCCCCAAACTTAAGCCTTTGCTTGTCCTCAAGCAAAAAGAATTAAAGTCAATAAAAGAATGTCGTGAATCATCGTGCAACTCATAATGTTCAACCTAATCAATACTATCCTGCCATTCTCTCTAAATAATACGAGTGTCATAAACGCGAGCTGCACTCAGAATAATGATTCCGCAAAGTAATCAAGTTCAGTCCTAATCATTCGTTCATGAAGAAAACTCAGCTCAAAGATTAACAAAACGTGAGTCAAATCGACCGACAATATGAAAGGCTAACATAACCAAGCTAGTTCGTTCTTGTTCCACAGTCGAAAGGCACAATTTTCACGAGTTTCATAACAATTAAACCTCGGACAGTATTCCCTTATATATATGCTCAAGAATTTGATTCGAGTTGACCACTAGGTTAGGCTCTCGGGATGTTTCATCGGGATAATCCTAGGGTGGAACTTCCATTCTCATGTATTAGGAAACCGTTTGACGTAAAAGACACTCATGGGGTACATGGATGCTTCTAGTTACTAAGTTCCCGTCTACAGCGGAGAAACAACTCGAATATATAATTTCCGCATGTCCGAATCAAGGTTGCCGTTTTACGCGAGAGTAAACAGCGGGTCACGCGAATACCCCCGGTTACTAGCCTTCCTATCATTGGCACATGTGAAATATCTAAATTACTAATCTAATCAGGGTCGTCGTTTTACGCGAGAGTAAACAACGGGTCATGCGAATACCCCCGGTTACTAGACTTCCCTTCATAGAACACATTATCTCGACTTTAGGGAAAAACTGACCGACTCTAAACTCAATCTAAGTGCCAACACGACTAAAGAAACAGTACGACTCACTATCCGGAAAATGTAGCCAAATGTATTGCTGGGGATTTAAAAACAAGTATGTATCGTCTCTTATCTGCCAAGACCTCTACAATCACGAAAAATTTCGGACCTAATTGAATACTAAGCAGAATAGAAATAACTGACTACAACTCGACTAGAACTCGCCCGCTTCTTCAGAGAGAAAGACAGTGTTGTAACATCAGTATCACACAAATAGAAGCACAAAAGTTCACGAATAAAGGAAAACTAAGACAAGCAAGGCTATCTAACAGAAATTTTACGCAAAGAAATGAAAAGTGCAACGAAATAATGTACAGCAAGAAAATAGAGTATAGCAATGAATGTAGACTGAAAGTAAATCCCCCCCCCAAACTTAGGACGTACATTGACCTCAATGGACAAAAAATGATATGCAAGAAAAATAAAAGGTCAAGTACTCCCCTCCAGTCTGCTCAGGAGCTGGTGCCGGCATCGTCCGGTGAGGAGGGTGGTGTGGCTGGCCGGGCGGGCGCAATAAATGGCCCGTCGGGATGCATGATGTGGGCCGTCCATGCGGCGAGGTGCTCCTGATGATAAGCATCCCTCGCAGCAAGACGCCTCGCCGCTCGTCGGGCGGCCGTGAACTGCTCTAGCATCTCGGCTCTGGCGGCAGCAACAACGCTCTCCCGCTCCGCCCGCTGCTCCTCCCGCATGGCGGCCATCAAGCTCTCTCTCTCTCTCCTCATCTCATCTCTCTCTCTCCTCAGCTCCTCCCTATGCTCTTCTCTCTGTCTCCTCAAATTCTCCCGCAGCCCATCAAACAGCTCCTCCAACCTCGCTCTATCGGGCTGCGGGCCGGCATCTCCGTGCGTCAACAAAAGCGGCTCGGGGGATCCCTCGTGAGCCTCCTCTAGCAAAAATCCTCTCCCCCGAGCGTGTGCCGGCGCTCCGCCCCACTGGTCGAAGTGTGATATGATGCGGTGGTCGATCGGGGCCTGTGGGACTAGCAACGGCTCGTCGTCTGACCACGTCAGCCCCGACTGCCGGCATAAAGCGCAGATGAGGGAGGGGTGTTTCAACCCCGTCTTGGCCCGCCCCTGGATACTCTGGAAGATAGATCGGACCAGAATGGGGGCCACATCGAACCGCAGCCCGGAAGTGATAGCAAAAAGTATCCGAGCGCGGGAGAGAAAAACTGTATGGATCTGGGAGGTGGGGTCAATGCGTGCGGAGATAAAGTAAAGCCAGGCTCGCCCGAGCCGGCTGAGGCGCGAGCACCTGAAGTGAAAAGTGGAAGAGCTCTGTGCTCGCTGCTCCCAGTCGGTACCGGGCTGTGCAATGGTCTCAAGCAGGGCCTCCTTAGTGAGGCTGGTCATCACTCGAGTATAGGCTAACTCGTCAACCGCCGAAAACCCAAAAAGCCTCCGAATAGCAGTCGGGGAGAAATCAACTGTAACCCCTCGGACGTCAACCTGAGTCCTAGACTCTAAAGATGGCAACGTATGCCCTGCCCGGATATGCTTCAGCAGAGCGCTGGCGTAAAACTCCTGGACGATCGAAATAACCGCTGGCTCGGGAGGTGCGGTAAATCTGGCCCACCCCATCTCGTCAATCATGGTGAGCAACTCCCCGTCCTGAGGAGCTGGAGTAAAACCCCTCTCGGCAATAAGTGGTCGTGGCCGGATCTTTTCATTAAATATTTTGTGAATTTCGGGGTCCGAAAATTGATGCCCCTCCGCCTCGGCCCGACCACGAGAGGTCTCCCCTCGAGTAGGGGATGACTCGGTCCTAGCACGCTTGCTCAGATTCTTTGTGCGCGCCATAATCAGTCCTGAAAAGTGAAACACGAGGGTTTATTCACGCAAAAATAATAACAATGATCAATGCTCGGCTAAGGATGTCCAGCCAGAAATTCCGAATTTAAGAAAATGACGCATACGCGAGAGAAGGATGAAATTGGACTTAAACATGTAACCTGGATGTAAGGGTTGGGTTTGCTATAAATTCAAAACATATACGTTGCACGAAAATTCAAAACGATTGCCTTTTCAAAGAAAATTTTTCATTTAGGCAATTTATCGGACACCTTGAGGGCACAAGTTTACTTGAAGAATAAACATAGTTCTAGTTCGATTCAACCCTCAAAAATCAAAACATAAGTCAATCATCATCAACTAAACACATTCAACTCATTGATATTCTGATTTAACCATTGAAATTCGATAAAACTACCCTGTTATTCTCTAACAATCACAAAACTATTTGAAGTAAAAATAAGCATGTTCCATTCATCAAACGCATACACAACTTCCAAATATAAACCATAAGCAAGTAAAGATTAAAGGTTTGAAACGTACCTTTTTGAAGATTTCAAGAAAAATCGCAGGAAAAAAATTTGAAAAACTTGGTCGGTCGGTCGCGCTGGGGAGGGAAGGCAAGGAGAAGGGAGCGTACCTGATAATGCCAGCCGAGTGCACGTTATATGCTGCCTGGCCTTTCAAATTCCGCATAGTGTGTCGCGGCACAGCTAAAGTGAGCCGCGGCACAAGGTACAGTCCCTTTTACCTGTGTCTCATTTTGTCGTGTGCCGCGGCACAGATTTCGTGTGCCGCGGCTCATTGCTCAAGTGTGCCGCGGCTCATTTATGCCGTGCCGCGGCACAAGGTACAGTTGGTTTAGCCTCCCCTTGCGATTAATGTGTGTCGCGGCTCACAATACCTGTGCCGCGGCTCATACTTCAGTTTCTTCCTGGGACTTTCCTGCACCGAATTTTGAGAAGAAGACGTTAAAAACGAGAGGCAGAAGCAAATTGAAGCACAAAAATGATGAAAAATAAGAATCACGAATACAAGAAAAATGAAGAAATGCAAAAATCTACAACTACGAACTCGGGTTGCCTCCCGAGAAGCGCTAAGTTTATGGTCTTCAGCTGGACCTATTGGACAACGTTAGTTCGCTTTTCGCAAACTCCATTTGGTTTCCGCCCCGTTCATCGAACCATTTATATTTTGGTTAAAATTATGACCATTGGTCATCAGCGGTTCGACTATCGGTTCGGCCATCAAATGTTGTTTTCGAAAAGGTTTCGACTTGAATAACTTCCCGAAACACCTGGTTTCTCCATGACTAATTGTCCACTTGGCTTTCGGCTCACTCTCCTCCTTCACAAACGAACTCACGACTGCAGCAGATTTTTCCTCATGCTCGAGGAACGCCACTCGTTCTACATCCTTCTTCAAACTTGGGCCATTTAACACAAAATCTGAATTTTCCCAACGACGATTTTTTCGGTGCTTTCCTCTTTCAACAACATCCACACCTTCAATTTGTGATCCTTTATCAGCACTTCCGGGACATGGGAACGATTTGAACACTTGAAAAGTAACTTGCTCGTCTTGGACCCTCAGAGTTAACTCCCCCTTTTCCACGTCTATAAGGGTTCGGCCCGTCGCTAGAAATGGTCGTCCCAAGATGATTGGAATATTTTCATCTTCCTCCATGTCTAGTACGATGAAATCGGCAGGAAAGATGAACTTATCAACTTTTACTAAAACATCCTCGATCACTCCCCTCGGATACTTTATCGATCGATCCGCCAATTGTAATGAGACTGTGGTTGGCTTGGCTTCCCCAATATTCAGCTTTTGGAAAATCGACAGAGGCATGAGGTTGATACTTGCACCAAGATCACATAGTGCCTTATTAAATGAAAGATTCCCCATGGTGCACGGTATGTTGAAGCTTCCCGGATCTTTCAATTTAGGTGGGAGCTTCTTTTGAAGAATAGCACTGCACTCCTCTGTCAAGGTGACCGTTTCAAACTCCTCAAGCTTTCTCTTCTTCGATAATATCTCTTTCATGAACTTGACATAACTCGGCAATTGTTCCAATGCGTCGGCGAACGGGATATTTATGTGAAGCTTTTTGAACACATCAAGGAACTTAGAAAATTGTTTGTCCGCCCTTCTTTGCTGTAGTCTCTGTGGAAACGAAACGGGAGGGACACATGTCTTCGAGTTATCCGGATTCAATTCCTTTGACTCCTCTGGCTTTAAATCCTTCGGCTCCTCAATTTCCTTCTTCTCTTTACCCCGCTCGGGCTGATCCAGCACCTCTCTCCCGCTTCTCAAGCTAATTGCATTTAGACTCTCTCTAGGATTTGTCTCTGTTGTACTCGGCAATGCTCCCTCCGGACGAGCTGTCAACACATTAGCGATTTGGCCCAGCTGGACCTCCAAATTCCGAATGGAAACAGAATGATTTTGTAATGTAGCTTCCGTCCGAGTCATAAATTGACTCGTATTTGCCACCAATTTTGCTAGTGCTTCCTCGAGAGATACTTTGGGAGCGGAAGGGGGCTGCTGTTGATTCTGGGCGAACGGGGGCTGGTGTGCGTTCTGTCCGTTTCTCCATGAAAAGTTGGGATGATTGCGCCACCCCGGATTATAAGTATTGGAGTACGGGTTATTCGGTCGATTCCCATTTCCCACAAATTGAGCCTGCTCCATCTGATTTTGCTCGAACGGATTTCCAAATTGGCATTCCGCACTCGAGTGTGATCCGTTACACCAATTGCATGTCTCTATGGTAACGGGGGCTGGTGCGTGCGAAAATGTCCGAGTCATGTGTCAAAGCGGCGACTTGAGCTGACAAGGTGGAAATCGGATCATTGCTTGAAACTTCCATTACTCTTTTCGGTGTCAATCTTTCTGATGGCCATTGGTATGCGTTTTCAGCCATATTTTCCAAAAGCACGTGTGCCTCGGCCATAGATTTTCCCATGAAGGTCCCACCGGAGGCCGCATCCACGAGAGTGCGTGTAGAAGCACTCAAACCATTATAAAACGTATGAAGCTGAAGCCAATCCGGAATGCCGTGATGAGGGCATCTTCGTAGCAATTCTTTATATCGCTCCCACGCCTCGTGGAGCGATTCCATATCGAACTGGGCAAAAGTGGTTATTTCATTTCTCAACCTCGCCGTCTTAGCTGGTGGAAAAAATTTGGCAAGGAAAGCTTGCGCTAACCTCTCCCATGTTGTAATCGACCCCGGCGGTAAGGAATTTAACCAGAATTTTGCTTTATCCCTCAAAGGGAAAGGGAAAAGCCTCAATCGGATGGCATCGTCGGTGACACCATTAGTTTTGAAAGTATCGCATATCTCAAGGAAAGAAGCAATGTGGGCATTCGGGTCGTCCTTCGGCAGTCCACAGAATGGGCTCCCCTGCACCATCTGAATAATGGCGGGCTTGATCTCAAAGTTATTAGCTTGGATAGTGGGACGCCGAATTCCCGAAAAATTGGCGTTGACCTGCGGCATGGCATAATCCCGAAGAGCTAGTTTCGGTTGAACTTGCCGCACTTGGTTGTCTCCTCCTTGGATTTCAATATTCTCGGCCATGTTGACCGTCGTTTGCAACTCTCTTTTCTCTTTTTTGTTCCTTCTTAGAGTGCGCTCGAGCTCAGTGTCCAAAGGTAGTAGGCCTTCGTTACCGAGTCTTCTCATGCACTACACGAAAGGTCCTGAAAGGGAAAACAAATAAACGAAATTAAATACACAAAAATAAAAATAAAACGTTCAAATTAAGACTGGAAATACTTAAATCGATATTAGAAAAATTTCAATCCCCGGCAACGGCGCCAAAAACTTGTTGCGATATTTCCTACACGCAAGTGCACGTCATCGTTTACAAGTAATAAAGTGATAAGTAGAGTATCGTTCCCACGAGGATTGAATCTCTAACTACCGACGTTTTCGTATTCTAATTTTATCTGAACAATCGAATATGGGTTTTGCGATTAATAACTAAAAGAATTAATAAAAGACTAAGCAGAAAACGATAGCTTGAATAAAAGGAATCAAATGATGAATAAGTCTAGGGTTCTGAATCCACCTTAGTTTATCCGAATTTATTCTCGATTATCCGTAATAAATAATTTTCCCAATTTATTGAAGGCGGAGATTGCTAATATATTCTACCGCCTCTCCCGAGGTCAATAGATTTATCTAACGGCGACTAACGCACTCTATCCCTAGGTGAATTATCTCGTCGATAGGCAAAAAGCATGAAATCTCCTAAAGGCCACGTAGTTCCTATGAGTATATTCCCATCTCACAGAATAAAACGGTTCTCACCAATAGTTCCTCACCAAATATCCTCTCCCGATTCGAAGTGAATGATTAAATCAATACAACTATTGGCCAGATAATTGCAAGCATTAAACATAATTGGGAAAACTCAATAAAAAGGTAATAAATTGGATAATCTCAATCAATTCGTCAAAACAAAGGTTTCATCAAAACCCTAGATTAGGGCTTTAGCCTGACAAACTAAAAACTGAAAATACAGAATAAATAAACGAAAGCATAAAATTCAAATGCATATGAAGCTCGGATTCCTCCGTTCTTCAGCTTCCGCCTTCTGCCCTTGAATTCTTCTGCTTTCCTCCTCTTCTGCCGTCTCCAAGCTTAAGCTCTCCAAGGTATTAGATTCAATGATTCCCCCCATTATTAAATTAGGGTCTTAAACCCTATTTATAGCTCAGCACCTCCACAAATCGCGTCCGTATTAGTCGGTTGAAAACTGGCTTCGAAACGGCCCAAAATCCGCGCAGACGTATAAAACCCGCTAAGTGTGCCGCGGCTCACTAAACCTGTGCCGCGGCACATCGCAAAAAGCTGAATGCCTGGGCGTTAATTAATTCTTCTGTGCCGCGGCTCACCTGGGTTGTGCCGCGCACGCAGTACAGCCTTACTCGCCCTTCGGTGGTGTCTTCGTGCCGCGGCTCGATTCCTTGTGCCGCGGCTCATAGTCCGATTTTGCTGCTACCGTTGTGCCTCGTTTTAGCTTCCGTACTTCAATTTCCTGTCAATCATACAAGATTAAAGCATTAAAAGCTCATTTAGATGATTTCACTCACCAAAACACTACAAAATAATGATGAATAAGCGTATAAAAATACGCCTAACAGATTACCACACCCGTGTTATTATCAACCCACTTACACTTAAAAATAGGCACTCTAAACTTAACATAATCAAGTTCCCATATATCTTCAATAACTCCATAGTAACTTGTCGATGCCATAACTGGATTTTTATCTTTCGAGCTTGAAAAGTGCATGGACTCGGCTTGAAGAGTAACTCCGCTATTTTGAACCGAACTTTTGTCATCTTGTGACTTTGTATAGAATTAGTACTTATTGATATCATATCCATTCCAAGTTACGACATCGGACTTCGGCCCGTAAGCTAGCCATTTTAACATTTCAGATGCGCTATCACTTTCAGAGATTTGTACCTTAAACCACCTCAAAATAGTCTTATTATGTTCAATCAACAACCATTTCTCGCTCATTCGGGGATTCTTTGTCTTCAAAAGATTCTTGTGAGCAGACAAGTACGGAAGAACCTCATCGTGTTATTCAAAACGCATAAATGTGCTTGAAGCACCTCATCGCGATTCTTGGTTAATATTTTAACACCTCGTGTACCCTTTCCATTAAGTTTCCCATCATGTCGAGACTTCTAAGCCCTACAGATGGTGTTTGTGACATGTAATCTGTGCAAAACTCGATTGCTTCTTCTGCAATATACCTCTCAACAATAGATGCTTCTGGACGAAATGGGTTTTTACTATACCCTTTAAAAATCTTCATGTATCGCTCAATCGGAAACATCCATCGCAAATAAACGGGGCCACACTCTTCAATCTCTCTAACTACATGGACAAGTAAGTGAACCATAATATCAAAAAAAGGAGGAGGAAAATACATCTCCAATTGGCACAAGATAACAACAGCCTCGTTTTTCCACTCATCCAAAACCAAAGGATCAATCACTTTGCTACATATAGAATTGAAGAAAAAACACAAGCGAGTTATGGCATTTCTCACTTTTTTAGGCAAGACGTCACGTATAGCCACAGCTAGAAGTTGTTGCATCAAGACATGACAGTCATGAGACTTTAAGCCGGCCAATGTCAGATTTTGCATCGATACAAGACTCTTAATATTCGACGAATAACCTTGTGGCACTTTAATGCCTTGTAAACAATTACAAAAGCTGATTTTCTCTCTTCTGGATAAAGTATAACATGCCGGGGGAAGATAAGTTCGTTTACCGACTACTTGCGGATGCAACTGAGGACGTATACCCATTTCCTCTAAGTCTTGACGAGCCTGGACACCATCCTTTGTTTTGTGTTTAACATTGAGAAGTGTGCCGATCACACTATCGCAAACATTTTTTTCGACATGCATAACATCTATGCAATGTCTAACATCTAGATGTCTCCAGTAAGGAAGATCAAAAAATATTGACCTCTTCTTCCAAATGTTTGTCGTAGCAGCCTTCTTTTTAGTTTTTCCAAATATAGTATTTATGTTCTTCACACGATCATACACTTGCTCGCCTGTTAAGGGCATCGGCGCAAGTCCATTTTCTGGGAATCCATTAAAAGCTTTTCGCAATCTACGATACGGGTGATGGCGACTGAGAAACCTCCGATGTTGAGTGTAAAATGTTTTATTTCCATGTTTCAACTGGATGTAGCTTGTGTTTTCTTCACATATAGGACATGCATGATGTCCCTTCACACTATATCCACTCAAGTTTCCATATGCAGGAAAGTCATTAATCGTACAAAATAACATTGCACGCAACTTGAAACTTTGCTGGCGGTAACCATCAAACACATAAATCCCTTCATCCCACATCATTCTCAAGTCATCAATCAACGGACTTAGATAAACATCAATGTCATTTCCTGGTTGTTTTGGTCCTGAAATCATCATTGACAACATAACGTACTTCCGTTTCATACATAACCAATGAGGTAGATTATATATCAAAAGTAAAACAGGCCAAGAGCTATGCTTGGTGCTTAAGTTACCGAACGGATTCATTCCATCTATGGAAAGTCCAAGCCTAAGGTTTCTTGCGTCACTCCAGAAATCTGGAAATAAATGATCTATTTTCTTCCATTGTGCAGCATCAGCTGGATGACGAATTAGCCCGCCGCATTTTCTCTCATTTGCGTGCCATGTGAGATTCTTTGCATCATCTCTATTAGCAAACAATCGCTTGAACCTTGGAACAATCGGAAGGTACCATAACACCTTCACGGGAGGTCCTTGTTGTGTGTTCTCTCCATCATTCTTCACTTTGTATCGTGATACCCCACACCTAGGACACTTATGCAATTCTTCAAACTCTTTTCTGTACAGTATGCAATCATTGGGACAAGCGTGTATTTTTTTATACTCCATACCCATCGGACACAAAATCTTCTTCGCTTCATAGGTACGCTTAGGCAATGTATTGCCTGTTGGTAGCATCTCATTCATCAACTGGAGCAATTCGGTGAAACTTTTGTCACTCCACCCATTTATTGCCTTCAAATTAACCAGCTTCAACACGGCAGATAGACGTGTGAAATTTTCACACCCCAGATACAATGGAGTCTCTGAATCACTTTTCAACGCATCATAAACATGAGCTCTTTGAAATGATTCTTGTCCGACATCACGAATCATTTCTTCAAATTGATCACCATCTATATCTACATGAGTGTTTCCAGTTGGAACATCTACTATTTCGCCATGCCATATCCACACCGTATAGTTGGTGTTTATCCCCTCACAAACAAGATGTTCACGAATTGTGTCAGCCTCATGTCGTCTCCTATTCATACACTTCACACAAGGCCAAAAGTATCGTTCATCGGGTTCCAAGCGATGTTGTCAAGCAAATTTAAGAAATTGCTCAATTCCATTGTCATACTCCGCACTCGCACGACTTGCATTCATCCAACTTCGATCCATTTCTTCTTTTCTGTTACACATACTATGTTCATCAATTTTCTATTGTTTTGTATAAAGGGGAAGAATTTCATTTCTATATGATTACTAACTTTTTGAAAATTGTTTTGACAGAGAGAATGACAAAGGTATGGTAGTCCTATAATTGTTCTTTACAACAGAAACATGAACGACGGTTGTCAAAATAGAATTAACTGTATACTACGTCAACTTATGGCTTTGTCAAGATTTCTAACTCTATCTGCACGAACTGTTGGGAGAAGATCCTTAAGACGAAAGTTAACATCTATCCCAAAGGAAAAAGATCCTTAAGAAGTTAACCAAAGCTATCCCAAAATAATTCGTGTTCCACAAAATAGTGTTGTCAAAAGCAACACACATAATTAAACACGCACACTCAACTAAATCGATTAAATTATACAACAAACAAGAAGAAAATAACATGTAAAACTACATTACACATAAACAATACACACAACACAAACAAACACGATACACACACACACACACTGCCACACACAATACACACACTGCCACACACACACACACACACAATACACACACACACTGCCACACACAATACACACACACTGCACGCACACACACTGCCACACCTATACATGCACATACACACACAACACACACATTAAACATCACACAACAATCCTTAAAAGACTAGATAAAATTACCAAATAGGAACAAAGAAGAGAGTTCGGAATAATTACCAAATAATTCGCGGTGGTCGATTGCGAAACGCCGAGGAGGTTGCGGGGGTCGCGAGGTCGCCGGAGTTCGCGGGGGTCACGAGGTCGCCGGAGGTCGCGGGGGTCACGAGGTCGCCGGAGGTCGCGGGGGTCACGAGGTCGCCGGAGGTCGCGGGTCGCCTGTGAAAAGTTGCGGAGTCAAGCGTAGGAAGAAAGAAAGGAAAAAAGAAGAAAGAAAGAAACGGGTGTAATTAAATGGAAGTCTAACGGCGGTTTACCAGAAATCATTGCAAAATTAACGGCGGTTATTAAGAAACCGCCGTAAAATATGAAAAATTAACGGCGGTTTCTTAATAACCGCCGTTAATTGGCGGATTTTAACAGCGGTTTTATAGAAACCGCCGTTAATTGTCTTAATTTAACAGCAATTTCTGTAATAACCGTTGTTAATTTTTCATAGTATTTACGAACGTGTACATCAAGACAAATTTAATAAATGTTTTACGATAACCGCTGTTAATTGTCCGCTGTTAAATGGGTATTTTGTAGTAGTGTGAGTAGTATAATTGGTGATATCTCTCGCCAGAGACCACGTACTTTTGAGGGCTCATCTGAGCCGGCAGATATTATTCACTGGTTTGAACATTTTGAGAAGTTGTTTGCTATGGTGGAGTGTCCCGAAAGGCACAAAGTTTCAGTCGCGGCTTACTATCTGGGTAACAGCGCTCACTCTTGGTGGCTATCTCTGAAGCCCACCAATGGATCTTGTACTTGGAAACAGTTCAAGACCCTCATGATGGAAAGGTATTATCCGTCCCCGCTCAGGGAGGCCAAGTTGTCGGAGTTACTCAGTCCCGACCCCTCAATGGAAGAAGATGTTCTCACCATTGCCGAGAAGTTTCAGGAGCTACTTCCATTCGCCTCATCCATTATCCACTCCGAGGCGGATAAGATCAAGTATTTCAGTAAGAGGTTGAAACCTCGTATGCAGCTACAATTGCTTAATCATCATTGCACCACCCTAGCCAAATTCATCGAGAAATCTCTTGCTTATGAGCTTACTGCGAAGGAGATTGCTAAGCATCAAACTTCATCTACTGGAAATAAATCGAAGAAACGTAATCAGTGCGAAGGCAGTCAGGCAACCTTCAAGAAGCCTCGTGCGGGCTCTAATTTTTCTAAGCGACTTCCTATGGTGCTGAAACCTGTGGAATCTCTGTCCCGAGTGTCCAGTTCGGCCATCACCTGTTTCACCTGTGGAGAACAGGGTCATTTCAGCACTAAGTGTCCGAGGCAGACTATCACGTGCAATAACTGTGGGATTGCTGGGCATAAGGCCCGTTTCTGCCGAAGAGACTCCAAGCCTACTCCGGCGATATCTCAGGCCCTGAAACAATCAGCGGTTCAGAATCAGGCCACTCAGTCCGTGTCGTTCATGACGACAGGAGCAAATAAAGGCGGGACCCACAGCTATTAGACAGGAGCATCCGGTGCAGGAACTAGCAAGCCCCGAATATATGAGATGAAGAGAGCCGACGATCTGGAGGCACGAATGATCTCAGGTACACTCAAAATTTTATGTCAACCTGTATGTACCCTTTTTGATACTGGCGCATCACATTCATTCATTTCCGAGTCATACTTGAGTAGACTTCACCTGGATAGTGCTACTAGTTGTGAACCTTATATCATTGGTCTACCAGACGGTAGAAGAATTATCGGAGATCGTGAAGTTAAGAATTGTCCGATTCAGCTTAATGGCTGTGTTTGGTTGGCGGACCTGATTGTGGTAGATTTACCTAGAGATGATGTTATTTTGGGTATTGATTGGATGGATCGTCACGATGCCGTCCTTAGTGTCCGTAAGCGTATGGTCACTATTTCAGACGATGGAGTCGAGTGTGTATTTCAGGGGGTAACCCCAGCCGTTCCGGAAGAGTTATCAATATGATGAAGATAGTGAAATTACTCAATCAGGGGTGTATTGGTTATTGGTGCTACATGACCAACACCGAGAAATCATTAGTGTCATTGACGGATATCCCGGTAGTGAGAGAATACGCCAATGTATTTCCAGACGATTTACCTGGTTTGCCTCCGCAGAGAGATGTGGAATTCACGATTGAGTTGGAGCCTGGTATATCTCCAATATCAAAAGCACCATATCGTATAGCCCCGACTGAAATGCAGGAATTGAAGAATCAACTGGAGGAATTGACCGATAAGGGTTATATCCGACCGAGTGCGTCTTCGTGGGGAGCACCAGTGTTATTTATCAAAAAGAAGGATGGTTCGTTTCGCTTGTGCATTGATTATCGAGAGCTGAATAGGGTGACGATCAAGAATAAATATCCCCTTCCCCGCATCGATGATCTCTTGGATCAACTTCAGGGAGCTTCAGTATTTTCTAAGATCTATTTGAGATCTGGGTATCATTAGTTGCGAATTCGAGAGTCGGATATCACAAGAACGGCGTTTCGAACATGCTATGGGCATTACGAGTTTGTGGTGATGCCGTTTGGGTTAACTAATGCACCTGCTGTATCATGGAGTTGATGAACCGAGTTTTCATCAACTATTTAGAATGGTTCGTGGTTGTTTTCATAGATGACATTTTGATTTATTCTCATGACCGAGAGGAACACGAGCTTCACCTTCATCAGATTCTCGACGTGTTGAGACGAGAGCAACTCTATGGAAAAAATTTCAAATGTGAGTTCTGGATGTCCGAGGTGACGTTTCTCGAGCATGTGATTTCATCAGATGGATTATGTATCGACCCTCAGAAGACGGAGGCTATCCGAGATTGGCAACCTCCGAAGAATGTTAAGGAAATCCAAAGCTTTCTCGGATTAGCTGGCTATTATCGGCGATTTGTGGAAGGATTTTCTAAAATCGCTCAACCTATGATGAACCTTTTGCTGAAGGATAAGAAATACACGTGGTCTGACACGTGTCAACGGAGTTTTGAGGAGCTCAAGAGTCATTTAATCTCATCGCATGTCCTTTCCTTACCACAAGGGACGGAAGGATTCGTGGTTTATAGTGACACATCCGGACAAGGTCTCGGATATGTATTAATGCATAATGGGAAAGTGCTTACCTATGCTTCGCGGCAACTGAGACCTTATGAGGTCAACTATCCGACCCATGACCTGTAGCTAGCGGCCGTGGTATTCGCGTTGAATATTTGGCGTCATTATTTATATGGCGTTACCTGTCAGATTTTCATCGATCATAAGAGTTTGAAGTATATATTTACTCAGAAGGAGTTAAACAAGCGACAGAAATGGTGGTTGGAATTGATTAAAGATTATGATATTATGATACCACTCGGGTAAGGCGAACGTTGTCTCTGACGCCTTGAGTCGTAAGTCCGTTCAGGAGCAAATGCTTGCTCGTTTGACTGTTCAGAAGGAACTTCAACAGGAATTCCTAAGATCAGAGATCGAGGTCTGGTTACAGCGAGTACAAGGGCAGTTTTGTATGTTAGAGATGTCATCGCCAATAGAGGAGGCGATCAGGTGAATCAGGGTTTAGACCCATTTTTGTTGCGCATTCGAGATGATGTGGCTCAGGGGAAATACCCTGTATTTGTGGTCCATGAGGATGGACTTTTGCGATTTAAGAACCGGTTATGCGTTCCGGCGGATGACGAGTTGAAAAGATCTATTTTGAGAGAAGCTCATGCCACCCCTTATTCCATTCATCCGGGGTCTAGAAAAATGTACAAGGACTTGAAACAAAATTATTGGTGGAGCAATATGAAGCGAGAGGTCGCATAATTTGTTTCGAGATGTTTAACCTGTCAGCAAGTCAAGATAGAACATCAGCGTCCAACGGGTATGCTGAAACCGCTCCCTATTCTAGAGTGGAAGTGGGAGGATATCTCAATTGACTTCATCACGAGTTTGCAGACGAGTCGTCGTGGCATGAGTACAATTTGGGTAATTGTGGACCATTTAACTAAGTCAGCTCATTTTCCTGAGATTAAGTGTAACACCCCCAAAATCAACCGGGAATATTACAGGACCGTGGTGGAACCCACAAGGCTAAAATCATTTTCGCAAACATTTCAAATACGCCAAAGCAACGAAGACGGTAATGTTTTAAATATTCAAATATTTTCAAAATATAGTTTCTAAATACCGTCATCAAATACCATTTGAAAGCACAAGGCGAAGACGCCAAAAAGGACATTTCGGAAGTATACACGAGCTGGTCAAATACCGAAAGCCATTATAAAATTTCACACGCAGCGAATAGAGACATAATTAAATTCATTTGTAGCGGAATCATAAAAACCAGAAAAGAATAAACAAATTCCGACAATCATGCCATAGCCAGTATCATCGGAAAGCTCATCCCTTCACGACCACTACTAGCTCGAACTCTGAGTACCTAAAAGATAAAGCCCACGACGGAGTCAGCTATAATACTCAAAAATGATAACGATCACATCACATATACAATTACATATCAATGTAATTACAAGGTAAGGATATTTACAGTGAAACCTTACCGATCCATCACAATCCATATCCAATCAATCCTTACCACAATCCACACCTCGCGTTCTCAAGTGACGATTTAAATAACCATTTGTATTGTATTCAAAATGATACCATATTCTCGAAGACATAAATACATCTCAAATACGGAGTAATCTTTCCATGACCAATCCTGTCTGCTGGGTCGCACAATCGGATCCCAATTTTGATAAAACCGATATCACACGGTACATCTGTAATCAACTGCCCCGAGACAATGGCAAGTCCCGGATATCAATACAAGGTATGAATGCTGATACAATCAATAATGATAAACAACCAATGCATCAAAACGGGAATATCAATGACATGATAACTCCACACAAGATTGACAAAGGATCAACCACGAACGAGAATACCATGATGTGGTAACTCCAACAAGAGCAGTGAGGGGTCAACAACCGAGAATACCGACGACACGGTAAATTCCAACAAGATCAATCAAGGACTAACGACCGAGAATACCAATGACACGGTGAACTCCAACAAGATCAACAAGGGATCAGCGAACGAGAATACCAACGACACGATAAACTTCAACAAGATCAACAAAGGATCAGCGAACGAGAATACCAACGATACGGTAAAATCCAAACGAGATTTATAAAGGTTCAATAACAAACGAATTGACCAACAATATTGTAATTCCATACGAGATCGATAAAGGATCGACAGGGACAGATACACGAAAGAATAAAATCTTCAACTGTATACAAATCACACATATGGGATCTCAAAGATAGCCCGACTATCGAACAGGTCCGATTATACATGGACTATGAACGACCAACAATAAGACTCAAGATGGACGTCACGATACGCCTGATCTGGACATGTCTCCGTGTATAAGACAACCACGGGTATTGATCAGATACACGTCTGGTCTCGTACCTAATCAGTCTCATGAAGTACGTCCCGTGTGCACAGTTCAATATGAGGTCAAAACCAACATATGCTATATGTGCCCGCCCCGAAAATCCTACACATGAACGATCAGAACATATCTGACTCCAGATATGCCATGACACAACATGACAACAAATCTCGAAGAAACGCGTATCCAACAAGGATCGTAAGACTCCCAAGTGAACAACGATAACTCGATCATGAAGGACCGACAGGACCACAATGTCCTATTCTATCAGAGAACAGTTCGCAGCATGCTCAACAATGCATATGATATTAACACATAAACCCCAAGTCCGCAGCCAAGGGTCACGGAAGCATCTCACAGGAATACTCCGTAACGTAGGTGTCATTTAGGTCTTATCCCCTAACACAGTTCATGCAATCACAAAATACCCCAAGGTCGAAACCAAGGCTCACGAAAGTATCCACACAGGAATACTCCGGAACATAGATGCCACTTATATCTTATCCCCTAACACATCGGCCCAACAGATCAAAACTCAAAGAAAGAGCACATCACAAAACGTAATAAACAATGATGCATACTCACCACATGAAGTATCAACATACACATGCAATAATGCAACAGGATGATTATCATAATCTAGCAATATTAATTTACCTCAAGCTGAAGACGCTAACCTTTCCACGACCAACATCCCTGAACGAATACACGGTTATCCGTATAATCCGAATGAAGTACAGTCCATCATTAATACCAAACAACCATCTTGAGTTCAGTGATAACTAGCCTTGATATCTAACTTCTCGTACAATAGTCCAAATATAATTCACGTCTCTGTTTCCACTAAACATCTTTAAAATTATATACATTATGACTTATCTCAGTCCAAGCATAATGTGCATGCCATCATCCTGACAATTCATATTCCATGATACCATTGCTATATGAATCATAAATGAAATGAAAACGAAACCATTTATTAAACATTATGAGCTGAGCAAGCATAACTTGCCTCGATACCGATATGATGAAGTTGTTACCAATCCCGTCGTCTTCATCTACAAGCTCCGCATCCCCGACCAAGGCAACCCATGCATTCTCCAATTCCAATCGCAGCACAACGGTTAATCATCAACGATCATTTAATGCAACCTAATGCAATGATCAATTAACGATACATTCGATAACAATCAACAACCGATATAACCGATCGATAAACCCAATGGTTCCACAATATCTCGAATAAATACATATCCAAACAATCTACATCAATCAATCATGAATCCGTAACCATACTCGATTCCAACTATGTACGGATCAAATGTTCTTATGCCCAACAAATCTGAATTCAACTTAAATTCAACATGATATGATTATCCCTTGTTTATATATATATATATATATATATATATATATATATATCAATCTCATGCCAAACTACACTTAGGATCATTCGACTCATATGAACACACATCCTCAAAGAAAGATAATGTCCTTTGTCAAATTCATAATTACAATTCGTATATCATCAAGACCATACGGAAGATCAAATCACCATTCACATAACTTGTCCCTTAACATCCATAATCATCATTACTTGTTATAAATATCAACATTCCATGTTCATATCTAAAACATAAACACTTGAAACATATACTCATCATAATTATCATCTTCTTCAATATACACCTCATATATCATCAAGAAGTATAACCATAATACCATAACCATCATTATACGAGGAAGACAATAACAACAACATCAAAATCCGAAATAGAATAGATGGATTATCCAACATACCTCTTGAAGATTAATAATACCATCAAACACTTCAAGAATCATTAACATCTTCATATCCAAGCCTCAAATCTATGCTCCCAATATCATAATCCACTTAGAAGGACTGAACTCCCTCTCTCAGTGTTGAAGGCGGAAAAAAACGAAGTGGAGTTCTGAAGAAAATGAAATGACGGGCGTCTCTTTTATAAAATGCCAATTCATTACGTACGTAACACACCAAGGTTAACGTACGTAACACTCTCTTACGTACGCTAACTGACCTTGGTAGCATACGTAATGACGGTCCAGAGGCTTCTGTCTCATTTCATTCACATCCTTGCGTACATAACACTTTCTCCATAACGTACGTAATAGGCACGTTGACTTGCTAAGAGTAATATACTCGTATTACGTACGTAATACGCCTTGCATAGCGTACGTAATACGTAGTTGACTCACCTGTCCACATCCACTGCCGACACTGGGTCCCACCTGCCGACCACGACTCGATCCTGTCAGATTCCTCTTGTTACGTACGTAAAGCCTTAACGTACGTAACACTAGCAATTTAGCGTACGTAAGTCCTTAAGCTTAACGTACGTTAAGGGCTCTATACTTAACCAAAATCCAACTGTTCCCGTCCATCTCGACATACTGGATACGAACATACGGCATACTGAAATACACATGCTCGGTCCGATAATATTCTCATATGATACATCTGATGCACGATATCCTCAAATACAATTGTCAACCAAGTACGGCAATTGTACAAATACTCATATAGTATATCCGACATCAAAAAAACATATCAAGCATGTAATATCCTATAATTAAATATAGCCTCGATAGATATACTGGCACGTCTGTCACAGTTCCCAAAATTATGTATCCATACTGTATTGGTCCCACTATATACAGTAAAACTCAGATAAAATAATGTGAAAAATCGTAGCAAAATTCTAGGATATTACATTAAGGATACGTGGGGTCCTGAGAGACTTGCCCAGTTATTCATTAAAGAGATCATGAGATTGCATGGTACCCCTAAGAGTATCGTTTCGGATCGTGATGGGCGATTCGTGTCGCATATTTGGAAATCTGTTCATCGTGCCATGGGAACTCAGCTCAATTTCAGCACAGCTTTTCACCCTCAGTCCGACGGACAATCAGAGAGAACTATTCAGGTGTTGGAGGACATGTTGGGATCAAGTGTTCTAGATTGGATAGATGATTGGGAAGACCAACTACCGTTGATTGAGTTCACGTACAATAACAGTTGACATGCTTCGATTAAGATGGCACCTTACGAGGCCTTAAACGGTCATCGTTGTCGATCTCCCTTGTGTTGGGATGACTTATCAGAATCAATCAGCACCGAGCCCGATATGCTTATAGCCTCCCGCGAGAAGGTAGCTTTGATCAGGAGTCGTTTGTTGACCGCTCAGAGTCGACAAAAATCATATGCAGAAAATCGTCGTCGACCATTAGAGTTCGAGGCAGGTGACCACGTTTTGGTCAAGGTATCCCCTAGTCGAGGTATTTTCCGTTTCAGGAAGAGAGGAAAGTTGAGTCCGAGATTCATTGGACCATTTGAGATTTTGGATCGAGTAGGCGATCTGGCTTATCAATTGGCTTTACCTCTAGCCTTGAGCTGAATTCATAATGTATTTCATGTCTCTCAGTTGCGGAAGTATGTTTCCGACCCTAGTCACATACTTCAGTTCGATGAAATCGAGATAGCGGATGATCATACGTATGAGGAGTGTCCTGTACAAGTCTTAGAACAGCGAATCAAACAGTTAAGGAACAAGGCAACTCCTTTGGTTAAAATTCAGTGGTCGAGACACGGAGTCGAATAGGCTACTTGGGAAACCGAGGATAGTATGCAGGAGAGTTATCCTGAATTGTTTGACCCTTAGTTTCGAGCACGAAACTCTTTTTAAGGGGGGTATGTAATACCCGATTGTAAATTCATTCATTATCATTCAGTAAATTTTCACTCAGTAAATTTTTCCACTCATTTATAGTCATTCGTCATTTATGTTCGTTCATTGTGTTCACTGTTTGGTATATTTGGAACCTTGGATCAGTTATCATTCGCCTTTCATCATTGTTGGAGACTCGAGTCGAGAATATTATCATTATCGTCGTTGTTGGCAGCCTGTGTGTGTTGAGTAGCGCACGCTACATACTATTTATAGCGCGCACTAATTGTGTACTGGTAGTGCACGCTATCGGACTTCATTAGCGCACGCTACTAGTGTATTTATGGCAGGCAGTCCAGTAGGCACTGGACTGAATTGGAGAGTTGTAGCGCACGCTATGAGCGGGAATTAGCGTACGCTAGTTGTGGGTTGTAGCGCACGCTAACATTTTGGAGACAGGCAGTCCAGTAGGTACTGGACTGAAATGAGAAAATGTTAGCGCCCGCTAAGCAACTACTGTAGCACGCGCTAAGGCTTGATCAGACTTTGGACAGTAGGTTCTGGACTCCAATTGATGGGTATCAAACATCAGTTAGCGCACGCTGATTTTGGGTAACGCACGCTAAGAGGAGAGCGTTAGTGCATGCTACCAAGTTCGTAGCGCACGCTAACGAGGCAGGCAAAACTCACTGGTCTACCCAGTACACCCGCTAGCGCACGCTAATATCAGGATCTAGCGCGCGCTAAGCTGGGTTTAGTATAAATAGGACAGTTTAGCCCCATTTCGTCATTTCATCATCTCTCCTCCTTCCTTGGGTGATTTTGGGCGATTTTGGATGATTTTGTAATACCCGAGATTTCTGATGTGTATTTGAACCTTGTGATACTGTATATGTTGCATTTTGATCTGAGTATTATCCTCCGTATTTCATAATCCTGTGTTGTTGAGCGTATGGTTTCATGCATGTTGTTCATACTTGCATTTTTGTGCACTTGTAGCGCACGCTAATTGAGTTAGCTAGCGCACGCTACGTATGATTTGTAGCGCGCGCTATACATATTCAGCTTGATTGAGACATGTTGGTAGGTGAGATCAGACCGCGGATTTCGTTGGGATTATGTCGGGATGAACCTAGACGGCTTTTTGGGAAAGTCGAATCAACGGTGTTTAGCGCACGCAAATGGTTTGAGGTTAGCGCACGCTATGTCTAGTACAGTGAGGTCAGTGAACTTTCGTTCAGTCGTTAGCGCACGCTAAAAATAGTTGTTAGCATACGCTACTCGTTGATTTTAGCGCACATAAGGCTGTTTAGCGTACGCTATGCCGAGACCCGTCAGAGTCAGTAGGCTGCAAGCCCGTTAGCGCACGCTAAGGATAGAGCCGTAGCGCGCGCTAATAACCCTTTTTCTATAAATATGACGGAATCTATACATATGAGAATTTGGAATTGAAGCCCATATATAAACCCGAAATCTTTAATAACTTGTATATCCTTGAATCCATAAACATCGGCACTTCGCCTCCGAAATGATCATTCAACTCACATGAAGTGTATCATTATTTTCGGTTCAGCTTTCATCTAGTATAGTAACCGCAAACCAGCCTTACATCGTTATTTTACGATTCTAATATAAGATATTCGGTGATCATACGTTAGTTTTGAGTAGAATGTTGAGTTCCTTGTTATCTCTTTTGAACAAGGTCTGAACCTTGCATAGTGATCGACCAAGCGACGGCGGCCTGCGGACGTGTGACATTCGTCGGAGTAATTTAGTTCTTGCCATATTTGAGGCAAATATCGTATTTTGAAATGTTGGTATTTTGAGTATGCAAATGGTTTATTCATGTTGTTGAATATGGGATTTATTTCGTTGAATTGTCATGATATTCGTTATCGAGTATTTGTATGTTCATGTTGATGGACATAGCAATTTTGCATATATGTATGCATAAGTTGTGTTTGTGTATGTTGTGCGATCTATGCTGAGGGCGCTGGATCGGATGTCCACCTCGTGTTGGTCCGACGGGATCATCTTGGGATCTATGCTGAGGGCTGTTGCGATATTTCCTACACGCAAGTGCACGTCATCGTTTACAAGTAATAAAGTGATAAGTAGAGTATCGTTCCCACGAGGATTGAATCTCTAACTACCGACGTTATCGTATTCCAATTTTATTTGAACAATCGAAGTTGGGTTTTCTGGATTAATAACTAAAAGAATTAATAAAAGACTAAATAGAAAACGATAGCTTGAATAAAAGGAATCAAATGATAAATAAGTCTAGAGTTCTGAATCCACATTAATTTATCCGAATTTAATCTTGATTATCCGTAATAAATAATTTTCCCAATTTATTGAAGGCGGAGATTGCTAATATATTCTACCGCCTCTCCCGAGGTCAATAGATTTATCTAACGGCGACTAACGCACTCTATCCCTAGGTGAATTATCTCGTCGCTAGGCAAAAAGCATGAAATCTCCTAAAGGCCACGTAGTTCCTATGAGTATATTCCTATCTCACGTAATAAACGGTCCTCACCAATAGTTCCTCACCAAATCTCCTCTCCCGACTCGAAGTGAATGATTAAATCAATACAACTATTGGCCAGATAATTGCAAGCATTAAACATAATTGGGAAAACTCAATAAAAAGGTAATAAATTGGATAATCTCAATCAATTCGTCAAAACAAAGGTTTCATCAAAACCCTAGATTAGGGCTTTAGCCTGACATACTAAAAACTGAAAATACAGAATAAATAAACGAAAGCATAAAATTCAAACGCAGATGAAGCTCGGATTCCTCCGTTCTTCAGCTCCCGCCTTCTGCCCTTGAATTCTTCTGCTTTCCTCCTCTTCTCTTTCTCCAAGCTTAAGCTCTCCTAGGTTTTAGATTCAATGATTCCAAGATAATTAAATTAGGGTCTTAAGCCCTATTTATTGCTCAGCACCTCCACAAATCGCATCCGTATTAATCGGTTGAAAACTGGCTTCGAAACGGCCCAAAATCCGCGCAGACGTATAAAACCCGCTAAGTGTGCCGCGGCTCACTAGACTTGTGCCGCGGCACATCGACAAAAGTCGAATACAGGCGTTAAATAATTCTTCTGTGCCGCGGCTCACCTGGGCTGTGCCGCGGCACAGAGTACAGCTTACTCTGCCCTTCGGATGGTGTCTTCCTGTGCCGCGGCTCAGATTCCTTGCGCCGCGTCTCATCGTCCCGCTTTGCTGCTGCCCGTTTTGCCTCGTTTTAGCTCCCGGACTTCAATTTCCTGTCAATCATACAAAATCAAGGCATTAAAAGCTCATTTAGATGATTTTACTCACCAAAACACTACAAAATAATGATAAATAAGCGTATAAAAATACGCCTAACAAATACCCCCAAACTTAAGCCTTTGCTTGTCCTCAAGCAAAAAGAATTAAAGTCAATAAAAGAATGTCGTGAATAATTGTGCAACTCATAGTGTTCAACCTAATCAATACTATCCTGTAATTCTCTCTAAATAACATGAGTGTCATAAAAGCGAGCTGCACTCAGAATAATGATTCCGCAAAGTAATCAAGTTCAGTCCTAATCGCTGCTCATGAAGAAAATCCACCAAAGATCAACAAAACGTGAGTCGAATCGACCGTCAATATGAAAGGCTAACATAATCAAGCTAGTTCGCCGTTCCACGCCTAAAGGCACAATTTTCACGAGTCTCATAATAAATAAACCTCGGACAAGATCCCCTTATATATATGCTCAAAATTTGATTCGAGTCGACCACTAGGTTAGGATCTCGGATGTTTCATCGGGATAATCCTAGGTGGAACTTCCATTCTCATGTATTAGGAAACCGTTTGACGTAAAAGACACTCATGGGGCACATGGATGCTTCTAGTTACTAAGTTCCCGCATAAATGAGAAACAACTCGAATACATAATTTCCGCATGTCCGAATCAAGGTTGCCGTTTACGCGAGAGTAAACAATGGTCACGCGAATGCCCCGGTTACTAGGCTTCCTATCATTGGCACATGTGAAATATCTAAATCATTAATCTAATCGTGGTCGCTGCTTTACGCGAGAGTAAACAACGGGTCACGCGAATGCCCTGGTTACTAGACTTCCCATCATAGAACACATTATCTCGACTTTTAGGGAAAACCGACCGACTCAAAACTCAAACTAAGTGCTAACACGATCAAGAAACAAGACGACTCACTATCCGGAAAATGTAGCCAAACGTATTGATGGGGATTTTAAACAAGTATGTATCGTCTCTTATCCGCAAGACCTCTACAATCACAAAAATTTCGGACCTAATTGAATACTAAGGCAATGTAAATAATCGACTACAACTCGACTAAAACTCGCCCGCTTCTTCGTAGAGAAAGACAGGTCGTAACATCGATTCACACAAATAGAAGCACGAAAATTCACGAATAAAGAAAACTACGACAAGCAAGGCTATCTCGAAAAAAAAATTTATGCAAAGAAATGAAAAGTGCAACAAAATATAATGTAAAGAAGAAAATAGAGTACAAAGAATGAATGTAGATCGAATGTAAATCCCCCACACTTAAGACGTACATTGGCCTCAATGGGCCAAAAAATGATATGCAAGAAAATAAAAGGTCAAGTACTCCTCCACCGCTCAGAGCTGGTGCCGGCATCGTCCGGTGAGGAGGGTGGTGTGGCTGGCCGGGCGGGCGCAATAAATGGCCCGTCGGGATGCATGATGTGGGCTGTCCATGCGGCGAGGTGCTCCTGATGATAAGCATCCCTCGCAGCAAGACGCCTCTCCGCTCGTCGGCTGGCCCGGCGGGCCTGCTCTCTTATCTCGGCTCTGGCGGTAGCAACAACACTCTCCCGCGCCGCCCGCTGCTCCTCCCGCATAGCAGCCATCCAGCTCTCTCTCTCCTCATCTCATCTCTCAGCTGTGGCCGGATCTTTTCATTGAATATTTTGTGAATTTCGGGGTCCGAAAATTGGTGCCCCTCCGCCTCGGCCCGACCCCGAGAGGTCTCCCCTCGCGTAGGGGATGACTCGATCCTAGCACGCTAGGTCAACTTCTTCGTGCGCGCCATAATCAGTCCTGAGAAGTACAACACGAGGGTTTATTTACGCAAAAATAGTAACAATGATCTATGCGCGGCTAAGGATATCAAACCAGAAATTCCGAATTTAAGACACTAGCGCATACGAGAGAAAAAGATGAATTTGGACTTAAACATCTAAACTGGATGTAAGGGTTGGGCTTGTCAGAATTGAAAACGTATACGTTGCACGAAACTTCAAAACAATTGCTTTTTCAAAGAAAACTTTTCATTTGGGCAATTTATCGGACACCTTGAGGGCGCACGCTTACTTGAAGAATAAACATAGTTCTAGCTCGATTCAACCCCAAAACAAATACAATTCAATCAAGAACAACTTAACACATTCAACTCATTTATGTTCCAATTTAATCAAGAAAATTCGATGAAACTACCCTGTTATTCTCTAACAATCACAAAACTATTTGAAGGAAAATAAACATGTTCCAATCATTCAAAGCATAAACACTTCCATATATCAACCATAAGCAAATAAGAATTCAAGATTCAAACGTACCTTTTGAAGATTTCAAGAAAAATCGCGAAAAAAAAATTGAAGAATCGCCTTACGGTTCGCTACTGGGAGGGAAGGCAAGGGAATAGGAAAGCTTACCTGGAAATGCCGGCCGAATGCTCGTTATATGCTCCATGGCCTTTCAAATTCCGCATAGTGTTCCGCGGCTCACAATAACTGTGCCGCGGCACAAGGTACAGTCCCTTTTACCTGTGTCTCGTTTTGTCGTGTGCCGCGGCACAGATTTCGTGTGCCGCGGCTCATTGCTCAAGTGTGCCGCGGCTCATTTATGCCGTGCCGCGGCACAAAGTACAGTCGGTTTTGCCTCCCCCTGCGATCGATGTGTGCCGCGGCTCACAATAACTGTGCCGCGGCTCATACTCCAGTTTCTTCCCTGGGACTTTCCTGCACAGAATTTTGAAAAGAAGACGTTAAAAACGAGAGGAAGAAGCAAATAGAAGCACAAAAATGATGAAAAATAAGAATCACGAATACAAGAAAAATAAAGAAATGCAAAATTCTACAACTACGAGCTCGGGTTGCCTCCCGAGAAGCGCTAAGTTTATAGTCTTCAGCCGGACCTATTGAACAACGTTAGTTCGCTTTTCGCAAACTCCATTTGGCTTCCGCCCCGTTCATCGAACAGTTTGTATTTTGGTTAAAATTATGACCATTGGTCATCGTGATTCGACTTTCGGTTCAGTCATCAAATGTAGTTTGCGGAAAGGTTTCGACTTGAATAACTTTCCGAAACACCCGGTTTCTCCATGACTAATTGTCCGCTTGGCTCTCATCTCACTCTCCTCCTTCGCCAACGAACTCACGACTGCAGCAGATTTTTCCTCATGCTCGAGGAATGCCACTCGTTCAACATCCTTCTTAAAACTTGGGCCATTCAACACAAAATCTGAATTTTTTCATCGACGATGTTTTCGGTGCTTTCTTCTTTCAACAACATCCACCCTCTCAATTTGTGATCCTTTATCAGCACTTCCTGGACATGGGAATGACTTGAATACTTGAAAAGTAATTTCCTCGTCTTGGACCCTCAGAGTTAGCTCTCCCTTTTCCACGTCTATAAGGGTTCGGCCCGTCGCTAGAAACGGTCGTCCTAAGATGATCGGAATATTGCCATCTTCCTCCATGTCTAGTACGATGAAGTCGGCTGGAAAGATGAACTTGTCAACCTTAACTAATACATCCTCGATCACTCCCCTCGGATACTTTATCGATCGGTCAATTGTAGAGAGACTGTCGTCGGCTTGGCTTCCCCAATCTCCAGCTTTTTAAAAATCGAAAGGGGCATAAGATTTATACTGGCCCCGAGATCGCATAGGGCTCTTTCAAAAGATGAATTTCCGATGATGCAAGAAATGGTGAAACTTCCCGGATCTCTCAATTTAGGTGGGAGTTTCTTTTGTAATATAGCGCTACACTCTTCCGTTAAAGCGACCGTCTCATATTCCTCGAGCTTTCGTTTATTAGATAAGATCTCTTTCATGAACTTGACGTAACTCGGCATCTGTTCCAATGCGTTGGCGAACGGAATGTTTATGTGCAATTTCTTGAAGACGTCGAGGAATTTGAAAAATCGCTTGTCCAGCTTTTGCTTTTGGAAACGCTGTGGGAATGGAACTTGAGGAGTGGGTGAGTAGTCGATACTTCCTTTGGCTTAGGCGTCTCATCCTTTTCCTTCTCGCTCGCTCGATCGCTCTTTGTCATTAATAGCCGCCCTTTCAACTCCTTTCCGCTTCGTAATTCGATCGCTTGCACATTTTCCTTGGATTTCACTTCGGCTACGTTGGGGCTGCACCTTGAGACCGAGAAGACAATAAATTAGCAATCGCCCCATTTGTGTTTCTAGATTTCGGATGGAGGTCGAATGATTTTGGAGAGTCGTCTCGGTGCGGGTCATGAATTGGCTTGTGTTAGCCGCCAATTGAGCAAGAGCATCCTCCAAAGATACCTTTGGTGATTGAGGGGGCTGCTGTGGTGGTTGCACGAAGTGAGGTTGTGGAGCCTTCATCACTTGCCCATTTCTCCATGGAAAATTTTGTTGATTCATCCACCCCTGATTATAAGTGCTGGGGTAAAAATTGCTTTGTCGATTTCCATTGGCTACGAATTGAGCTTGCTCCATCTGATGTTGCTCGAACGGATTTCCAAATTGACATTCTGCACTCGGGTGTGATCCGTTACACCAATTACATGTCTCAATGGTAACGGGGGCTGGTGCGTGCGAAAATGTCTGGAGCTGTTGTATCAAAGCGGCGACTTGAGCTGACAAGGTGGAAATCGGATCATTGCTCGAAACTTCCATTACTTTTTTCGGTGTCAATCTTTCTGATGGCCATTGGTATGCATTTTCGGCCATATCTTCCAAAAGCACGTGAGCCTCGGCCATAGATTTTGCCATGAATGTCCCACCGGAGGCCGCATCCACTAAAGTGCGTGTAGAAGCACTCAAACCACCATAAAATGTATGAAGCTGAAGCCAATCAGGAATACCGTGATGAGGGCATCTCCGTAGTAATTCTTTATATCGCTCCCACGCCTCGTGGAGCGATTCCATATCGAACTGGGCAAAAGTGGTTATTTCATTTCTCAACCTCGCCGTCTTAGCTGGTGGGAAAAATTTGGCAAGGAAGGCTTGCGCTAACCTCTCCCATGTTGTAATCGACCCCGGCGGTAGGGAATTTAACCAAAACTTTGCTTCATCCCTCAAAGAGAAAGGGAAAAGCCTCAATCGGATGGCATCGTCGGTGACGCCATTAGTCTTAAATGTGTCGCATATCTCAAGGAATGAAGAAATGTGGGCATTCGGGTCGTCCTTCGGCAGTCCACAGAATGGGCTCGCCTGCACCATCTGAATAATGGCGGGCTTGATCTCAAAGTTATTAGCTTGGATGGTGGGACGCCGAATTCCCGAAAAATTTGCGTTGACTTGCGGCATGGCATAATCCCGAAGAGCTAGTTCCGGTTGAACATGACGCACTTGGTTGTCTCCTCCTTGGATTTCAATATTCTCGGCCATGTTGACCGTCGTCTGCAGCTCTCTTTTCTCCTTTTTGTTCCTTCTTAGAGTGCGCTCGAGCTCGGTGTCCAAAGGTAGTAAGCCTTCGTTACCGAGTCTTCTCATGCACTAACGAAAGGTCCTGAAAGGAAAAAACGAATAAACAAAAATAAATACACAAAAATAAAAATAAAACGTTCAAATTAAGACTGGAAATACTTAAATCGATATTAGAAAAATTTCAATCCCCGGCAACGGCGCCAAAAACTTGTTGCGATATTTCCTACACGCAAGTGCACGTCATCGTTTACAAGTAATAAAGTGATAAGTAGAGTATCGTTCCCACGAGGATTGAATCTCTAACTACCGACGTTATCGTATTCCAATTTTATTTGAACAATCGAAGTTGGGTTTTCTAGATTAATAACTAAAAGAATTAATAAAAGACTAAACAGAAAACGATAGCTTGAATAAACGGAATCAAATGATAAATAAGTCTAGAGTTCTGAATCCACCTTAATTTATCCGAATTTAATCTTGATTATCCGTAATAAATAATTTTCCCAATTTATTGAAGGCGGAGATTGCTAATATATTCTACCGCCTCTCCCGAGGTCAATAGATTTATCTAACGGCGACTAACGCACTCTATCCCTAGGTGAATTATCTCGTCGCTAGGCAAAAAGCATGAAATCTCCTAAAGGCCACGTAGTTCCTATGAGTATATTCCTATCTCACAGAATAAAACGGTCCTCACCAATAGTTCCTCACCAAATCTCCTCTCCCGATTCGAAGTGAATGATTAAATCAATACAACTATTGGCCAGATAATTGCAAGCATTAAACATAATTGGGAAAACTCAATAAAAAGGTAATAAATTGGATAATCTCAATCAATTCGTCAAAACAAAGGTTTCATCAAAACCCTAGATTAGGGCTTTAGCCTGACATACTAAAAACTGAAAATACAGAATAAATAAACGAAAGCATAAAATTCAAACGCAGATGAAGCTCGGATTCCTCCGTTCTTCAGCTCCCGCCTTCTGCCCTTGAATTCTTCTGCTTTCCTCCTCTTCTCTGTCTCCAAGCTTAAGCTCTCCTAGGTTTTAGATTCAATGATTCCAAGATAATTAAATTAGGGTCTTAAGCCCTATTTATAGCTCAGCACCTCCACAAATCGCGTCCGTATTAATCGGTTGAAAACTGGCTTCGAAACGGCCCAAAATCCGCGCAGACGTATAAAACCCGCTAAGTGTGCCGCGGCTCACTAGACTTGTGCCGCGGCACATCGCCAAAAGCTGAATACCTGGGCGTTAAATAATTCTTCTGTGCCGCGGCTCACCTGGGCTGTGCCGCGGCACAGAGTACAGCCTACTCTGCCCTTCGGCTGGTGTCTTCCTGTGCCGCGGCTCAGATTCCTTGCGCCGCGGCTCATCGTCCAGTTTTGCCGTTTTCGCCCGTTTTGCCTCGTTTTAGCTCCCGGACTTCAATTTCCTGTCAATCATACAAAATCAAGGCATTAAAAGCTCATTTAGATGATTTCACTCACCAAAACACTACAAAATAATGATAAATAAGCGTATAAAAATACGCCTAACAAGGGCGCTGGATCATTGGACGGGTTTTTCCACCTCATGTTGGTCCGACGGGATCATCTTGGGATCTATGCTGAGGGCGCTGGATCATTGGAATACCCATGTTGTGTTAATGGAATCTTGTGGATTCGCATTATTGGATTCTGGTAGTGGAAGTCCGTGTTGTGTATTCTGTTATGCATTGTTGTTGCATATTCAATTTGTTTAATATGATACTTGTACTAGCATCGTTTTGCTAACCCCTTCGGGGTGGACATTTGTTTTGATGTTCAGGTAACCGAGGAGCGGGAAAACAGCCACAGTACCGACGTGACGACGAAGGGGCTCAGTGATGTTTATTGTGGTTGTGACTTGTCTTTCTGGTTCATTTTTAGTACTCTAGTACGCGTGTCTTATTAATATTTTGAGATGGTTGTAATAATGGACTCATTTGATCTGTTTGAACCGGTTTTGTATTTTGAACTTTAATGGTACTGTTGTATTATTTTTACATTTCTTCGAATTAGCCTTGTAAATTCTTACTTAAAGGGTTTACGGCGCTGTAATTATTCCGAATATCTCGGGGTGTTACAGAATATGGTATCGGAGCTAAGATTCATGGATATCTTGGCAGTCGGGTTTAGTTGGGTCTGTTTATGTTATTTGATTTACGGGTCATTTGTAACATCACTGCTCAGTCAGCGTCGTCATGTGGACCGTGGTTGTAAGTCTCCTAAACTCTTATACTACCGTTTTACTTAATTTTTATTTGTGAATATTGACGGACTTTATTTTTGAAAATTTTGCCCTCGATATTGAGTATTTTTGTTTACAGTATGTTGAGGGGAGGTCGTGGATGCGGACGCGGTCGTGGACGCGGACGTGGTAATATGAGACAGGAGGATTCAGCGACTACCCCAGAATTATCGGCTAGTCGAACCGATTCCCATTTTGGAGGACAACATGGATCAGCAAATGACAACGCGAATCCTAACATGCCAGGGGTGCTTCAGCAGGTGGTCGCTCAGATGACCCAGTTCGCTCAAGTGGTTGACCGCATGCAGACGGTGATGGGACAGCATCATAACAAGGATAATCGGGGAGACAAATGGCTTACCGAGGTGGTCAAATTGCACCCTCCAAAATTTGACGCTTCTGCTGAGGCACTTACTTGGGATCACTGGCTGAAGGAGTTAGAGAAGATATTTGTGGGAATTAACTGTCCCGAGGACCGGAAAGTTCCTATTGCCCAGTATTTTCTTACTGGGGAGGCTTTTGACTGGTGGAAAGCTATTCGACCTGAGGATCATAATGCTGACTGGATGGAATTCAAACTAATGATGGAAGCACAATATTGTCCTCGTCCAGTTAGAGAGGCTAGAGTCCGAGAGTTCTTCTCCCCGCAGAGTTCGGAAGCATCTGTGACAGACATAATCAAGACTTTTAATCATCAGCTGACTTGTGTGCGACACCTGGTCAGGATGGAGGCGGAGAAGATTTTTCATTTCGATATGCGGATGAAGCCGGAGATTCAACAGTACATGTCCGTATTCGAGTGTACTATGTTGCGACAGTATAAAGACAAAGCGCTGGCCTACGACATGAAAGAGGCAGCGGTGGAGAAATCGATGGAGGCAAAGAAGCAGAAAGTGTCCGGCAACTTCTCGGAGAACAAGAGTAGTGGGCCCCGTAAGGGCCAGTCTTCATTTTATTCATATAGGAAACCTCCGCATCCTTCTCGAGGTGGAAAGAAGTTCCGGACAACATCAACAGTTTCGGACGCATCGAAGAAGTGTTATAATTGTGGTCGAGCAGGGCATATTCGACGTGATTGTCCCGTTCCTTCTGTGACTTGTTTTGAATGTGGGCAAGAAGGGCACCGTGCGAATTTTTGCAGAAATGTGACTAGATCATTTGGTACTCGCACTCCAGCGCCAGTTCCAAAAGAGACAAGTGTGAACCAGACATAGCAGAGTGGGTTTCAGCAGCAGCATGTTGGGAAAAGAGAGGTGTCCAGTGCTGGGTCCGTTCCTCCGCGCCTGTACGAGATGAGGAAGTCAGACGATCAGAACACTGCTATTGCATCAGGTACGATTCAGATCCTTTTGCAACCAGTTAGTGTCTTATTCTATTCAGGAGATACGCATTATTTCATATCTTTGAACTGTGTTAATCGTTTGAAAATCTCATGCTTGTATGATTGTGAGCCTTATGTTGTGGGATTGCCGAGCGGAGAGAAAATTGTGGGAAACCTAGAAACTAGAGATTTTCCTGTATCTATAGGAGGGAGAGATTGGCCATCAAATCTTATTGTAGTCGACATCCATCGTGACAATTTAATTCTCAGAGACGATTTGCTCAACCTTTATGGAGCTATTTTAAATTACCGAAAGAGAGTCATTTCTATCATTGATGATGATGGATCTGAACATTTATTCAAAGGATGGAGGCCGGGAAGCTCGGAAAAATTGATCAAAGCTATGAAAGCAGTGAAATTACTGAAGCAGGGATGTCACGGATTTTGGTGCTATGCCATGAAGAAAGAAGAAGGAGTAGAGCTCTCATCTATTCCAGTTGTGAACGAATTCTCAGATGTATTCCCTGAGAAACTACCTGGGTTACCTCCGCGAAGAGAAGTAGAGTTTAATATCGAATTGGAGCCTGGAGCTGCACCTATTTCTAGAGTACCATACCGTATGGCGCCAATCGAGATGTATGAAGTAAAGAAGCAACTTGAGGAATTATTGCAGAAGGGTTACATTCAACCAAGCGTTTCTCCTTGGGGAGCTCCCGTTCTCTTTGTATGGAAGAAAGATGGATCCCTTCGATTATGTATTGATTACAGGGAGCTAAACAAGGTGACGATCAAGAACAAGTATCATATACCTCGAATCGACGACTTGTTTGATCAACTGCAAGGGGCAAGGGTATTCTCGAAGA
The DNA here is from genome assembly GCA_033398695.1 of Orobanche coerulescens. Lineage (NCBI taxonomy): Eukaryota > Viridiplantae > Streptophyta > Magnoliopsida > Lamiales > Orobanchaceae > Orobanche > Orobanche coerulescens. The sequence goes on from CM065815.1 coordinate 68,346,035, forward strand.
TTGACTTGCGATCGGGATACCATCAGTTGAGAATTAAGGAATCGGACATACCAAAATCTGCTTTCAGATCCCGGTACGGGCACTATGAATTTGTGGTAATGCCATTCGGTCTTATCAATGCTCCTGCGGTATTTATGCAATTGATGAATCGGGTATTCTTAGAATACCTAGATAAGTTTGTGGTCGTTTTCATTGATGACATCTTGATCTATTCGAAAGACCCCGAGGAGCATGCTGAGCATTTGCGTGTTGTTTTGAGCACCTTGAGGAATGAACAGCTTTATGCGAAACTTTATAAATGCAAGTTCTGGCTTAGGGAAGTAACCTTTCTTGGGCATGTGATATCAGCTGATGGAGTTCAGGTGGACCCGAAGAAAGTCGAAGCAATCTTGGAGTAGGAATCTCCCAATAACGTGAAAGAAGTTCGTAGTTTCTTAGGACTTGCTGGATATTATCGCCGTTTTGTAGAAGGATTTTCCAAAATTGCTCATCCGCTTACTCAGCTGTTGCAGAAGACTCATAAATTCGTGTGGAATGAGAAATGCCAGGCGGGTTTTGATGAACTTAAGAGAAGACTGACGACAGCGCCTATACTAGCGTTACCAGATGGAACTGATGGATTCATGGTATACAGCGATGCTTCAAATCAGGGTCTGGGGTGTGTATTGATGCAAAAGGATAGGGTGATTGCCTATGCCTCTCGATAGTTGAAACCATATGAAGTTAATTACCCGACTCATGATCTGGAGTTAGCAGCTGTAGTCTTTGCTCTAAAAATTTGGCGACATTATTTATACGGCACTCACTCTCAGATCTTTACAGATCATAAGAGCCTCAAATATATTTTTAGTCAGAAGGAATTAAACATGAGGCAGAGAAGGTGTCTAGAACTGATTAAGGATTACGACCTAGAAATTCTCTATCATCCAGGCAAAGCGAACGTGGTAGCCAATGCACTGAGCTGCAAACCAGTTTCTCTTCGAATATTGGAAGCGCTTACGTCCCAAACTAGCATTCAACGAGAACTGATCCGTGAAGGGGTTGAAGTATGGTCACCAAGAATCCAAGGGCAGCTATACGTGATGGAACTAACTTCGTCACTTGTCGAGAAAATCAAATCTAAGCAGTTGAACGATTCTCTGATTCTTTGGTTATGTGACGAAGTAAAGAAAGGGAAGGCCCCAGGATTCCTGATACAAGATGATGGAGTTTTGAGATTTCAGGGTCGACTTTGCGTTCTCGATGATGATGTTTTGAGGCAGACAATTCTGAAGGAAGCTCACAGCGCGCCCTATTCTATTCACCCGGGCACCAGCAAGATGTATAAGGATCTAAAACAAAACTTCTGGTGGGGAAATATGAAGAAGGACATAGCAGAATACGTTTCGAAGTGTTTGACTTGTCAGCAGGTTAAGATTGAACATCAGCGACCTGCCGGAATGTTGAAGCCACTTCCGATCCCTAAGTGGAAGTGGGAGGATATGTCGATGGATTTCATCACCAATATGCCAAGGACCAAGACGGGAATGAACATGATTTGGGTTGTATTTGATCGACTAACCAAGTCGGCTCATTTTCTAGGAATTAAAGACATGTGGGGACCCGAGAAATTGGCACGAGTATTTATTTCAGAGATAGTCGGATTGCATGGTACACCGAAGACCATTATTTCGGATCGAGATGGTCGCTTCATGTCGCACTTTTGAAAGGCAGTTCACAGGGCTTTGGGAACCGAGCTGAACTTTAGCACGGCTTATCATCCTCAGACGGACGGTCAGTCTGAAAGGACTATTCAGACAGTAGAAGACATGCTTAGAGCTTGTGCCTTAGATTGGTCAACCGACTGGGAGATTTATTTTCCCTTAATTGAATTCACCTACAACAATAGTTGGCATGCTTCCATTAAGATGGCGCCGTTTGAAGCATTATATGGGAGAAGATGTAGATCGCCCCTGTGTTGGGATGATTCTTCTGACTTGATTGGGACGGAACCAGAGTTGATAGTTTAGACTCAAGAGAAGGTAGCTCTAATTCGGGAAAGGCTGTTGACTGCCCAGAGTCGACAGAAGTCTTATGCAGACATGCGTCGTCGCCCGTTAGAGTTCGACATTGGGGACCACATACTATTGAAGGTGTCTCCTACATGGGGAATTTTCCGTTTTGGGAGGAAAGGCAAGCTAAGTCCAAGATATATTGGACCATTCAATATCCTTGAAAGAGTTGGGGAGTTAGCATACAGGTTGGCCTTACCGCCATCACTGAGTCATGGTCATAATGTATTCCACGTATCCCAATTGCAGAAGTATGTACCAGATTCTAGTCATATCATTGATTTCGGCGAGATCGAGATAGCTAATGATGGCTCGTTCGAGGAGAAACCAATCAAGATACTGGAGAGTCGGATCAAACAATTGAGGAATAAACCAATACCCTTGGTTAAAGTACAATGGTCACGACACTGAGTTGAAGAGGCCACTTGGGAAACGGAGGACAGTATGAAGGCTAGATATCCAGAGTTATTTTCATCCTAAGTTTTGGGACAAAACTTCTTTTTAGGGAGAGAGGATGTAATACCCGAGATTTCTGATGTGTATTTGAACCTTGTGATACTGTATATGTTGCATTTTGATCTAAGTATTATCCTCCGTATTTCATAATCCTGTGTTGATGAGCGTATGATTTCATGCATGTTGTTCATACTTCCATTTTTATGCACTTGTAGTGCATGCTAACATCTTAGCATTAGCGCACGCTAATTGAGTTAGCTAGCGCATGCTACGTATGAGTTGTAGCGCGCGCTATACGTAGTCAGCTTGATTGAGACATGTTGGCAGGTGAGATCAGACCGCGGATTTCATTGGGATTATGTCGAGATGAACCTGGACGGCTTTCTAGGAAAGTCGAGTCAACGGTGTTTAGCGCACGCAAATGGTTTGAGGTTAGCGCACGCTAAGTCTAGTACAGTGAGGTCAGTGAACTTTCGTTCAGTGATTAGCGCACGCTAAAAATAGTTGTTAGCGTACGCTACTCATTGATTTTAGCGCACGTAAGGCTGTTTAGCGTACGCTATGCGGAGACCCATCAGAGTTAGTAGGCTGCAAGCCCGTTAGCGCACGCTAAGGATAGAGCCGTAGCGCGCGCTAATAACTCTTTTCTATAAATATGACACCACCCATCTTCATTTTTCAGTTTACACCCCTTCCCACACCCGATTTTTGGGACTTTGAGAGTCACTCCCTCCATCCAAATCCTGCATACCAGCCTCCTAACTTCACCATTGAAGACAAAGGAGCCTTGAGGATTGGTGTTCTAGCTCTTGGACGTGGAGTTCATCAAGATATTTCAACCTTTCTTTCCGAATAAGGTATGTTTGTAATATCCGCAATTTTCGATTTTTGGTGAATTTCTTTTTTTCGACCAAAGTTCGTTTTGACAACTCTATCATGACCATTTCGTCATTCGGAGAATATTTAATTCTGCACTTTTTATCATCCGAGTTCGTTTGGTCTTTGCTTTGTTGAGTTCCGTGCTTTTAGCGACTTTCCCGCGCTTGAGTTCGGTTCCTGCGAATCTCGTTCGAAACTGTCGTTTGGGGTTTTTCGTAAGTTCATTTAACGTTGTTATACGTGTTGTGAGCTTCGATTTGATTATTCGTTGACGTATGGTGATTTTCGGGCATTTGGGCCATTTTCGTAATTTCCCAAAGTTTGGGGTAATTACCTTCCGTTGCCGAATTTCGAGCCTTCGGGTGGTCGGAATTGTGTGTCCTACTAGCTCTTAGATTCGTCTTTGTGAGTACTTCGTAACCGTATCTTGGTTCGTATTCGTGTTCGGGTTTCGGTGTCGTTTTGTTGAATTCGGGATTACTTAACGACTTTTCTAAGTATGAGTTCGTCTTTGTTAGATCACCATTAATTTTTGGTAACTCCAAAAATTATAAATCTTTGCAATATTATATAACATCGAGTTAGCTTTCCAATGGTTCAAACGGTGAGTCAATCGAGTCCGGACGAGAGAGTTATGGTCGTTTTAGCTCACCCGCCGTTATTGGCGATCATCGCGGCCGAACTTCGGCCGTGTCGTCCGACACGGCCCGTGCCGTGCTCGTCCGGATAAGCCGGAAGTTTCTGTCTCAGGGCCCGACCGTGTCGTCCGACACGGCCCGTGCCGAACTCTTCCGGATTGGCTCGAGATTTACGGCTGACACGCCCGACCGTGTTCCGTGACACGGCCGAGTCGTGCCGAGTCGCTTTGGACGGCCATCGCGGAAGGCCCCTCCGCGCCGCGACCGTGTCCGGGCAGACACGGTCGAGTCCTCGCCGGTCAATCAGCGCGCCACGACCGTGTCGGGCGGACACGGTCGAGTCTGTCGAGCTATTTAAAGCCCAGCAATGCTTTTTTCGCCATTTTTCTCCTTCTTCCACTTCTCTTCACAGATGGGCGTGTTCCAAGATTGTAGCCATGTTGTTTAACAACATATACATGAAGTTTGGAGGTTCATATCATCAATCATCCGTCCTATAACATCCTTTGATCGAGCGAATCGGCCGATTTCCTAGAAATCTAGTTTTGGGAATTTGGGGTTTTTGTTGTTTTCGTCCGATTAATCCGATTTAACTTAGGATTTTGATGTATTGATGATTATTTAGATGTATTATATCATTTCCTTTATTATTCCATGGTTGGATCGTATCGATTCGTTGTTTGAGTCGAGTTCTTGACCGACGCCTTGAAGGTGTCCGGTAAAATGTCTTAGAGGGGTTTTCGGGCGTTCTACGATTATTCTTCCTCGTATGGTCGATGATTTATTGATTGTATGATGTTAGGGTCGTGTTTCTTGCGAAGAAACCGTGTTGAACCCTTTCGTTCGCCGCCGTCTTCCGCTTCGATAGCATTGGGCGTTTGAAGCTTTCCGCTGAGCCGTGTTCGTCGGAATACTTGCGTACCGATTTTGAGGCAAGTACCTTGCCCATACTCTTCTTATTTTGTGGATATGATGATCGGTGATCGTCTTGGTGTGTTTGTTTGGTTGTTTGAAATGAAGTTTCAAAAGATTTCGGTTTGGCCTCGTTAAAGGCTTTCTTTCAAATGCGTGTGTGTTTTGTGAACGGCGTATTTTGGGAATTGATTATGATTTGATTATTTTGAACGTTGAAGGATTTGATTATGATACTCCTATTGTTTAAAGTTATGGAATCGTGTATTCCGTATTTAATCTTGTTATTGTGTTTTGAAGAGTTTGATAATGGTGTCGAGTTAATGGCCATCTCTAGTGAGTATTCTTAATGAACTTACATTCTTAGCATGTTAGTATTGCATGAGTAACGTGTGTGTGTGTATGCTCACTACGGGTTAGATCCGACGGGGTCTCGGTAGGGCTCCACGAAGCTGTGGACCGCGAGCTTGCTTTTAACCACTGTGGGTTAGATCCGACGGGTCTCGGCAGGATCCACGGCCGTGGGTCCGCGGTTAATTGTGGTGCATTTTTACAATGTGATTCGATATTGGCATTTCCGAAATGAGTGCTTTTGAACGGTTTTCATGATTGCATGCATTGACTAAGTGTGTAAGAGGTAAATTGTTCGTTTGGCCTACTTGGCTAGGATGGCTCTAGAGTATTTTGTGGTTTATGTTTTAAATCCTTTATTTGTGGATTTTGATGTTGGGAGACGAACCTTGTGGTCGTTCTTGTGTACTGTGAGTTGATGAGATTTGGGGCTAAAATCCCAAGGGTTTTGTAAAAAGTCGTTTACGGATTTGGGGCTAAAATCCCAACGCTTTGGTTAATGTCATTTTCCGTAAAGTAAACTTTTGGGGTGGCGACCCCTTTGTCTTTTGGATTTTTGAAAAGTAGGATTTGATAATCCTAAACTGTTTTCTATTAAAACTCTCGATGGCATTCTAAACCGTTTTATAAATTATTCCCATTGATTTATGATATTTCGTTTTTGAGATGTTTTCTCAAACCCTTGCCTCGGGAAGTACTTTTCGCTTCGTTTGGATCTTTGAGGATCCTCGGTTATTGTTATTCGTGGAATGTGAATTGTATGGCTCGTATTTGCACTTTGTATTTGCACTAGCAAAACAAAGGAGTTTTGCTAACCCCAGTATTCGGGGTGGATGTCTGTTTTGCATTCGGGTTTTGGAGCATAACACGGGTCGGCACGAAGGATGATGAAAGATGATCGATACTAATCACATGAGGAACCGTATATCGTGTGTTAGTTCGGTTGTACTTTATTTTCCATTTCTTGTATTGTTCCCGTTATGCAGGTGTAGTTGTATTTTGGTCCCTGCGTGGGCATGAGTTGTATGTATTTGTTGAAAGACCAAATCGGTCTCGAGTCATTTTAGCGAAAGGCATGGTTAAGTTGTTATATGTCGTTACCGGCTGGTAGATCCTTGAGGAAAGGTTCTACGGCGTGTAATATCCCCAGCGGATTGGGGTGTTACATAAATGGTATCGAGCTTAGGTTGAGGAAACCTAGGCTATCGGGTCAAGTCGTGTTGTTTGAGTCTTGTTTCGCCGGATTTTATCCGATCGAGTCGTGTCGCGACGCCGCTTGAGTTTGTTGGTCGTGATTAGTATCGTGGGCGATCATCATCTTCGTGCGACTGTGGAAGTAAGTCTCCTTTTTGTGTTGTGCCTCGTGTGACACGAGCTATTTTTATGATTATTTGTTAAGTGGTGGAATTCTTATGTGAATTTTGATTTCACGATATGTATTTAGTCGACTCGTATTTGATTTATACGAGTGTCGTCACTTTTGATGTCTTTTATTGTTGTTTTTGTCCGTGGTGATGAATTTCAATCGATCCGCACGTTTTACAAGTTCTATTGTGGAAGCTTTGTGCTTATACGCGTTCGACTTGTTCACTAGCCATGGGAGAGTATTTTATCGGTGGTTTTGTTCAATGTGGTATTTTATCGTTTATTTCCGTTTAAAGACATGTGTTGTCTTGATTTTAAACGTTTTGATGCGTGTGCTAGGAGTTGTTTTAGTGAACGTCGGTATGTGTGAGTTTTGGGCATTCTGACCTATTGGATTTTTGAAAACCTTGAGTATCTTAGAAAAATAAACTTCGAGACATACTTTTCAAATGACTTATTTTCTTGTGGTACATCCTAGGTGCCACAATATATTTCAAAAATTTTCTACCTCGAGGACCAAAATGTTTTGAGATATTTTCAACACTTTTATTTAGACCCGAGGGTCGAATATTTTGAAAGTTTTCACTAAGAGAAAGTGTCCTCATTTTTATCAAATGTGAAATGGTTCTCCAATGTCTCGATAACGATGTTTCACGTTTGTACTTTTTTGAAAGATGATACTCAAGATCAATCGGTGTTCTTCTAAATTATTTTCAAAATGAGGTTTTCGTTTTTAAAACCTATCCATTCCCGTTTGAGGGCTGGGTATGTATGTGTGATGTTCGCGTTGTCCTTTTGATACTTTCTCCCGAGTATGACCGAATTGGCGGTGTGAGCGTTGAGTCGCTTTCCACACATTTGTTGCGTTAGCCCCCTGTGAGAGGCGGGATGTTGGTATTGAATGTTGTCGCCTCGTGGCGATTTCTGCGTTGTCGAGGGTGTGCGAGCTGTTAGAGGTTGGTATGGTATGACCGTGTGCATCGGTGATGGTTCCGTTATGCGTCGATTGTTTAATGTCTTGTTACCTTGCCCCCGTTTTTTTGTGAATTTCGTGGACGAGGTCGGAGGTAATGCCCGTACTATTTTGACTTCTGTATTTTCTCTTTCTCCAGTCTATCGATTCGCTCATGTTCGTTGGCACTTTACGAACTTGATCTGTAATTCGGTTTCATCGTCCGAACGAACTGTGATCTTGTTTTGAGTTGATCTGGTTATCGATGTTACTTTTTCGAGTTCGGTTCGATTCTTGTGAACCTTGTTCGGAAGTAACATCATTTGGTTCTACTAGTTCTTTTATTCGAAGTGGATCGGATTTGGAACTCTTATGTTTTCGACTCTGTCGACTCATTTATGTTTGTTGACATTTCTGAGATTTTCCGCCCCTTGTTTTTGTTTATCGAACGAGTGTGGTATCGTTTCTAATAACTCGCTCGTCGTTGTGACTATTCAATTGCTATACCCTTTCCAGTGGTTCTTATGTGAACGCACATCCTGTTGTTTTCACCTGATCATATATTGTCTCGAGTCGAGATGTGAACCTTGGAGTTGTTGTTTGAATTTTATTATCCTACGTGTTTCGGACATGATTGTTCGATTTTTGTTGTCTCAATCGTTTGCTTGTTCGGTTTTCGTTCTCGTTTCGTGATTGTTGAGCGTTCAGGCTCCTTCCTAATTCCCTTAAGTTTGGGAAATTAGTCTCGGTTTCGATCTTCCAACCCTTGGGCGGTGGAATTCGTATTTATTCGGCGTTTGACTCGCATTTGATTGGTGAACCGTTGGGTTGGTCAATCATATTGATTTTCGTCACGAGTTTTGTGATTGTTCGGATAATCGACTCGATTGTATTGTCTATTTGATGACGCTTGTCACTCGTTGATTTTATTATGTCTCTACCGGTGACGTTGCGTTAGTCGCCCTAGAGCGTATTTTCTCGCCGTATGTCTCTTTGCGTTCCTTGCAGTGTTTCGCCGTCGGGCGCGAGTTTTCGGTTTTGTGTATCTCGTCGAGTTTTCTGGCAAGGGATATTGCTTCTCCTACTTATTTTAAGTTTCGGACGAAACTTCTTTTAAGGAGGGTAGAATGTAATATCCGCAATTTTCGATTTTGGTGAATTTCTTTTTCGACCAAAGTTCGTTTTGACAACTCTATCATGACCATTTCGTCATTCGGAGAATATTTAATTCGCACTTTTTATCATCCGAGTTCGTTTCGGTCTTTGCTTTGTTGAGTTCCGTGCTTTTTAGCGACTTTCCGCGCTTGAGTTCGGTTCTGCGAATCTCGTTCAAAACTGTCGTTTGGGGTTTTTCGTAAGTTCATTTAACGTTGTTATACGTGTTGTGAGCTTCGATTTGATTATTCGTTGACGTATGGTGATTTTCGGCATTTGGGCCATTTTCGTAATTTCCCAAAGTTTGGGGTAATTACCTTCCGTTGCAATTTCGAGCCTTCGGGTGGTCGGAATTGTGTGTCCTACTAGCTCTTAGATTCGTCTTTGTGAGTACTTCGTAACCGTATCTTCGGTTCGTATTCAGTTCGGGTTTCGTGTCGCTTTGTTGAATTCGGGATTACTTAACGACTTTTCTAAGTATGAGTTCGTCTTTGTTAGATCACCATTAATTTTGGTAACTCCAAAATTATAAATCTTGCAATATTATAGAACATCGAGTTAGCTTTCCAATGGTTCAAACGGTGAGTCAATCGGAGTCCGACGAGAGAGTTATGGTCGTTTTAGCTCACCCGCCGTTATTGGCCGATCACGCCGGCCGAACTCGGCCGTGTCGTCCGACACGGCCCGTGCCGTGCTCGTCCGGATAAGCCGAAAGTTTCGTCTCGTGGCCCGACCGTGTCGTCCGACACGGCCCGTGCGAACTCTTCCGGATTGGCACGAGACGATCGCTGACACGCCCGACCGTGTTCCAGACACGGCCGAGTCGTCGAGTCGCTTCGACGGTCAGCCGGAAGGCCCCTCCGCGCCGCGACCGTGTCAGCGGGACACGGTCGAAGTCCTGCCGGTCAATCTGCGCGCCACGACCGTGTCGGCGGACACGGCCGAGTCTGTCAGCTATTTAAAGCCCAAGATGCTTTTTTCGCCATTTTTCTCCTTCTTCCACTTCTCTTCACAGATGGGCGTGTTCCAAGATTGTAGCCATGTTGTTTAACAACATATACATGAAGTTTGGAGGTTCATATCATCAATCATCCGTCCTATAACATCCTTTGATCGAGCGAACCAGTCGATTTCCTAGAAATCTAGTTTTGGGAATTTGGGTGTTTTTGTTGTTTTCGTCCGTTTAATGCTATTTAACTTAGGATTTTGTTGTATTGATGATTTTTTAGATGTCTGATATCTTTTCCTTTATTATTCCCTGGTTGGATCGTTTCGATTCGTTGTTTGAGTCGAGTTCTTGACCGACGCCTTGAAGGTGTCCTAAAATGTCTTAGAGGGTTTTCGGGCGTTCTACGATTATTCTTCCTCGTATGGTCGATGATTTATTGATTGTATGATGTTAGGGTCGTGTTTCTTGCGAAGAAACCGTGTTGAACCCTTTCGCTCGCCGCCGTCTTCCGCTTCGATAGCATTGGGCGTTTGAAGCTTTCCGCTGAGCCGTGTTCGTCGGAATACTTGCGTGCGATTTTGAGGCAAGTACCTTGCCCATACTCTTCTTATTTTGTGGATATGATGATCGGTGATCGTCTTGGTGTGTTTGTTTGGTTGTTTGAAATGAAGTTTCAAAAGATTTGATTTGGCCTCGTTAAAGGCTTTCTTTCAAATGCGTGTGTGTTTTGTGAACGGCGTATTTTGGGAATTGATTATGATTTGATTATTTTGAACGTTGAAGGATTTGATTATGATACTCCTATTGTTTAAAGTTATGGAATCGTGTATTCCGTATTTAATCTTGTTATTGTGTTTTGAAGAGTTTGATAATGGTGTCGAGTTAATGGCCATCTCTAGTGAGTATTCTTAATGAACTTACATTCTTAGCATGTTAGTATTGCATGAGTAACGTGTGTGTGTGTATGCTCACTACGGGTTAGATCCGACGGGTCTCGGTAGGGCTCCACGAAGCCGTGGACCGCGAGCTTGCTTTTAACCACCGCGGGTTAGATCCGACGGGTCTCGGCAGGGATCCACGAAGCTGTGGGTCCGCGGTTAATTGTGGTGCATTTTTACAATGTGATTCGATATTGGCATTTCCGGAAATGAGTGCTTTTGAACGGTTTTCATGATTGCATGCATTGACTAAGTGTGTAAGAGGTAAATTGTTCGTTTGGCCTACTTGGCTAGGATGGCTCTAGAGTATTTTGTGGTTTATGTTTTAAATCCTTTATTTGTGGATTTTGATGTTGGGAGACGAACCTTGTGGTCGTTCTTGTGTACTGTGAGTTGATGAGATTTGGGGCTAAAATCCCAAGGGTTTTGTAAAAAGTCGTTTTACGGATTTGGGGCTAAAATCCCAACGCTTTGGTTAATGTCATTTTCCAAAGTAAACTTTTGGGGTGGCGACCCCTTTGTCTTTTGGATTTTTGAAAAGTAGGATTTGATAATCCTAAATTGTTTTCTATTAAAACTCTCGATGGCATTCTAAACCGCTTTATAAATTATTCCCATTGATTTATGATATTTCGTTTTGAGATGTTTTCTCAAACCCTTGCCTCGGGAAGTACTTTTCGCTTCGTTTGGATCTTTGAGGATCCTCGGTTATTCTTATTCGTGGAATGTGAATTGAATGGCTCGTATTTCCACTATCTATAAGCACTAGCAAAACAAAGGAGTTTTGCTAACCCCAGTATTCGGGGTGGATGTCTGTTTTTGCATTCAGGTTTTGGAGCATAACACAGGGTCGGCACGAAGGATGATGAAAGATGATCGATACTAATCACATGAGGAACCGTATATCGTGTGTTGGTTCAGTTGTACTTTATTTTCCGCTGCTGTATTGTTCCCGTTGTACGGGTGTAGTTGTATTTTGGTCTCCTGCGTGGGCATGAGTTGTATGTATTTGTTGAAAGACCAAATCGGTCTACTGAGTCATTTTAGCCTGAAAGGCATGGTTAAGTTGTTATATGTCGTTACCAGCCTGGTAGATCCTTGAGGAAAGGTTCTACGGCGTGTAATATCCCTGAGCGGATTGGGGGTGTTACAATGTTACGGTTTACCAAACCGAAATTTACGTTTTCAGCTATGTTTTGAGCCTGCTTCGGAAATCTTTAGGCTAGCTAATGATCTTATGAATCCAGCAACATACTTTTGAAGATTGAAACCCAGTTATATCTTGTTTTTCTTTCATTACTTAGACTGTTGATCTAGCCTTGGTGGATAAAAACCTTAGGATGTATTATCCTTAATTCATTGGAATCATGAGCATGATTTTAGGTAGATTCTATGAATTCCTATGATGTTCCACCGATGAAATTCATGGTTGCTAGGGGTAATTGTTTTGAAAATATTTTTCATGTTCATACGGATGATGAATCGGCCATGTCACTGAAGTCAACCCGGATCACCGTAGTATCATTTTCCTTGCGTAGTACCTGGGCATGCTTGCTATCTTGAGTCACATTTGTGCTAAAATCGTAATAGCCGAACATATGAGAATTTGGAATTGAAGCCCATATTTATACCCGAAATCTTTAATACTTGTATATCCTTGAATCCATAAACATCGGCACTTCGCCTCCGAAATGATCATTCAACTCACATGAAGTGTATCATTATTTCCGGTTCGGCTTTCATCTAGTATACTAACCCCGAACCGGCCTTATGTTGCTATTTTACGATTCTAATATAAGATATTCAGTGATCATACATTAGTTTTGAGTAGAATGTTGAGTTCCTCGTTATCTCTTTTGATCAAGGTCCGAACCTTGCATAGTGATCGACCAAGCGACGGCGGCCTGCGGACGTGTGACATTTGTTGGAGTAATTTAGTTCTTGCCATCTTTGAGGCAAGTATCGTATTTTGAAATGTTGGTATTTTGAGCATGCATATGGTTTATTTATGTTGTTGAATATGGGATTTATTTCGTTGAATTGTCATGATATTCGTTATCGATTATTTGTATGTTCATGTTGATGGACATAGCGATTTTGCATATATGTATGCATAAGTTGTGTTTGTGTATGTTGTGCGATCTATGCTGAGGGCGCTGGATCGGATGTCCACCTCGTGTTGGTCCGACGGGATCATCTTGGGATCTATGTTGAAGGCGCTGGATCATTGGATGGGTTTTTCCACATCGTGTTGGTCCGACGGGATCATCTTGGGATCTATGCTGAGGGCGCTGGATCATTGGAATACCCATGTTGTGTTAATGGAATCTTGTGGATTCGCATTGTTGGATTCTGGTAGCGGAAGTCCGTGTTGTGTATTTTGTTATGCATTGTTGTTGCATATTCAATTTGTTTAATATGATACTTGTACTAGCATCGTTTTGCTAACCCCTTCGGGGGTGGACATTTGTTTTGATGTTCAGGTAGCCGAGGAGCGGGAAAACAACCACAATACCGAGATGACGATGAAGGGGCTCAGTGATGTTTATTGTGGTTGTGACTTGTCTTTCTGGTTCATTTTCAGTACTCGAGTACGCGTGTCTTATTAATATTTTGAGATGGTTGTAATAATGGACTCATTTGATCTGTTTGAACCGGTTTTGTATTTTGAACTTTAATGGTACTCTTTTATTATTTTTACATTTCTTCAAATTAGCCTTGTAAATTCTTACTTAAAGGGTTTACGGCGCTGTAATTATTCCGAATATCTCGGGGTGTTACAGATTTGAGAAGATCTTTTCGAGCTGCAATCATCTAGAATCATCTTCAAGCTTCTAGTCCGGATTAATCATCATTTAATCCTCTCCAACTCACCAAACCAAGGTAAACATTTCTTGAATCTAGAATTTCGGGATTTGAGTGTTTTCCTTCCGATATCTTCAAGTTAGCTTGCTATTATGTTGGAATATGAAGAATATGGATTATCTACCTAGGATACATATGATTCCTATGAATTTGTTGGTATTTTTCGGAATTGTTGAGTATTTGGGGAATTATTTAAGAACCCTTGATGGTTGACTTTGGTGATTTTGGGGGTTTCCAATTTGATGTTGTCGTAATCTCGAGTTGTGTATTCCTATTGGTTTATCGATTGTGTTGATGGTGTTTTGTTGGATTGAATCACTCTTTTGGAGGATGGTTTTCGATACAATTGGGATTGGTTGTAAATAATGGGAGATTTGTTACAAAATGTTTGTCAAAATGCCCCAATGAGTTTGGGATTGTTGTATCAACCTCTTGTAGAGGTTATGATCATAATTGATGCGTATATTAAGCGAATTGATGGTAATTGTGTTATTCAAGGTTATTCGAGCGACCGATACCTTCATTAAGTACGATTGTTCGAGGAAGGACATTATTCACCGGTATTTGAGGTAAGTTAATTCTTACTCGGTTAAGAAGATACTCATTCCTTTCATTGCTGATCATTCATAAATATAATTCAATCATAGTATATCAATCATGTTGAGACTTATAATTATCAAACTAATCATTTAATTCACGAGTAACAACGGTTCCAATCATTTCATTTGAAGCTATCACTCATTGCGTCATTAATTCACATCAGTGAGTCATTCTTGACCCTTGTCGAATTTCTATTCATTGTTCTTCATCAGGGTCGCTTTTGTTCGTGTGACCTTCCGGGATTGTATTGCGTTTCGGCTTGTATATGTGTGGAATTTTTAGTCAGGCACATTAAGGTCATTGTGTTTGTAGGGATCCGGACACATTGGACTATGCACACGGTAACGTGCCTCCATGAGACTAATTAGGCCAAGTTTTGCTGGTGTTTATGCGGGACGCTGGGAACTCGGCAGGCTTGTGCACTTGCACATCCCATTCGTGGCGTACTATGATGCCCATCATTCAACTTAATTTCATAACTCATTCATGTGATTATTGTATTTTGTTCAACTCTTGAGGATTGTTGTTCTGTGTAACTGACCCCGTTGGGGATGTTGTTTTTAGGTCATGGCAAGGCAAAGGCACGGGAAGAAAACTTTGACGGCGAGGAGTCCCAGTGATACTTGTAGGGAGGGCCAGTCTATCCATTTGTTCATGCTTCTTTGATTTGTATTTTCCGCTGCAGTTCCGTTTAGATTTCATTTTATTCAGTGTTGTATATTTTATCTTCATATGAAATATATATGTATTCTGTATTTCCTGGGTGTGTTGTATTTGAAACTCCTCATCGGAGTAATTGGTAATATAATGTGGTTCGGTACTACAGTTATATTATTTAATTTATTAATTTTCATTCGCCTGGTGGGTCCCAATTGGGGTTCACAACACTGTAATATCTGCCTATTTGGGGGTGTTACAATTTACAATAAGGTGAGTGGGAGCAAAATTGCGTTCTTAGTACTATATGTTGATGAGATTCTACTTATTTGGAAATGATGTAGGAATGCTCAGTTCTGTGAAAGCTTGACTTTCTAATGAGTTCTTTTGCCTAAAATACGAAGCATATTAAGTCAATCATTGCAACTCTCACACATGGTAATCAAAGCAATAATTATTATAAATATACAATTAAAGATTATATATTAGAATTAAAAAATAATAATTATCCAAGATTTACATTCTTTTTGCAGTTAGTACAAAAGAATATATCTCATTTCGACCCAATTGAACATTTGCAAATACGATAATGTATGTTAATAGTCAAGACCAACTAATCTCAAGCATACACTACAACCTTTCACATAATTTATGTAATAATTATATAGATCTTGAACTATATATTATTTCATAAGGCACCGATAATGTGATCTTCCGTGTGTCACCAATACACTACATTATCTATAATGTAAAATAAATAGACGATATATTTGCATAACCATAATGTGAATTAATGTGCAAAACATGTGACAAAATATAATTAATATTCTCGCAGCTAGTTACAGATAAATAAGATAATACAAGTATAAAGTATATTTTGCAGTATACAACCCTAATAATCTGCCACTTATACTCAAAGCATGATTTTGAGTGTACTACTCTATTACATAGTCTATCATATCTTCCCATTCCCTTAACAATCTCCCACTTATACTCAAAGCAATGTTGTCATACACTGTAACCTCATTCCCTCTACGTGCCCTTCAAAAACTTTTGAGGGCAAGCCTTTTGTGATAGATCAATAAAATTATCTTCCAATGCAACCCTGGCCACAACTACATCTACTTTTTTTATGAAGTGTCGTATGATATGGTACTTGAGGTTGATATGTTTATTTTCCTTATGGGCTCGTGGTTCCCTCAAGCTTTCGACTGCACTGGTAATATCGCAATAAAATGTAATATCATTTGGCAAATGAGGGATCACATCTAAGTCCTGCAGGAAATACTTGAGCCATATCGCCTCTTCAACTGCCTCAGAGGCTTCCACCTACTTGGCTTCCATGGTAGAGTTCGATATGCACTTATGCTTCACACTCCTCCAATTAATGGCTCCACCTCCCAGAGTAAACACATAACCTGAAGTAAAATTGGACTTTTCTTTGTTTGCTGAAGAATCTGAGTCAATATAACCCACATGACATAGGCCATCTGATTGATATACTAGCATGTACTCCCTAGTCCTTCTCATATACTTGAGTATATGCTTTACATCAATCCAGTGTCCTGGTACAGGGTTCGACTGATATCTAGCAGCCATGCATACGGCATGACAGATATCTGGTCTAATACAAAGCATACATGAGGCTTCCCACTGCTGACGCATAAAGGACCAACTTCATGTTATCTATTGTGTGATTTTTAATGTGTTTTCATGATAAACTCATGAACTTGAATAGTTCGGTATGGGATATTTATATGTTTGAAAATTATGTACTTTATTACAAAAAAATGAGTTATTATCTAAAGATTAAAAGTCATAAATCGCATAAAAGTTTTACCTTTCGTAAATTATAATTCTGCCGTTCCAATTTTAAGTATTATTAGTATTTTTACTATAATTACATGAATTTTAATAATTCGGTATGGATTGATTATGCATTCGAAAATTATAAACTTTATAAAGTTCGTTATGGTGTAAGGACTAAAATTCATAATTTGCATGATAGTTTTACCTTTCGAAAATTACAATTCCGCCTTTTCTAATTTTAAGTATTATTATTATTACTATAATTACATGAATTTGGATAATTCGATACGGATTGGTTATATGTATAAAAATTTTTAACTTGAATGTGAAAAGTCTGTTATGATGTAAGGATTAAAACTCAGGAGTTAGCATAAAAGTTTTACATTTCGAAAATTATAATTCAGCCCTTTCGGATTTTAAGTATTATTTTTTATTAAGTTTCGTCTTATAACTTTGATTAATTCATTTGGATTCATTTTAGCCCCAAAAATTGTAAATTCAACTGAATTTGTTCCTTAAGACTTGTACTTTGGAATCCTATTCAGTTTCAAATTTTATTCTTTCAGAAATTATATTTTTGCCCCTTAATTGAGTCTTAATTGGAATTTTAGTAATCGGTCAGAACTCTTTCGTTTCTTGTCGGATCGAGCTCAAATTTTTGGGGTAAGTTTTTTATGTTCTGATGAGTCCAGTGAGTTCAATATTTCTGGAAATATTATTTTCAAAATAGTAAGTTTCTATAAATTTCAATTTTGCTCCCGAATTCTTGAAAATTACACTTTTATCCCGACTTTCCATCTTAATGAGTTTTGATTTAGATGGAATTTTATGGATAACTTATTTTTGATATATTAAGACTAATTTTCAGGATATAAGTCCAGAATTATAGATTTTATCAATTTTACCCATAATTCATCTTAATTGGATTATTTTAGTTATTCTTCGAGTTTAGGTTGGAATTGTGCAATCTTCTGTTCACTGATTGTCCTATTACCATAGTCCATTAATATAATCACATATTTTTTGGAATTTTAATCCTCAAATTTCAGATTTACCATGATCAACAACAAGTTTCATAAATAAGGCAATTTTATTAAATCATCAAGTTTGTCTTGAAAAATTCAAACAAATATCAAGATCACCACATGCATGATGATATAAATTTATTTTCAATCAAGCATAGATAATTGAGGTTATAATATTTTCATGCACTATATATATATATATATATATATATATATATATATATATATTTGACTTGCATTATTTTGAATAAGATAAAGAAAAAATATTTTTATCCACTTGAATGTGTTTTGTTCTTGATGGTTGAAATGAAACTAAGTAGTGCGTGTAATATCCGTATTTTCTATTTTTGGTAATTTCTATTTTTGGTGTATGTTCATTTCGGACGACTCGCTTGTTACTGTTTTGGAATTCTGAATCTATTTTGTTCTTGGAGTTTCACCATTTCGACGAGTTTCGGAGATATTTTTACGCTAAGGGGAATTTTTAACGTACGCTAAGGTCCTAGCGATTACGTACGTAAAGCCTGTATGCTAACGTACGTAAGCCAATGCCAGAAACAGGTCAGTGAGCTCTGGCCAGACGTTAACGTACGCTAATCTTCGAGCATAGTGTACGCTAAGGCTGTTACGTACGTAATGTATTCTGGTTAGCGTACGTAAGGGTTTAGATTTCTATTTATAGAACGCAACCCCATTTCATTTCTCACCCTCACCTTGGCCGATTTTTGTGTTCTAGAGACTATCCCTCA
Organism: Orobanche coerulescens; assembly: GCA_033398695.1. NCBI lineage: Eukaryota > Viridiplantae > Streptophyta > Magnoliopsida > Lamiales > Orobanchaceae > Orobanche > Orobanche coerulescens. The sequence goes on from CM065815.1 coordinate 68,364,386, forward strand.
CCATTTATCCCTAATATCATCATCTGGGCCGATTTTTGGGAAGCTTAGACCTTGTGGATTGGTGTTCAAGCCTACGGTGTTGAGTTTCTTCAAGTTCTTCGTTGTTTGTCACTATATTGAGGTATGTAATCCTTCACTAACTGGTTTGACATGTTCTTAGTGATGTTTTGGACCTGTTTTAAGTTTACCTAATCAGTTATATTCATGAGGAGTCCTACATCATGGTTTTAGAAGATTAAATCCGGTGATACTTCGGTTCCATTTGGTTGTTGAACATGTTGAACGAACCTTATAGTGATTAGATTCTTGAATATAGCATTCTGAGATCATGAACCCAATTATAACAAGTTTTTGGAGATTGTCTAAGTTTTTAGGAATGGTATGATCGAGCATTCCGTTGGAGAAATTAATGGATTGAGCCTAAGATTAATTCCTAGAAGGAGATGATAATCAAGATGAACCTAGTGAATAAATCCTTATGATGATTCGTCGAGGATTTTCCGATATCTTGTTATTGAATAACATGATTAGAATCCTTCTAAGATGAATTTCATTTCATATTGTATCATTCGACCGAAGAAATGTGTTTGAACTTGGATAGTATTCTATGATATTGTTGCCCGACCGAATAGCGTAGTGTCGGTTCAACCGAATGAAGTAGGGCAGAATAGTTACGTCGCCATAATAGAGTATAACATGCCTTGTGTTGATTCGTTTGATGATTAGAACGATTATCCAGAACTGTTAGTTATACTGGTATTATTGTTCGATGAAGGTTTGGATTTTGGTGAGCTGATCGAGTTAGAATTCTCCGAACGGATTGAAACCTATTCGTAGTAGCAATTCTTATCGCCATTTCTGAGGCAAGTATCATATTTTGAAATTGTTATTATTGGAATTTTTGATCATGCATACAGTTTATTCATGTTGTCGAACATGAGTTTAGTTCCTTTAAATTATCATGGTATTCATTATTGATTTCTTGAATGTTCATGTTGATGGACATGTCGATTTGGAATATTTATATACATGTTTTGTGTTTGTGTATGTTGTGATGATCTGAAGGGATCGAGCGATCTATGCTGAGGGCGCTGAATCGGATGTCCACCATGCATTGGTAAGACGGCATCATCATGGGGATCTATGCTGAGGGTGCTGGATCGTTGGACGGGTTTTCCACCATGCGTTGGTTCGATGGGATCATCATGGGGATATATACTGAGGGCGCTGGATCGTTGGATTACCCTGTGTTGTGTTGATAGAATCACGTGGATTCGCATCGTTGGATTCCGGTGGCGGAAGTCCGGTTTATGTAATTTATGATGCATTGTTGTTGCACATCCGATTTATGTATTATGATACTTGTACTAGCATCGTTTTGCTAACCCCTTCGGGGGTGGACATTTGTTTTGATGTTCAAGTAGCCGAGGAGTGGGGAAGCAACCACAGTACCAACATGACGATGAAGTAGCTCAGTGATGTAAATTGATGTTGTCGTGTTTTCCAGTTATTTTTCAGTACTCGAGTACGCGTATTTTTGTTGGTGTTTGGAATGCTTGTAATAATGGACTAATTTAAATTGTTGAACTGTTTTTGTAGTGGGTATGCCTAGTGGGGATCATATGGTTGGTAACCGGGAAGTTAGAGATTACCCAGTGAGGATCGGGAGATGGGATTGGCCCTCGAATCTCATTGTTGTAGACCTTAAGGGTGAGGATTTGATCCTCGGGGACGATTGGTTGGATCGTCATGGAGCTATCATGAACTATCGGACTCGTACCATCTCGATAGTGGATGAGGATGGCACGGAGCATACTTTCGTCGGTTGTAAGCCAGGTAGATCGGTAAATGTGATTAGTGCATTGAAGGCGATGAAACTCCTGAACCAGGGTTGTGTAGCTTACTGGTGTTATGCCTTGAAAGCAGAAGATGGTGGAGTTGACATGTCAACGATTCCAGTTGTGAACGAGTTTCCTGACGTATTTCCGGACGACTTGCCAGGATTACCACCACAGCGGGAAGTTGAGTTCCATATTGATCTAGAACCAAACGCGGCTCCTGTTTCTAGAGCGCCATACCGTATGGCACCGTCGGAGATGTTATAATTGAAGAAGTAGTTGGGGGAGTTGTTAGATAAAGGGTATATACGACCGAGCGCATCGCCTTGAGGTGCGTCTGTGCTTTTTGTTTAGAAGAAGGATGGATCGCTTCGTTTATGCATCGACTATCGAGAGTTAAACAAGTTGACCATCAAAAACAAGTGCCTTTTGCCCCGCATCGACGACTTGTTTGATCAGCTTCAGGGAGCGACAGTCTTTTCAAAGATCGATTTACGATCGGGCTACTACCAGTTGAGGATTCGGGATAGTGATATACCGAAAGCTGCTTTTCGGACGAGATATGGCCATTACGAGTTTGTGGTTATGCCTTTCGGGCTAACCAATGCCCCAGCAGTGTTCATGCAGTTAATGAACAAAGTTTTTATTGAGTATCTAGATAAATTTGTAGTCGTCTTTATTGACGACATTCTTATCTATTCTCGGAGTCAGGAGGAGCACGCTTTATATCTCCGGATTGTGTTAGACATTTTGAGAGCTGAATAGTTGTACGCGAAGTTCTCTAAGTGTGAGTTTTGTCTCAAGTAAGAGACATTCCTCGGGCACGTGATTTGAGCGGAGGGAGTTTGGGTATATCCACAGAAGATAGAGACAGTGATGGCATGGGAACCGCCGAGAAATGTGAAGGAAGTGAGGAGTTTTCTGGGACTTGCAGGCTATTACCATAGATTTGTTGAAGGATTTTCTAAAATCGCTAGACCACTCACTCAGTTACTTCAGAAGACTCAAAATTCGAGTGGGATGCAGATAGACGGAATATCTTTAATGAGTTGAAGAGACGGTTGACTACCGTGCCAGTTTTAGCTTTGCCTCAGGGGAACGAGGATTTTGTGGTGTATAGTGATGCTTCGGGCCTCGGGCTCGGATGTGTTTTGATGCAGAGAGATAGGGTTATTGCTTATGCATCCTGTCAATTGAAACCTTACGAAGCAAATTACCCTACGCATGATTTAGAGTTAGCTACGGTCGTCTTCGCTTTAAAAATCTGTAAGCATTATCTCTATGGGTCATCGTGTAAGATTTACACGGATCACAAGAGTCTGAAGCATATCTTCATCCAGAAATAATTGAACATGAGACAGCGTATGTGGTTGGAGCTAATTAAAGATTACGATCTCGAGATTCTTTATCATCCGGGCAAGGCCAATTTTGTGGCAGATGCGTTGAGTTGTAAGCAGATGGCGCTACAGATGTTAGAGGTACTTACGTCTCAGAGTAGAATCCAGCGAGATTTGATTTGTCAGGATATCAAGGTTTGGGTTCAGAGAGTTCAGGGTCAGTTATGTGCATTAGAAATCACTTCGTCTTTAGTTGATGATATCAAGGCGAGACAGTATGATGATCCATTTTAAGTCTAGTTGAGGGAGGACGTGAAGAAAGGGAAAGCTCCTGGGTTTGTGGTTCAGGATGATGGGATTTTGAAGTTTCGAGGCAGATTATGTGTACCGAATGATATTGAGTTGAGATGAAAAATCTTGAGAGAAGCTCATGCTACGCCTTATTCCATACATCCTGGTACGAGCAAAATGTACAAGGATGTAAGGAGTAACTACTGGTGGAGAAATTTAAAGACGGACGTTGGCGAGTTTGTATCGAGGTGTTTGACTTGTCAGCAGGTTAAGATTGAGCATTAGCGACCCGCGGGGTTATTGCGACCACTTCCTATTGTGGAGTGGAAGTGGGAGGACATTTCTATGGATTGTATTACCGGTATGCCTAGGACTCGGACTGGAATGAATATGATTTGGGTTATTGTCGATCGACTAACCAAATCAGCTCATTTTCTGGGTATTAAGGATACTTGGGGGGGCGGAGAGACTAGCACGAGTGTTTATTGCAGAGATCGTGAGGTTGCATGGGACTCCTAAGAGAATTGTTTCAGATCGAGATGGTCGGTTTGTATCACATTTTTGGCAGGCTATTCATCGAGCTTTGGGGATTGAGTTGAGACTCAGTACATCCTACCACCTTCAGACAGACGGACAGTCGGAGCGGATGATATAGACGCTGGAGGATATGTTGAGAGCCTGTGCTTTAGACTGGAAGGATGATTGGGAGTCACACTTGCTATTGATCGAGTTCACGTACAACAATAGTTGGCACACCTCGATCAAAATGGCACCATTCGAGGCATTGTATGGGAGGAGGTGCAGATCACCGTTGTGTTGGGATGATGCATCCGAGTTGATTGGTACCGAACCATATATAGTAGTTGAGATGAGAGAGAAGATTGCTTTGATTCGTGGTAGGTTGTTAACGGCCCAGAATCGATAGAAGTCCTATGCCGACACGCATTGACGGCCGTTGGAGTTTGAGGTGGGAGACCATGTTTTGCTGAAGGTGTCGCCGACTCGGGGAGTTTTTCGCTTCGGCCGGAAGGGTAAACTTAGTCCGAGATATATTGGACCGTTCGAGGTTTTAGAGAGAGTTGGAGAGCTTGCATATCGGTTAGGATTGCCGTCGTCCTTGAGTCACGTGCATAACGTGTTTCATGTTTCCCAGCTTAGGAAGTATGTACCGGACCCTATCTATATTATTGATTTTGTAGAGATTGAGTTGGGTCCCGACATTACCTTTGAAGAGAGACCGATCCGGATTTTAGAGCGTCGTGTGAAGCAACTTAGGCACAAAATCATTCCTTTGATTAAAGTGTAATGGTCGAGACATAGATCAAAGGAGGCCACATGGGAGATGAAAGAGAATATGAAGTTGAGATACCCTGAGTTATTCGCTTTGTAAGTTTCGGGACGAAACTTATTTTTAGGGGGAGAGAATGTAATATCCGTACTTTCTATTTTTGGTAATTTATATTTTGGTGTATGTTCATTTCGGACGACTCGCTTGTTACTGTTTTGGAATTCTGAATCTATTTTGTTCTTGGAGTTTCACCATTTGGACGAGTTTCGGAGATGTTTTTATGCATTTTCGTTTTGAGTTATGTTTTGTCGCATGTACATTCGATTCTCGTAAAACTCGTTTAATTTTGCTGTTTCTTTATTTCCATGAGTTCGTATGGTTGAGTTGTTCATGTTGTGAGTTTCATATTGTTAATTCGACGTCGTATCGTGATTTTCGGATGTTTGGTCCGTTTTGTAATTTCCCATAAGTTTAGGGAATTGTATCTCCTTTGTCGTATTTCAAACCTCCCAGTAGTCAGAATCGTACTTTCTTTCAGCACTTAGTTTCGTCGTCGCGAATACCTCGTAATTCTGTCTTTGGATCCCATCTTGTGTTATGTTTCGATTTTTATACCTCCTTGAACCTTGGACTGCACTCAGGTACTGGACTGCTGCATGCATAATGTACGTTATGCATGCTATATTACGTACGCTATGTTAGTACTGATAACGTACGTTAATCTTTAGATATAGCGTACGTTATCGGCTTCAGCGATTTGGGCAGATTGTTCTACCGAGCCCTTACGTACGCTAACACCTGAGCGTTACGTATGTAAGAGGCATAACTACGTTAACCTTAGTATGTTAATGTAGTAATGAGCCATCAGGTTTTAAAAACCTGAACAGACCTTAATCGCGTCATTTCCTTCTTTCTCCTCCCTTGTGCGCGATGTTAGTTCTTCTGAGCGATTTCGAACGATTCTCCCAGAGCAATCCGTAGAGTTCCTTGAGAGGCTGATTATTGTGTTCCAAGTGAGTTTTATCATCACCGTAATCATCTTCCTCCGTCTTAATCGAGGTATATTTCTTTAGAATCCTAGTTTTTGGGGATTTCGGGATTTTGACATGACTTTACCCTTCGAACCCGATTTAACTTTGATAGGTTGTTAGATTACAATTGTGTAGCCGTAATCCCTTGCTTTCAATATAGTTTAACGGATTAAACCTCCAGAGTATTCACCGTTAATAGATTAGAATCGATTATGACTTCGTAGTGACCGACGAATTGTCCCAACGGGTAGAATTAGGATGAATCCCTAGGTTTCTGTAATATTGAGATTGTTTGTATATTGTTATTGTGATAGGAACGGATTTGTGAAGATTATTCGGACCAAAACCTTACCTTTCGCCTTTTCCTTCACGTCGTTTTATTCAAGGCAAGTACATGTATTACATTCCATTCTGTGTATTATGGTTTCGATACGAATGGTGAATTGTGATATAGTGTGTGTGTGTATGTGTGTTGTTGTTGTTATTCCACCAGGGGATGATTCGACGGGGCCTCTGGGGGCCGCTACTAATGGGTACGGCCGCGGAAGTGTTTTCCCACCCGGGGATGGTCCGACGGGGCCTCTGGGGGTCGATACTAATGGGTACGGCCGTGGGTTACCAAGCGTGGATAGTTGTGATAAGACATTATGTTTTACTATTTTGATGTAAATGTTGTATTCTAGAATATTAATTGCAAATGTTTTCCCAAAGGATTTGACTGTGTTGAATCGTATATGTATATAATGTTGTGTAATTGTGTACTTGCACTAGCTATTCGAATGCTAACCCCTTAAATGGGGGAAATGCGTTTTATGCATTTCAGGTATCAGTCGAGCTAAGGAGCTGGCATGGGATACGCATGCAAAGGATGGCCCAGCATGATGATGAGGCTCGAGTCTGTGTTGGATGTTTTGTTATTATGTTTACTTGGTGTCGTGTTGGTCTGGTTGTCTTTCAAATATTGCTAAAGTTCCCTACGTGGGAAATTGAATACATGTCATTTATGTTTTATTGGCGTTGAATTAAACTATTTTGGCCGAGGCTGCGGCCCTACATATTATTATTAAGGTTTCTTGTGGGATTTATTATGTGGATTACATATCATATGTTAGCCTGGTAGACCTTGTGAAGGTTCTACGGCGTGTAATGTCCCTTTTGATAATTGGAGTGTTACAGGGTGTTCTTCACCTCCTCCTCCTTGAGTAGTATTGGCCAATCCAAAGGGGGATTTCAAGGTAGGTTAGGTTTAGAAGAAGGTTTTGGAATAAGGATGCATATATATAATGAAAGGGGTGAAGATCTTACCTTTGATGTGTTGATAAATGATGAAATTTTCTTCTCCACTTCACTCTCTCAACTCTTGGACTCTCTCTCTATTTTATCTCAATTTTTTGCTTCTCTTTACACTTAGAAATATAGAAGATTACTATGTTTTAGGTATATATAATAGGTTTTAAATCAGCGTGAAACCAAGCCTGATTATTGACTTGTTTAGGGGCTGCAAGGACTCTTCGAATTACCAAACATTCTCCATATTCAAGTTCGATTTCTTCGCATTCATGTTCATTTTCTTCATCATATATTGGGCCCTCATCATCAAGCAGTGTCTCCTCATCTTCATCGGCTACAATTCCTGCATGAGCATCAACTTTACGATTGGGGCACTCACTCATATAATGTTTGTCTTGGGCCACACTTGAACATGACCTTGACTTATTTTTAGAGGTTGAATTAACATCATCTTTGTTTGGAACCTTCCTTGGAGCATTCTTTGCTTAATTCGCCCTTTTGAGGGTAGAGACTTTATATATCAACATATTTCTTTTCCCCATGCCTTTGTAACTTGGCTTCAAATCTTGATGCAAGCTGATAAGCATCATTAAGTTTCCAAAGATGCTGCATTTCAACCTCATCTAGGATTGAAGCTTTGAGCCCGTTGACATATCTTGCAATGAGTTGATCTTCCGACTCTTGGTTGCTAACTCTAGCCATCAATTTGTAGAATTATTATATATAATCCATCACACACTTGTTGCCTTGTTGTAATATATTGAATTACACAAAAATACTTCAGAAAAATCTGTCGGGAGAAAATTCTCTCGAAGTCTGGCCTGATCTTCTCCCAGGTTGGGCTTTCCTTTATGCAATCGCATCTCTTGTGTTTTATCCCACCAAAGTGAGGCATAAACTCGAAGTCTAGTGGCAACAAGCTTAACTTTCTGGTTCTTTGAGATATTCGTGTACTCGAATAGTTTTTCCATGGTACTAAGCTAATCAAGAAACTAATCTGGTCGAAGGCGATCATGAAATCCTGGTATGTCCATCTTCACAAAATCTATGGAATAATTGAACCTTCCAAAGAAGTTATTAACTTCTCTATTAGAGAAAAGATTCACATACTCCGAGTCATTACTAGAATAGCCATGGCCTGAATCTCATTCACTTATAGCTTCCTGACGCTCAAGATGTATGGTTAACTCCTCAACTTGCCTCTGAAGTGCCTGAATTACAGCATCTCATTCATCTCCAAGATTTTCCATGTTTCCTCTACCACATCCGCCTCTTCCTCTTCTTGCTGCCATAGAAAAAGGATGAGAATTCCAAGAGCGTACGCTATTCTCTAATACCAAATGATGAGATTCGGAAAAAAGGGAACTAAATGATATAAGAGAAAATGCTTAATTCGACTTCCAGGTTGGGAAAAACAAGGAATGAGAACTCAACTCTCAAACACTATATTATCAAAATATCAAAATCCTTAAATATATCCTTTATTTTACATAGAGTAGGCTATTTCTAGGCTACAAAGTAGAGATAACATTCTTGTATGAAATAAATTAAAGACTCTTGAAAATCACTAACATTTAAAGTGATTCTTCAACTTGCACTGACTTTAAACGAATAGAACTCTCTGGATACTTGGAATCTGGAAACGTATAAGATTTCAATAGAAAGGCATTTGAACTGGATTTCCAATACCTCAAATGATGTATGAATCAGAGGTCTGTAGAGAAAGTTATGATAGAAATATTAAACTATGGCGGATTCAGCGAATTTGTCCTACATCATAGATTCATAAGCAATTTAAAAAATACTATTATTTACATAGTATGTTTATTGATAATGAAAAATATCTTAACTAGATCTAAATATCATAGGATATTTATTTGTAAAGCGAAGTAGTTCTTCTTGATCTCTTCCTTTAGGTCTTCCAAAGTATTCCCTCACCAAGATCCAGATATAGTGTGGGCAACAAACTATTGTATCTATTGAATACCAAAGAGTTGGAACGGCTGATTTTCCTTCTCAAAGTGTAATGCCCGGATAATTATTGGGTATTTATCTTGTATTCGAGCTTGTAAGATTCGACTTTGTGATGTTATAAATCGAAGATTGGTTTCCCGTATTCGTATCCTTACATTTTTGTATCTCCGACATTTTTGCATGCATGGTTCTGCACGTCATAACGCACGCTAGAGGATGATCTTAACGTACGCTACGACTGCAATATAACATACATTATCTATTAAGCTTAACGTACGTAAGCTCAGTCAACTCGAGATCCGACAAGGGTCGGCGTGTGGGGTCCAGGGAAGATTCGTGAGATGCTCCGCGTGAACCTGGATGGTTTTCCAGCTAAGCAAGTCAACGGACTTAACGTACGCTAAGGGGAATTTTTAACGTACGCTAAGGTCCTAGCGATTACATACGTAATGCCTATATGCTAACGTACGTAAGCCAATGCCAGAAACAGGTCAGTGAGCTCTGGCCAGACATTAATGTATGCTAATCTTCGAGCATAGCGTACGCTAAGGCTGTTACGTACGTAATGTATTCTGGTTAGCATACGTAATGGTTTAGATTTCTATTTATAGACCTCAACCCCCTTTCATTTCTCACCCTCACCTTGGCTGATTTTCGTGTTCTAGAGACTATCCCTCACCATTTATCCCTCATATCATCATCTGGGCCGATTTTTGGGAAGCTTAGACCTTGTAGATTGGTGTTCAAGCCTACGGTGTTGAGTTTCTTCAAGTTCTTCGTTGTTCGTCACTATATTGAGGTATGTAATCCTTCACCAACTGGTTTGACATGTTCTTAGTGATGTTTTGGACCTGTTTTAAGTTTACCTAATCAGTTATATTCGTGAGGAGTCCTACATCATGGTTTTAGAAGATTAAATTCGGTGATACTTTGGTTCCCTTTGGTTGTTGAACATGTTGAACGAACCTTATAGTGATTAGATTCTTGAATATAGCATTCTGAGAACATGAACCCAATTATAACAAGTTTTCGGAGATTATCTAAGTTCTTAGGAATAGTATGATCGAGCATTTCGTTGGAGAAATTAATGGATTGAGCCTAAGCTTAATTCCTAGAAGGAGATGATAATCAAGATGAACCTAGTGAATAAATCCTTATGATGATTCGTCGAGGTTTTTCCGATATCTTGTTATTGAAGAACATGATTAGAATCCTTCTAACATGAATTTCATTTCATATTGTATCATTCGACCAAAGAAATGTGTTTGAACTTGGATAGTATTCCATGAGATTGTTGCCCGGCCGAATAGCGTAGTGTCGGTTCTGTAATATCCGCAAATTCCATTTCCACTAATTTTCTTTTTTGGCAAGAGTCCGTTTTGACGACTCGCTTGGGACCGTTTCATCATTCTGAGAATGATTAATTCTGCACTTTTTGACATCCGAGTTCGTTTCGGTGTTGTTTTGTTGAGTTCCGTGCTTCGTAGCGACTTTTCCGCACTCGAGTTCGATTCTTGCGAATCTCATTTGAAACTACTGTTTCGAGTTTCCCGTAAGTCCGTTTAACTTTGTTAGACGTGTTATGAACTTCGGTTTGGTTATCCGATCAAGTATCGTGATATTTGGGCGTTTTGGGCTATTTTTGTAATTTTCCATAGTTGTGGGTATCCGTTTACGTATTTGTTGTCTCGACCCTTTTTAGGGTCACGTGAAAGTTTGATTGTAACTCAAGCTCTTAGTATGATCTTATTCTGGAGCTTTCCGTGCGTATCTTGAACTTGGTATTTCAATCGGAGGAGTCCGTTGTTGTAACCAGCTTTGAGAGCACTACTGCTGTAGTTTTGGGTGCCTTAGCGCGCGCTAAGAGATCTCCTTAGCGTACGCTATCGAGCATCAGGGTCTGAGGTCAGTAGCTTGATTCAGGCCATTAGCGCACGCTAAGGGCAGGTGGTTAGCGGGCGCTACGGTGCAGTGGTTAGCGTACGCTACAGGTTTGGTAGCGCACGCTAACTGGTAGTTCGAGGCAGTCCAGTGGCTACTGGACTGGGTCTGGAGGTTTCGTTAGCGCATGCTAACTTTTGGTGGTTAGCGCACGCTAACTGTGCATTTGACATAAATTTTGTTCTGCTGCTTCGATAGCGCACGCTAATCAGGTAGGATTAGCGCACGCTAAGCTGTCCAGTATATAAACTGGACAGCAGTCATTAATCTTCATTTTTCTCCATTTCTTCTTCTTCCTCCGCGGGTCTGAGACGAGGCGACTAGGGTTCGCGACATGGGCTAATTTTCTTCCATTCCAAGGTGTTTTGGGGCATCCTAGGTGGTTATAACATCATTTAATCTATCGTTCTTCGTCGAATCAAGGTATATTTCTTGATTTCTTTCGAGTTGACTTTTTGGGGGATTTGTTCTTGATTTCGTTTTCCATCCATTTTTGATGAACCGATTGTTGTAAAATGATGTTTTTAAACATATTCTATGGATTGAATATCCATATTTCGGTTGGGAATTCCATTTTCATGTTTTGTCGGGTCGATTCGTGTTCTTGGCCATTTTGGTGGAAACCCTTGAACTTTTGTCATTTGTTCCTGGAATTCAGCGGCTTTGGGTCGTACTTTGGAATTCATTTTCATTGTTATTGTTGTCGTTCGTAGTTCATTGTTGCAGGTTGTCGTTCGGTGGAGTCGACGGGTTCGTAGTCGGTCCGAGTCTCCTCACTTCGGTCGATTCTCCGCATTGTGGTTATTCGAGACAAGTACCTTGTCCATACAATTCTTGTTTTATGGATATGATAATTAGTGATCATCTCCTTGTGTTTATTTGATCGTTTGAATTTCAATTTCAAAGATTCGGTTAGCCTTGTTAAATGCCCTCTTTCAAAACGCGTGTGTTTTATGGACATTGTATTCGTGGATGGTTACGTGAATTACTATGAATACACTTGGTGTTGTCGTTGTGCTTTGATAATATATATGTATATATTATCTCATATCGGTGCGTTTTAATTTGACCATTGCGTCGTGCATTGTGTTTGTTGCCATTGAGTGAATTACTTGGATATTATTGATGTGATATGTTATTTGTGTGAATGTGTGGATATGGTTGAAGGTCTACGGTGACACATGGCACGTGATCATGTGGTCAGGATGCAACAAGTGATTGATCCAACCGTGAGAGCCTGAGATAATCTACGGTGACACATGGCTTGTGATCATGTGGTTAGGATGCAACAAGTGATTGATCCAACCGTGAGATATAGTGTGTGATTTGTTTAGCTAGCCAGCTCGGGAGGGTCCTTAGAGGCTTCGAGTGGGATTTGTGGCTTCGTCCCGGTCCTAGGGGATGCATGTGCGTGATTTGTTTTATGATTGTGGCCAGCTCGGGAAGGTCCTTAGAGGCCTCGAGTGGGATTTGTGGCTTCGTCCCGGTCCTAGGCGATGCATGTGCGTGATTTGTTTTATGATTGTGACCAGCTCGAGAGGGTCCTTAGAGGCCTCGAGTGGGATTTGTGGCTTCGTCCCGGTCCTAGGCGATGCTTATGCATGATTACGTTGTGTTGATTTTATGTCCGTCGAGGACACGTGATATGGGTTCTGACCCTGTGAATTGTTAGTGGTTTTCTATTTGAGAAAACAAAAACCTTTGGGCTGTGACCCTGTTGATTTTGGAAAGAGAAGGATTTGATAATCCTAAATTGTTTTCTATTAAAACTCCCGAGGGTATTTTAAACCATTTTGCAAACCGTTCTCGTTATTTGTGATCTTTCGAATTTGGAAAGTTTTACTCAAACTCTTGCCTCGGGAAGTATTCGTTTCGTTGTATTTGAATCTTTGAGGATCCCTGATTATTTTATTCTTGGAACTTGAATTATATGGCTCGTATTTGCACTTTGTACTTGCACTAGCAAAATAGTGGAATTTTGCTAACCCCCGAGTAATCGGGGGGTGGATGTCTGTATTGCATTCAGGTTTCAGGGAGTGTGGCACAGGGTCGGCATGAAGGATGATGAAAGATGATCGATACTAATCACATGTGGAACCGTATGTTGTGTATTGGTTCAGTTGTACTTTATTTTCCGCTGCAGTAATTTTCCTATTATACGGGAGTTTGTTGTATTTTGACCCCTGCGTGGGCAAGTATTATAATCGAGTTGTATGTTTTTATTGAAAGGCCAAATCGGTCTACTGAGTTTTTTTAGCCTTAAAGGCATTGTCAAGTTGTTAGTTTGTTGTTACCAGCCTGGTAGATCCTTGAGGAAAGGTTTTACGGCGTATAATATCCCTGAGCAGATTGGGGGTGTTACAGGTTCAACCGAATGAAGTAGGGCAGAATAGTTCCATCGCCATAATAGAGTATAACATGCCTTGTGTTGATTCGATTGATGATTAGAATGATTATCCGGAACTGTTAGTTATACCGGTATTATTGTTCGATGAAGGTTTGGATTTTGGTGAGCTGATCGAGTGAGAATTCTCCGAGTGGATTGAAGCCTATTCGTAGTAGCAATTCTTATCGCCATTTCTGAGGCAAGTATTGTATTTTGAAATTGTTATTATTGGAATTTTTGATCATGCATACAGTTTATTCATGTTGTCGAACATGAGTTTAGTTCCTTTAAATTATCATGGTATTCATTATTGATTTCTTGAATGTTCATGTTGATGGACATGTCGATTTGGAATATGTATATGTATGGTTTGTGTTTGTTTATGTTGTGATGATCCGAAAGGATCGAGCGATCTATGCTGAGGGAGCTGGATCGGATGTCCACCATGCATTGGTAAGACGGCATCATCATGGGAATCTATGCTGAGGGCGCTGGATCGTTGGACGGGTTTTCCACCATGCGTTGGTCCGATAGGATCATCATGGGGATCTATACTGAAGGCGCTGGATCGTTGGATTACCCTATGTTGTGTTGATAGAATCATGTGGATTCGCATCGTTGGATTCCGGCAGCGGAAGTCCGGTTTATGTAATTTATGATGCATTGTTGTTGCACATCCGATTTATGTATTATGATACTTGTACTAGCATCGTTTTGCTAACCCCTTCGGGGTGGACATTTGTTTTGATGTTCAGGTAGCCGAGGAGTGGGGAAGCATCCACAGTACTGACATGACGATGAAGTGGCTCAGTGATGTAAATTTATGTTGTCGTGTTTTCCAGTTATTTTTCAGTACTCGAGTATGCGTATTTTTGTTGGTGTTTGGAATGCTTGTAATAATGGACTCATTTGAATTGTTGAACTGGTTTTGAATTATAACCTTAATGGTGCTTTGGTATTATTTTCCGTATTTCTCAAATTAGCCTTGTAAATTCTTATATAAAGGATTTACGGCGCTATAATTATTCCAAATATATCGGGGTGTTACACAAAGAGCCCTCAATGTTTTTTCTTATCTTCAAGTAATTTCAATTGCTGATAAAAATTAATATATTATCTAAATTGTAGAATCAAAGACACAAGTCAAGATCTACAGTTAAATATAGTGAAAGAAAATCAAAATCTTGTCTATGAAGATATAAATTCACCGCCTCTAAGATGGTTTTTATAGGCATTATGGGCTACTACTATGTATCTTAAGGAGGATTAAGGCAAGGACTCCTAATAAACCTCAACCTTCCATATTAAGTCTTTCCTAATATGTTGAGTATACTAATATCAACTTATCTCACTAAAGAGTTAATATTACACTTTCTGCCCAAATTTCAATTTATGAAGTTGGGCACTTTTTTAAATTGATTATTTCTCGTGTAGTTCATACAGCATGTGTGATTGTGTATGTTCAACAACTTGAGATTTATTATCTTGTGTAACTGGCCCTCAGAGTTTGGAAAAATATATTTTTATCGTATTTTAGGTCAAGGAAAGGCAAATGCACAGGAAGAGCATGGTTAAGGAAAAGGATCTCAAGGATCTTCTTGATTCCAGTTGTACTCGTTATGTTATTTGTGTATTTATTCCGCTGAATTGTGCTCCTGTGCATTTTTTAATGTTTGATATATCCATCTTCATATAGAATATACTTGTATTTTTATGATCTTGGATTGATTGGATATTATTAGCCATTATATTGTATAAACTCCTCATCGAAGTATCCCGTTATACAATTTAGTTCGACACTACATTTATGATGATTATTATATTTTGATTTACCGCGTAGTTCTCAGTTGGGGTTCCGCAACACTGTAATAGTCGTCTATTTTTGGAGTGTTATATCATCCTCCTCCCACCTCCCATCTTCTACTTTTCTCTCTTTTCTAACTCTCATCCGAAAAATGGCAACGATCTTGTTCCCTCCCTACTTATCTTTCGAGAATCAGTTCTATTTTTCCTTGACTGATGCCATATTTTGGTGTAAAAATATGAGTCATCATATAGGGTTTTAGGTGTGCAAATAATATCAAATCTTATTTATGCTTTGTGCATCTTGTTTCGGATTCTTTGCAAGTTGTGAGCGATTGTGAACTTTACAATGTTCTAAGGATTCAGCTTTCTGAGTGCAACCCCTGTTCTTTGTGGGTCAGCTATTGGTTTAGATAGGGATGCCACCTGGTTTGGTAATTATTGAATAGATCAAATATCAACCAAAAAAATTTTGGTATGATAAATTGAATTTTAATGATCGAAATCGAATTTATCGAAATCAAATTAATAGCGAAAAAAGTTGGTATGTTATTGGTAAATACCGAAATTACATAAATGAATTGTTTGTGTATATATCTTGAGTATTCAATACTTGTAAGCATGTATTCAATATGTAACTACAGATATTATTATTGTTTTTATTTTAAAATATACATTCTTCTTTTTTCGTTGTTATAACTTGTATACATTTCACTATAATCAGCGGTAAACAACATTGTCAAGTATTTATAAATATTTCCTAATAGAACACATGTCCTCTCGCAATATTAATTCATTACATACAAATCAAGCGTTGAATATAAATCTCTTCATTGCCAATAATAGAAATAAATATTAATTTAAAAATATGTACGTAAATATGACTTTGTTTGGGAGCTTGGGCCATTATTAATTGTATCAAATTTGTTAATTTAGTATGCTCATAGCTGGAAAAAATTTGATACTCCTTATTTTAAGAGCAAAAATAGAGATCGTAGAACATGATCTATTTTGTAAGGTATCCATAGACAATATGCATTGTTGCAATATTTTTATTATAAAGCTGGTAATTTCGAAAACTGATATATCGAATTAGATAAAAATAATTAGTAACCGAGATCTTTGATTTGATAATTGGTAAGAGAATTATAAAACCAAAAGTTTTGGTTTGAAAATCAGTAACACCCATAATCGATTCGAACCGACCGAATGACAGGCCAAGGTTCAGGTGATACACTTTCGTATGTATCTTGTGCTCTTTGTCTAAAAGAGTGAGGAGTGAGGACCCAATCTACAAGAAACTTGAGCCGATTAACACTAAAAGGGGGTTTTCGCTTTCGGTTTTATGTTACTTCTGTTATAGGATTTCTGATTTCCTTTCTATTTTTTTTTAAACTTCAATTTGTTACTTTATTTGTTAAGAAATGATGCTTTCTTTCTTTGTGTGTGCATTATTTATAAGTTTACATACTATGCATATCATTTGACTATTAATATACATCACAAATACTTATATACATCATTACACACTCTATGTACATCACAATATGTACATTATCATGACTGAGAATAGGGTTATGAACGAGCTGAACCCTACCGAATATTGCATGTTCGAGTTCGGCTCGAAGGGTGTCGAACCTAGGTTTTCGATTCTATAACACCTCCAATCCACTTGGAAATATAACAGCGCCACAAACCCTCTCCATGAGGATCTACCAGGCTAAATACAGAAACAAGACATTACATTACATGCCGACATGGCTAAATAATGAACCATTAGACCGATTTGGTCTTTCACCACAAACATGCAACTTATATATACACATCTCTTTCAGGACTCGTACCCGTGCAAGGGTCAAATACACTCACAAACACATACAACAGAGAATACGACAGTGGAAAGGACAATACAATGAACTCCGACTAACTGCACCCAGAACTGGCCTTCATGTAGTATCATTCGTCTTCCATCATCCTTCGTAATGTTCCTGTGTTTAGCTCCCCAGGGACCTGCATGTACGTGGATGCAATACAGACATCCACCCCCCGATTACTCGGGGGTTAGCAAAATTCCGCATTTTTGCTAGTACAAGTATAAAGTGCAAATACGGGCCACACACATCATATTCTGAGAACATAATAATCGTGAACAGCCAACCAGTTAAACGTAACAAAAGACTTCCCGAGATAATTCACTTGAGTAAAACAGTTCTAACCTTAAAAGGTATGAATGAAACCAATATACATCTTGCAAAACATTTTAAGATCTCGGGAGTTATGAAAATATTTGGGATTGAAGAATCCTCAACTTATCGAAAACTACTTAGGGAAACAGCCCAAAGATTGTTTTCCAGAATACAAATTCGATCACAAAACACGGGGTCCACGACCCAATCACCCACACCAACATACTCCCAATGATTATTCGCGTTCCGTACTAGCAAGTCACGAACCTCGGATGCTCCCACAGAACATACCCGAGTGAATAATTCAATGGCAAACTACACGGTATCACACATCACCATGACAACAGTCACCTAAACAACTCAGAGACTACAGCCCTGCGACATAACCATAACATACGTTCATAGTTACCCTTGCATCGTGCTAGAAAGCCACGAACCTCGGAGCCCCCTCGAGACATACCGGTTTGGATAACTCATGACACGTATGTCACACAACCAGACCACAACCATTAGTTATTCTGGCATCGTTCTAACAAGATACGAACCTCGGAGTCTCCACAAGACATACCCGGTTTGGATAACCCTACAGTCACACACTAATTCACAACCATAAGTTATCTTAGCATCGCGCTAGAAAGATACGAACCTCGGAGTCTCCACAAGACATAGCCGGTTTGGAAAACCCAATGGTCGCACTCGACCCGTACTAACAAGGATGGATCCCGGAGGTTCAACAAACCCTACCCAGCAGAACATCACTTTACAACAACCACATACCACAAGAAGGAATACTTTTCAACAACACCAAACAGCATGACCTCCTTATAAGGAGTGACAACAAACATCATACAACATCACATAATCATCGATAACATACATGTCCACACACACACCTTGACGAAAGGATAGAACTTTACTTTCACTAGCGACATAGTCACACACACTATACTACACGAAACAAGGTATTCCAACATACAACACTAATACGCATACCCAGAACGGCACATACATTTACAAAGCACATAAGTTTTATTGAAGAAAACCTTTTATCGAAAATATATCGTTTCTTTTGAAAGTTTGGTAAAAACATTCAAACTGCTCATATAGTGTATGGGCAAGATACTTGCCTCGAAATCGGCACGCAAATACTCCGACGTACATAGCTCGGCTGAAGTACCTCGAAACCTATAACTTCCGCAAGAAACAACGAAAACACGGTCACAATGAGAATCAAGACCAATAACAACGGAAATCGCCTCAAACCAATGAAGGAAAACTCATATGAACATTTAATCGAACATTAAATGTTCACGGTTCCTCAAGAACCCTAGAATTGTCAACCGAGTTGAGAAACTCGGAATTATGGATATACAATTGATAGAATCATGATCAACAACAACATTTAACACCAATCGATTCATCATAATTTGATTAGAAATGAGATCAAGAACGAAATCTACAATTATGGTCAACTCAAGAAAAATCAAGGGATTACCTCGATCCGATGAAGAACAACAGATTATATGATGTATAATCACCTAGGATACTCCAAAACACCTTTGAATGGAATAAAATCAGCCATGATCATGAACCATAGTCGCCCTCGACTCACACCCGCAGACATAAGTGGAAATGATGAAACACGACTGCTGTCCGATTTATATACTGGACATATTAGCGTGCGATAACACAAGCATTACCATGCACTATCGAGACCTTCAGACCCAGTCCAGTAGCTTCTAGATTGCCCCCGAACTACCAGTTAGCGTGCTCTAACCTCCCCGTAGTGTGCCCTAACTGTTGCACCTTAGCGCTCGCTATAGAGATGCATATCGTGCACTGTCGAACTCCCAGTGGAATGCAGTAGCTTCTGCACCTCGACTTAGCGTGGGCTATCCATAAGGTAGCATGCTCTAACTCTGCACAGTAGCACACGCTACACCTATATCGAACCAAAACTTCTCACAACAACGATATCCCCCACCGGGATGAGAAACACGCAACGATCCGAATCGCAACCAAACACATGTCCAAACATAACACACTTTCCCAAAGACATAAACGACAATAGTCTGCTAAACCCCAGAAAAAAATTCAACACAACCGGAACGAAAATCTCGAATATTACACTCTACCCCATTAAAAATAAGTTTCGTCCCGAAACTTAAAACATTGAACAATCAAGGCAGGGCAACCCTAGATAACACCTGTTATCAGCTGCTGACAGCACACAACAAACCTCATGCTGTATAGAACTGCTACATTCCGATTCGCTACGCAAAAGTGTTTACGAAAAACAACGACAATACGGTTGATAAATCCGAGCAGCACAACAATCAAAACACGAGTCTAACGCTGAACAAGTATGAAATTTCGATAACCCAAAGGTTTGGAAGATCAACTACGAAGACACTTTCCAGAATCTTAATGAAATTAAGAAATGGCCCAAATGCTCTATTATCATTCAGTAATTATCATTCTGTAGTTGTCACTCAGTAATTTTCACTCATTAATGATCATTCATCATTCATATTCATTGATGGTATTCACCGCGAACTATGGGGCTTGACTATTTCTATTTATAGTAAGGGGAAGTAGGTCACGTATGTATACTTCCAAGAGCTTTTCTCGAACTACACCCGCGTGTACGAATACAAAGGAAGTCCAGTCAGAGAAATTGTATCGTGTATCAATCGTCAATCATCATCAATCTAGTTGGAGAATCGTGCTGTGTTTATCATCTTTGTTATCTTCATAGTGGGCTGTGTGTGAGGAGTAGCGCCCGCTACGTACTCTCTTTAGCGCACGCTAATTGAGTTCGGGTAGCGCACGCTACCTCCCAACATTAGCGCACGCTATTGTAGTTCAAGCACGCAGTCCAGAAGGCACTGGACTGCAGTTGGGTTATAAGTAGCGCACGCTACGAATGGTAAGTAGCATGCGCTAGTAGGTCGGAGTAGTGTGCGCTATGCAGTCGGTGTAGCGCGCGCTAAGGTCGTATCAGGCAGAGTCCAGTGACTACTGGACTGAATTGGAATAATTCATAGCGCACGCTATGTGTGAATATTAGCATACGCTAATTGGTGTCAGTAGCGCACGCTGAGTCTTGGATGTAGCGCACGCTATCGCAAGCAGGTCCGAGGACAGAAGGTCTGGACTTCAGTTACTGGGCATCAAATATTCGGTTAGCGCACGCTAACATTTTGATTTAGCGCACGCTAAGTATATGGCAGTAGCGCACGCTACCGATAAGGACAGAGGGTACTGGACTACCCAGAAAACCCGTTAGCACACAATAAGAATAGGATCTAGCGCGCGCTAAACTGGGATTGTTATAAATTGGACAGTGTAGTCCAGATTCGTCATTTGTCATTTCTTTTCATTCCTTCATCGGTTTTGGGCGATTTGGAGCTTCTTGAGGAGTGTTCTTCGAGGTGAAATCAGCTATCAACATTTCTAAGCATATAATCCGGTGTAATCATCATTTCATCATCTTCAAACATCATAATCAAAGTAATCACCTTTTGAATCTAGAAATTCGGAGTTCAAATGTTTTATTTCCGATCTATTCATGTGAGCTCAATATTATGTTGGAATGCTTTAGATATGGATTATATACCTTGAATACACGTATTTCTACGGGTTACTCGGTGTATATTTCGGATTTAATGGCTATTTGGAGAATTATTTCAAGAACCCTTGGGGTTGACTTTGGTTAATTTGGGGATTTTCCGATTGATGTTGTTGTAATTGTGAATTGTGGTTTCCTTTTGGATTATTGATGACATTAATGGAGTATTATTGGGTTGAATCATTCCTTGAAGGTTTGGTGTCGATATTTTGGGGTTGGTTGTAACCTTAGGGATAACATGTTCACTACGTGGTCGTTAGAATGCCCCAATGAGTTTGGATATTGTTGTATTGACATCTTGAGTTGGTTATGATCTCTATTGATTGGTATATTAAGCAAGTTGTTGATGATTGTGTTATTCAAGGTTGTTCGAGCGACCGGTAGTTCCTTAGGACATTGTTCGAGAGAGGACGTATCATCACCGGTGTTAAGGTAAGTAAATTCTTACTCGGTTAAAAGGATATTCATTCCTTATGTTGTTCATTCATACATGTAATTCACTCATAATATATCGTTCATGTCGAGACTTGTATTTATCAACTCATCATGTAACTCACGAGGAACGACAGTTCCAAAATCATTTCATTGAAGCTATCACTCGTTGTATCATTATTTCATCTCGGTGAGTCGTTCTTGATCCTTATCGGATTCTGTTCATTACTCCTCACCTTGGTCATTTTTGTTCTGGTGATCTTCCGGAATTATATTGCATGGCCAGTTGGCGCATGTGTGGAATTTTAGTCGGGCACACTATGGTCATGTGTATATGCGGGACTCCAGACACATTGGACTGTGTGCATGGTAATGTGTATACGCGGGACTCCGGACACATTCAACCGTGAGACTAAATAGGCCAATAGCGGGTGTATATGCGGGACTCCGGACACTCGGCTATTTGTGCTCTTACTCAGTTCATTTGGGCATACATTGATGCTCATCATTCAACTTAATTCATTAATTCATTCATGGGATTGTTGTATATTGTTCAACTCTTGAGGATTGTTGTTCTGTGTAACTGACCCCGATGGGGATGTTGTTTTTAGGTCATGGCAAGGCTAAGGCACGGGAAGAGAACGTTGACGGCTAGGAGTCCCAGTGATACTAGTAGGGGGGCAGTCCTTTTCATTCATTCAAGCTTTCTTCATTTTATTTCCGCTGCAGACTTCCGTTTGGATATTCATTTCATTTAGTGTTGTATATTTTATCTTCATATAAAATATACATGTATTCTGTATTATCTTGGGTGTGTTGTAATTAAACTCCTCATCGGAGTGACTGATGATATAATGTGGTTCGGTACTACAATTATATTATTTAATTCATTAATTTTCATTTCGCCAGGTGGGTCCCAGTCGGGGGTCCACGGCACTGTAATATCCGCATAGTGTGGGGTGTTACAAAGTTGGTATCGGAGCGTAGTTTTGAATACTACCTTCCGAGTCATGTCTCATTTGAAATCATCATTCATCAGACTAGTATCATTGCACTTTCGCGTCACGTGTGACCAATGCAAGAGTCGAGCCCCTCAGACCAAAGAACAGTAAGATTTCTGACGCCATGGTATAATTTCTGACAATAAGAATCACTCATTCATCATTCAACAGTCAACAATCCTCTTTCAGCATTTTCATTTTTGATCAAGGCGGTCATGTTAATTCATTAATCACTCAGTTCATTTCATTGTTCAGTTGTTAATCTTGAGAATCATATCATTAATCTTGTTAACTTGTTCAAGATAATCATTTCAAGAATTTCATCAGATAATCACGTCACTTTAGTTGATCATTCATTATGGAAAGAGTTGGCAGAGGACGCGGGGGAAGAGGCCGCGGTGCGGGCTGAAACCCGAGAAATCGTGTGAATACGCGTGCGAACGCGAGGAATAATGCTAATTCATCGACCAGCGACGCCGCCACTCATTCTCTTGGAAATGATCATTCACTGTCAGGGAGTCTTACCTGTAACACCCCCAATCCGCTCAGGGATATTACATCCCGTAGACCCTCTCCTCAAGGATCTACCAGGCTGGTAACAACATCGAACATCTCAACAATGCCTTTAAGGCTAAAATGACTCAGTAGACCGATTTGGTCTTTCAATAAATACATACAACTCAAACACATTACATGTCCACGCAGGGGTCGAATACAACACACTCCCGTACAACAGGAAAGAATACTGCAGCGGAAATAAAATACATCTAAACAATGACATCATACGGATCCTCGTGTGATTAGTATCGTTCATCTTTCATCATCCTTCGTGCCGACCCTGTGTTATGCTCCCAGACCTGAATGCAAAAACAGACATCCACCCCCCGAATACTCAGGGGTTAGCAAAACTCCACTGTTTTGCTAGTGCAAGAAAAAAGTGAAAATACGAGCCATACAATATAAGTTCCAAGAACAATAATAACCAGGAATCCTCAAAGATCCAAACTTAACGAAAAGCACTTCCCGAGGCAAGAGTTTGGTAAAACATTCTAAAACCGAAAGGTCACAAATCAAGGGAAAACAATTTATAAAACGGGTTAAAATGCCATCGAGAGTTTTAATAGAAAAAAATTTAGGATTATTGAATCCTTCTCTTTCAAAAAACAATGGGGGTCACAGCCCAAAGGTTTTGTTTTCACAATTGAAACCAACAGCAATACACAAGGTTAACACCCACGTCACGTGTCCTCGACGGACATAAAATACACACGCACCCGTGAAGTTTCACTCATGAGTCCAGGGCTATACCATTGGACTCCCTTCGTGGCCCCGTCGAACAATCCCGAGGTGAGCAAACACATTCACAAAACATACACTTAACACCCACGTCACGTGTCCTCGACGGACATAAAATACACACGCACCCGTGAAGTTTCACTCGTGAATCCAGGGCTATACCATTGAACCCTCCCGAGGTGAGCAAACACATTCACCAAACATACACACGCACTCGTGAAGTTTCACTCGTGAATCTAGGGCTATACCATTGGACTCCCTCCGTGGCCCCGTAGAACCCTCCCGAGGTGAGCAAACACATTCACAAAACATAAGCAACCGCACTCGTGAATCGAGGGTTATACCATTGGACTCCCTCCATGATCCCGTGGGACCCTCCCGAGGTGAGCGAAATACATTCACACAAATCATACACAGCACTCGTGAATCCAGGGCTATACCATTGGATTCCCTCTGTGGCCCCATCGGACCCTCCCGAGGTGAGCGAAGCAATCATGCACAAGTAACATATCACACCAAGAATATCCAAACAATTCACCCAGAGGCATCAAACACTTAGCAAAACACCACGTCAAACCATAATGCACCGAAAAGAGATAATATACGTACACACTTATTATCAAGCGCAACATCAACACCAAACATATCCAAAGGATTCACATAGTCACTTACAACCCACACAATTTACAAAACACACGCGTTTTGAAAGTGAGCCTTTAACGAGGCTAGCCGAATATTTTGAAAACTCATTTCAAACAAACAAATAAACACACCAAGATGATCACCAATCATCATATCCACGAAACAAGAAATGTATGGACAAGGTACTTACCTAGAATAAGAACAACGCGGGAATCGACCGAAGTAGGTTGGCACGAACCGACTACGAACCCGCCGACTCCACCGAACGCCAACTCGCGATCATAAACTACGAGGGACAATAACAACAATGAAATGAATTCCATAGCACGACTTAAATCCGTTGAATTCAAAGAACAAATGACGAAAGTTCAAGTGTTTCCTCCAAAACGGCCAAGAACACGATTCGTCCCGTCAAAACACGAAAACGGAATTCCAAATCGAAATATGGATATACAATCCATAGGATATATTTAACAATATTATTTAACAACAATCAATCCATCAAAAACAGATGGAAAACGAGATCAAGAACAAATCCCCCAAAAAGACGATTCGAAGGAAATCAAGAAATATACTTTGATTCGACGAAGAACAATGGATTAAATGATGTTAGACACATGAATAATACTAAGATTAATCATACCCATCATGGATTAATCAACAATTCGGAACGAATCGGACAAAAAGTCAAAAACCCCAAAATTCAAGAAACTAGGGTTCTAAGAAGAGATTACCTTGATTCGCTAGATCAAAGGATGATATAGGATGATCAATCAATGATATGAACTCAAGAACTTCATAGATTTCTTGTTCAACAACATGGCTTCGTCTCCTCCGAAGCTCCAGCCGCGGATAGAAAAAAAAAAGGAAATGAAAAACGAGTGCAAATGCGACTGCTCTGTCACATTTATACTGGGCCGGACTAGCGTGCGCTACCCTTCCGGCAGTAGCGTGCCCTATCGGCCAGTATCGCCCAGCACTATCGGCCGGGGCCTGCATGACCCGACTGCCGACCGGGACCTGCCTGCCCGCCCCGATAGCATGCGCTGCGTGGACACTAGCACGCGCTAGCCGATCTGTCCAGAACCCTCTAGACCAAACTGCTCGGATAGGTAACGTACGCTAGTCGGCCGGCAGAGTGCGCTACACATGCCGATTAGCGCGCGCCACGACCGACAGTAGCGTGCGCTACCTGTCGATCCTCCCCGAGTCCAGTACTCCAGTACCCACTCTGCCCAGCCCGATAGCATGCGCTGGCCGGCCTAATAACGTGCGCTAATACTGCCGAGCTAGCGTGCGCAGTCTGCCGGTAGTAGCGCGCGCTACGCCGGTTCCTGCCGCGTCTGCCCGGCCAGTGCCCAGCACTCCCGACAGTGCCCGCCGCACCCATCCGGCCAGTGCCCAGCCGCCATGACTCGACGATTCGGTTTCTGAAAACGCACGGAACGAACACGACGAAACGCTCGCGGACAACATCATCGATCCGAAACTAAATATCATGCAACAATTAATCACACTCGACCAAGAAAAAGGGTCAAGACAACAATTACGAATGCGGATACCCACAACTTTGGGTAAATAAAAAAATGGCCCAAAATGCCCGAAAATCACGATACGTGATCGAATAACCAAACCGAAGTTCAAACACGTCTAACAAAGTTAAACGGACTTACGGGAAACTCGAAACAGCAGTTTCGAACGAGATTCGCAAGAATCGAACTCAAGTGCGGAAAAGTCGCTAAAAAGCACGGAACTCAACAAAACTACACCGAAAGGAACTCGGATGTCAAAAAGTGTAGAATTAATCATTCTTATAATTACGAAATGGTCATGAGCGAGTCGTCAAAATGGACTTCCGCCGAAAAAAAGAAATTACCGGAAATCGAAATTACGGGTATTACACACTACCCTCCTTAAAAGAAGTTTCGTCCCGAAACTTAAAACAAGTAGGGAGAAGCAATATCCCGCCAGGAAAAATCAACGAGATACACAAGAAACACGTAACTTATGCCCAACGGCGAAACGTTACAAGCAACACAAAGGAATATACGGTGTGAAAACCCGCTCCACGACGACCAACACAACGTCGCCGTTAGGGATATAATAAAACCAACAAGTGACAAGCGTCATCAAATGGATAATACAGTCAAGTTAATTATCCGAACAATCACCAGAAACACGCACAGTCGAGAAAACACCAATTAAACACAAAACGGTCCACAAGGACAATCGCAAACAATTCGGACTACGCCGAAATCCTCAAAAAAAAGCTTCAGCTACCGTCTCGCAATGCACGGTTCGGTGACCCATATGGCCACACTCGAAACAGCTGACTAATGGTGAACGACAATTCTTCGCGGTACGAGATCAGGCAACAACAGTCGGACAACCCCGATCGAACAACAATGATCGAAAATCAATGATCGAGTGACAACGGTCGAACAATGACTCCAAGGTCCACACTTGAAATATGTTACTGACGAGAAGGACAATTGGTACGTGCATGCCCCCGGCACACCACGGTTGAAACACCTCGGCTCGGCGTACCGAATATACAACTGCTAGGTACAACGGAATATAACGTCGCAAAACAACAAACCGAAGATGCCAACTTGGCATAACATATCAACACATACTAAAATCACAACAACCACGGCATCGTTTGACGATTACAACGGCCCGAACGATAACCAGCATATAATTACTAAACATCACGAAACAAGCACGTATGTACACAATCATACACACCTTCTCCGACCACACGCAGGAAATGATGGGTTTTAAAAACGAAAACCACCTTTTGAAAATAATTTGGAAACACTGGTAGATCTTGAGTATCACCTTACAAAAAGTAGTACAAACACCATTATCGAGACATTGAATACCATCTTGCGTTTGATAAAACGAGGACACTTTCCTTTATATTGGAACTTTCAAAAATATTCGACCCTTGGGTCTAAGCAACTACATTTCTAAAAATAATTGAAAATATCTCAAAATATTTTGGTCCTCAAAGTAGAATAATTTTGAAATAGATAGTTGCGCTAGTAGGCGCCCCAAAAATACAATCCATTTAAAAGTACGTCTTGAATTTTATTTTCTAATACACTCAAGGTTTTCAAAAATCCAATAGGCCAGAATGCCCAAAACTCACAAAATCCTTTATCAAACCGTCATAAAACATTCAAGGCCAAAGTGCCAAAACTCGATTTAGGGAATCCGTTTTACGAATTAGAACTCAGTTTTCAAAATACTGAAAGTCATTTTGAAAGGACCCACGCAGCGGATAAAATGCAGTTCGAAAATATTAGAATTGAATACCCACATATCACGGAATCAAAATCCACAGAAGGATTCAATCAATCAACGATATAATCATACAAGCAACTCATGTCACACGAGGCACAACACAAAGAAGGGAGACTTACGGCCACAGGTCGCACGAAGATGATGATCGCCCCACGATACTAATCACGACAAACCAACTCAGACGACGTGTCGCGACACGACTCAGTCAGACAAAATCTGACGAGACAAACACCCAACAGACACCACTAAACCCGTCAGCCTAGGTTTCCACAACCTAATCTCCGATACCATTTCTGTAACACCCTCAATCCGCTCAGGAATATTACACGCCGTAGACCCTGTCCTCAAGGATCTACCAGGCTGGTAACAACATCGAACATCTCAACAATGCCTTTAAGGCTAAAATGACTCAGTTGACCGATTTGGTCTTTCAATAAATACATACAACTCAAACACATTACATGCCCACGAGGGGTCGAATACAACACACTCCCGTACAACGGGAAAGAATACTGCAGCAGAAATAAAATACATCTAAACCAATGACATTATACTGATCCTCGTGTGATTAGTATCGTTCATCTTTCATCATCCTTCGTGCCGACCCTGTGTTATGCTCCCAAACCTGAATGCAAAAACAGACATCCACCCCCCGAATACTCGGGGGTTAGCAAAACTCCACTATTTTGCTAGTGCAAGAACAAAGTGCAAATACGATCCATACAATAGAAGTTCCAAGAACAATAATAACCAGGAATCCTCAAAGATCCAAACGTAATGAAAAGCACTTCCCGAGGCAAGAGTTTGGTAAAACATTCTAATACCGAAAGGTCACAAATCAAGGGAAAACAATTTATAAAACAGCTTAAAATGCCATCGAGAGTTTTAATAGAAAACAATTTAGGATTATTAAATCCTTCTCTTTCAAAAATCAACGGGGGTCACAGCCCAAAGGTTTTGTTTTCACAATTGAAACCAACAACAATACACAAGGTTAACACCCACGTCACGTGTCCTCGATGGACATAAAATACACACGCACCCGTGAAGTTTCACTCGTGAATCCAGGGCTATACCATTGGACTCCCTCCGTGGCCCCCTCGAACCCTCCCGAGGTGAGCAAACACATTCACAAAACATACACTTAACACCCACGTCACGTGTCCTCGACGGACATAAAATACACACGCACCCGTGAAGTTTCACTCGTGAATCCAGGGCTATATCATTGGACTCCCTCCGTGGCCCCGTCGAACCCTCCCGAGGTGAGCAAACACATTCACCAAACATACACACGCACTCGTGAAGTTTCACTCGTGAATCCAGGGCTATACCATTGGACTCCCTCCGTGGCCCCGTCGAACCCTCCCGAGGTGAGCAAACACATTCACAAAACATAAGCAACCGCACTCGTGAATCCAGGGCTATACCATTGGACTCCCTTCGTGATCCCGTCGGACCCTCCCGAGGTGAGCGAAATACATTCACACAAATCATACACAGCACTCGTGAATCCATGGCCATACCATTGGATTCCCTCCGTGGCCCCGTCGGACCCTCCCGAGGTGAGCGAAGCAATCATGCACAAATAACATATCACACCAAGAATATCCAAACAATTCACCGAGAGGCATCAAACACTTAGCAAAACACCACGTCAAACCATAACGCACCGAAAAGAGATAATATACGTACACACTTATTATCAAGCGCAACATCAACACCAAACATGTCCAAAGGATTCATGTAGTCACTTACAACCCACACAATTTACAAAACACACGCGTTTTGAAAGT